>CP142461.1:33775000-34975000 GCA_038049695.1 Cinnamomum chago
ATGTGTGTGTGTGTGTGTGTGCGTGTGCGTGCGTGTGTGTGTGTGTTGTTAATCAGGCCCACGGCCCATGAGAAATCAGGCCCACGGCCCATGAGAAGATTCACTGCTGTCACATATATCTCACGTGGGATTGATTGGGTCAATGGATATACTGCTGTACATATTTTATTGATTAGCTAGTTTCCTAACTTAGAATAGCAATTGATGTAATTAGCTAGTTTCCTAAACTTTAAGCCTTGATTGAGGCATGTAAAACCTTTATATAGTGATGAATGCTCTCCAATGAAGGACGACAATACATTCTCAGTATTGTATTCAAAACCATTGCTCTGTGTTCATCAAATTGTCATGGTATCAGAGCATGGTTCAAGGAAATCTGTTCTTCTGTCTTACAAAGCATTAAGATCATAGTAGAATACATCTCTCGTGCAAGGAAAACAGATCAAGGATCTGTCTCAGCCCCTGATACACCCTGCGGCATCCTCATCTTCAAAGTGGCCCATCCCGGATCATCACAACCTTTCCAGAAATCCATACAGCTTTGGTCGCCTGGTTTTTCTAAGACTCTTGGTGATTTTTCCAGAATTTTTTGACACATCCAGGTTGGTGTTTCTCTCCTCAAAGTTTTCAAGAAACTTCATATTGTTTTCATCAAGGCCGTCCAGATTCTTGGATTTTTAGTAGAATCAGATCATTCTGGTTCCAGTAGAAGACAGAACAGAGGAACTTTTCAGATCTGTCCTCTGATCTTTGACCAGCACCAATCGTGGGGCCCACAGAGTGGATTTTGAGTCAATTTCAAGGTCGTCTGGGGCTATTTTTGGGTGATTTTTTGTCTGTTTTTTGGCTCTCTTCTGGTTTGGTTGGAAATTGTTTTCTACCCACTGGAAAGGGTTTCCTATAGTTTCTCTTGACTATTGCTGGTCCTTATCGTTGTTCAATTCATTTTTTTGGCTCATATCGATTGAGATGGAAAAATCTGAAGTTACCTTGATCCGATTCACGGGGAAGAACTACCCCGCTTGGTCTTTTCAGTTCTAAATATACCTTGAGGCTAAGGAATTATGGGGTTATATTTCTGGATCTGACCCTAAACCCACTGAAGATGAGAAGAAGATCTCCTCTTGGCTTATTAAAGATGCGAAGATCAAATCATAGATCCTCGGCTCTATCGAGCCACATCTGATCATGAATCTCAAACCTTACCCCACTTCAAAAGACGTGGGGGTATCTGAAGAAAGTATACCATCAAGATAATTCAGCACGTTAATTTCATCTTGAATGTGCGATTGCTGAATATACGCAGGGAACCTTGTCCATCCAAGATTACTATTCAGGATTTCGTACACTGTGGTCGGAATACGATGGTATTAAGTATGCTGATGTGGCTGCGGATGTTTTGGTCGTTATTCACGATCTTCAGGCCTCTAGTCAACGGGATCAGTTTTTGATGAAACTGTGCAGTGAATATGAAAGTGTTCGTTCTGCCCTGATGAATTGGACGCCATTACCTTCCTTGGATGTATGCTTGAATGAACTCCTCCGCGAAGAACAGCGCATTGAGACCTCAGCCCATATGTCTCAAAAGACTGAGACCTATTCAGTCGCATTCTCGGCAACTAAGGCTTCTCCGCCTCCGTCTCGAGACTTGAGCAAAACGCAATGTTACAGTTGTCAAAAATTCGGGCACATTGCTACTCAATGTACACAGAAGGTCTGCAGTTATTGTAAAAAATCGGGACATATCATCTCTGAATGTCGCCACCGCCCACAACGTCCATCATCACAGTATCAGCCTCCACAGTATCAGACTCCGCATGCTTATGTGGCTTCTTCGGTTATGGCTGCTCCTACATCTGCACCCTCACAGCCTGGGACCTCTTCCTCTCTCTCCTGAATTAGTTCAGCAAATGATTGTCAATGCCCTCTCTGCCTTTGGTCTCTCAGGTAACTCCCCCTCCTCTTCTACTTGGTTCCTTGATTCTGGGGCTTCTAATCATATGACGTCTTCACACATCCCTCTATCCAATGTGACAAAATACAATGGAAATCTTCAAATACAAACTGCTAACGGAGGTAATGTTCCTATTACTGCTCTCGGAGATATCCCTGGTCCCCTCCCATTGAAAAATGTTTATCTTTGTCCCACTTTAACTTCCAGTCCCACTTTAACTTCCAACCTATTGTCAGTCGGGCAACTTGTTGAAAATAATTGTAACATCTCTTTCTCTTCTTCTGGTTGTGTTGTGCAGGACCAGATGACCGGGAAGGAGATCGCGAGGGGGCCTAAGTGTGGTCGCTTGTTTCCGCTGGATTTTTCTCATCTTTCTCAGTCTAGCTTTGCCAATGATGTGTTTTGTTTTTCTATTAGAGATAACTGTCAAATGTGGCATAAAAGACTCGGACATCCTAATTCCAAAACTTTGTCCCTTATGATAAATTCTGGATTATTGCATAAATCTATTGGCTTATCTTCTTGTGTGACTTTTGATTGTGCTACTTGTAAAATGGGAAAGAGCAAAACTCTTCCTTTTCCTATTTCCACTTCACTCAGCACTCGGTGTTTTGATTTAGTTCATAGCGATGTATGGGGAATTGCTCCAGCTCTTTCTCATGCTCACTACAAATATTTTGTGACTTTTATTGATGATTACAGTCGGTTCACATGGGTTTACCTTTTGCATTCCAAATCTGATGTTTTCCCTGTTTTTAAAATTTTTTTAGCTTATGTTGAGAATCAATTTTCCACCTGCATCAAAATCTTGCGATCTGATTCGGGTGGGGAATATGTGTCCTCCGATTTTCAAACCTTGCAAAACAAAGGCAATATTTCTCAGAGAACTTGTCCTTATACTCCACAGCAGAATGGAGTCGCTGAAAGAAAAAATAGACATCTTCTTGATGTCACTCGTTCTCTTCTTCTTGAATCATCGGTTCCTACCCGTTTTTGGGTTGAGGCACTGGCTACGGCAGCTCATCTTATAAATCGTTTGCCTTCAACCTCTATTCAAAATCAGAGCCCATATTACCGATTGTACCAGACATCTCCATCTTATGATGATCTTCATGTTTTCGGCTCCATTTGCTTTGTGCACTTGCCTTCTTCTGAGAGAAACAAACTCACCGCCCAATCAGCTCAATGTGTGTTTTTAGGTTATGCGCCCTTCCAGAAAGGGTTCCTTTGCTACGATCCTCACATTCGTCGCTTACGGACCTCTAGGAATGTCATTTTTTTTAACAGCAATATTATTTTCAAAAACACCTTGAACCTTCTGATTCCTCCTCCTTGGTGTCTTTACCTGGTTTTTCTGAAAACACATCGGTTGTTCGTTTTAATCCCAACTTTGTGTATCAACGACGGAACAGAGAAGCGCCTCCCAGGGATCCCCCTCCTGATCCTCCTCCGGCATCCGGTCCACCTCCGCCATTGCGCCGCTCCACTCGCATCTCCGTACCCCTCGACAGCTATGGGTTCTCTCATACTTCCTTAATGGCCACTTTGTCCTCTTCTTCCATCCCCCACTCCTATTCTCAGGCTGTGCAGGACGAATGTTGGAACAAAGCTATGCAAGAAGAATTGGATGCTTTAGAGAAAAATCATACGTGGGATATTGTCCCCTCTCCTGTGGGGGTCAGACCTATTGGCTGCAAGTGGATTTTTTCTCTCAAGTTAAAATCAGATGGCACTCTTGATCGATATAAAGCGCGCCTTGTTGCTCTCGGAAATCGACAGGAATATGGCATTGATTATGATGAAACTTTTGCTCCTGTCGCCAAGATGACCACAGTACGCATCATCCTTGCTGTTGCTGCCTCTCAGTCCTGGCCTCTCTATCAAATGGATGTCAAAAACGCGTTTCTTCATGGTGATCTCAAAGAAGACGTTTATATGCGTCTGCCTCCTGGATCTTCATCTGGGAAGGGTATGGTTGCTAAGCTCCGTCGCTCCCTCTATGGTTTGAAGCAAGCTCCTCGAGCATGGTTTGAGAAATTTCAAGATGCACTTCTCCGCTTGGATTTTCATCCTAGCCAGTATGATCCTTCCATGTTCTTACATCATGCTCCATCCGGAATTACTGTGCTACTAGTTTACGTTGATGACATTGTCATTACTGGTCCTAATGCACAAATGATTCAGGACCTCCAAGCTTCTCTTCGTCAGACCTTTCACATGAAGGATCTTGGCCCTTTACACTATTTCCTCGGTCTTGAAGTTCATCAATCGCCTAAAGGAATAGTTCTGAATCAGCACAAATACACGGTTGATCTCATTGACTTGGCTGGGCTAACTTCCTCCGCTCCAGTAGATACGCCAGTTGAACTGAATGTCAAACTCAGTAAAGAGGAGGGTGCCCTTCTTCCCGATCCTACCGTGTATCGCCGGTTAGTGGGTAGCTTGATCTATCTCACGATCACCCGTCCTGATATCTCATTTGCAGTTAACCTAATGAGTCAATTCATGACTGCTCCTCGTCACCTTCATCTGGCGGCTGTTCGTCGCATCATTCGGTACCTTATTCGCACACCGGCTCGCGGGTTGTTTTTTCCATCAAACAATCCTCTTTCACTCAGAGCTTATTCAGATGCTAATTGGGCTGGTTGTCCGGATACTCGCAGATCGACTACAGGATGGTGCATGTTCTTGGGTAATAGTTTGATTTCCTGGAAATGCAAGAAACATGAAAAAGTTTCCAAATCTTCTACCGAGGCTGAGTACCGAGCTATGTCTGCTGCGTGCTCCGAAATCCTTTGGCTCCGTGGTCTGCTCTCCGACATTGAATTTCCCGCAGAAGGAGCTACCCCTCTCTATGCAGATAATACGAGTGCAATTCGGATTACTGAAAATCCGATTTTTCATGAACGCACTAAACACATCGAGGTTGATTGTCACTTTATCCGTGATGAACTTAAACGTGATGTCATCAGCCTACCGCATGTCTCCACTGAACTTCAAATTGCTGATATTCTCACCAAAGGTCTTCCACGACCACGCCATCAGTTCTTGGTTGGCAAATTGATGCTTGCTGATTCTCCCGCATCAATTTGAAGGGGGGTGTTAATCAGGCCCACGGCCCATGAGAAGATTCACTGTTGTCACATATATCTCACGTGGGATTGATTGGGTCAATGGATATATTGCTGTACATATTTTATTGATTAGCTAGTTTCCTAACTTAGAATAGCAATTGATGTAATTAGCTAGTTTCCTAAACTTTAAGCCTTGATTGAGGCATGTAAAACCTTTATATAGTGATGAATGCTCTCCAATGAAGGACGACAATACATTCTCAGTATTGTATTCAAAACCATTGCTCTGTGTTCATCAAATTGTAATGTGTGTGTGTCTCTCTCTCTCTCTCTCTATATATATATATATATAGCACTCTTCTCTCATGAATACATGCTTAATTCCAAAGATGGCTACAATCAATACTACAACTTTCTAAGTAGTCAACTAATACTCCCAAAACAAGCACAACTTACTAAGAACTAGTTACTAAGCAACATAATTACTAAGAGTTCCAAGAAATTCAAAATAACACCGAATACTTTTCAAAATCACATCACTTGGACTAAAGCCTTAGGTATCCAATGTTACCACTTGGTCTTCCAATGTTGCCACATAAGAGCCCACATGGCAATGGCATGGTCTATTTCTTCCTACATCAAGTTGGCAAATGATGTGGCAGATAGGTTGGCAAAGGATAGAGTGTTTAGAGATAACTCTCAACAATTTCTTTTTCTTTTTTTCCCTAGTTGGTTTTGTTTTTTCTTGTTTTATCAGATGTTTGTGTCGGGTATAGTGCTCTTTTACCCCTGCGTTTTTTTTCTCTTTTTCTATATCCTCTTTTGTGATGTGGTTGTTCTTCCTTTTACTTTGGATAAAATTGTACTAGCTACTGATTAAAAAGAACAGAAAAAGAAAGAACTAACTTTTTCTCATGTCTGTTAAATTTTAACTGAAAAAATATGTACTATCAGGTCAACATGTATCATGCATAACTGATTAAGGTGGAATTTCAGCATGTTGAAACCATGTTGACATTGGTATTAGTTAAGATTTTTCCATCTTCCTTCCACATCCAATGGAGAACACTATGGCATCAGGTGAAAGTATTTGTTGATATTCTATGTAATCTTTCACTACTACAAACTCATTAATGAAGAAAACAGGCTATGGTCACTTCAGGTTGCCATTAAAATGGGATTTCATGCTGTTAAAAGGTAATGTTGAAGTCATTTCAAAAAATGGAATTTGATGAGGATTGTCATTTCTGGATTTGCAGTACTTGAAACATTTTACTTTTAAAATAGAACTTTATTACTCAAGAGAGAGAACTACTAAGGCAATGCAAGAGTATACAACTTGGAGTCAAGCCATCAATTAGACGGAACTGTTGAGGTATGTTTTCGTTAATATGATTGTTTTAGCCTATTGTCTTCTGTGCATGCTGTTTGTTTCTTTTGATTAGGATCTAATATTTTTTGTGGAAAATCTTAGGCTGTGACACGGCTCCATAAAGATGTCAAGGCCATTTGAGGAGATGGGAAAGCACAATGCCAACTCTCGGCAGCATATGAGGGAAGATAGCGAGTATGTGAGGCTGGTTTTGTCAGATGAACCAAGCATAGAGGAAGTTGACAGATTACATTCTCGGTCTACTGAAAAGTACAAATCTCTCACTTGGTGGATTAAGGCGCTGTTAGGGTTCACAGTTTCGATAGTGTTCCTCTTGATTTCCATAAAATGGGGAGTCCCATTTATTCTTGAGAAGGTATTTCTCATAATTTCTGTTGCTCGCTGTTTTAATGCTGCCGTTGCTTTTCTTGGATATTGAAATTTGATAATATCACCAGCACTATTAGATGCACTAATGAAATAGGCTCTGACGACAAGTGGGGCTCAAATCCCTTTTGAAAATTCTAACTCGTGTGAATCCAGTCGTCCACGTTCCAACTCAAGGACAATTTTTTCTCTTTCATTTATTTTCATACTAAAATTTCCTTTTAGTTGTATGCTAAGATGAGTTAAATAGGAGCCTTGTTCTTTCCTTCTTTTGGTTTATTCGGATCATCATCATCATCATCATCTTCATAATGTTAGCATTACCCTATCAACCTAGGGTCCGCTTAAAGTGCTATATAACGGAAAAGAGCTCATCATCATCAAAGCTTGTCCCAACTATGTATTAACTTTCCTTAGCTAACCAAAACTACCAAACCTCGAGGCGATAGTACTGGCAGCGAAAATACTTTTCGACACCCTCTCACAGGTGGAACTTGGTTGGTGGACATTTCGCAACACATTTCAGCGCTGAGTTGTTCCTCATAGGATCCAACTTCGTGACCAGTTGGCTCTCATACCATAATAAATTTCCTCAGGTAATCAATCCCGCCAAAACCTCAAGGCATTAGTAGAGTTAGTAGAAATACTTTTGAACACTATCTTGGAGTCATTTAAATGAATTATATTTCGCCATTCCAGTCTATCTTGGGCGAAATCCTCGGATAGGTTGCATTTCTTCATATCTATCCTTACTACCTTATAAACAAAAAAGAGCTATTTTTATCTTATATCCTGACATTCTAAGTTGCAAGAAATCCCCATCTTTGCATGTAAACGAGTTCGCATGAGACTTAGGATTGATTTGGATAAGAACAATCTGCATAGCCAAAATACTAAGATGTTATTATCATTGTTGGATTTTGGAATCAAAATTATTGGTGTTTGCAGCAAGCCCAAGTTTTTGAGGTGCCATTCAGAACCTCTGTACCATCTAGGAATACAATTTTGGCACCTCTTTTGACTGTGCAATCCAACCATGTTGGGTGGATGTTGCACCCTTCTACATGAGTTCTGCAATCAGTTACCTGTTTTCATTGGATCTTTTTCATCCTTGTAATATATATATATATATATATATATATATATAAGTTGAATGTCCAAAACAGCAACCATGATTGGGTATCATATGGGTTTGATGTTGGACAATTGCAACCTTGAGGTTGTGCTTTCAGGATTTGTATTGCTGTCTTAACCTGGCCGATTTTACTAATCTGGTGTGGTTATCTTGCATTTATTATGCTTGGGTTGTTTAATTATAGGCAGCCTTTGGTTGTGGGTTTCTTTGTCCTTAGGTCCATATCCCACCATGTCTAATCCAGCCCTACTTAAGGCACTATTACAGTAAGCTTAGTTACCTTGCTTGATCGTCAGACTCCTATGTATATATTTCTCTGAAGGGAGATAACTCTTAAGGGATCAAGTGTTATGACTTGGACCAAACAATAGGATTCAATATGATTATCAATTAGGCTACTTTATTTAATCTATTGTCTGACCCATAGTTGCCCATCTTAATTGATGAGCACTGGAATAAACTTGTTATGGAAATCCAGAGTGCCTAACATATGTTGTGCTTGAGCCATCGCTTTGGAAAAATCAAATAATTATCCTTTCTTGTGGTCTGTGTACTAATTAGTAGTTACAAATCACCCATCACATTTGTCAATGTTCAACCTAGCTCTAGCCCACATCAAGGAGATCCGATCAATCTGAAATACTGTGATTTTGGCAGGAATGATAAGACCCCCCAACACCGTTACATGAACACACATCCACAGGCTTCCATCTTTTATATTGCATCACTATTTCACCACAATTTCCTCTTAACCACAGCCAATTCATCCCATACATCGGGTGGGGCCCACTGTTGTTTGCTTGGCCCAAAAATCAGGTTGGTCACCTCACCAGGCAGACTTTGCCATCAGCTGTGTGCTTGCCGCCATTCATTTTTTTGTACATTGTGGCAGCATGATGTGTTCTCAAACCAGATTTAGGGATCAGAGCATCTACAAGCTGGGTTCAGTGTCACATGGGGATGTCTTGATCTTGCAGAGGTGCACCAACTCGGCTTGTTAAGCAAATGTGGAAGTTAAAAGATTTCCAAATGGGAAAGAATGACAAATTTTTTGGTTACATTCTTTAGTAGATTCAGATTTTTTGTATCATGCTTTAGCTCTTGCGTATGACTTGAAATATCTCTTGTTCTGGCTGACTGGCTCTAGTATTTCAGTGCATAGCACTGATATTAGCTGCTAGAAATAAAATATTTGGAGAAGCCAGACATTGAAAAAGTCCATGATGAACAATGATAATATTGGCAACTTACTGTACAAGAAATAGTTGTGTACAAGAAAATGCTAAAGCAGTGGCAACTGGCAAGATCATTGTGGTGTTATAGAAGTGGGTCAATGTGTGTCTACGTGTATATTGCAATGTTAAAAAACTCAATGTTTCAGAACTCATCCAACTCAATTGGTTTAGCTGGGCTATTATGCATATTGGGTTGAAACTTCAATTATATAAGAAATATGCATCTGGATGGTCAGCCTTGCAGATTCTTAGAAAACCATTACGTGAATGTACATGATCCATTATCCTTTTTGTGCAGGTTCTACTTCCACTTCTGCAATGGGAAGCAACTGCTTTTGGGCGGCCAGTCCTTGCTCTTGTTCTTGTTGCCTCCTTGGCTTTATTCCCTGTTCTCTTAATTCCTTCTGGACCGTCCATGTGGCTTGCAGGAATGATTTTTGGATATGGTCTTGGGTTTGTGATAATCATGATAGGGACTACCATTGGCATGATTCTGCCCTTCTTAATTGGGTTATTGTTCCGTGACCGTATTCATGTAAGGCATCTTGGTTTTCAGCTACAAGATCTACATATGGCTTGAATGGTGATTGTTATTTGTTGCTGACCCCTTGCATTGTTTGGCCTTAACATGTACAGAGATGGCTAATGAAATGGCCTCGTAATGCTGCTTTAATTAGATTGGCTGGGGAAGGGAGCTGGTTTCATCAGTTTCGAGTGGTTGCACTCTTCAGAGTGTCGCCATTTCCATACACAATTTTCAACTATGCTGTGGTGGTAACAGATATGAAATTTGGACCATACTTATGTGGCTCAATTGCTGGAATGGTACCTGAAGCTTTCATCTACATTTACAGGTCTGTAGTCTGCACTCTTCCTATGATAATTTTGACTGATATTCTTGTTTGCAAACAAAGAAGAAAAAAATAATGGTTGGGCATTTAAGCAAAGGCCATTTCAATAAAATACTTCTGTTTCCATATACCAATCAAAGGAAAATAAACAAATGAAAAGAAAGAGGCAAAGCCTGTGTGATGGCCAATAGATTTTTAGGATGATTTTTGTTTTATTATATGAGTAGGATCATCTAATCATGTGATGTATGGGTCATTGACTGCTGCAAAACCCTTCTGTCTGAATTGATGTACATTGATGCCAGATGTGGTGCATGAGCCTTGTGGCCCAAAATCTACTAGACCATGAATTTGAAGTATTCTGTTTGTGGGGAGAAACATTTAAATGGCCAACCACTGGTACCATTTTTTACTTTTTTTTTTGTTTGTTTGGGGGTTGGACAATATTTCCAGATAGTTTAATGTCATCATGTATCTGTTTCAAGATAATGGTATTTTATGGGTTTCTGAGATATTCATACAGTTTACACGTCAATGTCCTAAATGGGCAATTATAGCATAGCTTTGCTTTTGAAATGTTTGTTTTCATCATGTCCCTCCAGTCATAACAGTTGTTTGGTTCTCTCGAGTTTTTTAACACAATGGAAGTTCTAGACTCAGGTATCTAGATGTAGACTTACATGAACACCACTTCCTCTCTCTTCTGTTTCAGTGGGCGGTTAATAAGGACATTTGCAGATGTTAAATATGGCAAGTATCACATGACAACCGTGGAGATAGTGTACAACATCATCTCTTTTATTGTTGCTGTCATCACCATTGTTGCATTCACCATCTATGCCAAGAGAGCTCTAAGTGACCTTGAGAGGCAAGAGAACACTGGTGAAGAAGCCCCTAGCCGTGGTAGTTTCGAGATGGAGAAGCTTCCACTAGAAAGACCCAAGCAACTAGGTATCTCGTCCCCCCTTCCATAACATGCCGATGACGGGACCCAGAACCATAGAGTTTGTACAAGGTGATGTGCTTTCTAGATCATCTCGTGCTTGTAAATTAGTCAGGGTAGAGCAAAAATTAAATTATTGTTTACGGCACCGGCATCCACTGTTACGAGAATGGAAGCAGGAGTATATGGCTGTTCTTATACTTGCTGAAGATGCTTTGATCCACCCAGACAGTTCTTGTATATTCAAAATTTTAACAGAAATTTACAGGGTAGCATTTGACAACCCAAATACCATGTGGCAGGAATCTTAATTTAGACATTTGCCACCCTCTTTGGGACAAGTGAAAAGCAAAAGAAAATGAACTTGTCCTGGAGAGAATGTTGCTGGGAAATCTGTAACCAGTCCAGGACTAGTCACCGGAAGCCCGAGGACAAGGCTTTCAGCTTTCATTTTACATCAATATGTGAGTGGAAGCAAGGACTCTCTGAACACGTGCTTCAGGGATGCTGCATGAATAGCCCTGTCGGGTCTGCACACATTGTGGAAATACCTGTCTCACAGAAGCCAGGGTTCCATGTACTGAAAAGCATAGTCTGCTTGGTTACTTATTTACTCAGTTTATGGAAAGGAAAAGTCCACTCGGCCCGACCTGGAGGCCCGGTCCCCCAGCCCTGGGATCCAACGGCCCTCCTGGGGGACGGGGCCTGAATTCGGTCCCCCAGTCGGGCGGGATAGCACGGCTGTTATGGAAAATGAGGGTTTGTGCATTTGTAAGGTTTTCTGGGTATTTCTTTTAGTGGGAGTTTTGTAGTGTTCTTGCAGCAACCAATCATAGGTAAAACCGAGTTGAGGTGACTCAGATTTACAGGTGAACTGAGTGCAGCAGACCTGTGTTTTTCCAAGATCGAGAAGGTCCATAAGAGAGCATATGAGAATTAAGTCGCTAGTATTTGTAGCCGAAATGGAGGCTATTTGGTGAACAATTTGGCTGACTCACAAGATGAGAAATGCCAGTATGCCTAGAGGGTGGAATAGCAAATGGATGATGCAATAACTACAAAACTGCAATAGCCTCTATAAGAAAGGGAAAATGTTTACTTACCTGTAAAAGCTTTTGCAACCCGTTGAAATGAAATCCTTCAAGGGTTGCATGGATGAGTGAAACAGTAGAGCTCACAAAATAAATACTAATTGGTTGGGATAAGGTTTTGATGATAATGGCTGAAAGTATAGCAACAGCTGACCAGATTTATGATGCAACTTTTACTTCTGCAACATCTATTATATCGTCATATATCCTTGTTGGGTGCACCGTGACTGTTACATTACCAAAAGAGCAAATGAGAAGATGATGCAAACAAAGTTGAAGTCCCCAAATCCTGATCTCTTAATAGAATTTCATCTAATATAAGGTCATAGATTAGAGGAATGATAATCTCTCATATTATATTGCTCTTGTTACTAGTAAATTTGTACTGCTGTATATTGGAGGAATGAATTATTTTTCACTGTATTGTCTTAGTGGTAATTTTGATTTAATATCAAGTTATAGAGAGGGAAACAGGCATTTATTGCATATTATTGTCTTGGGCCTGTTTGTTTGCAATATAATGCATAGGAGTTTTTCTTCAACGGTAATAAAAACGTAGGAATTGAATACGCAGTGTGGTTAAAAATAAAGATTAGATGTAAATTATTGAAAATGAACATCAAATAACGTTTTCTTTTAGGAAGATAGAATTAAAATAAAATGTTATTTGATGCTCATTTTTTGGAAATTTACCCTTGATCTACATTTTTAACCACCCTAAGTATTCAATTCTTATGTATTTTAATGCAAATAAAGAAGGCCTTGTCTATTCCATGTGATTGAATACATTGGAATTATGATACTTCTATTTCTAAAAATGGTGATGTGAAGAAACAAATGTGAATTTTCAAAACTGACAATCAGATTACCTTCAACCCCTGGAAAGTTTCTCCACCAAAATAAATAAATAAATAACCTTAGAAAAGTGAGTGTTCCATGCATCTACATTGCCATGTATCTTTCAGTCCTCAACTCACGTCCTTAGCCTCTCTCCTCTTTAATAATTTTTTGGTGGAATCATTTGACTCAAAACTCCTATGTATTCTATGCAGAAAACTTCTTTTTTTATTATAAGTTTTTCCTCCATTGAGGAATCCTGGATCCATACTTTATTTAGGGCATGTTTGTGTAACACTTTTCCGCGGAAAAGTTTACGGTTTTCTGCGGAAAATCCATTTTTCCGGTGTTTGGTGCGGAACAATTCCGCGGAAATGTTTTCCTGTCTCGTCAGCATTTTCCTTGATAATTGTGGAAATGAGTTTCCTATGGGGGGGTATGGGAAATGGTTTTCCTCGGAAAACTTCTCCATCTTTTCCTCACTTTTGTCCATTTCAACCCAAAAACCCTATAACTCTTTCATTTTTTATTTCTTTATATAAATTATTATTTAATGTTAAATAAATAATATACATGTTATGTTATTTTCTTCAAAAAATTATATCACCAAATAAGAAATTTTGATTTTCTATAAGGAATCCACAGCCGCACCAAACAACATCTGCACCAATTCAATGAGGAAACTCTTTTTGCACCAAACATGGATTTCTAAATTCTACGGAAATCCTTTTCCGAGGTTTTCATTTCTATGGAAAATGCTTACGTGGCAATTTCCTCTTTCCGCGGAAAGGGTGTGTACACAAACGTGCCCTTAGGTACCCATGAACTGGTCAACAATGATATAGATGGCCAGGATTTCCGATGATTGAGCGAAGCCCAAAACTCATTTAAAAAAGGGGCATTTGGCGAGAGATCCCTCTAAGTATGACTTTGTTGCAAACAATTCACAAAAAAAAGTCATGCATGCAAAGGTCCTCTAACACATTCACAAATATGATATGTCTAATTTACCGTTTCTTTGAATCATATCCCATGATTGGTGGGATATCACATTAATAATAGTCAACTACCACTTAATGGGCCACGATTGATGGAATCTCATTAATGAGATTTTCAAATAAATTTTAAAAACACACAAATAGATTTAAAAAAAAAGCAAATAAATTTCAAAAAATTCAAATAAATTTAAAAAAATGCAATAAATTAAAAAAAAAGCAATAAGTTTCAAAAGAACGCATATAAATTTAAAAAGACACAAATAAATTTAAAAAAATAGAAATAAATTTCAAAAGATGAAAATCAATTTCAAAAGATGAAAATCAATTTCAAAAGATCCAAATAAATTTCAAAAGATGTACATAAAATTAAAAAATACAAATAAATTTAAAAAAACGCAAATACATTTGCCAAAACTAAGATAACCCAATTTTCCAAATTAGCGAATAATGTGGCAAAAAACTCAAGTCTTTTTTGTCAAAAACTTAGTTAAATTTATTTCAAAAAATACAAATAAATTTCAGAAGACATAAATAAAATTCAAAAACACAAATAGATCTAAGAATACAAATAAATTTTCCAAAAACACAGAAAAGTTTGTTCAAAAACTCAGTTAAGTTTTTTTAAAATGGAGATAAATTTCTCAGAAACTCACCTATATTTTTTAAAAACTCAAATAAATTTGCCAAAAACTCGGAAAAACTTGTTTATAACTCAGATAGATTTGTTCCAGAACTCAGATAAATAGCCAAAAACTCGGATAGATTTGTCCAGAATTTAAATAAAATTTTCCAGAACTTAGATAAATTTGTTCCAGAAGTCAGATAAATAGCGAAAAACTCAGATAAGTTTTGTCCAAAACTCAAATAAATGTGACAAAAAATACAAAACTCAGATAAATTTGACTTTAACTGGATTGAGGATGGACTTCTGAAACGGGTCAGGTTTGGAACCAACTGGGAACTGCTGCAGAGCCCAGGCTCACTTTCTTCTTTTTCTTCGTTCTGGAATCAGAAACACAAAAGCCATCTTTCGTTCGCATTCTTCCTTGATTCTGGGAATGGCACGGCGCGGCATCCGATGACGATCCCTCTTCTCCGGCGACACCCAGGAACGACGATGGCACAGGAAATCCAACAATGGCGCAGAAGATTGTCTTCTTCGTTTTGTGTTCTACAAGTTTGCAACATGAGATGGTCTCACATAGATCATTTCATCTCCTTGGGTCCCATCCCCAGATTTAAACCTTCAGTGGACCCCACAGTAGGTTAACACAGGAGGTCATGAGTAGCAGAAAAATTTCCCAACAACCAACACCACCATCAAGAAAGGGGAGACGATCCTGTGGTTAAAGCTGCAAAGCTTTGAATTCCATTTGAGAGAGAGAGAGAGAGGTGGGCGGGCACTGGGCACTGTTCACTTGTCACGAGAGAGCTTTTACATTCACACTTGAAGGTAACATGGTTTGATAGAATGAAAAATCAGGAAAAAGAGCAGGCGTGATACAATGGTGCTTCCAGGGACCACTGACCCACGATGAATGATGATGATATGTAGGTTTGTGCCATGTGTCCGGATTGAAGACGAAGAAGAGAGAGAATGTAAGATTTAAAATTTAAAATTTTAGAATTTTATGCCCAATCAGTTGAAAGGGCAAATCAGTCATGATAATGTATGAGGTAGCGTGTCTAGGGGTCTCTCATTGAAATATTAAGCTGCATGGACTACAGGCCTTAGAGGAAAGGTTGATGGACTAGAGGCATTACAAGTCCTATACGAGGGACCTTTCGCTAATTATCTCTTTAAAAAATAATTTCAAATGCGTTTGCTTTTTTGTTGTTGGGTGCAAACGAACTCTACATGGTAAATTCCTATTTTTGTAAGATCTTATGTGGAAGATAAGAAAGCCATATCCAATCTTCTCTATCATATGAACCCAAGTTTTTCTCTTCTGTGACATTACACAAACAAGTCCTATATTTTACATCGAAACAGTGATAATCAATCAGATCAAAGTGATATTTGATCACCTACTACCAATTCGATGAGAGCAATCGGATGTAAATAAGACGGCCTTTTCTCCTTTTTTTTTTTTTTCAATTCGTTTTTTTTTTTTTTTAAACTTCTCATAGACCTACTAGTAGGCAGAAGGCCCTTATCAGAAGTGGCCGGTGTGCCTAACCAAAGCATTTAAAGTGTCATTGGTTAACCTGCTTCTTATTAAAAGTCCCATTTTCATAAAAAAAAAAAAAAAGAAGTAAAAATGATCCTTATTTTTGTTCCTTTTCAAGTCTATCTAAGGTGGAAGAAATGAAAGACTCAAAGTGGTCCAAACTCCAAAGTGGATAGTATATCTTAGAGCTCTAACTTTTCTATAACAAGTTTGGCTTAATTGTTTGGCTTTTTGATTGGTAATATAAGGAAATAGCTCATAGTGAGGCCATTTGCATCCAATGTTCAAAAACAGGACGAACTAGTGATTGGGCGGTTCTGTCTCATCTAATAAAATCTGCTTACGCATTAACAAAGGGTTCATGGTTCAGATCCCTCACAATATATATAAATATTATCATCATTTTAGAAAATACCCAAACAACCTGTAAGTCTCACTGTTTTCTCCATTGCCATTGCCATTGCCAATTGCTTGTTTGATGTATGCCATCAACAATATTAGTGGGGAATCCAGCAGTGGGGGCCATGATTGAAATTGAAAGCCATTTAAAATTACAAACCGCCTTGTTTCATCACCAAGGAAGATTTTCACTACAATGAGAGAGTTGTGTTCCGTCAGATCTATCACATTTAAAACGAGTAATTCAACTCCTTGTGAGTTAATCACATGCTTTAGATGTAACTCAGATTGAAGTGAAACTTTCCTCGACAATAGAAACCAATGAGAAAGTGATTTTAAGTGGTTTGGCATCAATACTAGAGACCCCAGATGGAATTATGTCAAATGGCTTTGGAATTTCTCTCTGAGGTCAAAGTGAGAGGTAATGTGCCCTATTTTTTAAAAAGGGAGATATTCCTGTGCATCAACTTAATGGGACCCACTAATCATGGGACTTGTGGGGGATGTGAAGAGACACCTTGGATGAGACCATATATCAAATTTGGAGTCAATTCCATGCTTCTAACCCCTTCATCCGTGGCCCACAAATTTAATGACTTCATATTAAAGGGAAAAAAAATTGACCCTTGATCCAATGGTCCAATCCATTTTGATATGTGAAGATTCCATGTGTGTGGATAGTTCGGATGTGTTATAAAGTCAACCATACTATGTTGTCCCTCACCATATTATGGTGAGGGATGGATGCACATGAATATCCCTTTTAAAAAAAATTCATTTTAAAACACCCCCGCCCCTAACAGCCATAAAACGATCATATAAGTGGTATTTTGTGTTCTTTTCAATTTTACAAAGTCTATAAATACTCTAATCATCCAATTCTTTTCAGTAGAGTAGGTTGAGTTTGACCGAACCATTAAATATCCATGTCATTTTCTGTACTTGTGTTCTATTTTTTAATTTCAATACCGAAAATGAGAAAAAAAAAATAATCGGGAAAAGAAATTAAAGAGGTACATCAAGCACGCCAGGCAGAGAGGCATGACACGATTCAGCCCACTCTAGGCATGGCCCGCCAGGATAAATCCTTGCCCGGCCCGGCACCCGTTTGACATCTCTAATGGCAAGATTGTGAAACTTGGATAACCGGATGAATGAGTGAGGATGTTTGATTTTATTAAAAGAAGAAAAAGTGACCGTGATTATTGTGGAAGCATCAAGGATAAGACTATGGAAGGCTTGATCGCAAGACCACCACCAAATCACGACTCTGATACCTTAGAGAATTTCAAAAGAAGTTAAACATTTATAATTTCACCGTGAGATTCTTCCGATCAGTGATCTCATTTTATACAACCTCATCATAGTTTAAATTTAAACTAATCCTTACTTATAAGGTAAGGAAACCTTACCTCGAAAATAATGGAACGGCCCTAATATCTCTAAGATAAACCTCTAAAATATCCTAAATGACTGTAAATAATTCAAGATAACCCTATAGTCTTCCAGAATCTTTCGTAAGATCTCCATCAAATGATAACTACCCGGGAGTTAGGCATCGCTCATTGTTTAGTTTTGATGAAGTATGACAAATAGGGTGATTTTCACCTTTGGACGACAATAAATCTTTACTGGTGAATCCGGTAACTATTGTCTATGCTTTACTGAGGGGTCAACATTAAAAAGACATGGAGGTCATTAATTAAAAAAGCTGAAAGAAAATTTTATAGAGAAATATTCAAGTGAGGGATTCCCTCACCATGTATGGTGAGGGACTCCCCTTTTTGGGAAGGTTTCAAGTACAAAAAGAGCTTTTGTACTTGAAGGGAGTACACCTTTTTATAGTTGAAACTTCCCCAAAAAGGGAGTCCCTCACCACACATGGTGAGGAAATCCCTCACTTGAGCCACAATATAAAATAGGGACATGCAGCCCAAAAAAAGTAATATCAACCAAGATTGATGATGATAGGTTGAATCGAGATTATTTGAGGATTTCTTCTACGGTGACCTTGAGTGGACCAATCAAGGTTTGTCATGTCACCGTAGACAGTCTCTGTCCGGATGTATGGCAAGCTGCTCACATGCATAGTAGGTTGCCCGCGGTGATATTATGGGACCGTGACTGGTCCACTCACGGTCCCGTGGGGGGTGTGGGGGGTGGAATTCCTCACAGGATCCGGAGTCTGATAGTTTCAGCCTGATGCTTGCCGTGTGTTATGCTTACTTATCACGTGACATGAGGACCATAGATAAAAAATTCATTCTAATTAGCCCTAAAATACTGAAATCATGTCAACGATGCAAGTCATCGATTTTAGTAAGTTGTATGAGTTTGGCCAAGTCGGTCAAAGAATTCAGGCCAACTCATTTTTCGACTTTCCCTTGAGAGGAATTTTTGTGTGCAAAAGGATCGATTCCAACGTATGACCTAAGTTATAAAATTTGACTCAATCATTATAATAATCATTGAGCCAAGGGAATGAAAACTAAGTAGATTGATGAATCCATTAGTTTTAACTACTGATTTAGGAGGCCTCTGAAAGATGGTTATGATCATTAAATGAAGGCCATTTTTATCCTCCTTATGTACTCATCTATGGGCTGTGCTCACCTGTGGATGTCTCCCATGGACTTTTCATGCAGACTCCCTTGTAGGACCCAGTCGGGGCCACATCAATCATAGTGAGATCGGGGAACAAAAGATCTAGATGGGACCTATATGTATTAAAATCTTTAACTCCATTAGATCATCTTAACTCCTTTATCCATGGCCTCTAATTCTAATAAAACTTTTTTTAAAGACTTGAATCTTGAGGGGTTTGGATTGACAATGAGGGGTATGTGTTGTAGAAAAGGGGTGTGCAAAGAATATCTCATGAGAGACGTCCCGAAGCGAGCTTGATATATATCAGTAGCCAAAGTTGGGTCCCACAAGATCCATTGCACTATAATTTGACTCCCACTTCAACTTCATCATTTTTAATTTTCCGGATGCTACTGATTAGCTCAAGTTGTGCCTTGTATCTTCCATAATATTAAAGATAAAAAATAGCAATCCAATGGTTACTAGAGAAACAGTCCCGTGCCATAGAAATCATACCAAAAGATATTATTCAATCTTTTTATGATTTAAATAAAATTAATTTGATTTTATATGTTTAGATTATCTAAAACCCAAAACAGTATTATTTCTAAAAAAAGAAAAGAAAAAAAGGGCTTAGGGCTGGCTTGTTTCCAATCAAGGCGATTGAGATTTGATCATCTTAAAAACTAGGAGACAGAGAACATAAATATTAAAAAATTATACTATATTAAAGTCAAACATTTGCAATTTAATTTGGACGGTTCGTTGCAACTTTGATTATAAGTTATTCTTCTCTCCTCCATTATCTCATCTTTTCTTAAATTTATTGTAGTGCATTGTATTTGCCACTCAAGTCAATGCTTATTTTTCAATGGTACGAATATTTGATTTGCATTGTATAGTAATACATTGTTTTCAAAGCTGCTGGAATCTACAAAGATGTAAACCTTGATGAAGTTGTCAGTGCTAGAGAAAAATAAATCAAAGTTATAAATTGGAAGAGATTTGAGGTAGTAAGTAGATACCGACCCGAATCACCGAGATTATCTGATCCTCTCTCACCAATCCAAGCAAATTCCCTAGCTCGCACTGGTAGACCCTGACCCGACCCATTTACAGTTCACCAAGTAGAATGTAGCTTACGCAGTGGCAAATCCAAAATTTTCGTTTAGGGGAAAACACAAACTAGTAGTTGGGTTTTGGGGGCATATTCAAAATTTGTATGTTGATTTTGGGGGCAGACTTGCAATATTTTTGTGTGGATTTTGAAAGCAGACCCATAATTTTCATATGGGTTTTGAAAGCAGCCCAGGTTCAACGGCGGTGCCTGACAGCCCCACAAAAGCTACTACTTAGGTCCGCCAGTGAATAGGGATGGCATTTTTAACCCGCCCCGCCCCAATCCGGAGTGCCCGCCCCGCCCCGTACGGGTTTTCCCCGCCCCGACTCTTAGATGGGGCGGGGACAGGGAAAAAAACCATACCCCGAATCCGGGGCGGGGCGGGGATGGGTATGGCTCTTGCCCCGCCCCATACCCCGCCCCGTAACCCGCCCCGAAATACCACCCCATGCCCCTCCCCGAAATACCGCCCCATGCCCCGCCCCATAACCCGCCCCGAAATTAATAATCCTCTAAAATATAAATATATATTAGATTTCTTTTATAATAAATAAACATATTTATATGTAAATGTATATATTGATTTTATGTTGTTATTAAGGGTTAAGTAGATTGATTGAAGACTTTTTTTAAAGTTAAACATGTAATTGAATGAGACATTATAAAAGCATATAATATGATCCCATTCCCTCTAATTCAAATTTAATGAAGTTAAAGTTGTTAAAAAATCTATCTAAGCTTATTTTACTTTAATCATATATAATGTTAAATTGTGACAAGATAAATCATATTAAATAAAACGAATATAAATATATAATAGAATGATGGATCATGCTTTAATAGCAAAGTAAATTATAGTAACTTATAATAGCAAAGTAAATTATAGTTAGTAACTTAATATGATTCTAATCATACTAACAACACTATAAATTATACTAATTTTAATTATATGTAATCAACCTCTTTATTAGTAAGTGGAGTTCATTGGTATTAAAGTGAGGTTCCTGCCAAATCAATGAGATTTAATGATATTTGACTATCAACTATTAATAATTTTGACTCGACTTGATTCTCGTTAAGATCTTCTAATCTTTTTCTTACCTGTGGTTGGTATGCATATGGTTGGGGCCCACACCATGGAAAGTTGGGTAAGCTTGTTGAGGGAAAATTGGAACATATATTATGTAGTCAGTTCAATACCAGAAATGGAGTGAAACCATGTATTGATGGAGTTCATGATATTTTAGAGAGATATTGTCTTTTTTATAAAGAATGTCTCAAAGCATATATGATATTTTCAAGTGTATGTTAGTGGCCTTCAAGGGCTTAGAGAAAATCTTATAAGAATAAAATCTCACTTTAAATAAGTAAAATTTCAGGAAAAGGAAAATTTATATTATTAATTTTAGATAATTTAAAAAAATTTAAAAAATCTAACAGTGCCCCACACTTATAAAATATTTATGCGGGGAGATCTTTTTATTCTATTTTGGGAGATTTTTTTTAATATTATTAAAGGCATAGAGACAACATAGATGAATCATTCATGTGCTTTTTACCATGTAAAATAAATTAATTTACCTTTTTTTTATAGTCAATTCAAAATTTATTTATTATATTTATTATTATACCACATCGGGGCGGGGACGGGGTATGTAACATACCCCGAATTGCGGGGCGGGGCGGGGACAGTGAGATTCGGGGCGGGGACGGGGCAGCCCAATTCCGGCCCCGCCCCGCCCCGTTGCCATCCCTACCAGTGAACCCACCCTCATATCAATCAATGAAGTGTAGAACCATGCGGTTTTCTTTCTTTTTTCTTTTTGGTAGAAAGAACCATGCGGTTAGAATTACAGAACAATGTAAAAGGGGGAATGAATCATACATAAATCAATATGAAAGTGGGCCATATCTGAATGAAGGTGAGAGCTTTAGCCTGATCCCAATTTTGGGGCGAGGAGTCATCTGCTGCCACAAGATCCGAATTATTATTATTATTATTATATATATAAAGACAGCAGGTGATTCTGTAGGGGAGCGACACATGGCGGCAGCGGGCTTTCTGGGACGAGGACACGTGGTGAATTCTCAGACTTTTTGCAATTTCGGAATGAAACCACTATTGAAATTGATCAAAATGATCATTTGACAGTGGACCCAAATAATAAAAGCAATGTACAATCAACAGGACAAATCTCATCCATTGGATGAGTTCATGGCCAATCCAAACAAATTTCAAGCCCCACAATATTCGTACGCCATATAAATGTGTGGCGAAAGTGGACACACCATGTAATTGACGTTTTATCTTCTTTCCAATTGTTTCAGTGATGCAATAAAAGTCTCTCCATCTACACGTTTGATTTGAAACGTTGGAATTTGATGAAACTGTATCTCTTTGTTTCTTAGAAATAGGGGATCCAGACTCCTACAATATAGGAATAAAAATTCAATTCACTAATCTAATATGTTTTTCTATTAAACCACAGCTACACTGATTCATCTAATCTTTAGCCAAAAATCTCTCTTCTTCTATAGCCATTAAGACACTTATCTTATTGATCATCAACCAATCAATCCCATATGGAAAATTAAATTGCCACGTCGAATTGAAATTTCCTTTCATCCACATTTTATTGTGGGCCCACCTAATCATCAACCAATTATTTGTATACGTTTGTACATATTACATAATTAAACTCCACATCTATTTCAATTGCAATTAATCCACATTAGAACACTACCTTATAGTGGGCTCACCTAATCATTGAATTATGCACATAAGTTCCTACATATTATATACCGTTTTCAATTTGCATGCCCCACTGCATTGTTAGCTATGGTTTTACTAAATTATAGCCCCACTATAACCATGTGTTGGATGCAAATGATAATTTACAAGTTCTTGCGATACTACTTGTAAGCTGTGTTTTTATCATTTTATTGCATCAGGAGAAAGCGCCGATCCGCGTTTTTGGAGCCGGATCGAGAGGGCTGAGAAAAGGTTCCGGGCAATAAGGTTTGAGGTCTAACCCTCCACATACTCCTAAATACAAATTTTCAAGAAAAGAAGCGATAAATGGTGGTGGCTATTGTTGAAAGGATCCAAATAGAGAAAATTTGATTTGAATAAGAAAGTAGTTTGACCACACCATCTGAATGCATTCCAACATATAAAAAACATAGAGACTTTTGCATATACCTGCTAATGTTTTTCTAATTTGTAAATAGACTCCTATGGTTTTAGTATTTTTAAATAGGACCCTGTTTTTTCATTTGAATACTTTTTATGTCCCCAAAATCAGTAGCTTTCCAACCACTTAAGTTTATAAAGTGAAATGACACTTTTGCCTATCTCTTTTCTCCCTTTATGCATAATTCAAAAGCTTAGACTTATTTTTCTCTAAAACTTGTAACATTAATAATCACATTTGAAATAATTGTATGTAAATATGTTTTTATCAATACATGACCTATTTCATTATATCTAAATCGATCATAATTACAATCAATGGCTATACTTATAATTGGTTATAATTGATCCAATCCATACACAACCTACCATTAGATTGATAAAAGTCTTAAAATATATATATGATTAGGCTTCATGTGCATTAAAGAGTTATTAAGAAAGACGGTTGGCTTGGGATAAAATAATGACATTCTTTTAAGTAATAATATACTCATTTTTGTTTAATGAAGCTGTCATTTTTATAAATGTTCATATACTAAAAAACGTAAAAACCTTAAGGGGTATATACATAAACTCAAAAAATTATGATTTCTTTCTTTTAACCAGTTGAAGAGTACAATTTTTTAGAACTTTTTCTATTTTAATTTAGAGTACATCTCAGGTAACTTTTTGTAATTTTTTTTCTAGTGTAATCTAAAGTGCATTTTGAGTACCAATTGCACAATTTAGACCCCAACAGTTTTTAGAATTGGGGCCACTAGTTTCGTTTTGAAATTTTCATACTTGTTTACGAGATAATTAAGGTTGGAATCTTGAAAATAGAGAGGAGATTTCGGAAAGACAAGAGAGCGAGAGAGAGAGGATACTTTTTAAAAACGGAGCGTCATGAAAGGGGTTCGGTTCCTTATTGGTTGCTACTTGCTGCAAATCTGTTTGATTAATCCCAACGCCAGTAACAGAAGAGTCCGCATGTTTGCTATTACACGGAACTGTGTAACAAAATTCTGAAATTCCATTGTAGTTCTGATCTGGACCAATCAAATGAAATCCATCATCTATAGTGAAATATCCTAAAATTGGAATTCACCTTCAAGGGTTTCATAATTTGCTCAATCAGACAGTGGATCCCACTCTTTTAAAAATGAAAGTTGAGGATATATCACCGCAGGGATGAAGTTTATTCTGAATGGTCTGGATCACCTTTACGTGGGCCCCACGATGGAGTTGGTACAATTTGTTATTGGGGTGCTACAGTGTTTGTTTCTTTCGTATGGAGAAGAAAATCATTCGCTTTGAACTTGATTCAAATCTTTCACACCCAATGCATGATCTGATCCATCTGCAGTTATGGGAATGATCCGCCAACCGAGAGGACACCGTGTTGCGAGCGCATGATATAAATAACACCAGAAAAAGTCCTTCCCACTTCTCCTCACACGTTCCAGTGTCTCGTTTCCAAGGAGAGGAAGCAGGATTCCACGAAAACGTAATCGATTTTCCTTTTAATACTCTCTCTCTCTCTCTCTCTCTCTCTCTCTCTCTCTCTCTAATTAGTTTTTCCAAGTTAAAAGAGTATCTTGAATTTGTCTCTCTCTCTCTCTCCAGCCCTTTATAGTTTTTCCAAGTTAAAAGAGCATCTTGAATTTTTCTTCTCTACAGATCTTGCAAAAGGAGTTTCAGATGTATTTTATTCATGATCGGAGAGATGTCGTTTTGTCTTCTTTTTGTGTTCTACTTTTGTTTGATTGATTTGAGATGTTGATGTGGTCCGTTGTTCTCATTGTTTTCTTGATGATGTTTGGTTTAGGATGGCGAACGGGACGAACAGCAGCACATGTCCAAAGCCAATGCAGGCAACGTCGAACGGGGCGTGGCAAGGAGACAATCCGTTGGATTATGCACTGCCTTTGATTATTTTGCAGATCTGTTTGGTGGTAGTGCTTACAAGAGGCCTTGCTTTTCTTCTCAAACCTCTCAGGCAGCCTAGAGTCATCGCTGAGATCATTGTCAGTAATCCATCTCTTTTCCCTCCTCCTCCAGATTCTGTCATATCACTTTTTTTTTTTATCTTGACATGGTGGGCAATCACAATCACAGTGGCTTACTATATAAAAGAGGATTTTATCAAATTGCAATTTATAAAATCAGTGGAAAGATTTTGGCCTTTGAATTAAATGACCATGGTTTTAATTAAGATTCTTACTGTGACCATAGTTACCATCCCCCTTTAATCCAATTTACTAGTTTTTGATAAAGTTAACTTTTTTAGAGCACTAGCCAAACCCTTTTGGTCGCCATTTTCTTATATGCACTGCATGAATGATTCTAAATAAGGTTTATGTTCTTTTTTTATTTGATCTATGATGTCAATTTTTTTTCTTTCTAGAATTGGATGAGAAATGGGAGATTTTTTTATATAGAGTTTAAGATTGAGTTTGGATCCATGTTCGAGGTCGAAATTTAAATTGCTTAAAATAAATGAATCTATGCATCAGTCACAAGATCATTCACATCCTCTTCTTGAATGTTCAAATGGTTGGCGCTGAAACTATTCTCACAGCTATCTTTTTGTGACACTAAATCATTGACAACATATTACAAGTTGACTTCTTTTTAGGGTTTAGGGTTTCCTATGTAAGACGATAGTTGATTTAGAGGATTCCGATCTCTATGAACCAGCAAAATAGGCCTAGCCCCGCCCAGGCCTAATGAAATTATAAATCTTTTGATATATATTGAAATAAAGAAAGTTTTAAAAAAACTTAAAGACATTAAATTGTACATATTAAACTAATCAATGCATGAGAAATTAAAATAAATAGTTATTCTCAAAATTAGAGCCTCTTTTAGTAGGTTCAAGAAAGAAATGAAAAAATCAATTCATTTATATGAAAATGACACCTCTCAAATCATTAATAAATAAAAAAAATGAATTAAAAAGTGTAAGTAGCATATACTTAAGCATCAGCCATAAGATCGTTCAAATCCTCTTCTTGAATAGTCGTCAAATGGTTTGTTTAAAAACTATTTTCACACTGACTTTTTGCGATACTAATTTTTATTTATTTTTTGGTAATCAACATTTTGCGATACTTAATCACAGCCTTTTCAGAACAAATGCAAGACTAACTTCTTTTGAAAGGAGTTGATTTAGAGGATTCTGATCTCTTTTAACAAAGCATGCCTATTTTATTTTCAACCAAATATATATAGGTGTTGAATCATTTCAACAATTTTAAGAGTAAATTATTACTCGTTATATATTCAAATCAACTCTAAATTTGGTGTTATTTTGAATTAGGTGCATTACCTTGTAGATTGAGTTTTTTTTTTAGTATAAGTATAATCTCTTAATTGTGCGTCATTATTTCTTTTTATATTCTTTTAAAGTTGTAAATTAGAATGTTAGATGATTCTAATTACTCAAAACTTAAGAGATCTGTTCCATAAATAGGCATTTTATGTGAACCTATCCCATTTTAATGTAGTTAGTTAATAACTGATGATGATGAATCCATGAATGCAGGGAGGGATTCTATTGGGCCCATCTGTTCTGGGCCGGAGCGAGAAGTTTCTCCACACAGTCTTCCCCAAGCAGAGCCTCACAGTGCTAGACACCATCGCCGACATCGGTCTCCTCTTCTTCCTCTTCCTCGCCGGCCTTGAGCTCGACATGCGAGCCCTCCGCCGCACTGGTAAGAAGGCCCTCTGCATTGCCCTTGCCGGCATCAGCCTCCCCTTCGTGATGGGCATTGGCACCTCCGTTGTCCTCCGTGCCACCATCTCCAAGCACGTCAGCTCCACCCCCTTCCTCGTCTTCATGGGCGTCGCCCTCTCCATCACTGCCCTCCCCGTCCTCGCCCGCATCCTTGCCGAGCTCAAACTCCTCACCACCGATGTTGGCCGTATTGCCATGTCCGCTGCGGCCGTTAATGACGTCGCTGCATGGATCCTCCTTGCTCTCGCCCTCGCCCTCTCTAGCAAAAACCGCTCCCCCGTTGTCTCCCTCTGGGTCCTCCTCACGGGCGCTAGCTTTGTCGCCTTCATGATCATCTTCGTCCGTCCCCTCCTTGAATTCATGGCCCGCCGGTCCGTGGACGGAGAGCCTATCAAGGAGATATACATCTGCGCCACGCTCACCATTGTCCTGGCGGCGGGGTTCGTGACTGACGCTATCGGAATTCATGCTCTTTTCGGGGCATTTATCGTCGGAATTGTGGTGCCGAAGGACGGGCCCTTCGCCGGGGTTATGATAGAGAAGGTGGAGGATCTGGTGTCGTCGCTGTTTCTGCCACTCTACTTCGTGTCGAGTGGTTTGAAGACGAACGTGACGACGATAAGTGGGGCCCAGTCGTGGGCCCTGCTGGTGCTTGTGATCGTAACGGCCTGTTTGGGGAAGATTGCCGGGACGGTGTTGGTGTCTCTGGCGTTCCGTATGAAGGTTCGAGAGGCGTTTGCGCTTGGATTCCTCATGAACACCAAGGGGCTCGTGGAGCTTATCGTCCTCAATATCGGCAAAGACAGGGGGGTATGTTTTACTTTTTGTAATCTTTTTATCTTTCATCTATCTGACCTTCTCTTAAACATTTTCTTAGATGGACCCTTCAAGTGCATTGTACTGGAATAAGCCCTGTTTCTCTCTGATTGGAGTGGGCCTACCAATGGACTAATAACAGTTGTATAACACGTACGTGTGATTAGGTCGATTTATCCTTTGATTAATGGTGGGCTACATTCTCATGGATGGGAACTTCAGGCATTTGCGATCATAGTGTGTTTTGGAGTTCGGATCACCCATCACACTTGTTATACATGCAACATAAGTGAACCAATAACACCAATAACACTCTGCCACATCATCTTATTTAAACTTATGTGATTCTCTTCATCTTATTTAAACTTTTAAACTTATGTGGCGGAGTATTATTGGTACACTTACAATGAAGGTATAACAAATGCGATTATATGGGCCATTACTCCTAGACATGGACAGGGTCTTTTCTCAAGAGAATCTAGCCTCAGTGTGGGTCACACCCTCCATTCATTAGACTTGAATTTGAGATTTTTTTATTTTATTTTATGAAACCATGATTTGAATTTTTGATTGAATGTGTGGAATTGAAGAACTGCTTATGTTTCCTTCCGGCAGGTGTTGAATGACCAGACATTTGCCATCATGGTCCTCATGGCTCTATTTACCACGTTCATCACCACTCCAATCGTAATGGCCGTGTACAAGCCAGCACGCAAGGCTGCCCCCTACAAGCACAAGACCATCGACCGTAAAGACCGCGACACGGAGCTACGCATCCTTGCCTGCTTCCACAGCAACCGCAACATCCCCACCATAATCAACCTGATCGAGTCCTCCCGTGGCACCAGCCGCCGAGGCATCACCGTCTACGCCATGCACCTCATGGAGCTCTCCGAGCGCTCCTCCGCCATCTCCATGGTCCACAAGACCCGCCACAACGGCCTCCCCTTCTGGAACAAGAAGCGCTCCGACAAGGACCACATTGTCGTCGCCTTCGAGACCTACCAGCAGCTCAGCAGCGTCTCCATCCGTCCCATGACCGCCATCTCCCACCTCTCCTCCATGCATGAGGACGTCTGCTCTAGCGCCCACCAGAAGCGTGCCGCCCTCATCCTCCTCCCCTTCCACAAGCACCAGCGCCTCGACGGAGCCATGGAGTCCCTCGGCAACGCTTTCCAGCACATCAACCGCCGCATCCTCCACCATGCCCCCTGCTCCGTTGGCATCCTCGTCGACCGCGGCCTTGGAGGTGCCACCCAGATCTCCGCCAGCAACGTCGCCTTCTCTGCAGTCGCCCTCTTCTTCGGCGGCCGTGACGACCGTGAGGCCGTTGCTTATGGACTCCGCATTGCTGAGCACCCCGGTATCAGTCTCACCGTGGTCAGGTTTTTAGCTACCTCCGACAAGTCGGTTGCATGGGGTGGCGATGAGATTGTTAACGTCGACTCAGACAAGGAGAAGGCCGACGAGGACTGCATTGCTCGGGTGAAGTCATCTTCCGGGTCGATCTCGTCATTATCGTACACGGAGAAGGTGGTGGAAAGCAAAGAGGAGATAGTTGTGGCGGTGAAGGAGTTGAACAGGTGCAATCTATTCTTGGTGGGGCGGATGCCACCTACGGGTTGGCTGGCAGAGAGTACGGACTGCTCGGAGTTGGGACCGGTGGGGAGCTATCTGGCGATGTCGGAGTTCTCGACGACGGCATCTGTCCTAGTGATAAAGCAGTACCACCCTACAGCGAATCTTCCTCTGTTGGTAGAGGAGGAGGAGGTGGTGGAGGGGCAAGAAAGAGGGGAAGTCTTGTCCAATACACCTATAACAGATAAGCAGAACGTAACGGAGATGGTCTGAGGCAATGTGATGGGAAGGACTGTTTGTTTTCATTCTTTTTGCTTTTGCATAAGCATACAACTCACTCTCTCCTTTTTTAGACTTCTATCATGAGTGAGCCACAACACAAAATAGGGATAGCACAAAAAAAGTTATATCAACCAAGAATGATGTACTTGTTTTAGCCTGATGCTTGCTGTGTGTTATGCTTTCTTATCATTTGATATAAGGACCAGAGTCTAAAAATTCATTCTAATTAGCCCTACAATGTCAAAATCGAGTCAATGATTCAAGTCATCGATTTGACTTAAGTTGAATGAGTTTGGCCAAGTCGGACAAGTCTAACTCGTTTTTTTACTTTCCCTAATTTGTTGTGCAAAAGGATCGAGTCCACCATACGAACTAAGTTCTAATTTGACTATATCGTCGTAATAATCATTGAACTAAATAGATTGATGAATCCATTAATTTTAACTACTTATTTAGGAGGCCTCTTATGATCATCAAATGAAGGCCATTTTAATCCTCTTCTGACCCACTAATCTATGGGATGTGCTAACCTGTGGATGTCTCCAATAGATCTTCCACGCAGACTATTTTGTAGGGCCCACTTTATGTCATGTCAATCATGAAGAAATGGGGGGCATCAAAAGATCTAAATGGGACTGACTTGTTTGCAAAATTTCCACTCTACCTGCAAGTTTCATGAGACTTTATTACGATTTCAACTCACGGTGAGTGACAATTGGATTTAAATGAGTGTAAGATTTGAGCTCATGCTAAATCAAAAGGGATACTGAGCGTTAGGGGGTTGGGTTCACGATGAGGGGGTATTGAATTCATAGTTCTTGGCCCGAGGTCCAAAAGTACGCTAGGTTTTACTTTTCTATTTCTTAAATACTTTCATCAATAATATTTTATTTTGATGCCTTATGTATTACGATTGTATCACTATTTCATAGTTTTCATCATAAATATAATTTTACTTTACTTTGGATTGCTAGGTTTCCAACAATACCAAACCAAACCAAATTAAATCAAGACTTTTCCCATTAGGTGGGGTCGGCTATATGGTTTTGAAGATGCCAATCAAATCTGTTTAGGGTCATGTCCTCCGTTAGATCCATGTAGGTAAGGTCATGTTTAATAGTTTCTTTTCAACTTCTCTTGGGTCCCCTTCTCCTACTCCGAGTAATCTTCATACTTTTACACCTTTTAACAGGTGCCTCCGTTGGGTGCCTTCTAACATGGCCGAACCATTTCAATCGATTTTCTCTCATTTTATCTTTAATCGGTGTTATTCCTACTTTGCCTCTAATCTCCTCATTCCTAATCCTATCTCTCCTTGTGATCCCGTACATCCATTATAGTATTCTCATCTCCGCAACTTCCATCTTCTTAACATGATTATGCTTTACTGCCAAACACTCTGATTCATATAACAACGCCGGACATACCGCCACTTTATAATACTTTCCTTTAACCTTGAGGGGGACTTTCCGATCACGCAAGACCCCCGAAGCACTCCTCCATTTGGTCCACCCGGCTTGAATCCTATGACTTACATCATTATCAATCTCTTCATCCTATTGCACCATAGATCCAAGGTACCTAAAGTTTTCATTCTCTACAATCTTTTGTGTGCCCAAACTTACTTCTAAATTATCAGGTGTCCTACTTTGACTAAACTTGCATTCCATATATTCTGTCTTGCAACGACTTAGCCTAAACTCTTTTGTCTCTAACGTATTCCGCCACAATTTTAGCATAGCATTCACTCCTTCTCTCGTCTCATCCACTAAAATAATGTCATCTGCAAATAGCATACACCACGGCACCTCATCCTGAATATATCTTGTAATCTCTTCCATAACTAGGGCAAACAAGTACGGGCTTAACGCTGAGCCTTGGTGTAAACCAATCATGATAGGAAACTCTTTAGTCTCTGATGTGGCCATTTGTTTGCTTCTTTTTCCTAATAATTAGCCTTATGTTAGAATATGATTTTGGTATTTTTTTACTAGACTACTTAGGAATTTTTGTCTTCTTTTGAGTTTATTTAATCATTGGTCTTTTTATTGTTTTTTTAGGTTTTTAGGTAATAATTTGGATGGAGAATTGGCAGAGCAACCAATTGGAAAACAAAATTTTCCCAAAGTAAAATAAATAAATAAATAAATAAATTTTCCTGAAGTCAAAGTTTGATTCCCGTCAGAATTGTGCTCCAGAGGTATTTTGGCTATAACTTGGGTTACCGACATCAAAATTCGGTGATCTTGGACTCTTGGGAGATCTAACAAAGAGGGATGCAACTTTTGTGAAGATTTGGAAGTCGAAACGGTGCTAAAATGCATAAGTCAGAATCTGTCCAGAAATTTTCTAACAGACAGGGCTTGTTCGGTTCAGAGTTCATATCTTGAGCTATAGGAGTCCAATTGATGCAAGGTCAGTTGCATTGGAAAGATAAAATACGGCCCTACAATTCCTATGAAGACGCCAGCTCAAGATAAGGTCGTTTTGATGGTCAGAATCGTGGTTGAATAGGCTGGAAGATTTCTGTTACAGACTAGGAATCAAATTCCTTCAAGTTAGGAGACTAATCAGGAGATAGAGGGAAGGGGACGTGCAGAACGAAAATCAGGGTTGGAAGACGGTTTTTTAGAGATTTTTTAAAAGGAGGTGATGAGGAAGAAGGGGCATTGAGAAGGAGAAGAAGCAAATCAGCAGCAATCAATCTTCAGTCCAATGGGTTCTTCTTTACTGTTTAATTCTTTTGTGCTAAATATTATATTGCATTGCTAAGTTTTCTGTCCTAGGGGTAGGATGTAGTTATGGATTTTCCAATATGATTTGAACCAATGTTGATTTGAATATTTCCTGTTGAATGCAATTTAGTGAATTCATTTTTCATGCTTGCAATCTAACTGGCCATTAGATGCATGTTTAAGGTATCAAGTGAAATAGTGAAAGTGGAAATTTGATATTAGTTCGTGGATTCACTAATCATTGGTTGTTGATCATAAAAGTAAACAATGCCAGTGAGGTTAATATCAGAATTCCATAAATCGTTAATGAAGTTGCATTGATTGCTATGATCACGAAAGTAGACATAGGTTTAATGTGGCTAACGTGTTGAGTCTTGAAAGAGATCATCACATACATTAGGGCATTCAACCATTGTATGAAATAGGAGAGAATCAAGTCAATAGGTTCAGATTATGGAGGTAATTCATTGATGAACCCAAACCCCTAGGACATTTTATAATCTGCTAGTCATCTTAATTTTATTTGTTTTGGTCAATCATCATTTATATTTTCGATTGTTTAGATAATATAGGAGATCACACGTTGGTAATTAAATTTCTCTCCTCGTGGGAACGATATCCGACTCGCCCTTGTTATACAGGTAGCGATCCATCCACTTGTAGTAAGTTTTAGGGCTAGTCAGTCTCTCCGCCAGTCATTCTTATAGATGTCACGACTCTATTATACATATCTTTTATCGCCTCAATATATGCGACACACACTCTTTTCTTTTCCAGTACTCTCCATAGAATCTCCCTAGGAATTCGGTCATAGGCATTCTCTAAGTCAATGAACACCATATGTAAATCTCTCTGACCTTCTCTATACTGTTCCATTAACCTTCTCAGGAGAAAGATAGCCTCCATGGTTGATCTTCCAGGCATGAAACTAAATTGATTCTCTGAAATGTTTGTTGTTGTTCTTAGTCTTCTCTCAATAACTCTCTCCCATAATTTCATTGTATGACTCATCAATTTAATCCCGCGGTAGTTCGCACAGTTCTGAATATCTCCTTTGTTCTTGTATATGGGTATATGAATGCTTTTCCTCCATGCATCAGGCATTTTCTTGCTCTTTAGCACTATATTAAAAAGCTTTGTCAACCAACTTATGACATCCTCACCCAAGCACCTCCAAACCTCAATAGGGATACCATCTGGCCCAACCGCTTTTCCATTCTTCCTTCTTTTCAATACTTCTTTAACTTCTTACCTACTGATTCTCCTATAGAACATATGATTCGATTCTTCCATAGAAATGGTAAGTTGCCCCAATTGTATGTCACTACTACTGCTAGGTTTCCAACAATACTGAAAAAAAAAAAAGAAAAAATAATTTATGATAAAGCATGTTATTAACTTTAAAATGAGTTTCCAATAATTCGAACCCATGATTTATTCAAAGACCTGAAATCGGTGGAGTGGCAGAAGACATGGGTTTGCTCCCCACCTCTTATCTTCGAACGTGTCCCAGATTTGCCTAACATGCATTCGTGTGGGTGTAGTAGGTATCGCCCAGGAGAGTAGTCCTGTTGGGTCAAAGATAGGGTTGTCAAAGGGCTGAGCCAAGATAAACCCTTACCCTTCCCTCATATATTCTGGTTGGGCCTAAGTCTAGCCAAAGCCCTCAAAAGCCTACAATACCAAAGCCCTTACCTTACCCTCAAGGGCTAGGGCCAAAAGAAATGATTTTTTTTTTTAAATATTAGTGTTTGTATAATAGTTTTTCTATACCATGACATGCTAATTAACCTCGCCCTCTTTTATTTGAGCAAAGGGCAGGTGCAATGCGACAATCGATCGTTCTCTGTCACTTCTAAGAGAATGCCCGAATCAATTTACTTTCTCCTCATATAAAAATTATTATTTATGATTAAATGAAATAAGATAACTTGATAGCATTATCACATGAAATAGTTACATAGTTTGAGCAGTGTGGTCAGTTCAATTTGTCGTTAGGCTTGCTATATATTAGTAACATTGAGGTAGTTGAATATCTGCTAGTTGTAGTCTATTCTACTAGTTCATGTACTACGAATTTTTTCTTATAAAGCAATAATATGGATCATCAGAGCTTTTATGACAAGTCTCATGATTCAATTAAATTTATCTCACATAGGCATTAGACTTTTTCCAAATAAATTATTTAGTATATGTGGTTCAAATAGACATTAGACCACTCATGAATTAGCATTAATCCTAACTTATAATTATTTAGTATATATGTGCTCAGTAGGGACTTGATTGAGATGTAGAGTTGTTCACAAAGGCGTCTCTTGGCCCATTTTGTGGAGATAGATTTATCACGAAAGGTGTTGTCATTTCTGCATAGTCAAATGAAGTAAATAGTCTGGGTAAAAACAAACGCTGCCCAATTAGCTTAAGCTGTATTTCTACCTGTTGAGATCGATCGCCTTCCAGAAATTGGTAACTATGATTGGCATAGTTGAAGAAACACCCACCAAAGATAGAAGCCATTTGATGGTCATCCATCTAAACTCTCAAACAGCAATAGCTTACATTAATGGTGAAAAATCAGTCTAATCAATGAGAACTTGTATTTTCTTTTTATTAAAGAATATATCGGTATTGAGCAAACGTAGAATCTAATATAGGTGTCAATATTATGATGTATGGAGATACTCACAAAAAAAATCTAACTAAGACATGGTTATTATTATTTGAAAAAATATTCAGTCTCTGTCATTAATTTCTAATTAGAGAGGTTCTTTATATTTCTTTTGTAAAAATTTATATATATATATATATATATATTATATATTTTACATATTATTTATTTTATATATTAACAGACAAAGGGCCGGGCCGAGGCTAAGTCAAGCTCTATCTCAAACCTCAAGGTTGTGGGCTCTTCAAAATTGGGCCCTAACCTACCATCGGGCTTTAGGATAGAAAGAAAATCACTCATTATGTAGACTTTTGAGGGCCGATCATTTTAGGCCGAGCCCCCTCGTCAAAGGACTAAATTGACAGCCTTAGTCAAAGATCTCATGGATGCCCACATCATTAAAGAAAAACTCTCCTCAAAGAAAATAAAAACTCAACAAGTTACTCTTTCATTTTATTAATGAAACATGTTTTAAAAACAAATCAATGAAGAAAAATCTCTAATACAATAAACTAAAACAAAATTTACTATCTGCCCAAATATGTAATTTATGATGTAACAAAATAATGATCCAGTTTTTTTAGAATAGGAAAATATTAACTTCATGATTACTATTTCTCTAACTGATTGATTGTATAAAAAAATGGCTAAGAACAAAAAATGAAGTGATTGTGTTAGATGTTTAAAATCTAGAAAGCACCCTTCAATTTGTGAAGCCCACGAACATGCCAGGAATTATATAAAAGATATATCGACTTGTCACAAATCAATCGTTCGCAGTGGCTGTGTGGAAAGCAATCTCTATTGCAGTTGATTTTCTTGTATGAAAATTGTATCTTTTCTCCGCATTAATATCGTCTGATTTTTTGGTGATTCAATCATCCAAATGGCTCAAAGTTCACTCCAATCACTATAAAATAATTTAGTCAATTGATCACATATGAAGCATAAAGCTATTTTTTGTCTTGCAAAAAATCAATCAGATGGTGGGAGAATTCAGACTTGAGTGAAATTTAGTGCACTTCTATAAAGGGGTTTGTGTATGACGAGCAGTTTTGACGAATGAACGTAGGAGCTACACACCTAAGTCATTTCTCTTGAGAACAAGGGGTTTTAGTCGGCGACCCCGCCCGCCCCCCCGTGCATGTGAGTTCTCCTCACTCCCCATGTGTGCGGGTTCTTTTTTTTTTTTTTTTTTCTTTATTTGCATTTTCTCTCTTCTCATGTATGTGAGTCTCGTTGTTTGACAACTTCACTAATAAGGTGGAGTGTAGTGAAGCCTCCATTCACCGGACATGAAACTACTAGGGGGTTATATCAATAGTATAAGATTTCAAGATTCCCCTCTTCATTTTCCAAAAAATATCAGATTGCATGCAACATTCTCAAGCCACTAAAAGACAGAAGCTCATCTACTTTTTATCCAAAAAGTCAAAAAGATTATTTATCAAGTCACTAAAAATAAAATTTCAGCTTATTATGATTAGACCCCCTAATAATTTATTCTCACTTTATTTAAGGCTTCACTTCACTTCACCCTTTTACCAAACAAAATTAAAATTGCATTTTTTTTTTCTTCACTTCACTTCCTCTAAATCATTTTTTTGTGAAATTGCATAAAATTAATTGCTTCATGTCTTTTTTTTTCCCACAAAATCAATGTTGTACCAATCAGAGAAAAGCAACCACATTACTTTTTATGCAGAAATGATGTTGCACAATCAATATGTAATTGTATTTGTTCTCTCATCCAAATGATGATGTGGTTGTTTGAAGATATTTTACTTGGGTGATTCTGAACACACCACCAGTTTTTCTAAGCACACTCACCTTTTTAAAAATAACTTCCACATGGCGAAAATACCATAAATTTCATGCATATTCCGTGCATATCTCATGTGCATGGGTATGAAACGCCGTGCACATGATATACATACAGATTTCTCCAGCTGTGCACATCTTTTGTCCACGGCTCTGAAACTTCATGCATCCTTTTATGTGCATGGGTGGAGCAAGTTTGTCAATCATTATCAGAAGAAGCTTTGTTCTGGTGATTCGGTGCAAAGGAGCAGGGAGCTCTTTGTGGGGATTCGTTAGGCAAGATCAACAGCCGCAGTGGTGTTGGGCGGTAGAAGATGGAAGATAGGAGAGGAAGGGAGAGGGAGAGGAGAGGCCACTTGCAACGACGGGCGACGGGCGAGAAGCAAAGAGCGGGAGAGAAAGGGGGAGAGGGAGAGGGAGAAGCAGAGGTCGGAGAGATTTTGGGCAGGCGCCGGCAGTGGGCCAGAGGGAGAGAGGAAGAGAGAGGAAAAGAAAAAGGGGGAGGGGGAAGAGGGACAGGGGTTGCCGGCGGGGAGAGAGAGAGAGAGAGAGAGAGAGAGAGAGAGAGAGAGAGAGAGAGAGAGATCAGCGGCGGCGGAGTTGGGCGGATTTGGCCGGAGTAGGGAACAGGGAGGGAGAGAGGGTGGGGAGAGGAGAGAAGATGAAGATATTTTGGGTATTTTTGAAAATGTGGGTGGGCTCAGCAAAAGAGTGGGTGCAAATGGAATTTGCCATTTTACTTATAAGTGGGGTGGAGCCACGAAAGATTCCCACTTGGCCCCTAGTGCCGCCTGTGACTTGTAATAACGAGGGTGCCTTTTCAACCCTTCCCTTATACGAAATGGCTTTTAGAAGATCACAACTAAAACTAATTTATTCTTTTTCCTAGTGAACATGGTGTTGCACTTGTACCAAATTGCCAAAAAAAAAAAAGATGGAATTATTTTTTCACAAAAAAATCATCAAGCAAAAATTTTGTAAGTGAATATGATCCGAAAGATGGTGTGATTGCTTCGAAAACTTTTCACTTAAAATGATCTGGGTGTCTTGTCCCTGTAGCCAAATTTGTTGGGGAGAGAAGGCAAAGCACAAGGAAAAAAATGATGAGGGACGTGCCTAAATCAGTGAAGATCTATGGAAGCTTTCTCATGAATAAAACAAGTACGTAGGAGAGAGAGACGAAAGCATGTTTGGTCATTTACTTTGTTAGGTTAACACCCCTTTTCTTTACTAAAAAAAAGCTACTCTCTGGTTATACTAAATAACAAAAGGCTAAAATACGAAGAGCAGGGGTAGCTTAGTTGGCCTAGGACCACGGTTTGCTCCCGGAGGTTGTGGGTTCGAAACTCTGCTACCACACTAGGGCTACAGGGGATTTACCCGGCTTCCCTCTGGGCCTGGAGGGATTAGTCCAGCCCAAAGGGTTAGGAACCCTCCGACAGCAAAAAAAAAAAAAAAAAAAGAGCATGTTCTTTTTTGTCATTAAGCACATTGGTTCTATTTGATACTTGAATTGACACCTGATTCAGACCGAACAGAATATTTGTTAGGCTATATATAGTTCTCTTGTTCCCTCGAATCCATGGAGTAAGACATGCATTTCTTAATAAGATCAGTTCTGTTGACATGATGGACTCCTCTAAAAATGCATTGGGGTAGGTGTAAACAAGGTGCTCTACCTAACTAAGCTATAACTCATGATATATACTGTTAATTAGTATGGCTCACTTGTAATTAGTAAGTTTTGGTTAACCAGGCATTTGGATTGCCTAAATTGTACTGTGACTAGAAGTGTAAGCCTATTATAGTAAGTCTACTGTAATTAGAAGTAAGGTTTGAGTATAACAGGATTTGGGGCTGATATTATAAATAGAGACTCAAAGTCTCTAGGATGTAAACACACAACCTCTGATTGCATAGTGATTCCCCTGTCTTCCCCGTGGACGTAGGCCAAAAGCCGAACCATGTAAATCTTGTGTTCTCTTGCGTGATTGATCTCTTTTCGTAGCCCAAGATCATAACAAACTGGTATCAGAGCGTTTTGGCGTGATCGGAGGAGATCTGTTGAATCAGATTTCGAAAGGGCCAAGGATCGTGTGAAGATTATAAGATCTGATCTGATTGGTGGGTCACGATCGTGGAAGGATAAGGGAGAACATGAGAACGGAATCAAAGAACATCGCCGCCTGTTTTCGTTGTCTGCAACCACTGTTGAAGTTGTCATCTGCGTGCCCCTGATCGGAAGAAGGAAATAGGATGATCGATTTGGGTTTCGTTCGATTTGGGCTTTATTTTTCCCAGCTGGGCCCCACCTCGCCATGAAGAACACCGCCGAAATCATCGCCGTCGTCGTAGTGTGTCGCCAGAGTAGGACGGACGTCACCGCAATCCCTTGTCGTGGCCGGAGTGAGGAAGGAAGAACAAGACTAGAAGAGCGGCAATACTCTATTTGTTCTGTTGCAGAAACAGAACTCTGACGAAGAAGAGGAAGGGAGTTATGGGTCGGTTCCAGTTCCGGGTCAAGTTCAGGTCGGACCAACTCGTTTGCAAAAGAAGCCCAGTAGCCAGCCTGTCAGGTTGGGTCCAGTCTAGGTCTGACCCGACTTGCGTGCAGCAAAGCCCAGTAGCAGAAAAGCGCTGATGTTAGCAATTCCGTACGGTCAAGGCAGATTTGACTGGTCGACGGTTAAAAATTATTTTCGCGATATCTTGACGATCCGGAGTCCGATCTGAGATTCGTTTGAACCTACAGACTTGTCTCAAGGAGATCTACGCAGGTATACTGAAAGATTCGCTGAATGGATGCTAAATTTGAGATTGAAAAATTCAACGAAAATAATTACTTCGGTCTATGGCGTTTGAAGATGCACGCTTTGCTGGTTTAGAATGGGTTGCAGAAAGCTTTAAAAGGAAAGAATACTTTGTCTGACAAACTGTCAGATGAAGAGAATGATGAGTTGCTGGAGAAAGCGTATGGTCAAATTCTGTGAAAAGTTGCTCAATAGAGAACTGCTGCTGGCGTATGGCAGAAGTTGCAAAACTTGTACATCACAAAGTCCCTCACAAATCACTTGTACATGAAGAAGCGATTGTTCACCTTACAAATGCAGGAAGGTACGTCTGTTTCAACCCACCTTGATTCTTTTACAAAAGCTATTATGGATGTTAAAAATATAGATGTTCATATTGATGATGAGGACCAAGCTATCATATTGCTATGCTTTTTACCACCCTCGTATGAGAACTTTGTTGATACCATGATGTATGGTAAATAAATTCTTTCTAAGGAAGATGTTGAGCCAACTTTGAACTCTAAGGAGTTGAAGAAAAATGATGCAACTGAAAACACTGACAGTTCTGGTGAGGGTTTGGTAGCGCATGGCAGAACAGAGAAGAGAGAGCAGAATAGAAGAGGCCGACTTGGGTCAAAGTCAAAAACTAGAAAATTAAAGTGCTTCAAATGTCATAAGGAATGACACTTTAGAAAAGATTGTCTAGAGCGAAAAGGGAAGGAGAAATTGTCGGAGTTGTAATTGAAGTTGCAGAGAGTAATTCTGATGGTGCAGAAGTTCTTTCAATTACTGTTGATAGCTTAGCAACTGAGTGGATTCTTGATTCGGGGTGTTCCTATCATATATGTCCTTAAAGAGATTGGTTTACCAATTATCAATCTATTGATGGTGGTAAAGTGCTTATGGGAAATAATGTAGCCTGTAAGGTTGTTGGGATAGGTGCAATCAAAATTAAGATATATAACGGTATCATGAGAATTTTGTCAGATGTTAGGCATGTTCCAGAGTTGAAGAAAAATATGATTTCCTTGGGTACGCTTGACTCCAACAGTTGTACCTACAAACCTGGAGGTGGAGTTATGAGAATTTTGAAGGGTGCTCTTGTAGTGATGAAGGGACTGAAACAGAATGACCTTTACTTTCTTCAAGGTAGTACAATTATAGGTGCTGCAGCTGTGTCGTCCTCAGATTCAGATTTAGAAACTACCAAGTTATGGCATATGCGGCTTGGATATATGAGTGAGAGAGATTTGGATGAGTTGACTAAACAGGGTTTGTTATGTGGTCAGAAAACAGGAAAGCTGGACTTTTGTGAGCATTGTGTCTTCGGAAAACAGTGTAGGGTCAAGTTCAGGACAACTGTTTAACGGACGAAAGGTACTTTGGATTACATCCACTCTGATCTTTGGGGTCCCTCTCGTGTTCCATCTCTTGGTGGTGGTTTATACATGTTGACTTTCATTGATGACTATTCTCGAAAGGTCTGGGTGTATATCTTAAAGCACAAACATGAAGCTTTTGCGTAGTTCAAGCAATGGAAGGCTATGATTGAGAAGCAGACAGGTAAACAAATCAAGTGCTTGAGAATTGACAATGGCTTGAAATTCTGTAATAGTGCTTTTAATGAGTTCTGTAAGAATGAAGGGATTGTAAGACATTGCACAGCCCGACATACACCACAACAAAACGGAGTTGCAGAACGGATGAACATGACTATTCTAGAGAAGACCCGGTGCATTCTCTCTAATGCAGGGTTACCTAGGAAGTTCTAGGCAGAAGCCGTTAACATAGCTTATTATCTGATTAATCGGACTCCATCAACAGCTATAGAATGTAAAACTCCTATTGAGGTATAGTCTGGATCTCCTGCTAATTACACCAACTTGCGGATATTTGGTTGTCCTGCCTATGCTCATGTGAATGATGGAAAGCTTGAACCAAAGGCAAGAAAGTGTATATTTCTAGGATATGCAGATGGTGTGAAAGGATATAGGCTGTGGTGCCTCGATGAGAAATCTCCCAAATGCATTATAAGCAAAGATGTGACATTTGATGGGTCTGCTATGTTCAAATCGAAGGAGAGCTATGATGTTGGGGATAAAAACTGTGGTGTCAGTAAACAGGTGGAGCCTGAGAAGGAAGCTTTAGAAAACTTACAGGATAAGGTGCAAGCAGATGTCCCAGTTCGACAGGATGTAAAGGAGATGCAAAGCTCAAACGAGGAAACCGCAGTTCTAAATGATTACATACTTACCAGGGACAGAGAGGAGGCAGATTAAGTAACCTCAGAGATACGTGTATGAAGATATTGTTGCATACGCTCTTAATACAGCTGAGAGTATTGAGTTAGAGCCTGTTACATATCAGGATGCCATCACTAGCAAAGAATCAGCAAGATGGGTTGTAGCCATGCGTGAGGAGATTGAATCTCTTCATAAGAATCAAACTTGGGAGTTGGTGAAACCTCCAAAAGGCCAGAAGATTGTTGGTTGCAAATGGGTCTTCAAGAAAAAGGAAGGAACTCCAGGGGTGGAAGATGCTAGGTTCAATGCACGACTGGTTGCAAAAGGCTATACTCAGAGGGAGTGTGTTGACTTTAATGAAGTGTTCTCTCCTGTGGTGAATCATAATTTTATCCGGGTGCTACTTGCAATGGCTGCTAAATTGAATTTAGAGTTGGAACAACTTGATGTCAAGACTGCATTTTTACATGGTGAGTTAGATGAATAAATTTGTATGCATCAATCAGAGGGGTTTGAAATTCATGGAAAGGAAGATTAGATTAGCTTTTCATTTAGTTTTCAAACTTTTTATTGTGTTGCATTCATTTCATTAAGTGGACCATTGCAATGCTGGGTTAATCGCAGATGTATGCGCGTGTGGATACATGATCAAGGCCGATTAGTGAGGATTGAATCCTTGCTTTACCCGCCCCACCCATAGTACCCACAATGGCTGCCCAAAACCCTTAGCAAAGGATCCTTAATGAACAATTTGCACCATTTTTATCCACTTCACCTAGTTGTATAGTTTTGCCATAAAATAATGCAAACCAATTTGAGATCCGGCCCGCCACCATCAACATGTTACCAAAATTCCATGGATCCGAGTGTGAGTAGCCATATATTCATTTGAATAAATTCCTGACCATTTGCCACACGTTTAAGAATCAAAATCTGAATAGTGAAGCTGTGAAGCTTAGGTTGTTTCCCCTCTCACTAGAAGATCATGCAGCCGCTTGGCTGAATTCCTTGACTCCAAACTCCATTACCACCTAGGATGAGCTTGTAAAAAAGTTTATGTCCAAATTTTTCCCAGTAAGCAAAACTGAGCAGTTTAGGAGTGCCATCAGGAACTTTAGGGGACGACTCGAGGAAGAGTTTTCTGAAACCTGGGAGAGATTTCATGACCTATTGATCAAATGCCCACATCATGGGATTGACAAAGGAGAGTTGATACATTTCTTTTATAGAGGTCTTACGAACCCCAAACGTATCTTGATATAAATCAATGCACAAAGGAGAATTCATGAATCAGACTGCCGATCAAGCATACAAATATTCCTTGTCAAGCTTGCGAAGAATTCACAAAATTGGAGCAGTAATAGGAAAGACTTAGAGAGAGATGATACAGGGATCCAGAAGCCTGGAATGTACAACATCAAACATGAACCTGAGTTGAAAAATGTGATGACCAGTTTAGTTCAGGGAGTGGAAAATTTGAGCAAAAAGATAGGATCTATGTCTATAATGTTATGCCAACTCACCCCTCAGCAACATGAGCCCACCTTGAGAAGTATGGGCGAACCGCATCATGTTTGTGTGTTATGTGATAGTTGTGAGCACATGGTTGAGAGTTGCCCTAGTCTACCATTTGTCAAGGCCGAGCAAGCCAATGCGCTGAATTCCTACGGAAACTTCCGGAAACCAATTGTTAACACTTTCAGTCAGACCTACCACCCGGACAATAGGTTTCACCCCAATTTCTCGTACCGTCAAGCCGAGCCTATTCAGTCCCAAGGAGGTCAGCCCGGATTCCAACCGCAGTATCCTACGCAGCAATACCAGCAACCTGCTCAAACTAATCATCCCATAGTTCCTCATCCTCAGCAACCCATACAGCAGAATCAGTTCCAACCACAGAACCAATCTAAGGCACTAGTCCCAGATCAGATGCCTAACTATTATACACCAGCACAAGCCCTTCAGCAATCCTCTCATTTGGAGAATCTGTTGACCAAATTCATTCAAATCCAAGAGCAGACTAACCAGGCCCAGAACCAGTCCATTGCAAAACTAGAGGCCCAATTAGGTCAGCTCACCTTACAGTTGTCCGAGAGAGAAAAGGGCCAATTCCCGAGCCAAACTATTCCTAATCCAAAAGGACAACCCAATCAACCTAGAGGCCAGTGTTCGGTAGAGAGTAATGAGCATGTGCAGGCGATCTATACACTGAGATCAGGAAAGACTGTTGACAATAGAGTTGAGATGCCTGAAGAGGATCAAAGAGAGAAGATTTTTTTAGGAAAACCAGAGAGTTCGAAGAAAGTTGTCGAACCCGAGAGAGAGAATGTGAAGAAAGATTTGAAAGAGAATGCAGAAAGAGAAAAAGTGAAAGAGAGAGGAGAATCCATACCAAGAGGAGACCCACAGAGAGAGTAGATTCAGAAGCCCATTGTAGTTGACCCATCATCCTCAGAAGGGGTACCTAGAGCACCATTCCCACACCGATTAAAAGAGACTAGGAATAAGGATCACTTTGAGGGAATCTTAGAAGTTTTCAAAAATGTCCAAATAAACATACCCCTCCTTGATGCCATAAAGCAAATTCCTTCCTACTCCAAGTTTTTGAAAGACCTGACCACTGTCAAGCGGAAAAGATCAGTACCCAGAACTGATGTGATGGCAACCCAAGCATCAGGGTTGACCTAGTAGACTATTGCACCCAAATACAAAGACCATGGCTGCCCTACCATTACCATTCAGATAGGAGACTCCGTCATGGAGAGGTGTCTCCTTGATCTTAGGGCAAGCGTGAATTTACTGTCGTACTCCGTATACATGCAGTTGGGCCTGGGAGGAATGAAGAAGACTGATATTACCCTTTGTCTTGCTGATAGGTCAGTCAAGTATCCAAAAGGTATGGTTGAAGATGTAATCGTGAAAGTTAAGTATTTTTATTTTCCAGTTGATTTTGTGGTTCTAGATACCGAACTAGTGGCATCCCTCGACCGTTCCTTGCAACATCAGATGCAGTTTGTGACACTTAGTTTTGGGAACATAAAATTGGAGTTGAATGTTTTTCGTAATGGACTCCAAACATCAGACCTAGATGATGATGAGGAAGTAAATATGATTGACACATTAGTTGATCAATTAGTTCAATCATCATGTTACACAGATCCGCTGGAGGAATGTCTGGCTCACTTCAATGCCAACATAGACATCGACGGGTCCATATGCGAAGTTAATGCATTATTGGATTCGGCCCAGCCAATGGATGTTGGCCAATGGAAGCAGAAAATTGAACCTATCTTTACATCCACCTCTGACTCTAAGGTCGAAAAAGAATCAGTTATTGTTGAGCCACCCAAGTTAGAATTGAAATCATTACCCGAGAATTTAAAGTATGCCTACTTGGGGCCCTCTGTTAGCAACCCAGTAATTATTGCCTCAGATCTTGAGGAAGAGTAGGAAAAGAAATTACTGGATGTGCTGAAAGACCATCAGAGTGCCCTAGGTTGAACCATCTCGAACATTAAAGGAATCAGTCCCTCTATAGTTATGCACCAGATTCATCTGGAAGAAGGTGCCAAACCATCTCGTGAACCATAGAGGCGACTGAATCCGGTTCTAAAGGAAGTAGTGAGGGGAGAAGTAATCAAGCTTTTAGACGCTGACATTATCTACCTGATTTCTAACAGTCAATGGGTGAGTCCTATCCAAGTAGTCCCCAAGAAATCTGGCGTAACCGTCGTCGCCAACAAGGACAATGAACTAGTCCCAACCCGTGTTCAAACAGGTTGGAGAGTCTGTATTGATTATAGAAAATTGAATTCAATGACCAGGAAGGACCACTTTCCATTACCCTTCATTGATCAGATGTTGGAAAGATTAGTCGGTCATGCTATCTATTGCTTCTTGGATGATTATTCAGGATATAACCAGATCCATATCTCCCCCGAGGACCAAGAGAAGACAACCTTCACCTGTCCTTTTGGCACATTTGCCTATAGGCGTATGCCATTTGGCCTGTGCAACGCACCTGCAACTTTTCAAAGGTGTATGTTGAGCATTTTCTCAGACATGGTGGAGAGATTTTTGTTAGTCTTCATGGATGACTTCTCTATTTTTGGCTCGAGTTCATATTGTTGTCTACACCATTTGACCCTAGTATTACAAAGATGTAAGGAAAAGAACCTGGTCTTGAATTGGGAGAAGTGTCATTTTATGGTCAAATCGGGCATTGTTTTGGGTCATATTGTGTCGAGTAAGGGCATTGAAGTAGATAAAGCCAAGGTCGACTTGATTGTGAACCTGCCCCCTCCTAAAACTGTGCGAGAGGTGAGAGTCTTTTTGGGCCATGCAGGCTTTTATCGGCGCTTTATCAAGGACTTCAGCAAAATTGCTCGCCCTCTCTGTGATCTCTTGGCAAAGAATGCTAGTTTTGATTTTTTTTGCTACATGTTTAGAATCATTTGATCGTTTGAAACGAGAGTTGACATCTACACCCATTATCCGTCCTCCTGATTGGATGAAACCTTTTGAATTGATGTGCAATGCCTCTAATTATGCTCTTGGAGCTGTACTGGGACAGAGGATAGACAACTTGCCTCACGTCATCTACTATGCTAGTAGGACCCTTAACGACGCACAACTTAACTATACCACCACTGAGAAGGAATTGTTGGTTGTCGTCTTTGCGTTGGATAAGTTCAGATCCTATCTCATAGGGTCAGAAGTCATTGTCTTCACTGATCATGCCGCAATGAAATATTTGTTGAGCAAGAAAGATGCCAAAACTCGGCTGATCAGGTGGATACTGCTTTTGCAAGAATTTGATCTTGAGATACGGGATAAAAAGGGGTCTGAAAACGTGGTAGCTGACCATGTTTCGCGTTTGATTGTCGATTCCTCTGATGACTATCTGATTTCAGAAACCTCCCAGATGAGCAATTGTTGTTGATCGATAGTAAAACGTCGTGGTATGCAGATATAGTTAACTATTTGGTGACTGGGAAAACACCAAGCAATTGGTCAAAAATGACCAATTCCGCTTATTGTCTAGGGCTAAATACTATTTTTGGGATGATCCCTATTTATTTAAACAATGCCCTGACCAAATCATTAGGAGGTGTGTACCCGAGATGGACCAGAAGAGCATACTTGAATTCTGTCATAACCATGCTTGCGGGGGACATTTTTCTGGTAAAAAGACAGTAGCAAAGGTGTTGCAATTTGGATTTATTTGCCTACCCTTTTCAAGGATGCACATGAGCACTATAGGAATTGTGACCAGTGTCAACGATTGGGGAGGATCTCTAAGAGGAATGAAATGCCCTAACAACCTATCTTGATCGTTGAGTTGTTTGACGTTTGGGGTATAGACTTCATGGGACCATTTCCCATTTCTTTTGGTTATCAGTATATTCTTGTTGCGGTTGATTATATGTCTAAATGGGTAGAGGCCATCCCTTGTAAGACCAATGACCACAAAGTTGTGGTTGAATTTTTGAAAAATCAAGTTTTCGCTGGCTTTGGTATACCTCGCGCAATCATCAGTGACGGTCGTAAGCATTTTTGCAACCGAGTATTTGAAGCTTTAATGGGGAAGTACCACATCACACACAAAGTTGCCACACCATACCATCCCCAGACTAGCGGGCAAGTAGAAATTCCTAATCGTGAGATCAAGAACATCTTGGGAAAGACAGTCAATCCAAATCGGAAAGACTGGTCTCTGTGTTTACACGATGCACTGTGGGCATATCGGACAGCCTTTAAGACACCTATCGGAATGTCTTCATACAGGTTGGTCTTCGGCAAGGCATGCCACTTGACGGTTGAGCTAGACCATCGAGCATATTGGGCGATCAAGCATCTAAACTTTGACTTAGAAAGGCTGGGGTCCAACGAAAACTTCAGCTTGCTGAATTGGAGGAAATGAGGAATGAATCATATGAATGTGCGAGGAGTTATAAGGCCAGGACCAAAATGTTTCATGATAAGAGAATTCTAACGAAAGAGTTCCATCCTGGCCAGAAAGTTTTGCTATATAATTCTAGATTACACTTATTCTCAGGCAGGCTGAAGTCTCGATGGTCAGGACCCTATGTCGTTCAGACAGTCCATTCCCACGGTGCAGTTGAACTTTTAAATCCCAGAGATGGTAGCACCTTACGAGTGAATGGGCAGAGATTGAAAGAGTACTTTGAGTTCGTGGATCCTAAGAATGTTGTTGAGGAGGTTCTTCTTGTGGAACCTGGATAAATTGACCTCATACCATGTTAGTTATGTCTGGCTGAAGACGTTAAACTTAGCGCTTGTTGGGAGGCAACCCAATATACCCGTGTGTCGGCACCCCATGGTGAGAAATCTCAATTTATTTTCCTTGTCCTATTTTATTTCTATTCTACATAAACATTGGGGACAATGTTTAGAATATGTTTGGGGGTGAGGCACTGCATTTCATGCATTGCATTTTCCATGTACATAAGTCTTGTTTTCCATTTATACAAAAAATTTAAAAAATTCCAAAATCACTAAAAATCTGAAAAAAAAAAATTAATTTGTCCATGGATTTTAGCTTGAAGAGTTGTCATACATACAAATCCTAGAAACTTTTTACACATTTAGCCACATGAGTGTAGTCCATGAGAAGAGCAAATCACTTTTGAGATACCCGAAAGAATCATTAGTGGAGACTAGAACCCATTGAGTAATTGAGCCTATCTATATCCGTTTGGGTGAGGACTCTTCTGTGCTATTCCTGAGTAGAATGAAGAGTTACTCCTAGAACTTCTTAGTCCAGCATTTCCGATCTCATAAGTGCTATTCCTTGTTCTAACCATAAAGGTGACATCAAAATGCAAAGAAACCTTGACTTGTAGCTTATGATGCATTTTTCCGAACTTAGGGGAAGATGATAGGCATTCTAAAAAGAAACCATGGCCAAAATTTTGAATCCACATTTTATATCCTTAGTAGCCTTCTTGAGCCTATCTTACAAGAAACCTTCCTTCATTGAGCCAAGCCTCATCACCCACATATATATCATCATTTTTTACCTATTGTTTTTTAGAAGGGTAATGATACATGATGAAAGGAAGGATTTGAGCATTAGCGTTGAAGACTTCACATGGGCTATCAAAAAAATAGATGTTCTACAAAGGGATGACAAAGGAATTTGAGAGTTGAAACCAAAGAAAAAAGTAGAAAAAAAAAGAAAAAAAAGGAGAGAGAAAAAATAAAAATGAGAACCAAAGAAAATCAAGCACCAAAAAGATATAGAGTGGAATAAAGAACATAAAGCAAAAGGAAGAAGTGAAGACAGTTGAAGACTTTCCTATGAAGACTTGAAGACCTTTACCTTCTCAAATAACTTTAGCCATATTTAACCCATATCCTACCTATTAAACCCTAACCCCATTACAACCTATAAAAGACCTATTGGATCCTAAGAAAGGTTAGGTGCTAAATGAGTGAGAAGTTGAGTGAGCATTTACACCTTCTATTGGTTATATCTTGTTCTATTAGATCAATCCTTCTATACATAAACTTCGTTCTTCATCAATTATGTGAGTTCTTAGCCTTGTTCATACTCACATACTGAGAGTTAGTCAGTAAAATTTGTGTGATTCCATTGTTGAGAGTATGGCCTGTAAGGCTATAGTCAAGGCGAAATGTATTCCGAAGGGGATTAAGGTTGTGTGAGATTCGACTTGAAGATTGCATGATTATTGGCTAAATACACACACATACACAGTTGGATTTAGGTATTGACTGTTATATCTTCAAGAGTTGGCTCGTATTGTTGCTAAAGACTGTTGGATACCAAAAATATTTTCTTTTCAAAATAAAAGAATTTTGTGGGATTTATTCACTAAAAACCCTCACGAGACAAAACTCGTCCACTAGAGGAAACCTAGGGGTTTAACGGCTTGTTGCACGAGCTAAGTGCAGCCGCAATTCCTGCGAAAGTGAGTTAGGATCTTTAACCTGTTTTCTTGCATATAGTTTAGTTTTTCTTTATAGTTTTTTGCTCGGGACTAGCAAAATGTAGGTTTGGGGGTGTGATGAGTGTTAAATATTGCATATTTTACCCCTCATTAGTCCGAGTTTTATCAGCATCTCATATGCATATCATTTGCCTTACACAGAGATTTTGTCATTCTATCACATTAACGGATTATCGGATTATCATGTATAAATCCGATTATTTGTAGCGCATTTTTATGTAATTTCTCTTGTGTAGGTGGACCCCGCGACTATCCTAACATTCCGGCTCCCGTCCCAAGCCATCAAGAAGAGATTTCAATAAAGAAATTACATTAAGAAATCTTAGGAAGTGTTGAAGAATTCCAAAATAAGAGGAGAAGACTTTATGGATAAAAGAAGTCATTTTCTAACACAAATAATTGGTTGGTGTATTGGTTGGAGCTTGGGTTGGTATGGAATAGGTTATGGGTTCAAATCCTAACAATTGCATATTATTATTATTATTATTATTATTATTTTCATCCAACTCACCTCTCCATGTGAAAGGATATGAGCCAATCAAAGCTTACCATGACACAAATCCATGTGAAAGGATATGAGCCAATCAAAAGCTTCCAATTGAAGGATCACATAAAGCAAAAGGCACATATGCTTTTGGAAGGAAAGCCTCTAAGTTGAATTCTTGCAATCCATGTGAAAGCAAATAAGCCAATCATGAAATGAGCCAATCAAATGTCTTCAATGTTTCTATAAATTAGAATGTTTTTGTAGAGTTAAAGGAGATCTTTTGACAAGTTAGTCTTTCGTAATTTTGTTTTTATTCTTAGATTGTAATTAGGAGCTGCTTTGTAACTAATCTAGAGAGAGTGTGTGTAATTGAAGATTATTAATGAACATTTGGAGCTCTTTCTTGATGTTTAGTGGCTAAGGCTCTTGGATTAGGCTCTCCTTTTGAAGCTAAGTAATGTAATTAGTTTAATTTCTGCATGTTTTAGTTTAAATTCCTTACTTGTGCCCTAATTGATTTGTAGATTTTAGATCTAATTATGATAATCTCTCTCATTTCTTATGCTCCATCTCTACACTTGATGCTTTGATAATCTTAATTGATGCTTTGTAGTTGGATTAAGTTCTCTCACATAGCATGCTCTAGAGCTCTTATCTTTGATCTTTTGTAGCTTGATTTTGATGATTAATTGTTAGGGTAGTTAGGTTAGGATTTAGAATCTTGGCTTTTTTATTTTCTTTACTTTGATCTTCATTGCTATATCGTCCAATCTAATTAGGCAAGAGATTGCTAATTGGATTGTAGATTTGGGAATTGAATTAGAACATGCATTGTTTGAATTAATTACATACTTAGTAGATTTTGGATTGCATAATCTCTTCTTTTATCATTGTTAATTTAAATCCTCGTTTGATTTGTTATTTTACTTTTTAGATTGTTAGATATACATTTCACATAACTTGTTTTAAAATCCACACATATCACACCACATCTTCACCTTAAATCTTCCATTCCCATCACCACTCATCCACTAGTTTAGTGTAGTTTGTTAGATCTCATTAATTTCATATTTTAAATTGTTAATTAGTTGTTTACATTGCATAGTTTATTAGTTTTAATTATTCGCTTCATTTGTCTATATTAGCTATATCTTAGCTCAATTCTACATTAATTGGATTCATTGCCTGTTCCATCCTCTCCTCGTGAGATCGATAATCCGGACTCTTTAGTCCTTTACTACTTGATGACACCGTAGTCTTGCGGTTAAGCGTTACACATCTAAGTGTCGATCAACAATCTCATAGGCAGTGATACAAGCTTTTCGATACCTTTATGGTTGGAAACGGTTATTACAGGAGTGCATACGACAGTTGTGTCTATTAGAAGAAGCACTCAAATGGCTCGTATGCCTATTTGTTGTTATATGTTGATGATATGTTGATTGTTGCAAAGGACATGTCTGAGATCAACAAGTTAAAGGCTCATTTAAATGGGGAGTTTGAGATAAAAGACCTAGGTGCTGCAAAAAAACTTCTTGGAATGGAGATTCAAATGGACTGGAAAGTGGGCAAATTGTCTTTGTCACAAAAGGGGTACTTTAAGAAGGTTCTGGAGCGCTTTGGTATGCAAAGTTCAAAACCTGTGAACACTCCATTGGCAGCCCATTCAAACTTTCCGCTGCTTTATCACCACAAACTGAAGAATAGGTGGAGCACATGTCTCATGTTCCTTATGCTAGTGCAGTTGGGAGTATCATGTATGCCATGGTTTGCACGAGGTCAGATATTTTTCATGCGGTTAGTGTAATTAGCAGATACATGGATAATCCCGGGAAAGCCCATTGGCATGCGGTGAAATGGATACTCCGTTACTTGAAAGGCACAACTGATGTTGGGATAGTGTATGACAAAAGCAACAACACTTCTGGAAGTGTTATTGGATATGTTGATTTAGATTTTGCTGGAGATTTAGACAGAAGAATGTCCTTGACAGGTTATGTCTTCACTTTTACTAGCGGTGCCATTAGTTGGAAGGCAGCATTACAATCCAAAGCTATCTTGTCTACTACTGAAGCAGAAATATACGGCAGCTACAGAGGCAGGCAGTTAAGCTATTTGGCTGACAAGCTTGGTTGGAGATCTGGGATTGGAACAGAAGCTGACTACTATTTTCTGTGATAGTCAGAATGTGATCGATCTGACACACAATTCTAAGTATCATGAAAAGACCAAACACATTGATGTTAGGGTACACTTCATTCGAGATATCATCGTCGAGGGTGCTATTGCAATGATTAAGATTGCTACGGCGGAGAATCCAGCAGACATAATGACCAAGACTATTCCAGCAGACAAGTTCAAGCATTGCTTGAACTTGATCAATGTGGTCAGTATCTGAGTGCCCTCAGGGGCAGGTGGAGACGGTGAGACTTATTTTGTGCATAAGGATCAGCTTCAATGTTCGCCAATGTGGAGATTTGTTAATTAGTATGGCTCACTAGTAATTAGTAAGTCTTGGTTAACCGGACCCCTGGATTGCCCAAATTGTACTGTGATTAGAAGTATGCCTATTATAGTAAGGTGGTGTTTGGCAACTCTTATTATTGCCTCTACTTGTCTTAAAACTGTGTGTAACAGTTTTAAGATTGTTTGGTAAGTCAAGTTGCAAAGCCCATTTGAAATGGACTTTAGATTATTTGGCCCCATTTCAAGAAGCCAGCAAAATGCCCATATTTCAATCAGTGACTGATGTCTGAAGCGGAAAGATGTTGCATCTACAGTGAGTTGGACGTCCTCATGGGACAGTCCCTTTTTTGATTTTTTTTTAATTTATGGGACCCACAATCACGATCCAAGCCGTTAGAAATGTGAAAAAGGCCCAACACGGCCACGTGTCCAAATTTCAGCCGTTGATCTTTCTCGAATCTCGAGATATTTGCAAAAAACCGTGAGCCATTTGATGTAATATTCCGGACATTGTGGGCCCCACAATCAAGATCCGATCCGTTGGTTCTCTTTGGAGGGCCAAAAACGGCTATGGGCCCAAAATTGAGCCTCTAATTCAAAGTGGATCTTGAGATATTTACAAAAACGTTTTTGACCATTGATGTCCCATGCCTTAGTGATTGAGTCTTGAAGTTGTACACAGCAGTGTGGTATTTTTTTTTTTTTAAATTCAGGCATCATAAATCATGATCCAAACCATTGGATATATTCAAAACATCATTCACGACTAAAGGTCCAAATTTTAGCCATTGGATCATCATAGATTTTGAGATATTTACAAAAAACGATAGACATTTATATATAATCTTTTTTTAAATCATGGCCCCTAAATGCAAGATCCAAACCAAAATGAAGATCCAAACCGCCTATAGTAATTAAAATGTGGAACACGTGTTTGAGATAATATTTCAACCGTTGGATGATCACAGATCTTGATATATTTGCAAAATGCCCAGACCATTAGATCTATTTTTACATGTGTCTTACCAAACAGTCTATTTTTAAAATATCTATGTCTTACCAAACAATCTATTTGTAAAACATCAATTTCAAACCGCTCCATTTGAAATAGATCTATATCATACAGATATGTTTCGTAAAGATAAGATTTGCCAAACAAGCCCTAAGTCTATTGTGATTAGAAGTAGGGTTTGGGTGTAACAAGGTTTGGGGCTGATATTATAAATAGAGACCCAGAGTCTCTAGGATGTAAACACACAACCTCTGATTGCATAGTTATTCTCCTATTTTCCCCGTGGACATAGGCCAAAAGTCGAACTACGTAAATCTCGTGTTTTATTGTGTGATTGATCTCTTCTCGTAGCCCTAGATCTAACTTAGACATATTAACATCTACAAAATTTCTTGTCAAGATGGATATTCCATAATCCCACATGATAACTCTCCGATCCGTTTCTTGCCAAGGATTGGTATTGCTGTGAAGTCTTCTTTTATTTTCTCATGAATTGACCATCTAATTTACGAACTATATAAGTAAATTACCCAAAAAGCAAGACCTGTTTCAAAGTTTGCTCGTAAAGTGAATTAAGGTAAGGTTTAAATTAACTGAGATTCCTAAAAGGGGAACAGGTATAATCAAGATGTTTAAATTTTGAATTTCTTATCATTTTGTAGCATGACAAGGTACATTTTCTGCTTTTTTTTTTTTTTTGGATGAAGAAAGTAATGAATTTTTTTTTTCATTTAGTGGGATGAGAGAATAATTTTAACTTAAAACAATAAAAAAAACACTTGACTTTTGAAATCTGATTCTCTTTTATATAATTATTCTCTTTTTTTTTAGCACGACAAGGAACCTTTTCTACTTTTTTTTTATAAAAAAAAAAGTAAGAATTTTTATCATTTGGTGGAATGAGAGAATACTTTTAACTTAAAATAATAAAAAAGACGTGACTTTTGAAATTTGATACTCTTTTATACAATCCTTTTTTTTTTCTTGTCACTTAAAATGAGCCTTTACTTAAAAAGTTAAAAAAAGATAAAAATTTGTGAACTAGATCTAGAGGACTCCTTCCCCCGTCCAACGTAATATTGGGTATTAGTATGCTATATAGAGTCTTATGGGGATTTTTTCCGTAAAATTACCTTTGATACTATTTTATATAATCCTTTTTTTTTTTCTTGTCTCTTAAAATATAGATTCAGTTCTACTTATTTGACAAGTGAATTACCAAAAGAGATCCGGCCTGCAGAGAGAGAGAGTGGGGTCAGTCGTAAGCGGCTACGTAATGAAGGCGTTGACATTTCGACATCTTCGTTTCCAGCCCAAGAGAGAGATTGCGTGTATATATATACATAGAGGGCTCAGTGACTCAGTCGTAAGGGCTACGTAATGAAGGCGTTGGCATTTCGAACGTAGCCTTAACCAGGCGGCCCTTTGAGTCTCCTTCACTCATAATTAAAACTCAGGACCAAGTATTTGTTTATTGTTTTTTATCAGTCTCTACCAAACCCACACGCTCAAAACCTAACTCTCAATCAAATAATGAGAGTCAAAAGCAAACTCACATACCTACCCTTTCCACACGCTCCCTTCCTCTGCCTCCCGCACGTTTCCTTCCTTGTTCCTAGTAAATTAAAGTGCCTTTCTTGTGATTCCCTTCTCTCTTTCCTTTTTAGTCACCAAGAAAGTGGAGCTTCACCCACCACACTCGCATGGCCAAAGATGCCCAACTGCAACCCCCATTCAGATTAGAGAATAGAGACTCCAACCACCAATAAAGAGAAGGAAATGGTAGTAAGAGCCCCCACTCATTGACTAAGAAATTACATGACCTAAGCAGTGGAAAGATCAACACCTGCTATATTTAAAAGAATGAACCAAAACTCATTCAATTCATTGCATGTCCTTGAGCAATTTATGTATTTGTCTCTACAGAAATAGAAGTTGTTAAACTTTTTTTTTTTAAATACTACTAGTATAAAGCCAATGTGATATATAGGTTAAGTCTAATGCAAATCGAATAGTAAATTAAAACTAATATTCAAAGTAAGTATTAATTAGAAAAAAATGCATTAATAGAATAATGATAATTCCATTTATGTAATCATTGGAATATAAATCATATTATAACATAATAAAAAAGAAGTTTATGTGTAACAGTACTTCAACAACGTATGAGTAAATTTCTATAAATTAATTTGCAATTTTTTCAGCTTAAATTGCTTGTATTTTTGGTTAAATGGTTATCTAAGTTTGAATCTTTTTTTTAAAGCTTATTTAGTTAAATGTTCACTTTTAGACTACACAATTGTATGAGGAAACAATTCTTGAATTACTAAAATATCTTCTTACCAACGATCAAATCAAACCTTAAAGTGGGTCCACCTATATAGCACTTGTGGGCTCATATTATTAGTGTAATGATAGCAAACCCTCTCAAGCGATAGTGAACCCATATGACACCCATTAGATTCCACGTCTAACCTATCCACCTATGAGACTCATTGGTGAAATATGGTTATAGTGAGTTCTATCCAAGGATATAATTATTGGATGTGATGGGTCCTATGTAAAGGACGAGTTAGATAAGTAGGCCTCTGCTTATGATGGATCCATTTAGGTAAAGGTAAGCTGTGCATGATATTCATTTAGTAAGCCTCAAGAAATTAGTTGAGACTGTGAATAATAGTACTTACCTTGATGTGGCTTTAGGATACAAGAATAAGTGAGTTGTGGAAAAAAAAAATCTTATTGACACGCAAAACACCCGCTAACCACTTAAATAGAATCTTAATTAAATAAATATATCCCTGATCTAACATGATTTCAACACAAATGATATCACTAAGTGACAATTATAGGTGAGAGTCTATGTAGGGCCCACACGAGCGCACTCCACCTCTGGACTGGAATTAGGAAAATACCCAATTGCTATCAGTTCAAGTTTGATATTTATTCAGATTTACTATCACTATTGTTAGATTTAATCAGCCAACTATTTTGGGGCAATCACATCACCATGTCACATCATTTCAACCAAAGATTTGGTGTTCGCACTAATCCAAACAGGGCTTACCGCTTCCCCAGCCCCATCTTCTCAAGTGGGCTGTAGCTCTATTTTCTCAAGTAAATTGGCCTTCCCAATTGCCACATTGTTGTTCTCATTGTAAAGTATGCTATTATTCCCATTAAAAGAATAAGATTTTAAGCAAAAATCTCAAAAAAATATAGAGGACTTGAATATCTTAAAAATATATAAAAGTTTTCCACAATTCATTCAATTAAGTTCTCCCGTAAGAAATCTTGAGAAATGATAAAAATATCCTTATGACAGATTTTTATCTTTTCTTAACCTCTTCTCTCCCTAAAACTACCCATTTTGATTTTGATGATTATAGTCATATAATGAAACTAGTTTTGTATCCATTTGGAATCCTTTTTCTTTTTCTTTTTTTAACTATACATGATAATAAGTGTGCCTCACTATGTCATTTGTATTGGACTTGATCATTTCTCTTAAACGACTTATTAAAGGGAGAATTTGAAAAATGGTATAAGGGTATTTTTATCATTTCTCAAATATTTTCTTATGAAAAGGACGAGATTGAAAGATTTTGAAAAAAATTTATACTTTTCTTGAGATATTTCAATCTTCATAAATTTTTTTTTAAATGAACCAAAAGACTTATACCTTTTTGAAACTTTTCCAAAATTTAAATAGTCATCCCTTGTATTCAGGCTTGGAGGCTATTTTAGCAGTTGATAGCAATGGGGAAGGTTTGGCATAAGTCTAGGTAAACCTGATCAAATGCACCCCTGCTACTGCTCAGCTCGTGTAGTGTAAGTAGGTTCTTTTTCAGTTCAAGTCCCATCACATATATATGTAAAGCCAAAAATTAAAAATTAAAAAGAGAGAAATCCCCACCCAGAAAAGAAAAAGAATTTTTTAACCTACTTATCATATGGACCTTGAGACTTTTTATCTTTTTCTTTCTGTCCTTTTTTTATTTAGCCAAGACCAATGAGAGAACCCAGAGAAGGAAAAAAGCTTGCTCGTGTTGAAAGAGAAGTCCCAATGATGAAAAAATGAAGCTTGCTCTTATAAAAAGAGGAACCCAAAGAGGAACCCAGGTAGGCAAGTGAGAAATGGGGCACTCAACCAATTGTGCAACCGTACCCTTTGTTCTCAACGGTTCTTGACACTTACACATTAAGGAATAATAAAGAGATAATTAGCGAAAGGTCCCTAGAATTGAATCTATCCAGCCTCCAGTTCAGGCAAATCTTTTTAAGGGCTCTGGTCCAAACAGCTAGACTGTTTGCAGCCAGAGGTCCCTGAATACAATTTACACGACTAATTTGCCCTCTTCCAACTGTTTAGGCATCTAATTTTGAAATTTGAAATTTCAAATCTTCCATTCTCCCCCTCATTACTTCAAACCGGACATGGATATTGACGGATTGGATCTCAACAGTTGAGATCGATCTCTGAAGAAGAAAACTCCTGCAACAAAGAAGAAGAAGAAGAAGAAGAAGGAGAAAAAAGACCCCTGCAACGAAGAAGAAGACCCTTGCAAAGAAGATGAAAAAGAAGAAGAAGAAAACCCCTGCAAAGAAGAAGAAAAAGAAGAAGAAGAAGAAGACATGTGCAAAGAAGAAGAAAACGACTTGCAGAACACGAAACAAAGAAGAAGACGATCTTTTGCGCCATCGCTGGATTTCCTGCACCACCGTCGTTCCTACATGTTGCTGGAGAAGGGGGATCGCCATTGGACGTCATGCTATGCCATCGCCGGAATCGAGGAAGAAGGCGAATGAAAGTTTGCTTTTGTGTTTCTGATTCCAAAACGAAGAAGAAGAAGAAAGTGGGCCTAGGATCTACAGCAGTTCCGGGTTGATTCTAGGTCAGGTTTGACCTGACCCGTTCCAGAAGTCCATCCCCGTTCCAGTCAAATTTATCTGAGTTCTAGATAAATTTATCTGAGTTCCAGACAAATTTGACTGAGTTTTGGCTATTTATCTGACTTTTGGAACAAATTTATCTGAGTTCTGGATAAATTTATTTAAGTTCTGAACAAATCTGTCTGAGTTTCTGGCTATTTATCTAATTTTTGGAACAAATTTATCTTAGTTCTGGACAAATTTATCTGAGTTCTGACCAAATCTATTCGAGTTTTAGGCTATTTATTTGAGTCCCGGAACAAATCTATCTGAGTCCCGGAACAAATCTATCTTAGTTATAAACAAATCTATATGAGTTTTTGGCAGATTTATTTGTATTTCTGAATTTTATTTGTGTCTTTTGAGATTTATTTGTATTTTTTGAAATAAAATTAACTGAGTTTTTGATAAAAGGACTTGAGTTTTTTGCCACATTGTTCGCTAATTTGGAAACTGGGGTTATCTTAGTTTTGGCAAATGTATTTGTGTTTTTTTAAATTTATTTGCATTTTTTAATTTTATTTACTTCTTTTGAAATTTATTTGAGTCTTTTGAAATTTATTTATATTTTTTTGAAATTTATTTGGATCTTTTGAAATTTATTTTCATCTTTTGAAATTTATTTATATTTTTTTGAAATTTATTTGTGTCTTTTTAGATTTATTTGCGTTCTTATGAAATTTATTGCTTTTTTAAAAATTTATTGTGTTTTTTGAAGTTTATTTCATTTTTTGAAATTTATTTGCTTTCTTTTGAAATTTATTTGCGTTTTTTAAATTTTATTTGTGTTTTTTAAATTTATTTCATTTTTAGAAATTTATTTGAAACTTTTTTCCTATTTTTTGAAACTTATGTGATTTTTTTAAATTGATTTGAAAATCTCATTAGTGGAATTTTATTAATCGTGACTAATTTAATGGTAGTTGACCATCATTAATGGCTTATCCCACTAATCATGGGATATGATTTGAAGAAATGGTAAATTAGACATTTTAGGTTTTCAAATTTGGAAAAATGGCCTATCGCATTATAAGAAAAGATTGTGGACCTAAGGCAATAAAGTGAAATGTTTAGGGACCCGTCGCTGAATCCCCTAATAATAAATGAAAGTTCATGAAGCCATTAAACTAATGAATACAAGAAGATATCAGATTTAATTGATAACATTCTGCCTTAGGGCTTGTTTGGCAATTCTACTTGTAGAGTCAAGTAAGGTAAAGCCCCATTTCTCAAAAAAAAAAAAAAAAAGCCTCCCACCATAAGCACTTTAATTCAAATTTCCTACCATATTTCTAAAAAAAAAAAAAAATTCAAAAAGTAACTTCATTTCTCTACTAAAAGACAAAAAAACTCCACTTTTCAATTAAAAAAAGTCAAAAAGATTCAATCACAAACAACTAAAAATAAAATACCATCATAACCCATTTATATTTTATTATTTCTTCAAAATAACATTTACTCCACTCAACTCTACAAGTAAAGCCCCCAAATAGGCCCTTAGGTTTTATAGATTTATGATGTGATTATGTTGTCAAATTTGCTTTATGGGTGATTAGAATTTCATTAGAGTTATAATGTGATTAGATTTCTATGATTGTTTTTTATAAATGGACAAACTATTTTTAATGGAATAAATGTCGGGTTTACGTCTTGCATTCCGGGTTAACTGGATTGCTCTATTTGGTTAGCCACAGACTTAGTTCTGGATCAGGGGTATTTTGGTAAATTTATTGAGCTTTTTTAAGGCTTACGAAAGAGTAGATTATATATATGATGCGATTTCTAACCCTACACTAAAAAAAGAGTCAGGATGTAAAAAAAGTACTCTCTTGCAATGGACGTAGGCACATTACCGAACCACATGAATCCCCGCATCTCTCTTGTATGGCTTGATTGTCAATCGCCGGTTTCACACTTTCGCACACATATTATTACACCCCAACCCAATTTAACCATAATTAGTGCTAATTAATGGTCATTTAGCTTAATAAATGGTGCTTAGTTGCTAACTATGGTTATTAGTGTTAATTAGCCTCTATAAGTTCAGTTAGTTGAGTCTTGAATAGAGTTGGAATCAATTTGCCTCGGTTGGGTAGAGTCGATGGCTTTTTCGTAATTATCGATTTTCGCATTTTTTGCACCATTTGCACGTCATTTTGGTGTCATCACGTGTATTTTGTCGAGCACGTCGATTTTCGTCTTAGACACTATTTCATTTGACCAACCATTAAGTGAGTGGGCCATTGTTTGACTCAAATTGGAAATATACAACTTTAGTGGACCTCTTTGCAAAAAGAGACATTCTTATCCCTGTATATGCAACTACCCATTTTTCTTTCATTTCCTTTTCTCTTTACACTTCTTCTTCTTCACACCTCTTCTCCTCTCCTCCTCCAATCATCAAGAGTGATTGCATGCACCTTGGGAGCTAGGGTTTGGGCTTAACTCCATCGTCTCCATCCTTTTCATCTTCTTCCTCAAGTGGTTGACAAGAAGCTAGCTCCACTATCTCTCATATCCTTTCCAATTCGGGTTTCTTGATAGAGGTAAGAGTAAAACCCTTTTTGTTTATGTTTTGGAGTTGCATTAGAGTCAAGAGACTCTTGGATAGTCATGCATACATATTCATGTTTGTTTCCCATGTTTAATTGTGATTAGGGTTTGGAATTTGGGGGTTTCTAGGGTTTTTGAGTTAGAAAGATTTGGAAAGCTCTATTTAGAGGCAAGTATAAGCAAATTTGGAGTTACTGTCAACTCATCCATTGCTTCAAGAATTTTCTATTTCTTAATGATTCAATCCTTTAATGAATGATTGGGTTGGATGTTTTGTAATTTTATTTGATGGGATTGGATGGAGGAGTGGTATACTATGTATGTGGGAGCAAGGAGGCTTCATTTGTGCAGGTTGTGTGTTAGAAGAAGAAGAAAAAGGGAAGGAGGAAGTAAACAATGAGAATTCCAAATTCATGAATTTTGGAGCATTCACTCGAGTGAACTGGAGCATTCGCTCGAACAAACCTCCCTACTGAACACTCGTTCGAGCGAGCCAAAGGGCCGCCCGAGCGTCCACCTCTTTAGATGGGATCCGCTTGAGCAAACATGGGTCCGCTTGAGCGACCACCCTTCTGAAATCGCCGCTCAACCGAACCAAGAGGGTCGCGCGAGCGATCAACCCTATGGATGGGGTCCGCTCGAGCTAACATTGGTTTGCTCGAGCTAACATTGGTTTGCTCAAGCGAACCTGAAACTGTAGACTGAGCTTCCTTTGACCCAATTTTAGGGTGAATTGCCGCCCTTGTTCCATAGGGAGTTAGGATCCTTAAGACCCTTATGACCTTATCATGGAACCATTATCCTCACTAATTGGTCCACTGGGCAATCCTTGGTCTAGCACTGTGCCATAAGGGTTGATTCGGGAAATTCAACGCTTTTCCCCATTAATAAGTGACACCAAACAAGATAGTAATACGTTGAATTCCCCGGACCTACCTTGTGTTGGACGGTGAGAGACTAACTTAATAGTTTATGGCCAGCTAGTAAGAATAGCTTGATTCCTTTAAATTATTGCATTTCATATTGAAGTCCAAATTGTTTATTGATATCCAATCCTAATCGATTACAGTGGTTGCATTCTTATCATTGATTATGGTTCAATTTCCTAATGCCAATTCGTAGCTGGATTTATTCGTATAACTATTCCAATATTCATTGAGATTGAGGACTGAGTAAGTATTCGAGTATATGTGATTTCTATTCGATTCGATTATGAACAAAGAATATGGACTTACTCAAATTCGATTATTATTTGATTCGATCGAGTCGACACTACTTAACTTCGACCATGTGATACCTGACGAGGTTGAACTTAGTTTAGTTATTCGAAACTACAACAGTAAGTCATCTGGAGCACCGGAACTCCAGACCCAGGTAGCCAACTAGTCTTTGGCTAGGCTGTTGGTGACATCCCAATTAGATTCGCTCTCTTTTGAGAGAATGAGCTCAATGTAGTAGCCACTCAGTATGTCTTATTTTCCTTTGATTCACAAGCATAATTATTGGTCACAAGCATAATTATTCGATATTTGCATAATTTTGCCTAGTCATTACTTACCATTGACATCCATTAATTTAAATGTCTTTTAATTCAATTTGTGACATTATGTATTTCCTTATTATTGCCTATACTTGCTTTATCATCGTATTGAGGTGCTACTCTTGGTGTCACAGTCGCAGGTGTAACTCCCGGCCATGAAGAGGCCAAGGAGGGAGAGGAGGGTACCTAAGAGGTTCCTCCAAGTTTAGAGGAGTGGCCAGAGCTAGGGCCAGTGTAGATTCTTCTTCCCTCGGAGCGTGTGGATGTTCTTTTGAGAGCTTCTTTAGTGTATAGCTAGCCCCTTTTTGCGTGGGTCTCACTCAATGTGTAGTTTTTCTTTTGACTATATTTTTGGTAGTATTGTATAGGGTTCTTTTATTACACCCTCTTTTGTAATTAATGTATATACTCGTACAATTCTTTTGTATAAACTTGAATGTTAACTAGACTGAATGGGAAATGATACCTTCATATGTATGAATTACAGCTTCCGCTATGAATTAAATGTTGTTGACAAGTTTTAGTGAGCTTGACTTACGTGTGGAGAAAGTTATTTTCTCTCCTTCGTGTGTTGTATTTGGTTCGAGACAGGTACAGCATCATGTGAGTACGTGTGTCTCACCTCGAGGATTACCCTAGGCCAGGGTGATTCGAGACCAAGATGTGACACATACTCACAATATTTGGTATCAGAAAATGCCAAAATGGTGAGAAGTATTGGTACCAACAATGTTGCCTTGTTTTTTTAAGCCTTAAGCAGAAAAAGTAAGAGACCATTTTTCTCTCTTCACACTTCTATTTAAAACCTAGAGAACCATTTTTCAGCGTGAATGAACTAGATCGCAACCTTACAAGTAATGGCCCGCCGGAGATCTGATTGATCTCTCTTTCTTATTTCAACAAACAAGAACACACATTCAGCTCTCCTTCACTTCTTATCAGGAGAGTTTTGCAAACGATGAGAATCTTAGAAAATGATTTTCCCAACAAGGGCTCTAATTAATACTTATTATTGTGCACGTGCATGTGGAAATACGGAGTCTATGATCAACAAACAAGCCACAACAAGAAGAAAAACAATTGCGCAAGAAAGTATTTACGTAGTTCGATAATGTACCTACGTCCACGACTAATGAGAACTCACAATCTCTGCATTTCACCCTTAGGTCTATGATTAAAGGCTACATCTTTTTTCTTTTTGAAGCCCTAAAAATAACCTTGGTACAATTACTAAAATACCATTGACGGAAAGCCTAGTTCATTACTAATCTATTGGACCAATCTGGTTAACCCGAAATACATGACAAAAGCCTAACAATAAGATTTTTCAAAATGTAGACTATAATCTTTTAAAGATTTGAAGTCTACCAATTGATGAAACTAATCAGCATTACTATTGGTGGCACCTGAAAAAAGTTTTAAAAAAGATCAAGTCCAAAGCAAGAACAGAAAAAACCGAAGGACAAATTCTGGTCAACTCCTAAAGTCAAAGCAAGGGTTAGAGCTCAAGGAAGTTCAAGCAAGGTGTCAATAAGGTCTCATCAAAATCTTAAGACAAATTGAGACCAAAATCACAAGAAAAAGGATTAAAAAAAAACCCAGATGAAACTGTCTTGCATAATCGAACAGATCGCTCGCACAACTGGGCAAACTACGTGGGTCGACAATCGGGCGCGTGATCCGAACAACCAGGGTTGACTGAGTCCGCAATCTGGCGACCGTTCCTGACGGTTTTCGCACGTTGTGCAGTTCTTGCCTACGATCAACCAAGATTGCACTCTTTGACTGATTCTAACAACCAAATAGAGTTCAAATCTAACCGACAATTGATGACAGTACATTATCTTGGCTCTCAATTATCCATTCTCTTCACTTCCTCCAGTACTCTCCCTCGTTCTACAATTGCAATCTCTCTCTCCCTCTCTCTGTCCCTCCCTCTCTCCCTAGACTGCTATAAAAGGAGGTCTTTGGGCAACACTTGGCATCAAGCATCAAGCTCGACTTCATCCAAACCCTACCAAAACTCTGGAAAACTCCAGCAATAAGGAGGAAAGTTTGTCAAACTCACTCCAACACCTTCAAAACCTCAACACAAGGTAGTTAACCTCTGGGAACACAACCGAAGGACTATAGATAATACCTTAGGGCCCGTTTGGTAATTTACTTTTAAAATAAAGTGAAATGAAGTGAAATGAAAAGAATGAATAAAATATAAGTGAGTTATGATGATATTTTATTTTTAGTTGTTTGTGATGAAATATTTTTTACTTTTTATATGGGGAAATGGAGTTTTTTTGTCTTTTAGTGAGTAAATGTAGTTGTTTTTTGACTTTTTTGGAAAAGATGGAGGGAATTTTGGTAAAAAGTGCTTTTGATGGGATGTTTAACTTGACTTGACTTCACTTGACTATATAAGTAAAATTAACAAACGGGCCCTTAGGTCATGAGAAACAAACAGTAGGACGAGTCAGAGCTTCTTCACAAAGAATGTAGAGATACGGGGAGAGTGGGTCACCTTGCTGTAACCCACGTCCAGGGAGAATGGGAGAGGTGGTTGCTCCATTGACCCGAACCAAGTAACAGACACAAGACACACAAATCATTATTTTTGCCACAAACTCTCTATTGAAACCATGCTGGTGGAGACAAGCTTCAAGGAATGTCCGGCTCAACGTGTCATAAGCCTTCTCGACATCAAGCTTAACAGCAGCCATTGCCTTGGATCCTTTGAGCCAGGACGTCCAGTGTATTATTTCTTTTGCAAGCACGATTTGATCCAGAGCTCAACACCCCTGCACAAAGGCGCCTTGAGATTGGGATATGATTCTGGAGAGGATAGGACGGAGCCTGAAAACCAAAATCTTAGAAAGGATCATATAGGCAATATAGCATGTAGTCCTTGATTGTCACCGGTTACACTTTCTTGGGGGACAAGAACGAGCATTGTTTCATTCAGCTTGGGGTCCAGGGTCCTTGGGAGAAGAAATTATAGAACAAACCTTGAAAGTCATGCTTCAATATGTTCCAAAACGTTTGGTAGAACTTTGCATTAACCATCCGGGCCAGGGCCATTATTAGGATTGATAGAGAAAACAGCGCGCCTGACTTCATTGGCTGTAGGAATATCGTTGAGGCTATCATTTTCCATCTCAGTAATGCCGGACTCCAGACTGGAAGGCATTGTCAGGTCCTCAGGACGTTGTTGTGTGGTTGAAGCAGAAAACCAGGATTCAAAGTGTCACGCCCCCAAAAGTGGAACCGAGGTTCTACGTGAGATTAGGGCCAATTAAAACTTTTTCCAACATTAATCACATGTCACTTGCCCTAATCACGTCCCATCTGGATCGAAGACCGTTGTGAGGTATAAACATTTCCTCAAATATATAAAGCAATTAGCGGAAGCTTTATAATGCAAGAGGTATCTTAAAGATGTATAGTTTAAGAGCAATATACTGAATAACATAATTAGGGTTAAAGTTTAAGACTGTTAACAAAATATTAATTACAAGGAAGAAAGCCACACAAAAACTAGGCCTAAATACTAAATAAAAGTATAATAAATCAAAAGATGAAACTAGTAGGATGAATCGTGAAGGCTCTCATGTACCGAGGTCATGGTCGGCCGACCCGCAGTTGTAAGAAGAAATAGGGAACAATGTTTTGATCAGGTTCCAGGGAACCTGACCTTGTGTGGCTGGTCGATCGAGGTCCCTGGCCGGTCGACCGCGTGAATTGCTGAAACAGAGTCTGGGTTCTGTTTTTGCACTGAAATGGAGCCATTCCATTTCCAAACTTTTTGAACCTAATAAACAGTCCAAGCAATGATAAAAAAAACAATCTAACTACAATACACAAAACTACCTAATCATGTCATTAACCTCTAAATCCATTCCATTCAACTAATAAACCAAATTATCATGTTTTCAAACCTCTAAGGTATCAATTGAGCAATCAACATCTAAAACATAATTTTCTCATACAAATCAAGGGAAACATAATTTTCTCATACAACTCTCCAAACCCAAATCACTCCTACAAATGCATGCCAAGGGTTGAGGTGAGTCTTCCTAATCCATTTCTAACTAATAGAGAAGTAGTTGAGATGGGTTACAAGCTTTAGGAGCTCACCTTGAAATGAGTTGTGGGTGAAAAGCTTAGAAAACGGATATGGTTAGAGTCTAGGAGGCTTGAGGAAGGAGATAAGCGGATTGGATTCTTCGCCGGAGTTCCGGTGCTCGTCGGAAGTGAAGAAGAAGATGAGAAAAAGAGAGAAAAGAAGAAGAGGCTGACTGTTGTGTTGTTGTTGTGTTGAGTGGAATGAAATGAAAGAGATAAAGAGAGATGGGTTGATGACCTAATAATTGGGTCTTGGGATTGGGCCTTGGGCTTGGGTTGGGTTTTGGGTCAAATTCCGGGTCGGTCCATGTGTATAATCGAAGATTTTCGGGCCTCTTCGACACGTCGATTTGAAACGCGACAGAAGACTAAAATGAAACGACGAAACCTACCCGATGCACCCTAACGCACAAAACTCATAATCTCATAAATTCCCTGAAAACTTACATCATTAGCAAAAACAACTCTCTATCCTATCCAAACGCACTTCGAATCGTGCGAGACTTCGCACACGAGATTCGACGTTAAACCCGACTACTTAGACTCTAAACACACTTACTAACTAATCACACAATTAGTTATAATTAATATGCGATTAGGGGACGGGATGTTACATCCTCCCCCGCTTAGGCTATTTGGTCCTCCAAATCTCTAACACACCTCTAGCAATAACTCTGGATACTTCTCCTGGACTTGATCTCTGAGTTCCCAAGTCGCTTCCCTTGGACTGTGATGCTCCCACTGTACTTTGACCCATTGAATGGTCCTCGTCCTCAACACTTGCTCCTTTGTGTCGATGATCTTCTTCGGTCTCTCTACGAACGTAACATCTGGCTGAACATCTAAAGGTTCGAGATGTAGCACGTGTGAAGGGTCTGGAATGTACTTCCTCAACATAGAAATGTGGAAAACTCTGTGAACTCCTGCTAACTCTGCTGGTAATATCAATCTGTAAGCCATTTTGCCGACGCGCATATCGATATCGAACGGTCCAATGTATCTCCGAGCCAGTTTTCCTTTCTGACCGAATCTCATAGTTCCTCTAGTCGGTGAGACTTTGAGAAACACTTTAGCTCCAGCTTGAAATTCCAAATCTCTCATCTTCGAGTCTGCGTAGCTCTTCTGACGGTCTCTTGCAATTTTCAGCCTATCAATGATCTGCTTCACTTTCTCACTGGTATCACTGATGATTGAAGGTCCGTGAAAACTCTGAATACCAATCTCTTCCCAACAAATCGGGGTGTTACACTTCTGTCCATACAATGACTTGAATGGTGCCATCCCGATACTGGAGTGATAACTGTTGTTATAGGCAAATTCGCACAAAGGAAGACTCTTCTCCCAGTCTTTCCCGAGATCAAGGACACATGCTCGCAACATATCCTCCATAGTTTGATTGGTTCTCTCAGCATGTCCATCGGTCTGAGAGGGTGATACGCAGTACAGAAGTTCAATGTAGTACCCAAAGCTGCTTGCAAACTGACCCAAAATCTGCCCACAAATCTCATATTTCTATCTGAAATAATGGAATCTGGAATTCCGTGCAATTTGACTATATTATCAATATACTTGTGTGCCAAAACATCCATGGATCCTCTCATCTTCATAGGAATGAAGTGTGCTGACTTGGTAAGTCCGTCAACAATCACCCAAATGCTGTCATTGTCCCTCATGGGTGGCAATCCTGCAACGAAGTCCATGGTGATGTACTCTCACTTCCATTCTGGTGTTTTCAATGGTTGGAGTAATCTTGGAGGTTTCTGATGTTCAATCTTCACTTGTTGACACACTAGACATCTCAAAACAAATCCTGCAATGTCTTTCTTCATGTTGTTCCACCAGTAAAAACTTCTCAAGTTTTTGTACATTTTAGTGCTCCCTGGGTGAATGGCATAACGAGAATGGTGTGCCTCAACCATAATCTCGTTTCTCCAATCATGTACACCTAGTACACATAATCTGTCCTGGTAGTACAACACTCCATCGATGAGTCTGAACTCTGACCTTTCTGTTATGCTGTCTATCAGTCTAACTAACTCTGAATCCTCTAATTGACTGCTCTTGATTCTGCTAAGAATCTCTGGTTCCCAAGTGTGCATATTGGCAACCATGATTCTTTCACTCTGAGGCTGGAACTCTATGGCTAAGTCTCTGAATAACTCTGTCAAAGACCACTCTGTCTGTAAACATCCGGTATTCGCTGTCTTTCTGCTCAATGCATCTGCAACCACGTTTGCTTTCCCGGAATGATACTTTATCTAGAAAATTGTAGTCCTTGATGTATTTCATCCATCTAGTCTGCCTCATATTCAAATCTTTCTGCCCAAACAGATATTGGAGACTCCTGTGATCCGAGTGAACCTCGAATTTCTCCCCATACAAGTAGTGTCTCCACATCTTCAGTGCCATAACCACTGCTGCAAGCTCCAAGTCATGAGTAGCGTACCTCTTCTCATGCTCTTTCAGCTGTCTGGATCCGTAGGCTACTACTTTTCCTTCCTGCATGAGTACGTAACCCAATCCAATGCCCAAAAGCATCTGTGAAAATCACGAATCCTCCATTTCCCATAGGTAACGAGAGAATAGGTGTCATGGTCAATCTGGTTTTCAACTCCTGAAAATTCGCTTCACATTGCTTCGTCCATACAAAAGGAACATCTTTCCTTGTCAATTTGGTCAATGGAGCTACAATACTGGAAAATCCCTTCACGAATCTTCTGTAATAACCTAACCGAGAAAACTCTTGATCTCTGACACTGACTCCGGGCTCTGCCAACTGACTACTGCTTCAATCTTCGCTGGATCTACTGGTAAACCTTCCTTAGAGATGATGTGTCCAATAAAAGACACTTGCTCAAGCCAAAACTCACACTTACTAAGTTTAGCATAGAGCTGATTTTCTCTCAAAATCTGCAATGAACTCCGCAAATGTTTTGCATGTTTATCTCTGGACTTCGAATAGACTAGGACATCGTCTATGAATACGACCGTGAACTTGTCTAAGCATGGTGCAAAGATTTTGTTCATCAAGGCCATAAATACTCCTGGCGCGTTGGTCAGCCCAAATGGCATAACCAAAAACTCATAATGTCCATATCTGGTCCTAAAGGCTGTTTTATGCATATCTTGATCTCTGACTCGTATCTAGTGATAACCTGATCTCAAATCTATCTTGGAGAAATGCTGTGCTCCCTGCAACTGATCAAACAACTCATCTATCCTGGGTAATGGATATTTGTTCTTGATCATAACCTGATTCAGTTGCCTGTAGTCTATGCACATATGCATTGATCCACCCTTCTTCTTCACGAATAGGACTGGTGCACCCCAAGGTGATACACTTGGTCTCATAAATCCTTTATCTAAGAGGTCCTGCAATTGAGCTTTCAACTCTCTTAGCTCAGCTGGAGCTATACGACAAGGAGCTTTCGATATCGGTGTTGTCCCTAGTATAAGCTCAATCCGGGAATTCACACACAACTGGAATATCTTCCACCGCTTTGGACACTGTCTTCGTGATAAATGCTACATAGCCTTCACATCCACTTTGAATCAATTGATCGGCTCTCAAAGCTGAGATGACTCTAGTGGACATGGGTTTCCTCTCACCAGCAATCTCAACACTGTCTGCCAAAACTTGCAATCTGCCTGTCTTGTTGAAGCAATCATAACTGCTCTGTAGGTGGATAACCAATCCATACCTAGTATCACATCAAAGTCTTTCATCCCTAGGATGATAAAATCTGCAGATAGGTAAAACTCCCCACCTGCACTTTGCACGTTGGATAATAGGATTCACATTGTACAGTCTTCCATAAGGGAGTGCTAACAAGCAAAATACAATGTAATGGAGCTATATCTCCCACCAAGCATGCAGTAAAAACAGGTGATACAAAAGAATGCGTGGAACCAGAATCAAATAGGACTCTAACAGGTACGCCTGAAATAGAGAGTGTACCTTCCACCACTCCTCTTGTTTCCTCGCCTTCCTGCTGGTCTAAGGCGAAAAGCTTCCCATGCATCTGAGGTCTCTTTTGTTGGTGTTGCCCTTGAGGTCTGTACTGTGTATACTGTTGGCCTTGTGGCCTCTGTTGGCCCTGGGGTCTATACTTCCTCTAATCTGGGGTGGTGCTAGAAGTCTAAGCTGTTGTGGCTGCTGAGGTGTCCTAGGTTGCTACTGAGGTGCCTACCTCAAAGGTTGGGCTGCCAATGGTGGTCGAGGAGCTGCATTCCTCACACCCTGCTCTTGTGCCTGAGGGCAGTCTCTTCTCTGGTGGTCCATCGAACCACACTCAAAACATGCCCCTATCTTCCATCTGCAGTTCGCAGTAGTATGCGAGTTCTTGCCACAACGCTCGCAGTAAGCTTTGTGTATCTGATCAAATCTAGGCCTCTTGCCTTGCTGCTGCTGGTACTGCTAGTACTGATATGGGTGCTGTGGACACTGCTGAAATTGTCCCAAACCTGGGTTCTTAACTGGTATGGGTACAGGTTGAAGCTACTGTGCATAGAGGGTCTTCTTCCGAATGGACTCTTTGGCCCAATACGCACGCTTGAGGTTCTCCTCATATGTGATTAAGGTAACAGATGTCACCTCCATCTGGATATCGGGTCTCAGTCCCCGAATGAATCTCATCACCTTGTCAGCCTCAAGACGAACCAGGGTCGGTGCGAACCGAAAGAGGTTAGTGAATTTCTGCTCATAGATCTGCACTGGATCCTCTCCCTGAACCAATGATTCGAACTCTATAAGCTTCTGAGCTTGGATGTGGGGTGGGATATACTTAGCTCGAAATAGCGTCTGAAATGACGTCCAAGCTTCGGTATCCTCTATCGTGTCATAAGGTGTCATGACCGATTTCCACCACAACTCTGCTACTTCGCGGAACATGTAAGATGCCAACTGCACACGCTCCCTTCCTGAACACTGGAAGACCTTAAAGATCTTCTCCATCTGAACTACCCACTCATCAGCATCGAGGGGGTCCTCATTCCCAAAGTACGCTGGTGGGTTTCTCTTCTTGAATTTATCATATATGTCATTCAAGTCTGTCACCCTAGGAGGCATGATGACTTGTGGTACCGGAGCTGGCCTTTGTAAGGATTGCAACATCTGAGTCTGGAAGGTAGCCTGATCTTCCCTCTGCTTGTGCTGCTCTTCCCTCTGTTGTGTCTGATTCTGAGCCTGTGTTGTTTGAGAATCCACAAGGGCTTGCATCAACTGATTGAATCTAGTCTCTGCGGATTTATTTGCACTAGAACCGGCATGATCGTTATCTTGAGTAGAGCGAGTGTGTCCCCCAGCCATGCTGCAAGATAAGAAATGTTAGTCCTATGGGACTCAATCTAGCATACAAACTATACAATCTACACAAGCTAGATACTCAAAGAAAAACCAATCCTCACACGTCTTAAGTTTCTACTTGTTTTTAATCTAGAAACCAGTAATGCTCTGATATCAACTTGTCACGCCCCCAAAAATGGAACCGGATTTATGCGTGAGATTAGGGCCAATTAAAACTTTTTCCAACATTAATCACATGCCACTTGCCCTAATCACGTCCCATCTGGATCGAAGACCGCTGTGAGGTATAAACATTTCCTCAAATATATAAAGCAATTAGCGAAAGCTTCATAATACAAGAGGTATCTTAAAGATGTACAGTTTAAGAGCAATATATTGAATAACATAATTAGGGTTAAAGTTTAAGACTGTTAACAAAATATTAATTACAAGGAAGAAGGCCACACTAAAACTAGGCCTAAATAAAAGTATAATAAATTAAAAGATGAAACTAGTAGGATGAATCGTGAAGGCTCTCATGTACGAGGTCGTCATGGCTATACAATGTCGTCCGTACTATATTCTAGGAAGTCATCAGGCTGATCTGCCTGAACTTCTTCCGTCGCCTCCTCCTCCTCGGGGTAGAAAGACTCGGTACCTATGCACCAAGAGTAGCATCATCAACACAACGGATGGCAAGACAATAGATATATAATCAACATAGATATGCAATACTAGAGAGATTAAACAATAAACATGATTGTAAGATATGCATAGCACTCTGATCGTAGAAGATGCATTACATTCGAATCATAAACAAACTATCAAAGTAGGCGGTCCACATATGCTAATATATCATCAATTGGGATAAAACTCAGTATCCAATAACAAACAACTCGTAGCTCCAGTAACTCAGGCTCCATGAGCTCTGGCACTGTCTCGCTTCGAGGAACAAACAACTCTCAGCTCAAGTAGCTCGGGCTCCGTGAGCTCTGACTCTATCTTGCTTCGAGGAACAAACAACCCGAGGATAGTATCAGTCCTCTCACAGATGGTGCCCCAACTGTGTTGAACGTTAACAGCTGAGTGGTGCCTAACACAAAGAATCCTAAAGACATCGGTGAAGGGCTAGGCTTTCTTGCGCGAATAAGATTCAATAACATTAGAGAAACTACTTTATTCCAAATCAAATCAAACCTCAAACAAACATCAATAGTAGTTCTCTTTAAGCCTGACAATCAAAGCTCCCTAGCCTCAACACTTCAAACGAACATCAAAGCAAACGAAACAACAAAGGGGATCGTAAGTCCATCATCGAAGTTCTCAAAGTGATCCTCTAATAAAGTAAAGCAAATGAAACTAAAGAACATGCTCGTGACATGTAGATAGTACCAGAAGGTATAATACAGAATCGAAGACGATAAACAATCCAATACTAGGTACGATGTCAATCATGAAGCATCGTATAACCTATTCAGTCAACGAATGAGTTAGAGTTCACGATACTCGGACGAACAATCTTTGTGCATAGATTTAAAGAAGAGTATCCCGTTGTCCCGTACCATTCAAGATTGAACTAGGTTGGATCCCGATACAACCGGATCAACAGTGACGAATGTCGGCTCAAGACATCCTCACAATAAGTCAAATGAGTCCAAAAAGGGGTAACCAAAGTCCCATCTAAGTCCATTCAAAATAAGGGTAAAAATCCCTTCCCAGAAGGAATTCCTAGTTGGCTCGGTCGACCCCACCCTTGGTCGGTCGACTGCGTACACAAGGGGGTCCGGTTGACCTAAGAAGGCCAGGTCGACCCCTCCATGCATGCCCGGTCGACCGAGGTCATGGTCGGTAGACCCGCAATTGTAAGCAGAAATAGGGAACAATGTTTTGATCAGGTTCCAAGGAACCTGACCCTGTGTGCCGGTCGACCGCGTGAACTGCGGAAACAGAGCCTGGGTTCTGTTTCTGCACTGAAATGGAGCCATTCCATTTCCAAACTTCTTGAACCTAATAGAAAGTCCAAGCAATGATAAAAAAACAATCTAACTACAATACACAAAACTACATAATCATGTCATTAACCTCTAAATCCATTCCATTCAACTAATAAACCAAATTATCATGTTTTCAAACCTCTAAGGTATCAATTGAGCAATCAACATCTAAAACATAATTTTCTCATACAAATCAAGGGAAACAAGCATATCAAGCATGAATATAACTATGTACTTGCCTTGGTGATGTGCTAGATCAAAAATCAAGAAGAAAGTTGAGAAGAAAAACTCTTGGAAGCTCCAATGGGATGAAACAACTCTCCAAACCCAAATCACTCCTACAAATGCATGCCAAGGGTTGAGGTGAGTCTTCCTAATCCATTTCTAACTAATAGAGAAGTAGTTGAGATGGGTTACAAGCTTTAGGAGCTCACCTTGAAATGAGTTGTGGGTGAAAAGCTTAGAAAACGGATATGGTTGGAGTCTAGGAGGCTTGAGGAAGGAGATAAGCGGATTGGATTCTTCGCCGGAGTTCCGGTGCTCGTCGGAAGTGAAGAAGAAGATGAGAAAAAGAGAGAAAAGAAAAAGAGGCCGGCTGTTGTGTTGTTGTTGTGTTGAGTGGAATGAAATGAAAGAGAGAAAGAGAGATGGGTTGATGACCTAATATAAGTAATTGGGTCTTGGGATTGGGCCTTGGGCTTGGGTTGGGTTTTGGGTCAAATTCCGGGTCGGTCCATGTGTATAATCGAGGATTTTCGGGCCTCTTTGACGCGTCGAATTGAAACGCGACAGAAGACTAAAGTTCATGAAACGACGAAACCTACCCGATGCACCCAAACGCACAAAACTCATAATCTCATAAATTCCCTGAAAACTTACATCATTAGCAAAACAACTCTCTATCCTATCCAAACGCACTTCGAATCGTGCGAGACTTCGCACACGAGATTCGACGTTAAACCCGACTACTTAGACTCTAAACACACTTACTAACTAATCACACAATTAGTTATAATTAATAGGCAATTAGGGGACGGGATGTTACACAAAAAAACCATGACAGTAGTCCTCCATCTCCTTTTGATTCATGATGAGTGTTCGTGATGAGTGTGTCTTATTTAGTTTTGAAGTTGTGGGTTTTGGTTTTCCTGTGGAAGATCTTCGCCGCCAAATGGAAGAAACGGGTGTTGGAATCACCCCGGTTTAGCTAGTCTATCCTAGACCTTTGGGCCCAGAATTGTTCAACTTGTTGCATTCTAAAAGCATAGTGGTATTTCAGCTCCATCTCCAGGTTTTGGAGAAAGGTAGAGGTTGTTCACTCAGTTTTTTCAATGTACATGTGATACATATAATATGGGTTAGATCTTCAACAAGAGAACCATACAGAGACGTACGGGGCTTTCGGCCCCAACTTCTACTTTGTGGATAGCGAGAGTTAATTTAAAACCCAACACTGCCCTTGTGGGGAACTCATCATGCAAGTGAAAACCTCCCAACATCTACTTTGTGGACAGTGAGGGTTAATTTAAAATCCTGCACTGCCCTTATGGGGAACTCATCATGCAGGTGAAAACTCTTTCATATATAGAGATTTTTGTATATAACCCCCTAAGGTTTTGTAGGATTTGTAAATAGGCCCCTGCTTTTTCTTTTTAATACCTTTCATGTCCTCAAAATCAATATTTTTAACAAGAATGGGCAGCCACCATGAGATTTGTGTTGGGTTTTTATATAAGTAACAGTTTTGCCCTCACATCCATTAAATAAAAATAAGTATATTATAATTTACAAAAATACCATTATTTTATCTCAAGTTCCAATGATTTTTCTCAATAACTCTCTCATGCACAGGACCAGGGGTGGGGCCCGTATTTGAGAAAAGTTTAAAATCCCCCCCACCCCCCGTAAATTCTAAAAATCATTTTTTTTTTACATTTGCTCATTCCCCCAATATTTCTTTTACACCGTCAGCAAATAAAGCATAATCATGTATTTTGAGACTTTCATCAATCCAATGGTGGGTCATGTATGGATTGGATAAATCATAACCGATTATAACTATAGGTGTTGATTATCGTCATGATCAATTTGGATTTAATAAAAGGAGCTTTGTATTGATAAAATAATGAATATATAAATGGTTATTCTCCCCCACTAAGTGCAATTGTTAATGTTCAATTCTTTAAAAAAAAAAATTAGTCCAAGCTTTTGAAATTATGCATATACTAAGGATAAAAGAAATGGACAAAAGTGTCATTCGCTCTAAAAACCTATGGCGGTTGGAAGACTATTGATTTTGAGGACACGGGAGGTATTAAAATGGAAATGCAGGGGCCTATTGGCAAATAGTAAAACCTCAGGGGCTTATTTACAAATCCTACAAACCTTAGGGGGGTATATACAAAAAGATCTAATATATAATATGAGACTTGCCTAAACTCTAATAGACCTGAACCCAACTTGGGCCAAACTTAATACCAATAATCACCTAGTTTTTTTTCCCTAAAGGAGGCTGTCTAGTTCTTTGAGCTAGAATAATCCCTACGGGCTCAGGAGGAGCCACGTAAATCCCCTGTAGCCCTAGTGTGATAGTGCAATTTCAAACCATCAACCTCCGGGTGCACATAGATCACCTAGTTATGTGCACCAAATGAGGTTGACCAGTGAAGTTATATATACTAGGGAGAGTTTTCTCCTCCTAACAGAGTGCATACCTTGCTGCATGGAGCCTACCTCGCCCCACATTTGAAGAGTGCAGCTCCTTTCACACTCATATGCCCAATTTTATGCTCATCAAACATTTACTCAGCATTAGATCAATCTAAAAAGAATCTATAGTTAAAAAGACTATTAAACAATAAGATTATTAAAATCAAGGGTTAGTATAATCTGATTGGCTTTTTTTTGCCTGACCCTAACCCAAGACCTTTCATTTATCCTGCCCCTCATGATAGGAATGCATCCAACTAGCCCCATGAGTTGCACCACATAAGCACTATATATATGTGATTTGCTTGTTGGTGAAGTCCAAATCCATCCTATTAAATGAAGTGGGATGTCAAGATTTTACAAGATCATATATTGAAAAGTCCACAGAAGTTATGTGAGCGTCAAATTTGGGTCAATGTTATTTCGCAAAGATTGTAGAGAAAGAAAACTTTAGGTACCTTAGATCTATGGTTCAACAGGATGGAGAGATTGATAATGATGTAAGTCATAGGATTCAGGCCGGGTGGACCAAATGGAGGAGTGCTTCGGGGGTCTTGTGTGATTGGAAAGTCCCCCTCAAGGTTAAAGGAAAGTATTATAAGGTGGCGGTACGTCCAGGGTTGTTTGATTGACGTCGTCAAATTCATATAGCCGACCCCACCTAGTGGGAAAAGGCTTAGTTTGGTTTGGTTTGGTTGATAATGGCAGAGCCAGGTGGGCTCTATGGCCAAAGCCATACAAACCTGGGAAATAGTCTACTCAGTATATTATATTAGATATTATTGTGATCGAGGGCCTATGAGAAAAGATCAGTCACACACAAGAGAATATATAGATTTACGTGATTCGGCTGTTGGCCTACGTCCACGGGAAGACGAGAGAAATTCTCTATGCAATCAAAAGAGGTGTACATCATAGAGACTCTTAGTCTCTATTTATAATATCAGCCCCAAAACCCTGTTACACCTAAACACTTCTTCTAATTACCATAGACCTACAATAATAGAGCTACTTCTAATCACAGTAGAACATGGACAATCCAAGGGCCCAGTTTACCAGATTGAGCCATACAACCTAACAGATATAATGCAAACATAATTAAACTATGATACGGGTATGGACTTGACTTGACTTGGTCCTGAAACCCATCATAAATCAAGCCTTAAGAATGGGTCTCTTGCTTGGCTTGTTTGGCAAGTTTTTCATTATCGTCATCGTCGCCAAAGCTTTGCCCCAACTATATATGTTGAGATCAGCTATATGAGTTACATTTCATTCAATCACAGGCCAAACATTCAGATTGGTTGCACTTCAACACCATAGCTTGCTTGCATTGGATATATCCAAACAATCAAATGAGTCGGTCTCTTACTTTATCACCTAGTGATGCTCCCAAAGTGCACTCATTTCCAATTCTATTTTTTGACTACACATCCATCTCAATATTCTCATCTCTAGTATACCCATTTCAAGCATTTGTTGCTTCTTCACTGGCATGTAAAACTTCACTTTAATTTAACTACTATACATCGATTAGAAAGCATTTCATCCTTTCAAAATATCGAGTCATGGTGTCGGAATGAATCTCTTTATGGTATCTCCTAAGCTTTGATTTTCATAGGTTTTCACCTTTATATACATCCCAACTGAGGTTGAGATTCAGATATTTTTTCTTTGTACAACTTCTTTGAAAACTCATGAATTCATAAACCTCTCAAGTTTCACATTCATCTCGTCTCTCGATTTCACTACCAACACTATATTATTTGCAAGCAATATACACTTAGGGGCCACATCTTCAATATAGAAAATTAACTCATCCATAATGAATATAAAGAGTAAGACTTAAAAAATGATCCCTGATGCAGTCTATGGTCATCGAATAAAACTCTCATGTCTCTCCGCCGATGGTTCTTACACTGTTACTATTACCTCATTTATGTCTTTAATAATGTTAATATAGCCTCTTAGGATACTCCTTATATTTGATTTTTGGGAAGCCTTTTTTTATTTGAAATAGAACATATTAAAATAGGTCCATTTGAAATAAAACAATTTTAATTCGACCTTTCTATAAATTAAATGTATTATATGTCATATTCAATTAGAAAAATCAAACTTATATCGTCAAAAAGGTTATATAAGCAAAATTTTCTTACAATAAAAGCAGGGCATGCAATTTTTTCATAATATACTTAAGTTTATCATATTATAAAAGCTACATGCACAAACTAGTAAGAGAAAAAAAAAGGGGCAAAAAAATGTCTAATTTCCTTAAACATTTATGTCTATTTGATAGAACTAACTTTTGAAAACTTTTTAAAAAGAGGCAAAATGTCTTAAAGCTATTTGAATCAAACAAACGGTAAATAAAATTTGTCAAACAATTTAAAGAACTCAAGAATCTATTTAGATTTATTTTAAATCAAACAAATAAATATAAATAAATATAAAAACTTATCAAAGGGTGCCTGAGTTTTCCTTGTGAGGGGCTGAGATGAAAATGTAGAAAAAATAAAAGAACACAACCATAACTTAAATTAGTTCAAATTTATATTACCATAGAGAGTTTTCCCTGCCTATTTCCTACACATCCAAACAACCGGTTAGGGTAACCGTAGTCACTGAGGACCTTAATCCTTTGCCCTTGTTTAAATTGATAACTAGTGGCCCATCAATAGGCCACCCATAATGTTGTTCAAGGGATGGCTAAACTGAGTACGGTTATGGTCCCCTCCAGAAATTGCTCACGTTTACAACGCCCTGCAAATATTAAAAATTAGAAGAAACCGACACCTCGACATGTCAGCGTATTACAAAAGGGCAAGAAAGCAAAGCAAAGCAAAAACGAAGAGAAATAGGTGTAGCCCCGTAGGTCACGTGGTAGGTTCCTCCGTGTCCTTCCTTAACCACCCAGTCCTGACGGAACCGGATTCCTTGTTTGATCCCAAACAAAAAAAGACAAATAAGGGGGTGGGTATGGGGTGGAGGAAAGAGAATACACCCGCCCCCTACGTGTCACCTCACATTTGGTCCAAACAGGGTTCCCTGTTTAAATTCGTTTCCCAATCTTGACCCTTTCTGTCGAGCTGAGTATTTAGATTCCGCGTTTAAGTTGTGTCCACAAGCGAAAAATTGTTCTGTCAGAAAATTTCATAGGAATGGAAACATCGAAAAAATAATTTCAGTATAATTTAAAAATTCATATTTGATGCAATTTTTTTTTTGCACTAAATTAGTGCTAATTTTATTTGGTATGGTTGTGGATTCTTTATTGAAAAACAAACAAAAAAAAAATGAATTAGACAGGACATGCTACAGAAGAGGGGCATGTGGGTGGGGTGGGGGTTGGGCCCTAAGTTAAGTAGGGCAAGAAAGCGAAGCAAAGCAAAAACGAAGAGAAATAGGTGTAGCCCCCTAGGTCACGCGGTAGATTCCTTGGTGTCCTTCCTTAACCACCCAATCCTGACCCTTTCTGTCACATATCAGAAAACAATTCTCTCGTGTGAGAAGTTAGATTCCGGGTTTAAGTTGTGTCAGCAAGGAAAAATTGCCATGCTAGAAAAATTTATAGGAATGGAAACATTGAAAAATAATTTACGTAGAATTTAGAAATTCATGTTTGGTGTAATTTTTTTCCACATTAAATTAGTGCTAATGTTGTTTGGTACGGTTGTGAATCCCTTATTAAAAAACAAAAAATAAATAAATGAATTAGATAGGGCATGCTACAGAAGAGGGGCATGTGGGTGGGGTGGGGTGGGGTGGGGTTGGGCGGTTTGGGACTCATAATAGAGGAGGGGGGATGGCTCGGTGGGGTGGGGTTAGGACCTGGCCACAAGGGAGGTGAGAGAGCAAGGTGCGGGGGTGGGGTGGGGTGGGGTTTGGGACCTAACCATAGGGAAAGAGGGTGATAGAGTGGGGTGGCTGGGGTTGGGACTTGGCCGTAGAGAATGAGGGTGAGAGAGAGGGTGGGGTGGTTGTGCATCGAACACAGCGGGAGCGGGGGTGGGGGGGACCTACAAATAGTGGGGGAAATAAGATTATATAGGAGTGATGAGTTTTATGAGAAAACAGAATTTCCATACCCCCATAGGAATGCATGAAGATGCCGACTAAGTAGGAAACTATTTCGGGGGGGGGTGGCAAACCTGCAAATAGTGGGGAAATAAGATTATATAGGAGTGATGAGTTTTATGAGAAAACGGAATTTCCATACCCCCATAGGAATGCATGAAGATGCCGACTAAGTAGGAAACTATTTTTGTGGAATTGCTTGTCTCCAAACGTATGAAAATTTGATTTTCTATGGAAAATCAGCTACTTTTCTGCAGAAAAGTGTTACACAAACATGCCCCAAGAGACACTAAATTAGAATCGGTGATTCAAAAGCGGGACTGCTGTTCTAAACATCCAAACAGCCCAAAATCAACTCTTCACATTCAAAATATTTACCCTAATAAAAAGTGCGGAATGAAAGGATCAAGATACCTTAATTAAAAGTCTCCTTAGTCGTAGAGTATGGTTAGGTCAGTGGTTTTTAGCAGTTTGAGTTTCAACGTCAAACTCCACTGGTGCGTTTAAAGATTAAATTGCGCCTAAAATATCTCTAAGGGCTTCAAATGAGCTCCACCGAAGGATTACTAAATAGGTTTGGGTTGATGGTTGTGTATATATTGTTCAGCTTTCCTTGATTTAATTTTCATTAAAGGGAAAGTTATTTTAATGGTTGTTTTAGGATATCAACCTTTGATTTTTCATTTTTAACCATTATAGCTAGCCTGGGAAAACTACAGATTAAAAAAGAAAAAGAAAAAAAAGAAGCCTTGCAAAACATATATAGTAATTTGAATACATGAAATAAACAGCCCCTAAGCCTCACCTGCAAAGAAATAGGGGTTATAGAAGTTTTAAAAATGCATTGTCTTACCATATAACACTTGCATGCAAGAAACATGACAAGTAGGTGGACTAGATCTAACTATTAACAGAAAGTACATAAAATCTATATAAAAAAGAGTTCAGTGGATTATCTTTATTGGCTCGTGTCCATTAGTTGATGGCAGTGAAATGTTATAACATCAAGAAAACTTAATAGGTTAGCTTTATAGGAAATTTGGACAAAAAAGGAAAATTCTGTTTGGATCAATCCGCAGTGCCACATGGGAGAGAGATGTCACATTCCTGATTGGGCCAAACAGGATCCCGATCCAGCTTTATATATGATCAAGTTTGCTAGTAGTCGGTATCCAATCAATCAAAGATAACGGAACCAATGATGAGACTGTTCCCTCACTCTGTCACTCATTTATCCACCATGTGTGCAGGTGTTCCCTCTCTTGTGGGCCCCCAGTGGTTGCATGCTGGATCCGCCTCTGCTCACTCATTTATCCACCATGTGTGCAGGTGTTCCCTCTCTTGTTTTCTCCATCATGTGTGCATGTGCTTCTTGTCCTATTGTATTTACCAATCCCTCTTTCATTGGGAAGGGTCATTTTGCCTCACCTATTAACCTAATGAGCTATTATATTATATTAAAGTTGAGCATGTTTTTATTCAATTTTGGCCCAATTCCTTTCAATTTTGACTTTTTCTTTCATTTAGCCTCAGTAAAAAGCTAAAATTCATAGCCTGTGAGCTTTGAGCTCATGACCTGTTGCCATTTAAAATAACTTAACCTACCACTAAATGACGCAACACCTTTAAGTAAATATTTATCAAAAAAATGCCGAGAATAATTAGATAGAGTGGGGACCTAGGGTCTTATAAATGCTTCTGAACACTGATGCCGGTTATACATTATCTATGATATATTCATAAAACTAAATATATTAGTATGCATAACCATGGTTAGCACAAGTTATCATGCCCGTATCATAAGGTAAAAAGGAATAATGATGGAAGTGTGGCATCTGCATCTCCCTAGCAAAACTTGGGAATGACAATAGTTCTGTCAACTCGGGTCAACTCAGATTTTACGAGGCAGGTAATGAATTCCCAACACATGAAATTATTGTTAGAAATCTCCAGCAGATAAAACTCACTTAAGAAATTCCTACAAGCATCAATAGGTAATAATAATATATTCACCCTTTCAAATTATGTATATTTTCACTAACCTAGTTCATGAGTTTGAAGTGATTGCTAGCATTCCATTCTGTGGACTTTGTTTAGTTTTTGAAGGCCCGGAGAAGTTTCTCCTACAAATGGACTGAAACTTAATTTATCAATGCGGCTCACTTAATTTATTAATTTATCAAAAGCCTAGGCAGACTCACTTTTCATCAATGCAAATCCTTTCACAGTCTTAACCAAATCCCCCACCCCCACCCCCACCCCCATCATCGGGCACCATGTCCAGTTTAATTAATGCTTATGGAACATTAACTTATTGTCGGATTAAATTTCAAAAACTTTAAAGTAGTGAAATCAACGGCTAGGATAATTAATGGGCTGACCTTTTGCATCATCCTTGTTTGTAATGAGACTATTTCTTTGATCTTACCCAAGTGATAGGAACGCATTCAAGTGAACCCCACGAGCAGGACTGTGTGTTTGCAGGTGAATTCTTCTAATGCAAAGTTCTTTTGCTAGTTTAAACCTAAATGGCGATCAAAATTAGTTCACGGTGCCTTTTTTCGAATCATCAAAAATTGAAAAATACTAAAACTTGCCTTAACACAGGCAGATGTCCCACTTATACGATCTCGGATAAATATCAATAACAAGTGATTAAACTAATAGTTAACCCTAATCCATATTAAAACAATCAAACCATAAGAGAGAGAAGGACATAGGATTTTTACGTGGAAAACCCTACTCGGGAAAAAACCACGAGCCTTATCGTCAAGGCCAACAGACAACCAAGCACTATGAATTGAAAGTTACAAGAAAACTCACAACCATTTCCCAGTTGCTGACTTAACTTAAGGACTGTAGAGAACTTGCCGACTGCTTGCCGTGCACCTTCACCGCGCTTGAACAACTGAGTCTTCAAGAGAAGTGGTGGAATCAAACCAAGATTTGAATCATCAGCATAGTTTCTGTATTAGCAGCCTTGGGGCAGAACAATGGATCTCTCAAACTCTCACACTCTTAGATTTCTTCTAATTCAGAGTTGTATGGAGAGGGGAGATGAAAAACCTATTTATAGAACATATTTCGTGCATCCAAAGCTTCTTCAAACAGGTAACTTCCTTCATAGAATTTAGAAAGAGGAGTTCTTCTTTATTTAGAATTCCCAGGTTCGCTCGAGCGGTCACAGGGTTCGCTCGAGCAACCCGCTCTCTGGAAACAGACGAACAACGCACAAATTCGTTAGTCGAGCGAACAGTAATATGCGGTCGAGTGAACAACTCTCTGTGAGAGGTTCGCTCGAGCGATTGTCTTGCGAACTTTGAAACTGTATTCTAGAACCTTGATCATTCGAGCGCACGGATTGAAAGGTCGAGCGATTAACACTCTGTTTGGTTCGCTCGAGCGGATGGATGATCGCTCGAGCGACCAGTTCAATTCAGCAGAATCCGAACTCATTAGATCACTTTCTATTTACAACTCTTGCAGTCCTTTCCTAGACTCAATACAAGATTTCAAGAAAACTCAGTTTTGTCCAAACCCCTATGAATTAGCCAACTAAATCCTTACAATCTCCCCCTTTGGCAATTCATGGACAAAACCCCTATTACATGAAAACATCTACCCATCAACTAACATTAATAATCACAAAAGTGGCTTGAAAACTGTAGAAAACTTTCTAACACATGAAGGATAGAAGGATGGAAGTACCTGCGCAGAATCTTTCATAAAACAGATCAAATGTATGGAATCATCGAAATAAATAAAAAAACACCACAATCTCCCCCTTTTTGTACATCAATTGACAACAAGGGCCAAGAAGAAAAAGAAACCCTGAAGCAGCATAAGAGAGTGAAAACTAGACTAAGATAGACCAACTAAGCAGGTAATAATGATAAAAGATCTGAAGCATAGTGTGAAAGACATAGTTCGAAAACAACTAACAAGCAGAGATCAAACTAAACATAGGAGCAAATAACAAGTATTAGCAAAAACAATATAGCAGCAGAGATGAAATTCAACGATAGCAAAAACAATATAGCAGCAGAGATGAAATTCAACGAGGGCCTGGTCCCATCCTTTCCAATAACTCCGTAAGGGCTGCATGCACTTGAGTGAAGCCTAGATCAACCCTAGAAGACAGATTCTCCACCTGATGAGCAAGCTGATCAAACCTTTCATGTAACCCCGGTTGCTCCCCCTGACCTTGTGCTGCATCAGCCTCTTCTCCTTGATTTCCTTCAACAACTCGTTGTGTAGGAGGAACATGTGCAGAAGATTGAGCAATAGTACGGGCACTGATGGGATTCTTCACTTTCACAAAAGGTTCATTCTGACGAACCTGTATCTCCTTAAAAGCTAGAAATTCGGTAACGAAGACTCCAAAAGGTAAGAGTGAATTTCGTTTAGCTGTCAATGTGCGGACGAGGACATGAAGATAAACCAGAGGGATGTTGACACGCTTGCCAGTGCCAATGCAATACAACAGATAGCCATTCTTTTAGGCCACATCAGATGTATGACCACGGGGCTCGAGGTTGTGGCACACAAATCAGTTGAGGAACCGATATTCAGCAGTGAGATTCCCATGTAGAATGATACCTCCGGGCCACTGAGTAGGAACCCCGCAAAGAGTGGTTGCAATGGCATCGTAATCAATGGGGGCAGGTAGTTCATCTAGAATCGGATAATCAGCCTCCGCCTCCTCTGGAATGTTAATGAAGTCAGAAATGGTTATCCACTTGCCCCGCACAAAAGTCTTAACGAAACCATTTTCCAAGACTTCCAAATTGCAATAAAATTCTCGGACCAGCTCCACATGAATCTTCTTAGCATCAAATTTCATTAACGGGTACCAATCTCGATTGGCTAGACTCCTACACACAGCCTTGTTATGTAACTCCTCGGCCACTTCCCTTTCCGATTCAATGTTATGAGTGGCAAACTGCTCATAGAACAGAGTAGATTTCCCTAAACTAGGGAAACGTGTATGGTCAAACGAAGATGAAGATGAAGCCTCAGCATGAGGTCTCTTTTTCGGAGCCATAACTGTCAGGTAAACCAAACAATCCAATTAGCACTTAGTCCATGTCCAAGCATCAAGCAAACACAGAAGCAATATCACAATGCACACAAGCACTTCTCATAACTTGCAAAAAAAATGGGGCATCTCCACCCATCACCAAAGATGCCAAAGGGCAACCACACCAACCACATCCATCTACTGACCAAGAACAACCACCGAATGAAAGACGCTATCCAACCTCCACAGATTTTATCCAAACATCAAGTCTCCTTTCACAACTAGATAGTCTACTAAATCGCAAGCACACCATTCATGCATGACATACAGATAGTCACCATGACACCCCATCAACACAGCCACAGAGGTGCTAGTCCCAATCATTTACTTCCATTCTTATTCAACCCTCCACAAACCTTCTCCAAACAATGGCACAACACAACCACAATGCAGAGAAAATATAGCCAGATACACACCAGGGTCATAGCAGCATTACACACCAAAGGTGCCGTCCATAATCATTAAAATCGAATAACAGCACAAATAGATGACCAAATATCTTCAAACACAATTGCTCAAAAGAAAATGGAAATGGCACTGTGTAATAGATTACTATGACAATAGAAAGTAGCTATCCTTTGAAATCAATCCAAAGTGAAGAGGTGATGCATGTAACTAAAGAAAATGCATGAAATAGAATGAAAAAGGGAAAAACCCTAACCAAATCAAACGAAGAAAAATAAAAAAAAATGAAAATAGAGAGTAAGAAAAATGGAAAAACAGTGCATAAACACAATAAAAAAAAAACGAAAAAGATTGAAAGAGAAATACCTTAGGACGATGAGGAAAACTCGAGGAAGAGGGAGGGGAAAAACTGTAGAGAAACCGCTAGGGTTGCAAGTAATGGAAGGAAGAGAAAATGGGGAAGAAGAAAAGATCGTGCGCGCTTTTAATGCGAGGGTTCGCTCGAGCGACCTGTCAAGTTCACTCGAGCGAACTACCAAAAGATCCAACTCTATAAATGCAGCGCGGGAAAAATTCTTCAACGTCTCAATTTAGGTCAAAACTCTCCATAAACAGTGACATGATGTTACTGTAGAAACTTTCACAAGCCTAAGCACACAGTGAGGAGGTGAACAGTGATAATAAAAAAAAGTGAGCCCTACTCCATTTAAATCTTCTCAAGATGCACGTGTTTTTAGGATAGGGAGCACACCCATCTATAAACAGTTGAACATATGAGTTTCCCCCTTTTTTTTTTTTTTTTTTTAAATTGAAATAAGAGAACTCAGAGGAGTGATTTTTTTTTTTAATTGGAACGGGGACGGGCTAAACCATCATGGGTGACTTTCACTCTAACAACCATGGTAGCCTTCTCCAAATGAAAATTACCAGACATGTGGAAGCTTTCACACATAATCGTAGGTAGCCCTCTTCCTCCGGTTTAACCGACATGCAACATCTCTCAAAGACTAAACAGAAAGTAGAAGTGAGAGAATAACTTCGTGCAGTAAAAAAAATGCATGTGATAGTGAAGTGTGCACCTAGACAAGTAAAAATTAAGGAGTGTAGGGAATTAGAGAAATCCCTAACGATTTATGCAAAGATTCAAACTGGGCCGCATCCAAAGGTTTGGTAAAGATATCCACAAGTTGAGCGTCGGTGGAGATGTGATGAAGTGAAATTGTACCTTCCTCTACTAAATCACGGATAAAATGATGCTTAATATCTATATGCTTGGTGCGAGAGTGTTGGACTGGATTCTTGGAAATGTCGATTGCACTTTGATTATCACAGAAAACAGTCATAGTTTCTTGCTCAATTCCATAATCTTGTAGCATTTGTTTCATCCATAGAAGTTGTGTGCAACAACTCCCAGTAGCTATGTATTCAGCCACAACAGTCGACAGAGAGGTCGAAGTCTGCTTTTTACTATGTCAAGTCACGAGATTATTTCCAACAAAGAAGCACCCTCCTGAAGTACTTTTTCGATCATCAATGCATCCAGCCCAATCAGCATCCAAGAAGCCAACCACAGTCATGTTGGTATCTTTCGACATCCAAATTTCAAATTCAGTAGTACCACAGATGTATTTCAAAATACGTTTCACAACTTGAACATGTGACAGTTTTGGTTTAGATTGAAATCGTGCACAAACTCCAACACTATAAGCAATATCTGGACGACTCGCAGTGAGATAAAGAAGACTGCTTATCATGCTTCTATAGACTTTCTCATCAGAGTCCTGTCCACTTACATCAAGACTTACTTTGACGGTTGTACTCATTGGTGTCCTTGCATGCTTCGAGGATTGCATTCCAAACTTTTTTAGTAACTCTCTGGCATATTTTGGTTGAGAAATAAAAATACCAGACGGAGTTTGTTTGATTTGAAGTCCCAAAAAGAAAGACAGTTCTCCCACCATGCTCATTTCAAATTCAGTTGCCATTTTTCCAGCAAATTTTTCGGCCAACAATTCAGAGGTAAATCCAAAGATGATGTCATCTACATAGACTTGAGCAATGACAATATGACCCTTGTCATGTCTGATGAAAAATGTTTTATCAACGCTACCTCTAGAAAATCCATGCTCAATGAGAAACACTGTAAGTCTCTCATACCATGCTCTAGGTGCTTGTTTCAAACCATACAATGCCTTTTTCAGCTTAAAGACGTGATCCGAGGAGTGAAGATCTTCAAATCCTTTTGGCTATTCAACATACACTACCTCATTCAAAAACCCATTAAGGAAGGCACTCTTCACATCCATTTGGAACAGTTTTATATTCAAGAAGCAAGCAATAGCAAGTAACAATCTCACAGATTCTAGTCTAGCAACCGGGGCAAATGTTTCATCAAAGTCTATCCCTTCAACTTGGGTGTAACCCTGGGCTACTAGACGAGCTTTGTTCCTGAGAACCTGACCAGATTCATCGGTTTTGTTTTTGAAGATCCATTTGGTACCGATGACATTTAAGTTAGTAGGTCGAGGAACAAGCTCTCAGACACAGTTTCTTTCAAATTGAGCCAATTCTTCATGCATAGTATTAATCCAAGAATCATCATTAAGAGCAGCTTTGACATTTTTCGGTTCAAAAGTAGAGACATAACACACATGACTTACCTCATCGCGTACCTGTTTCCTTGTTTTCATAGGTGCTGAGACTTCACCTATAACAGTATCGAGAGGATGATCCTTGATGACTTGACCTTTTTGGGATCGCGGGTGTACAGGTAGAGGGGATGCGCTTTTCTCTTCAAAATGCTTAATAATGTTTGGAACAGTGCTTTCAGCAGCGTTTTTGCTTTGACCTTTTGGTTCAGCAGATTCAGCGGCATCGGGTTTCTCATCGGAATTAGATTCATCATGATTTTCAATCAAATTTTCGACCTGTGTAGGGGATGGGGAAAGAGTTAGTCCCTCATCGTCATCGGATAAATGTTCAAAAGTACCTGCATCATCAACAACAACATTAATGGATTCCATGACAGTAGAATTCTTCAAATGCAAAACCCTATAAGCTTTACTGGCTGAGGAGTAACCGAGGAAGATTCCTTCATTACTCCTGGAGTCAAATTTGGTCAAGTGTTCTCTATCACGTAGGATATAACACTGGATGCCAAACGTTCAAAAATATTTAATATTTGGCTTTACGCCAGTCCACAATTCATATGGAGTTGTCTTGGTTCCAGGGCGAAGGTAAACACGATTTATCACATAAACTGCCGTATTGACTGCCTCAGCCCAAAATCTTTGAGGGATGTTTTTACTGTGTAACATCACTCTTGCCATTTCTTGCACCACTCTATCTTTTCGTTCCACAACCCCATTCTGCTGAGGTGTTTTGGGTGCAGAAAACTCATGTTTAATTCCATGTGCTGAGCAAAAAAGAAGAGAAATCCGAATTTTGAAATTCGGTGCCATGATCGGATCTTATTCTTGAAACTCTTCCAAATTCTGGACCTTTATCTGCAATAAGAAGAGACCACAAGTCATTAAACACAATAAACGTTTCTGATTTGTCACGTAAAAATCGTACCCAAGTTAGTAGAGAGAAATCATCAACAGTTAAAAATATATATTTTTTACCGCCTATGCTTTCAACCTTTGTGGGTCCCATCAGATCCATGTGAAGTAACTCCAATGGCCTCTTTGTGGTAAGAGAATCAATCTTTTTATGTGGAGCTTTGATTTGTTTACCAAGTTGGCAGGGGCCACACACAGTATTTGGAGCCTTTTTGAGTTTCGGAAGGCCACGAACTAACTCATGTGTAGACAATTTTTCAAGATCTTTGTAATTCACATGTCCTAGTCTTTGATGCCAAAGCTCGATATCACTTATGATAGCTGAATTGCAAGTCATAGTTTTGTCTGAAGAGACGACATAACAATTTCCTGAATTTCTCATGCCATGAATCAATGTTTTCCCTTTCTTATCCACAATTGTGCAATCTTGTGCAGAGAAATGCACTTCATGATAATTGTCGCACAGTTGACTTATGCTCAAAAGATTTATTTTTAAACCATCAACTAAATATACATCCTTCAGTTGTGACATACCTGGTATGGAGACTGTACATTTTCCAACAACTTTAGCCGTACCTCTATCTCCGAATCGAACAGAACCACCATTATAGTCCTCAAGAGAGGTAAACAAGGCTTCGTTTCCTGTCATGTGCCTCGAACATCCACTGTCTAGATACCATACATCTGAGTCGGTAGCACTTAATGCTGTAAGAACCACATTACAACCCAAATCAGATTTGCGGACCCAAACTGGTTTGGTCCGAATCTGTGAAGAAGAAATTTTTGACCTTCTACGCTGGTTCCTATGGAAATTTCGCAATTTGTTGCAATGTGGTCTTATATGTCCAGTAATTCCGCAAAAATGACAGATGGGAATAAACGTTGATCTAGACACATAGTTCGACTTGTGAATTTTTTAGGATGAGGTATTAGAGTAGACGAGAGGTAAAGACATCATGTCTGTCCTTGAACAAAAACAGTCTTACCATTGTCTTTGGATGTGGATGTGGATGCTCCATGAACGTATCCAAGACCTGTTTTCGACATTGGATGTAATTGGCTTTCCAGAATTTAATTCAGCTTCGTAGACCCAGTGTTCATCCTGTTGATTGAAGCTTTGGCCGATTCTAACTCAACTAGCACCATTCTTAACTTTCCAGCAGAATTATCTCTTTCAGATTTGCAGGCAATTAATTCTTTTCGCAAATTCTCCACTTCAGATTCAGCTTTCAGATTACGCTTTTGGAGCTGAGCGTTTTCTTCATCTGCAAGAATTAATTTTTCAGAAAAAATTGCTCGTTGTTCTTCCAATTGTATTGCCTTTGACTGAGAGTCTGTCAAGGTTGTCTGCAGAGACAATATTTTTTCTTCCATTGCTTTGATTTTTAACGCCCTCTTTTCACTGATTTTCAACATTCGGAGGGATTCTTGTAACAACTTATGATAGTTTTCGTCGCCTTCCAGATCCTCATCAGAAAAATCATTCAATTCTAAATCATCTTCCGATTTAGATACCTACACCGAAGAAACATTAGACATAGCAAGAAAAGTAACATATTTTCCTGACTCACTCGAAGGTGATTCAGGTTCAGATTCATCCTCATCTGAATCTTCATCCCATGCCACATTCAGTGCTTTGCTTTTATTTTTCTCCCTGCGATTGGCACACTTAGCAGCTGCGTGTCCATATCCTTGCTACTCAAAGCATTTAATTTGCTTATTTGTACCCTTTGATTTGATCAATTCTATTTTGGGTACAAATTTGCCTTTAAAGGGTGCTTTCGGGTTTGATGGTTCTTTCTTGTTGAAGTTCTTCCTGTTCTTCCAGATTTTCTTCAATTTTCGAGCAAGATAGGCTTCAAACTTCTCATCATCAGTATCGCTGCCTTGATCACTTAATTCAGGATCCTCAACTGACTTAGAAGACATTAGTGCAATGTCTTTTCTCTTTTTCTGCGGGCAATGATTTGCCTCAAATGTCTGTAAGTTTCCAACCAATTCTTCAACAGATATTGAGTTTAAATCCTTGTGCTCCTCAATGGCAACAACTTTTGGACAAAACCTTTCAGGGAGAGGCCTCAAAAAAAATTTAACAATTTTTTATGGAGGTACCGGCTCTCCCAGGGTATGGCATGAATTGACAATTTTGTGTTAAAATCATCAAAGGATTCAGAATCTTTCATTCGAATCGTTTCAAAAGCCGTTGTCAGATTTTGGAGTTTGGTTTGCCTAACAATTTTTGTTCCTTCGTGAACAGTTTGAAGCAAATCCCATGCAGCTTTTGCAGTGGTGCAAGCAGAAATTCTATGAAACTCAGTTTGAGTGACACCATTGTAGATAGCATGAATGACCTTATTATTGCAGTTTGATTTGGCCTTTTCATCAGCAGTCCATTGTGCTTTGAGTTTAGGTTTAGTTTGTCCTTCAACAATCACAGTGGGTTCAGTATATCCATCAGCCACAATGTCCTAAACCTGGTCATCGATGGCCTTAAAAAAAGCTATCATCCTTCCTTTCCAATAAGCATAATTTGATCCATCTAGAAGGGGGGGGATTGTTGGTCGAAGTTCCTTCTCTGATGATATCCATGAGAGATCAGTAACTTGATCACACAATAACTTAGTGTAACATTCTCTGATACCAATTGAAAAATACTAAAACTTGCCTTAACACAGGTAGAGGTCCCACTTATACGATCTCAGATGAATATCAATAACAAGTGATTAAACTAATAGTTAACCCTAATCCATATTAAAACAATCAAACCATAAGAGAGAGAAGGACACAGGATTTTTACGTGGAAAACCCTACTCGGGAAAAAACAACGGGCCTTATCGTCTAGGTCAACAGACAACCAAGCACTATGAATTAAAAGTTATAAGAAAACTCACAACCCTTTCTCAATTGCTGACTCAACCTAAGGATTGTAGAGAACTTGCCGACTGCTTGCCGTGCACCTTCACCGCGCTTGAACAACCGAGTCTTCAAGAGAAGTGGTGGAATCAAACCAAGACTTGAATCATCAGCATAGCTTCTGTATTAGCAGCCTTGGGGCAGAACAATGGATCTCTCAAACTCTCACACTCTTAGATTTCTTCTAATTCAGAGTTGTATGGAGAGGAGAGATGAAAAACCTATTTATAGAACATATTTCGTGCATCCAAAGCTTCTTCAAACAGGTAACTTCCTTCATAGAATTTAGAAAGAGGAGTTCTTCTTTATTTAGAATTCCTAGGTTCGCTCGAGCGACCGACTCTCTAGAAATAGACGAACATCGCATTGATTCGTTAGTCGAGCGAACAGTAATATGCGGTCGAGCGAACAACTCTCTGTGACAGGTTTGCTCGAGCGATTGTCTTGCGAACTTTGAAACTGTATTCCAGAACCTTGATCGTTCGAGCACACGGATTGAAAGGTCGAGCGATGGACACTCTGTTTGGTTCGCTCGAGCGGATGGATGATCGCTCGAGCGACCAGTTCAATTCAGCAGAATCCGAACTCATTAGATCACTTTCTGTTTAGAACTCTTGCAGTCATTTTCTAGACTCAATACAAAATTTCAAGAAAACTCAATTTTATCTTAACCCCGATAAATTAGCCAACTCCTTACAAAAACATCACTCACACTATTACAACGTGTATTAGCACTTTCCCAGATTTCAATATGAGTGGGATTAGTATGCCTATTACTAGATTACTCTGGTTTCCAGCCTTCAATCGTGATTCATGGGGCCTGTTATATTCATTGGCTGAGGGCATTTTGATCATAGAACCAACAAAACTGACCAGGCAGGCAAGTACTGAATTTCTCAATCGTGATTCATGGGGCCTGTTATATTCATTGGCTGAGGGCATTTTGATGATAGAACCAACAAAACTGACCAGGCAGGCAAGTACTGAATTTCTCAATTCTTCTTCCTTTCTCCTTCTCACGTGCTGCCAAAGTTGAACATGCAAGTTGCATGTTGACTCAAACCAACGTTGAATACAGAGTCGTCTTTGTCTGGCCAGATTAAGATTTTAGGGGCTCAATTTGTATCCGAGACTCCCAATGAATCCGAATTCTCCCAATTTAGCACTCTGGAATCCTAACTTTGAGGCCATCTAAACCGCCCAACAGAGACATGCACCCATTATTATTCACTGCATGGCATAGTAGTGTGTGATTCACGCTCTTTGACATTTGTTTTTATATTTCTTCTTAGTTTACTCACGTACGACAACACACGTGATCAATGAGATGGCTCCACGCCAAGTTGGTTGGAAGGATTTATATGGTCCAGATTGCACCAAGGGCCATACTCTCTGCTGCATAATATCATTCATAATAAAGTTTCAGGGATGGGTACTTGTCCTTGCTGCCTATTTCATTTTAGAGGTCATTTTTATCTTGGCAGAGTAAAATAAAATAAAATTAAGTGTGAAGGAAAGACAGTGCAGGGTGTTGGAAGTAAAATTATTATTTTTATTTTATTTTATACTTTTAAAAGTAGATCTTTTTAGAGGATTTTATCAAAAAATCTCACCTTAAATGCCAACTATACAAAAAAGGCCCTCTTAATTGCCTCACACAAAAGTAGTCCCCCACTTCTTCCTTTTTTTTTTTTTTTTCTTAAAATGAGTTATGTGTCTTGTGCAAGGAAAACAAAAGGGCCTTTTTGGTATAGTATGCATCTAAGGTGATTTCTTTGATAAAATCATCTTCTTCTTTTTTTTTAATCATTTTGTGCATCTAAATTTACCCCTTTTGTCATTTTTTACTTTCACAACCAACTCCCTCCACTTTTTTATTTTCATGATTTGATAATCTACTTTACTTCATTTTACTCTACCCAACAAACAAATAGGCACGCTTATTCAAAATCTTGAAGAAATATTCCGGAATTACATTTTATAAAAAAATAATAAAATTAAAAATATACATGTAGAAAAAAATTATTAAATATTAATTATGCATTTAATTAATCCATTCATCTTATTTTGAAGCATGAGTATAGCACGGGATTAAGTTTACTAAAAACTTTAAAAGAGCCCCTTAATTTCTTAAAACCCTCTAATGGATCGCTTTGTCCGAAATATAGCTTTACGGCCATTACAGCCGAAATTCAAAATTTAAAGCAAAACGTTACGAGCAGTGCTTCCTTTCAATTTCAATCAAGCGGCTGTAAATTAAAAACTATGGCGCTTGCCCTTAAACACAAAGGATATTTAGATATTAATTTGTCTATAAATTGATATTCTATTTTATTCCCGTTGATATTCTATTTTATGGTGGTAAACTAAGATCTAAGCACTGATAACCCAAATGAAGCCATGATTGATTGGTCTTTAAGATGAGGTCCCCACTCATTGATTCATTGGGGTCATCAGCCATGCCATCATACAGTAGAAAAAAATATTAACCAGAACCCACGAAAGGAAAAGTAGTGATACACGTTTAGCTATCTATCGCAATCTAACGTAACGTTGTAGGTAGGACGAAGGGTCTGAGGAAAATTACGAGTTACGACCAAGACCTGGTTTGTTCACAATTGCATCATCAGGCATCACTACTACTTAGTCTCCTCGTTCCCACTATTCTCACCTACCATCCCCACCCACTCTATATAAAAACCTTCTCTACCCTTCTCTTCTTCATGCCAGGGATCCAAATCGATCTCTGAGCATTTCACCAAACACCTTTCACTCATATTTCTTCCGGCTCAAATTCCAATCACGTCCTCATGGCTCTTCGAGTAGCACCAATTCCAATCTCTCTCAGATCCGCTTCTTCTTCTGAAAAAATAAGAAGCAGAGACAGATCTCAAATCCGAAACCCTAGATTCTTCGCATTAAAATCGAATCTCAAGCAGCAGCGGAGGGGGACTCAGATCGCTCCGCCCGATCTCTCCCCTCTCCTCCCGACGGAGGAGACCGCCGCCCGCTTCGGCCTCGAAATGGCCGTCGTCGAGCTCGAGCGCCTATTCAAACAGGCCGCCGTCGGAGGAGACCACCTCCTCCGCAAGCTCTCCGGCCCTTTTCACCCTTCCCTTCCGTCCGGCTCCTCCGGCCGCCCCGTCCGCGTCGCCTACCAAGGAGTCCGCGGCTCCTACTGCCAGGAGGCCGCCGTCAAGGCCTTCTCCTCCGTCTCTAACTGCGACGCCTTCCCCTGCGACCACATGGAAGACGCGTTTCAGGCTCTCAACGACAGATCCGCCGATCGCGCCGTCATACCCGTCGAGAACTCCATCGACGGCCCGATCGACCGGAACCTCGACCTCCTACTCCGCCACGACGGGATCCGGATCGTCGGCGAGCTCATCCTCCCCGTCAATCACTGCCTCCTGGCCCTCCCCGGCGTTTCCCGGTCGGATCTGCGCCGGATCGTCAGCCACCCGCAGGCGCTCAGCCACTGCAGAACAAACCTCGCCGCAGCCGCCGATCTCGAGATCGACGAGGTCCCGAACTCGGCGGACGCTGCCCGTTACGTGTCGGAGGATCGGATCGCCGATACGGCGGTGATCGGGAGCAAGATAGCCGCAAGGGAGTTCGGATTGGAGGTTCTGGAACAAAATTTCCAGGATCCAAACGGTAACTTCAACCGTTTTCTCCAGCTCGGGTTGGAAACAGGAGCTGCTACAGAGCCGGAAGGAGAGAAGAGCCGAAACCGGAAAACGACCGTAGCGTTTTCGCTAGAAAACGGCGTTTCGGATCTGTTTCGGGCGCTATGGCATTTCGAGACGAGGGATATACCGGTGGTACGGGTGGAGCACAGGCCGAACCGATCGAGCCCGGTACGAGTCGCGAAGAAGGAAAAGGTTGATTTCGGTTACATGGACTATGTGTTTATCGTGGATTTGGAAGGGAGCGTGTCGGATTCAGAGATGAAGAGCGCTTTGGTCCAATTGGAAGAGATCTCGGGATTCGTCCGGGTTTTGGGGAGTTACAAGTGCGGATTGTTACATTGATGGGTTTGTAGCGTAACGTGGGGATGTGAAAGGGGTTTTACGGAAAAATGGTAAATTTTTCTGTGAATAGAAATAGTAGAATAAGTAGTGGAGTGGGTGAGAAAAAGAGTGGAAGTGGAAATATTAGACACTGGTGAAATTTGGAGCTTCTTCTTCTTCTGTTGTTGTTTGATTTGATGAGTTTCGTGCGACGAAAACATGTCGTATGTTCTCCGGAATCTGTATATACTCTATATAAAGATTCATTAGGAAGCTGCTTCGTCATGTGTATGTAGTGCATATTTTGTACATGATGTTCTAATACAAAACATATTGTCTTATTTTTTACTTCCCAAACAACATATCTATCTCTCTCTCTCTCTCTCTCTCTCTCTCTCTCTCAAATAATCATGGCCTCATATTGATTTTTTCTTCATATAAATGATGACAGACTATTTCTCTTGATTCTGTGGCTTTGATATTTTTAATTTATTTTTTTTGCAAAATATTAGAAATTAGATTCATCATATACAATGAGGCAGACACAAGTACATTCATGTGGAGACAGTCCCACCCATTGGACCTTCCCAAGCTTCCAAAATCTTATATGAAAATTATGACTCTGCATTGAAAATTCACGTAAAGTTATTGCATTGCTCTCAAAATTCTCGTGAAAATGCTGAACTTGTTCCCAAAATCTAAGTGCATGTCTAGGTCGTAACCCGCAAACAAAAATCTGGCTGCTGGATGGAACACATCATCTCATCAAGCATCCTATCCCAGCAGCCCAAAGGCTTTCCAAGTGTTATAAATCTATCTACCAAAAAATCTCTGAGTGAGTAATGTGATCAGAATCTATCTACCACTCGCTTTCACCAAGTCAAAAACTTTATTAGATTTGATATTTTTTTAAGAGTCCCAAGGGGACCTCTATGAGCCGAAGGATAATGGTCAGTGTAACATAGCACGTTTGAGGATCTACCTAACACCAGCACGTGCCAGGGAGGGTTGGCATTGAAGCAAAAGTTTTGGAGAGTGAAACATGGCAGTACCAGGCTGGGCCAGTGGATGCCAACAATGCGACATGCCCTTTGGGTGTGTCACTCAAGCTACCTGGCTCCTCTTAAATGGATGTTGAGCTCCTGTTAGAGTAAATGTTGGGTACAGCTCCCAAGAGTTATGATGACCATTTAAGTCCTTTAGAACCAAGCCAATCATCTTGAGAATAAGGTGGCTTCTCAAGTAGGGGGTGGAGAATTAAGCCCCAAGCATTTATAAGAGAATTACTATTAAGACCTAATTTGTATATGATACTAGGATAAATGGATAATAGATTGTAAATCATATCACCAAAAATTTGCTTGGATTCTATATTTATCAAGCTGGGTCTATTTCTTGCATATTTAGGGGCCATTTGGCAACTCTATTTTCACAGTCGTATTCTCTTAAAACCAGTTCATTCCGTTTTTAGAGTGCATGTCTTTTTCAAGTCGTCCGCAAAAGGCAAAGCAATTGGACTTAAGCGGAAAGACATGTTGTAAGAGTGTTTTTGACATCTCTCCATGGCAGTCCTTTTTTTTTTTTATGGGAACCTAAATCACGATCCGGGCCGTTAGACATATTCAGAAGGTCCAAACCACGTGTCCAACTTTCAATCGTTGGATCTTCCTATATTTTTAGATATTTGCAAAGAAGTCCAGGCCCGTTAATCTACTTTTTTTTTTTTTTGCTTTTGTGGGCCCCAAACGTCATATCTGAACTTTTAGTTTCCTTTGTAAGGCCTATCACGACTATGCTGCCAAAATTTGATACTTGGTAGCTCACGGATCTCAAGGAATTTAAGAATCATCGTGGACCGTTGGTTAAAAAAATTGGTGGCTGAGTTTTAAAAGGGTCCACAAGCAATCAGGTTTTTTGTATTTTTATAAGTTTTGGGACAATAAATCATGATCCAAACCATTTGATATATTAAGAATGCCAGGCAGGGCTATGGGTCCAAATTCTAGCCGTTGAGTTATTTGCAAATAAACACATATATTTTTATCTATTTTTTAAAAATCTTTGGGCTCCAAATGAAAGATCCAAACCGGCAATTCTCTTTGTAAGATTAAACACGACTATGACATCAAATTTCAATGCTTGATTCCTTATGGATCTAGAGATATTTGTGAAAAACTTTCAACCATTGCTTTAAAAAGATCTATTTCAATCAATTTTTTGTGTTGCCAAACAGATTATTTTTAAAACATCTATTTCAAATGGCGCAAATGAGGCCATTTGAAACAGATCTATTTCATTCAGATCAATTTAAAAAAGTTAAGAATTGCAAAACAGGGTCTTATATTATATAGGAATTCATGGTTCAATAAATTCCACCAAAAAATTATTAAAGAAGTTAGAAATGAAGGCGATGAGGTGACAATATAGATGGCAGCTCAACTTTATCATCTTCCCTCTTCATTTCATTTATACTAGAGGTAGTTTATTTGATGTCTATTTTTGGATTTTCACCGTTTGGTTCTTTATATATATTTTTTCATATAAGAAAGATTCTCTCTCTGCAAACAATCATGGGTTGGATTTTATTCTTTCATATATGAGAAATTAGATTCATCAAATACACACAGGACCGGATCCTCTATTTATTCAGATGTTATGAATCTATCAGTGGGTAATGTGTGCAGAATCTATCCACCACTCCGTTTCATCAAGAAGTCAAATTTTGTATTAATATCAAAATTGATTTTCAGTGTCTTGAGAACCATATTCTCCGGAGATTTCTATGAGCTTCGAGATGATGGTTGAAAAATCAGTTTCAAAAGGTCGGTGGGACCACAAACACGCCAGTGTAATATAGCACGTTTTGAGGGTCTACCTACCACTGGCACGTGCTTGGGAGGATTGGAAATGAAGCAAAGGCTTTGGAAGTTGCAGAGTGCACATGGCCAAGCTTGGCTGGACCAATGGATGCCCAAAAATGTGACTAAGCCATGGGAAGCTCCCCTGGATTATTCGACTGTCTCACTCGCGCTTACCCAAGCGGAGGGGAGTGGAATGCTGATCGCTGTTGAAAAGAGTCTGCATCACCTATTACACTTGACCGGACCAATGGTTGAGCCATATTTGACATGGTGCACGTTTGATGGGTGGTCCACACATGTCAAATGTGCTCTCATGTAAAATATTGTTGATCGTGATTGATCCACTTATGGTCATCCGTGCTCCTATAGAAAATCTCAATAATTAATACAGATCTGGAATTGATTTTCAACCCAATTGGAGTAAATATTGGCTACAAACGTACAAGTCCTAAGATGTAGATGCCAATAAAATGGCGTAATTGTTTAAGAAAAAGAACATCTGGCAAAGCCAAGAACCACACAAATTTTGAACATCAAGGCCACATATGTTTCAACTTTCAATACCAACTCCATCCTTTTTATCGGTCTTGTTGGAAATTGCTACAGTATTTCAAGAGCCAAGTGGCTTAACACCTCAACGTCCCTCATGAGTCATGACCGCCAATCATTCAAGCCTAGCCAATCGCCTGGGAGACAAAGTAGCTTTTGAGAGGAAGAGGATCCCTGTTTCATCCAAACAAGGATCCCTTGTTTAGATGAAACAGGGGTCGCCATGTGTGGGGGCGGAAGGGGGGCGGAGGAAAGAGAAAAGCACTTTTTCTTTCCTCTGCCCCCCACGTGGCGGCCCCTATTTTGTCCAAACAGGGGATCCGGATCCCTTTTGAGAGGGTGGAGTATTAAAATCCCTCGCATTTTTGGATGGGATTCAAAAAACTGTTAGCATTTGTTGTCAAGCTCTAAATTGCATAACATTCTAGGATAGTAATAGATTGTATGCCATAACAGTTATACTGGGATGTCAAAATGTCACATGATCCGTTAATACGATACGAAACCAAACGATATTAACGGATTTGGGTGAGCTCTTAATGGGTTTGGGTCGTTAGCGGGTCAAACCTGTTAACACGTTAAGTTAATGGGTCGTATACGAATTAAACTAGTAATCCGTTAACAACCCACTTAACCAGTTAAATTTTTTTTAATCCCTAAGTACAGCTAAAATTAATTTATATTCATAAAGAAGAAATTGAGATTTATTATTTTATAGTGGGATTTTAGTTGGGATCCACTCTGTAAGTGCAGAAAATATACTCACAAGCTTAGAGAGGTGCCTCAAGGGACTTATCCAAAAGACCAGGAGAAGAACTGCTTAACCTGGGAACCTGAAAGGGGAGAATAAGGAAATGGCGTCAAAGGACCCTGTCTGTGGGCAGCGCAGGGCTCTCCGATGCTTAAGTTAGTGCAGGTAGCTGATCGGAGAAGAAATAACAGAGTATATTTGCATGTATGAGAAGATGCATACCTCTTTTTGGGTCATAGGGCTCCTTATATGAGAGGCTGGTGGGACGTCAACTAATGGGCCTTTGACGTGACTGCTAGGGACCCACTAGCCCATAGAGCAATTGATGGGGGTCCGTCCTAGCCCATGCTTCATTAAATGCTGGTCCAATCATCCCACATAGCATTAAATGCTGGTCATGTTGGGCCTGACCTTGTCTTGGCTTATTGGCGGCTGGGGTCCCATCGAACCCTTCCTTGGGCCCTGCCCTGATACGGCCGCAGCCATTGAACATGATTATCAGAAGCATGTTGAGAATAGACGGCCCGGATGGTGTCCGTCCCATCGCCGCGCCCTCATCTTTCCACGTGACCGTATGCCGCCCGTGGCGAAACAGGCCCATTTCGGGCGACCGTTTCCACTTCGGCAGCAGCCGAGGTGCCATCGAATTCGGCAGAAGTGGTGCAGGGAGAGCTGGTCTCGGCCAGCATTCAAGGCTTGTGCCGAGGTGCATGCATCCGAAGTGAGTGCCTATATCGTCTATGAACTGACCCACACAATTGCCCCCGAGTTTTCAACTCGTTAGGATCTCAGAATCCTTAGGAGTGGAAACTCACTTCGAAAGCGACTTGAGATTGTCGGGGGATGCTCTGACGTCACATCTGACACGTGGAGCCTGTTCGACTCCCCTTCGCGTGCAGGGGATAATTACTCGCATTAACTGCCATATCCTAATAATGGTGGGAGGCGAATCGCTTGTTCCACGCATCACTGCCGGATTCAACGTTTCGGTACTTGCCAGTACGCACGCGGCCGTTGAAGGGACTTTTTTGAATTTGGAAACGGCGCCATGATTTGGCACCCCTCTATAAAGACGGGTTCCCCTCTCTTATTTCATTTTTCTAAAGTGTCCTTGCTCGTCTCTGTCTTAGGTTCTTGTGCTAGTAAGTTTCGCGTCTTCTATCTTCTCTCGTTTTCATTCGGTCCCTTTATCCTTTTCCCCTTCTTGTTGACCATGGGGGTCTTCAGTCATTGGGTTGACTCTCCCCAGTCCATAGAGGCCTTCAGGACTGCCTTTGAGATTCCGGACGATGTCTTCGTCCGGAAGGGTGACCCAGCGGACCATGCCCGCCGATGCTGCGTCGGGGGCTGGATGCCCCTCCCGCTCATAGCAGTGGTCAAGGGGGGAGTCAGGTTCCCGTTGCACCCACTGCTTCGGGCCTGCCTCTCCTCCTGGAACCTTACCCCCTGCCAGTTGATGCCGAACGCCTTCAAGGTCATCTTGGGCGCTGTGGCGTTGAACCGGCACATCTGCATAGGTTTAGACATTCGCGACATAGAGGATGTGTACGACCTCTGCAAGACAAAGGAGGACACCTATTACCTCCGCGTCAAGCCGAAGCGGAGGGCCTTCGTCAATGCACTGGAGGATTCCAACAAGTACGCAGGGGACGAGCTCATTTCCGTCTCGGGGAATTGGGAGTTCGGCCCCGAGGAGGAAGCAAGAGTTTACAACATCCCTCACTACCCCGGGGTGGCTCCAAGTACGGGATTCTCCATGCCTTTGTTCTAAAAATTCTACTTGCTTCTGCCCTCATATTCTCGAACTGATGTTTTCTCGGTCTCGCAGGTGCTCGGCAGAGAAAAGCCGGGCTTGCCCGTTGGGTAAGGAACGACTCTTGGCACAACCGGGTCGCCAAGTGTACCGACTTCAACAACCGGGCCGCGTGGGCGTTGCTCAAGTGCGAGCCCAGGTACAGGGGCTATATCAGAAGGTCGGGAGCCGAACCAGAGGTTGCCGCAGCCGAAACCGAGCTACAAAGGAGGGGCTCGGAGAGAAGGGAAATTCTGACCGAAGCTGGGCCCTCTCGAACCGAGGCCGAAGCTGGGCCTTCACTAACCGAGGCCGAAGCTGCCGCCAGAATCCCGGCTTCCTCTTCTGAGCCCGAGTCGGAAGGTACTCCTATCGCGAGACGCCCACGATGTTCGCCTCCGAGGACAGAAGAGATGGCTCACAACATTACTTACCTTGACCTCGAGGCGCTAGCCTTTGGGGACGAATCCCCCGAGTCACCTGCCCCTGAGTCACCTGCTCCAGTGCCTCCAATGCCTCCTACACCAGTGCCCCCGAGTGGTGCCGGGGCCCCCGAGGTGGCCCTCGCTACCATGGCCCGGACCGAAGGGGGTGCCAGCACAGATCTCAATCAGGACCGTCCCCCCTCCTCTAAGGTTGATCCAGGAGGGAGCGTTCCAAGAAAGAGACCAAGGGAGGAGGACACAAGCTCGGGTGTCGCACCACCTCCGGCTCCTTGGGAGCCGAGCTTTACCACGACCTCAGGCGAGTGGTTGACAGTCGAGCATTGCGTCCACGTGACCAACTCCCTCGTCCTCGAGGCGCTGGCCAAGGGATGCGCTCTGCCAAAGGACATGGCGCTATTCGCGGGGTACAGTGATCCGAGGCTCCTCGCGTCACTGCTACAGACGAACATCCAAGTGAGTTTTTTCTTTTTTTTATATCCCCGAGCTTCTTTACGTTTTACACTTGTTTTTCACTTCGGATGACCCCCCCTTTACAGGCCTTGCAGAAGTCGATGGTGGTCATCGACAAGGATGGCGCGTTGCTTTGAGGAAGGCCGAGATCGCTGAGGGCCACCCGTCCTTCGCAGAGCCTCCCCCTTTCCCTAGCCCTACCATCCCCAGGGCAAATATCGTTATAGAGCTGTCGGTCCAGCCTGAGGTTGGGACCTCTGCCACTGCTTCCGCTCCGGCTCCTCCCGTTTAGTCATTCTTGTAAAGATTTGACTTTTGTAAAGCTGCAGTCTTGTAAAGATTGCATTTTTGTAAAGATTCCCGTACTAAAAGGCTCAATTAATGAAATCGAACTTTGTTTCATTATGGATCTCTTGTGATGGTTGGATGTGCAATTTTTGCAATTATGACTGAAATTTCTCAATTTGCTTCATGTCAGCTTTTCATTTTTGAATCCGTCTGCCTGTGACTTGATGTTATTTTTTTGTACTTTTTGCTCGCGAGCATGTGAGTTCGGTAGAGGTAGACCAGCCAGTTTAGGACCTAGTCAAGAGTGACGCAGTCGAGTGACGTATAAACTTGAGGGGCCTTTGTCAGCCCTAAGGATGTTATTCACTTCGGTAAAATGGGGTGAAATTTGGCTAAAGTGGAATCGCGCCTGGATCGGTGAATAAAGGCGGTCTCGGTAGTGGCCATAAAGGCTTTGCGCCTGGGGGTCAGACAGACCAGAGACGACCTTGTATGTTGGCCGTAAGGGTTCACGTTCGGGTGGCCCATAGCCGACCCGAGGCGATCTCATCATTGGCTCAGAGGCTTCACGCCTGGGTGACCCGTAGCCGACCCGAGGCGATCTCATCATTGGCCCGAAGGCTTCACGCCTGGGTGGCACGTAGCCGACCCGAGGCGATCTCATCATTGGCCATAAGGCTTCACGCTTGGGTGGCCCGTAGCCGACCCGAGGCGATCTCATCATTGGCCATAAGGCTTCACGCCTGGGTGGCCTGTAGCCGACCCGAGACGATCTCATCATTGGCCCGAAGGCTTCACGCCTGGGTGGCACGTAGCCAACCCAAGACGATCTCATCATTGGCCCGAAGGCTTCACGCCTGGGTGGCCCGTAGCCGACCCGAAACGATCTCATCATTGGCCCGAAGGCTTCACGCCTGGGTGGCACGTAGCCCACCCGAGACGATCTCATCATTGGCCCGAAGGCTTCACGCCTGGGTGGCACGTAGCCGACCCGAGGCGATCTCATCATTGGCCCGAAGGCTTCACGCTTGGGTGGCACGTAGCCGACCCGAGGCGATCTCATCATTGGCCGTGGCCGAAGTACTGACACAGGATGCCCCGTTCTTTCGAATGTGAACTCCTTTCATTGAATTCTTTTAAGTACAAATGTACAAGTTTTTTAGAAATAGAACTTCTTGAGGTGAGACGCGTTCCATGGTCTCGGTAACTGCCGACCCTCCATATCCTCGAGCCTGTAAGCTGACTGTCCAGCAACGGAAGTCACTTTGAATGGTCCGTGCCAGTTCGGTGCCAGCTTACTTTGATTTGGATCCTTGTCCCCCGGGAGTGCCTTCTTGAGAACCAGCTCTCCTACTGAAAATTTCATTTCCCTAACTCTCTGGTTGTAGCCTTTGGCCAGTTGCCGCTGATAGGCTGCAAGCCGAATTGATGCTGCTTCTCTTCGCTCATCAGCTAGGTCCAGTTCCACAGCTAGATGCGACTCATTTCGGCCCTGGTCGAAGAGTTCGGACCTTAGAGTAGGGAGGCCGATTTCTAAGGGAATGACGGCCTCCATTCCGTAGGCAAGGGAAAAAGGTGTCGCCGAAGTGGACCGCCGTGGGGTTGTTCGGTAGGCCCATAGGACACTCGGGAGCTCTTCTACCCATCTTCCTTTGGCTTTGTCAAGCCGTTTCTTCAGCCCGTCGAGTATTACTTTATTAGAAATTTATGCCTGACCATTGCTCTGTGGGTAGGCCGGGGTAGAGTAGTGATTGCGGATGCCGTGCTCCTGACAGAAGCTTCTGAAGAGGTTGGAGTCGAACTGGGTCATGTTGTCCGAGATCAATGCTCTGGGGATGCCGAACCTCGTGACGATTTTTTTCCAGACGAAATTTTTGGAATCCTGCTCCGTGATGGAGGACAACGGCTCCGCTTCGATCCATTTGGTGAAGTAATCCGTGGCTACTATCAGCCATCTTTTATTTCCTGGAGTTCGGTGGAGTGGTCTCACTATGTCGAGCCCCCACTGGGCGAATGGCCAGGGGCTAGAAAGCGGACTGAGGTCCTGCGCTGGCTGACGCAGAGAGTGAGAGAATTTCTGACACTTCTCGCATTTTTTCGCATATACCTGCGCATCCTTCTGCATATACGGCCACCAGTAACCCTGGTTGATAGCCCGGTAAGCTAGGGATCTTCCCCCGATGTGGCTTCCGCAGATCCCTTCATGGATTTCGAAGAGAAGGTCATCGACTTTGCTTGGATGAACGCACTGGAGATACGGGCCTGAGTACGACTTTCTGTAGAGCTTGACTTTGGGAGACAACCAGAACCGGGCTGCTTTGAGTCTGATTCGATGGGCCTCGCCACTGTCTTCGGGTAGCTTGTCGTCCTTGAGGTACGCTATAATGGGGTCCATCCAACTCGGGCCGAGGTCGAGGCACAACACTTCCCGAGATGGATGGAGTTCAATGCTGGGCGTGACCAACGATCCTACTTCTATGCTTCTTTTTCTTCCTGCTTCGACAGCGCTGGCCAAATTTGCAAGAGCATCTGCATGCGAGTTTGATTCTCTGCCTATCTGTTTGATTTCGGCCGTCCGGAACTGAGAAAGCAGCTTCTTTGCCAGGGCTAAATACGCAGCCATCCGGTCGTCGCGAGCTTGATAGTCCCCAGTTAGCTGGTTGGCCACCAACTGTGAATCACTGAAGACCACTAGCTGTTGAGCTCCGAGGATTTTGGCGCTGTTCAGTCCGGCTAATAGGGCTTCGTACTCAGCTTCATTGTTCGACGCCTTGAAATCCAGGGTTAGAGCATGCTCGATGACCAGTCCTTCTGACGATTGGAGAACAACTCCTGCTCCAGCTCTTCTCGAGGTGGAAGATCCGTCGACGAAGACTTTCCAAACTGGGGTGAGGGCTAGGCCTTGTAATTGTTCAGAGCCCGTGGGCGCCTCATGCTCCCTGCCCCCCAGTTCGGTCCCAAGCTGGGTCGGTGCCGAACTCGAATTGAACTCGACAAGGAAATCCGCCAGAACCTGGGCCTTGACCGTTGTCCTGGGCTGATACTGAATCTCGTACTGCCCTAGTTCGACAGCCCATCGGGAAATCCTTCCTGAAAAGTCAGCTTTCCTAAAGACAGATTTGAGTGGATGTTCCGTGACAACCACTATGGTGTGAGTTTGAAAGTAATGAGAGAGCTTTCGCGAGGCACTAACGAGTGCCATCACGAGCTTCTCTAGTGGCAAATATCGGGTCTCGGCATCAATGAGGGTCTTGCTCGTACAGTAAATTGGTTTTTGGACCTTGTCCTCTTCTCGGATGAGGACCGAGCTCATCGCATGATCTGAGACCGCTAGATATAAATTCAAGAATTCTTCGTGAATCGGAGTTGACAGTAGAGGGGGTGAAGAAAGATAGGCCTTAAGCTCCTGCAAGGCCTGGTCACATTCTGGCGTCCATTGAAATTTAGAATTTTTCCTAAGAAGCTGAAAGAAAGGCCGGCACTTATCTGAGGATCTGCTGATGAAACGATTTAGCGCAGCAGCCATTCCGGTGAGCTTCTGGATCCCCTTTGCCGAGGTGGGACTCTATACTCGGAGGATAGCCGAGATCTGATATGGATTTGCCTCAATCCCCCTGCGTGTGACCAAGCTTCCTAAGAATTTGCCAGAACCGACGCCAAAGGCGCACCTGGAGGCATTGAGCTTGAGCTTGAACCTCTTCAAAGTGTCGAAGACTTCAGCCAGGTCTGCCAAATGGTTTCGCGCTTGCTTGGACTTGACTACCATATCGTCAATGTAGACCTCAACAGTTTTACCGAGCTGATCGTGGAACATCTTGGTGGCGAGTCGCTGGTAGGTGGCTCCTGCATTCTTCAGCCTAAACGGCATCACCTTGTAACAGTATGTGCCTCTGGGTGTTATGAAGGCTGTCTTTTCTTCGTCCGGCCCAAACAGTGGTATCTGGTGATAGCCGCGATATGCATCGAGGAAGCTCATTCTGTCATGTCCGGCTGTGGCATCAATCATCTGGTCGATCTTTGGAAGGGGAAAGTTGTCCTTGGGACATGCCTTGTTCAGGTCTGTAAAGTCGACGCACACCCTCCATTTGCCAGTCTTTTTCTTGACGACCACGGTATTGGCTAGCCAAGTCGGGTATTGGACCTCTCTGATGGCGCCGGCCTCGAGCAGTTTATCCACCTCTTCGACCACGGCCTCGGTTTGGGGCACCCCAGTCCTGCGGGCTTTCTGCATCACAGGTTTATATTTAGGGTCCACATTCAATTTATGGCATATTACCTCCGGGTCAATGCCGGGCATCTCTTGAGGTGTCCACATCTTTGTTCTGCACCAGGAACTGGACCAGTTCGGACGTCTCTGGCTCCTCGAGCTGACTGCCGAGCAGGAAGAACCGTTCCGGATCTTGTGAGTCAATCCTGATTTCGGACAGGTCCTCCACGCTCTTTTTTTCCGGGTCCTGGCCGACCTCATCTAGCTTCTCCTCCAGCTTCTTCTCCATCTCGGCCATGTTAACCTCCTTGGGCTCTCGCTCTCCGGACACCACAGCTGTCAGGCACTGCTTGGCTGCCTGTTGATCTCCTCTGACTGTGACGATTTCAATTCTGCCATTCTTTCCTCCCCACGGAAATTTCAGCTTCTGGTGGAGAGTGTAAGGGACTGCCTCCAGACTATGGAGCCAAGGCCGGCCCACTATAGCATTATAGGGTGAGGGAGCGTCGACCACCAAGAAGGTTGTCACAACAGATGCGCCACCGACCTCGACCTTGAACGTCACCTTTCCCTTGGGGTACACCGGCTTGGCGCTGAAGCCGATGAGGGGAATTCGGGCCTCCTGCAGATCCTTCTCCGTCAGACCCATTCTTCGGAAACTATCGAAATAAAGGATCTCGGATGAACTGCCGGGGTCGACGAGGACCTTCCTCACGGTGCAATCCTTCACGAATTGATTAGAGCAATCAAATTTTAGAGTGATGATCAGCGGGTCGTTGTGGGGAAGCTGTACCCCTTCCAAGTCAGCATCTGTGAACCTGATTTCGGGCCGCTCCCTCCGATCCCTCTTTGGAGCTGAGCCGAGTTCGGCGGCCAGGACCTGCTTACTGTGAGAGGCCCGCCTGGCCTCGGCACGAGCTCGGTTACTCCCCTTGGGCGGGGGAGCTAAATGTATCACATTGATGATTTTCTCCGAACCATCGCTGTCGCGGCCCCTCTCGTCTATGCTCTGAGCTCGGGTGTCGGCCCTGGTGTCCGCCTTGACGAACTCTTGCAGGTGTCCCTCCTGGACAAGCTTTTCCAAATGCGACCGCAATATCCTCCATTCCTCAGTTTTGTGGCCGCTCTCCTTGTGGTACGCACAAAACCTGGTCTGATCCCGGAAAGAAGAATCGCCTCTCATGGGCTCTGGCCAGCTGAAGTACGGCCTTGATTTAATCTTGTACATGATTCTGTGGATAGGCTCCTTAAAGATCGTGTTAACTGCCCGATATGCATCCATGGACATCCTGGGCCTCTTGCCTCTCGTCGAGGTGAACGCCTGAGCCCTTGCCGAGCTGGCTGGTGCCCAGCGTCTCTCTGACTCATCTCTTCGGGACGGCCCCTTATCTTTTCTTGAGGGCTTTTCACTTCGGTCCTTCTGTGTGGCCCCATGGTTTTCCCGAGCTCGAACATGGTCGCCCTCTTGGGCGATGTAGCGGTTGACTATGGACATGAGCGCCGCTATGGAGGACACCGGGTTCCTAGCCAGATCTTTACGAAGGTCACTGTCTGGCAGCAAGGCATTCTGAAATGTGAAGATGGCAACCTCGTCCTTAGAGCTCTCGATCTGGCTGTAGACCGTCCAGAACCGCTTCGCAAACTGGGTGACGTTCTCTTCACGCTTCATCTTCAGGGCCATAATATCCGCATCTGTTTTCGGCAGGATTTTGTAGGCCTGAAACTTCTTCATAAAGGACTGTTGGAGTTGCTGCCAACTCGAAATGGACCCCTTCGGGAGCGCACAAAACCACTTCAAGGGGAGGTCACCCAAGCGGGAGGAAAAGACTGACAGTTCAGATGACCCTCGTCTCTCCAAACAGACATCCTCTTGGAGAAGTGTCTGAGATGCGCTACTGGATCCGAGACCCCATCATAAGTGACGAACCTCGGGACGGTGAATTTCTTCGGCAAGGGGTATCTCCTGACGTCGCGAGAGAAGGGGGATGTGCCGAGATCAACAGTCTCGCAGGCCTCCCGTTGGTCTCGGGCGAGACCGGCCACCTCGAGGTTGCGATGGACTGTCTGCTTGATGCGCTCGTCCAGCCACTCCTGGCTGTTAAACTTGCTCTCTGGAATGGTCTCCGACGCTTTCCTCTAGTAGCTGTGGCTGGTGCTCGAACCTTCGTCTCGGGTTCGGTCGCGCATTTTCGCATTAAGATGGTCCCTCAAGTCTTTCTCGGGGGAGTCAGGGCGCCTGCCACGAGACGCCCTCTTCTCGCGCTGTTGTTGCGAGTGCTGTTGCTGCCGCGACTGCTGCTGATGTCTCGCTGAACTCGTAGCTCTTTCTAGCTGCTGCTGGAGTTGGCGGATCAGAGCGTCCCTTTCTTTGATAGCTTCATTCTGTGCTCTAATCTCTTCAAGGGTGGAGTCAAAGTCATCATCGGGATTATACTCTTCATCCTCAACGTCCTCAGCACCCTCCACTTGATCAGAGGGACGTGGTCCATTGACCACTGGAGACTTACTCCGTTGACCTCGACCCATCAGGAGACCTCCTGCAGGCTGCCATTGAGTATCTCTCCCCCGGAGAACAGACTCCGAGCGAAGGTCACGCTCCTGAACGTTGATTCGGACGAGATCACGCTCGACGTCATCCTCTGCAACTGGTTGCTTCCCAGACCTCTTCTTGGCAAGGAGGAGGTCAGAGGACGGTCCTGCACGCCTTGTCTTGGATGTTTCTCCGCCTTTCGCAGCTCTCCTCGTCATGGTGATAGGGAAGATTATGCAAATCGTCCCCACAGACGGCGCCAATTGTAAGTGCAGAAAATATACTCACAAGCTTAGAGAGGTGCCTCAAGGGACTTATCCAAAAGACCAGGAGAAGAACTGCTTAACCTGGGAACCTGAAAGGGGAGAATAAGGAAAGGGCGTCAAAGGACCCTGGCTGTGGGCAGCGCAGGGCTCTCCGATGCTTAAGTTAGTGCAGGTAGCTGATCGGAGAAGAAATAACAGAGTATATTTGCATGTATGAGAAGATGCATACCTCTTTTTGGGTCATAGGGCTCCTTATATGAGAGGCTGGTGGGACGTCAACTAATGGGCCTCTGACGTGACTGCTAGGGACCCACTAGCCCATAGAGCAATTGATGGGGGTCCGTCCTAGCCCATGCTTCATTAAATGCTGGTCCAATCATCCCACATAGCATTAAATGCTGGTCATGTTGGGCCTGACCTTGTCTTGGCTTATTGGTGGCTGGGGTCCCATCGGACCCTTCCTTGGGCCCTGCCCTGATACGGCCGCAGCCATTAAACATGATTGTCAGAAGCATGTTGAGAATAGACAGCCCGGATGGTGTCCGTCCCATCGCCGCGCCCTCATCTTTCCACGTGACCGTATGCCGCCCGTGGCGAAACAGGCCCATTTCGGGCTACCGTTTCCACTTCGGCAACAGCCGAGGTGCCATCGAATTCGGCAGAAGTGGTGCCGAGAGAGCTGGTCTCGGCCAGCATTCAAGGCTTGTGCCGAGGTGCATGCATCCGAAGTGAGTGCCTATATCGTCTAGGAACTGGCCCACACACACTCGAAATCCTCACAGTTTTGTGTGGCTCATATAATTTTCTCCTTATACATATTTTTATATGGATTTTCTTTTAATTTTTGAAATAAATTAATTACTTAACGGGTTAACAGGTTGGGTCAGGTAACCCGTTAAATTAACAGGTCGTGTTCGAGTTAGATTTTTTGACCCATTAAGTTAATTGGTCGTGTACGGGTTGATATGATTTTAACACGAATTCATTAACCCGTAATCCAAATTCCTTAACACGACACGATTGATAGACCTAAGTATAGGTTTGTTTGGATGTATATTAGTTATGTTTTGTCGGTTTGTATAGATCACTAAAGGCTTGTTTGTTTGCAAAATATAACAAAGGTATTTATGGTCAGACAAGCGCTGACAAAAGACTAATAAAAAGACAATGAGTGAAGGACATAAGGTAATGAGGTAAATGAGACTTTGACTTTCCTGGAATTTGAATTAATAACATGATAATTGGGTATTCATTTTTCATCTTCTTTTTATTCAAGTTCTCTAGAAATGAAGGTTATTGATAGTTATTTTTGGATAATCACCTTTTCGTTCTTCATTTTTAGCCACTTACAGAACTCTAATCCTACATATTGTATTAGATAGACAAATAAGCCATAAATCTCTAGTTGTAAGTTTATTTCTTTGATTGCATGATTGCTTAAATCATAGATCTATTACAGGAACTTATTCTATATAAGAGGAGAGCTTGTAAGAATGATCAGTCGATAACAATTATCCCAATTTTCAGTTTCTTAAGGATTTTTCCCAATTTGTGGAGTGCTTAAGCAGCCTCTACTTTAGGTGCATCACAACGGATGTCTATTAGATTAATGAATTTTTTATACAATTCATATTGGAGTAGGATTTGAAAAAACTCCATATGAGGAGATGACATTCATTTTGAGTTGTTCAAGTTTTAATAGGTATGTGTGGGATGTTTTCCTAATACCGAGATTATGCTAGTTTCGGTAAGGGTACCAGCTAAGCATATCTGATATTAGCCATTTTACATCTCGGCAATAGTGCCAAAATGGTTCCATACTAAGATCACGCCTGATCTCGGCCTCATCTCTAGTTCGGCTTGGTCGACTGAGACAGGCACTGACTCTTAGTCAGTTGTGATTATACTTGTATAGAGAAGACTCAACTACGTTACGGAACGTGTTGATTGATGGTGACATGCCTTGGATCAAGATAAGAAGTTATCATTACCCGGCGGCTACGTCTACATCAAGGTAAGGTCCGATGAGACTCTGCCTCTAAGATCAATCTGAGTAAGGTCCACTGGGACTTTATTTCCAAGACGTCAGGATAAGGACTAATGGGACCCCCCAAAAGTCAACTCTTGGCTATATATACAAGGAGAAACTACAGAGGAGGTATGCTAATGCAATATGCACATGCATAACACAACACTTACACCTATACTCTAAACTCTCTCTTCTTCTCCACTTACTCTATCCTTTGTCTAGTTCCTAAACTAAGGCATAAGAGTGTCTTTGATTGACTGCAGCCAGGGTCTGTGACCTTTGTTCTTCATTCCCTTTCACGTTCCAGGCATTTGATCCTTCCTAAGAAGTTCTTTTTCCATACAATCAAGTCCGTAAATATTTAGACACTCACAAGGTAGGCCCTACTGTGGGGATCCACTCCCTTCACTCATGGAAAGCATGAGTGAGGCACTCAAAGGATACAACCTTTATTGGGCTTAGTTCTTTCATGAGCCAAGCTCAAGCTATACACTCTCTGCGTCTATTCGACTTGATTTCAACTTGTTAAACGGTTGTGCTCGAGTTTGAGCTTGGCTTGTAAATAGATCGACTAGAAAACACCTTAGACTTTTTTACAAAGGAAAAGTCCCCTCTAGTATAGGATCGCCTGAATGTATGACAATTGAGAGAGGGGTGTTACTATTTGCACCCACTCTAGTGGCTATGCTATATGTAAATAGGGGGCGGGTGTAAACGTACAAGTCCCATATAAAAAGAGAAGCTATTGGCTATACCGTTGTGTCACCTCGGTTTTCGTACATCACAAAAGAGAAGTAGTGTTCCTTGTCTTGCATCAGCCATCTTGTTTTCATCCTCCTACACGTGTTACATCATCACGCTTGGAGGCAATACGTGTCACATCCATCTCGTCGGGGCGCGTGCGAGAAAAGAGAGCAAATCATTTTTTTAGTGCAGGTGGGTTAGATCAGACCCAATCCAAACCGATTCTAATCCGGACCCAGCCCAACTGCTGCATCACTCTGCAGGGGTGGGACCAAGTTCAAGGGTTTGGGTGCTGAAGCCCCCACCCAAAGTGCAAAATAAAAAAATATAAAAATAACTCTTACAAATTATAAAAATTAATATGTTTTTTTTTTAACATTTGCCTCCTTCCCAATAATTTTTTTCGTACACCCCCAAAAGAGAATTTTCTAGGTTTGCCCCCACCTTTTTAACATCCTTGCATATCAATCCTCTCTAACAATCATTTTTATGAATTCAAATTACCATACAAAGAAACTCATCCCCAATAAAAGTTAATATTGTACCTAAATCTAGTAGGATGGATGATGAATTTTCGGAGATGAACACCTTGCAGACCTTTTATCTTCTTCTTTATTAAAAAAGAAATTCTACACTATCACTAGAATTTGGTGAGCCAGTGGATCCATACACCATTATCCTCTATATTGTGAATGAGAGGCCAGCCTCTTTTCAATCCACCAGCGGGGCCCATTAATGATTTTGAACCCCCTCTGGACGGGTCAACTCACGGTCAATAGATTTCACTCACATGCAAGTGGGGCCCACCATTTGATACCCCCTCGTTCATGTCGATGCCTTCACCTCAAAGTTTAGACATACAAACATTGCGAACTGGACTCTGACGTGTGCAAGAGCTGTGTGTACTCTCTCAGGTGGTCACAAAATTTAGACCCGATCTAGCCCACTTTGAACTGAGCTTGAGCCTTAGATTTTGGCACGTGGGCAAGTCTTATATTTGGTGGTTGAGAGCCTGAACTACTGGCCTGGCCTGAATAAGATATATAATTTAGGAAAAAATTAGTCATTTTAGAAACAAACTCAAAACCCAATCAGTTAAGCTACAACTTTATATAATAAGTAAGAGACATTTTTTTAATAAAAACAAATATGATTCACCGCATGCACAAACGGATTGTCCATCGGAGCTCACATGACTCAAATATAGCGCGACAAATTTCAAGTGTCAAAGATGATTGCATTCGGTCCAAAAAAATTCTGACCATTGGATCCCAAATTTGTCAACGCTACTGGGTAGTGCTCGTCACCACGATTCCGTAGAACAAAATTACTTGTTGATCAGAGTCCGGATGAACGAGTTACGGACGGTCAAAGTTCATAGCTGACCGTTGACTGGGCCTGCCTTGCATCAGCAGTATAGCAGCCAGGTTGGTCATGGGTCGGGTCGGGTCCAACTGGCCTACCTAGTTCTCTCTGTGCGACTCTCGAGGCAAATAGAGTAGAGTGGGTATATGAATAGGGTGCACGCCATACATGAGGAAGGAAAGTCTTTTCCTATTGTCTTGTCCGGTGCACTAACCGAAAATGCCATATAAAATAGAGTGGGTTAAGTGGGTTTATATAGTAAATATGGTGGGTGTATTTAGAATCACCCTTGAGAGAGGTACGACATTGGAAAGATTTGGAAGTAGATCAAGAAGATACAAGCTATCAGGCGAATCAAATGCTTTTAACCAAGTCCTCAGAATTTAATGTCCATACACAATGCATTTGTGTTTTTTTTTTTCATAAATTCAATTGTAAATAATGTTTGGACCATTGTAAAAATTGGACATGCCAATTCGAGTGAATCCCGTGTGTTTAAATAGATTGGATTGATTAGAAAATGGCGCCAAAGTATGAAAACACAAAAAGAGGAATTAGCTGTGGGTAATGTGCTATCAATCCATTTTATCCCCAAGAGGTAGCTCTCTTGGCCTGAGACTACGGATTACTTCTGGAGGTTGAGGGTTCGAAACTGCACTCCCACACTAGGGCCACGGGATTTACCCGGCTCCTCTTAGGCCCGCAGGGATTATTATGGCCCAATGGGCTTGGACACTCTCCTTTATAAAAAAAGAAAAAGAAAAAATGGAAAACTCAAATCTTGTATTAATATCAGATCAGATTTTTCAGTGTCTTGAAAATCATAATCTTTTTTTTCTTTTTTCTGTTCTTTTTTTTTTCCTGAGAATCATATTCTCACGAATACTCTATGAGACGCGAGATGATCGTTGAAAAATCAATTTCACAGGGTAAGTGGTGTCCATTGACATGGCGGCTGTAATCTAGCACGTTTGAGGATCTACCAACCCACTAGCACGTGCTAGGGTGGACTGGGAATGAAGCAAAAGTTTTGGAGAGTTGCATAGTGGCAGATGGCGATACCGTGCCTTGCTCGTCTACTTTTTCTAAATTTAAAAAAAAAAATTATATAAATTGAAAAAGAACGTTATGGACTTTTAAAGCTTTCAACTTGAAGAAAAGTTGAAAATATTAAAAAAAATGCACATTAATGCTAATTTATAAATAAAAAATAAATCTTTAATTGTTTTAAGTTTATATTTTATTTATATAAGAAAGTAGACTTTTTATATAAAAATATTGTGTCTAGCGGTGTCGGGCATGCCTTAGCTCAACATGGAACATAATGGCCAAGGTCCTAGGCCGTGCCGTTTCATGCCACGGCCCACAGCTACCAGTGCAGCCTATCCTTTAGATGTGCCATCCCAAGTCGCCCAGGTCAATGTAGTGAACGTGCCATGCCAGGCTTGGGCTGCCCAACCCAATTTACACCCCTAACCTCTAAGGAGGTGAGGGAAACTCAATCTAACAATGAGTTTAAGGTTCAATGACTATAAAATTGGATATGGTGTCGGATAGTCAGAAGTATGAAGGGATTTACACTAGTCAAAGGTGGGCTTAAGTTAGATTTAGAGAATTCAACTATACATGCAATTTACTTGTAAGAGAAAGTCTAGCACTGCTAGAGTAAGATTTGGGAATAACTCTTACAAGACTGTATGTGCAATCAACACTACAAAAAATCTAGGTTGTTGTGACGAAATTTGAAGACGAAATTTTTTTTTGTCTTAAAAGAACACCCAAAGAGGATGAAATATAAATTTTGTCGTTTGTTTTCATTTTTTTCAAAAGTATAGGAGACGAAAACAAAATTTCGTCTGCAAAAATAAGGCGCCAACTTCTTTTGCATTGGCGCCAATTATTTTAGTTCATTGGAGACGAACATTGTTGTCACAATTTTTTTTTTTTTTTTTGCGACGAACGTAATTCGTCACCAATAAGGATAAGTTATGGAAGATGAACATGTTTCGTCACCAAAATAAGGCGCTAATTTCATTTGCTTTGGCAAGAATTATTTTAGATCATTGGAGACGAACATTTTTGTCACAAAAATAATTTGTTTTTGTGACGAACGTAATTCGTCACTAATAAGGATAAGTTATGGTAGACGAAAAGATTTGGTCACCAAAATAAGGCACCAATTTCATTTGTGTTGGCACGAATTATTTTAGCTCATTGGAGACGAACATTTTTGTCACAAAATATAATTTGTTTTTGCGACGAACGTTATTTGTCACCAATAAGGATAAGTTATGGAAGACGAAAATATTTGGTCACCAAAATAAGGCGCCAATTTCATTTGCGTTGGCGCGAATTATTTTAACTCATTGGAGACGAACATTTTTGTCACAAAATATAATTTATTTTTGCGACGAATGTAATTCGTCACTAATAAGGATAAGTTATGGAAGACGAAAATATTTCGGCCAACAAAATAAGGCGTCAATTTCATTTGCGGTGGCGCCAATTTCATTCGCCCTTGAGCCTATTCCTCTCTTACAAGTATTGCTTTGGAAAAGCCTTTAAAATGACTAAAATGGGCCCTCCCCAGGCCCCAACGTCCATCCCCCCCCCCCCTTACCCAATCCAACGCCCCTTTTCCAAAACTCATTTCCCCCTTCGTCCCTCTATCTATCGCGGTCTCTCTTTTCCAAAACTCTTTTCCCCCTTTTCCAAAACCCTTTTCCAGAAGAGGAAAGAAGAACCATTTTCCCCATTTTCCAAAACCCTTTTCCAACATCTCCCACCCATCGTCTCAGGCAGCAACCCCATGGCCCATTGGCCCTCATCAATCATCATCACCCTCCATCAACACACGTAGTGCAGACCCATCCCTGATCAGTGATCCCTCTCATCTCTACTTCTCTCAATCTCTCTTGCCTAAAACTCCCAGACGCAGCCACCATCACCAATCACCATCATCTGCACCCATCATCTTCCATCTAGGAGTCCGTCAGGCCAGGTACACCTACCTCTTTCAGTCTCTGCTACTGTGAGAATTTGGTCCGGGCGGTACCCTTAACCACGGTGCGTAGCATGTCAACCATGGGCTCCAAACAGTGAGTCTCCGTTAGCCCGCATCGTAAATATCCAAGTCCTGACCCTGGGCTTAAAAGTCAAATCTCGTATTAACTTAGCATGAGGCATTTTAAAATCGTGCGGGCCCGAAAATCGTAAGAACTCCGAAATTAAGCGTGCTCGGACAGGAGCAGTACTAGGATGGGTGACCTCCTGGGAAGTCCTCGCGCGTGCACGTGGGCCAAAGCGGTTGGTATCAGAGCCGAGGACGACTCTATTTCTAGTGGGGGAGAATGTGAGATCTTACTCCGGGCGGTACCCTTAACCACGGGGCGTAGCGTGTGTGTTAACCACGAGCTTCAAACGGTGAGTCTCTGTTAGCCCGCATCGGAAATATCCAAGTCCTGACCATGGGCTTATAAGTCAAACCCCGTATTAACTTAGCTTGAGGCCTTTTAAAACCGTGCGGCTCCTGAAATTGTAAAAACTTCGAAGTTAAGCGTGCTCGGGTAAGAGCAATAATAAGATGGGTGACCTCCTGAGAAGTCCTTGCGTCGGGCGGGGCTGTGACAAAATTATTTCGTCTCTATTTCTTATATTTATGACAAAATATTTTTGTCTCTAATTTCTTCCTTTAATGATAAAATATTTTGTCACTAATTACATACAAATATGTTTCCAACAGAGTGTATTGGAGACGAAAAAAAAATACTTATGTTTCCAACAGAGTGTATTGGAGACAAAAAAAATCGTCACAAATTTATCTTTTTCAATGACGAATTTTTTTCCGTCTCCAATACCTTTTAGTGACAAAGTTTTGGCAACAAAACGGGTGACAAAAATTTTTCGTCTTAATTAGTTTCGGTGACGAAATATGTACATTTTGAGACAAATTTGTGTCGTCCTTAAACTCCAAATTTCTTGTAGTGCAAAAAAAATATTTTTCTTGAAAAGGATGAAAAGAGTGCAAAGGGGCTACTTTAAAAGGGAAGGTGGCAAAAACGACTCCTTACCCGAGTGGTAAGAAGCGTATGTTCATATCTGGCTGCCAAGGTTCAAACCTCGGGTATGTCACTCACCTTTTCTTGCTTGTGCAATCAAACAAGCTATTTTTCTTGAAAAAGATGAAAAGAGTGTGAAGGGGCTACTTTAAAAGGGAAGGTAGCAAGAACAACTCCTTACCCAAGTGGTAAGAAGCGTATGTTCATATTTGGCTGCCAGGGTTCGAACCCCAGGTACATCACTCACATCTTCCTACTTGTGCAGAATCCTTTCCCACTTGTGTAGCCTTTCTTTCCGCTTGTCTAGCTTTCTTTCCCACTTGAGTGGGCTGCTTTTCTGTGTGTTTGCGGGATCTCTCTTTGGGCCAACCCCCTTGGTTGGAATACCAAAAATAAAATAAAAAACGGGGGGAAAGGTGGCTTCTTAAATAGATCAAAATTTTGTGATGATCGACCGTTAGAGCAAGACGAAATCACCTTAGAGACAAGGTGGCTTCTTAAAAGGAAAGATTAAGCCCCGTGCATTTTTATATGGCATTCAATAAATTTGTATGAGGAGTTTATCAAGCCCTCAATTGTAAATCATGTCATCCTAGATTTCGTGGATGCATATTAGATATATTTAGTGGGTTTTCTATTACTAGGGGAGGATTAGACAAAGGTCTCTTAATATTGTTGTTTAAGGCCTCTAATCCACAGGATTTTCGGTTAAGGTCTCTATTCCATGTGCTTAGACTTATTTCAGGTGGGGGTCCTTAAGGATGCTAGATCATACATTTGCATAACTGACTTGCCCTTCTAACCGTCTGAAGTTATGTCACGAACTTAGTCCCTAATTTTAAGCTCATTAACATGATATTTAATGATTTATTTTCCCCTGTAAATGCATCAAGCTGTCTAACAAATTTTATTTCCTAGTTTTAGATCAAGTTTCAAAATTCAAATGGGAGGAAACGATGTTGCTTTGTCTTCTACTACACACTCAATGCTTCCAAGCAAGACTTTCTCATGTAGTAACTCGAATCTCGCCACTGCTTGAGAAGAAGAAACCACATCACCTACGCTGTTGCAGAGAATAGAGGTAAGACAGTCTCTATTGCATAACCTATAGAGGAAGTTTTGCAGAAGCTGGAAGCAAATCAAGTTGGTTCAAATGTGTTGATCGTCGATGGAGAAGTCAGAAGATCAGATGATCAAAGGTGAGCAATCGTTGCCAGATCCAGATTAAGAGGAAAGAGAAGGGTTCTCAAAATCGGGTGTTGCAAAACCCAAAATCAAAAGCAGATATTTGCAAAGGATAACTTTGTCTGGGTTTTGAAAGAAAGTCAAATAAATTTATCTTAATTTTGAAAGAGATTTTGATAAATTTATATGAGTTCTATAAGAAACTCAAATAATTAAGCTTATCTAAGTTTTTGCCAAGTATAAATTTATCTAAGTTTGGTATTAATTTATCTGGATTTTATATGAATTTCTCTGAGTTTGAAGTGAATTTATCTGAGTTTGGTATGAATTTATCTTAGTTTGAAGCGAATTTATCTGATCTTTGAAACAAACTCGGATAAACTTATCTGACTTTCAATCACAAACTCAGATAAATTTATTTGAGTTTGTGATAGAATACAGATAAATTTATATGATTTTGTCTGACCTAGACATGATTTTATCTGATTTTGATATGAATTGATCTGTGTTTCCTATGATATACAGATTGCTAGGGTTTGAAGATGATCACTGTTTGCAAATGTTGTAATATTCATCAACATACTTCTTTTTTGGTTTGAGCGAAAATGAATTAGAGGAAGAAGAAGATGACTCAAACAAAGAAGAAGATGAATTAGAAGAAGAAGTGCAATATGATGATATCTGCTTCGTTGAATCACTTTTTCCCTTTCTCCTTATCTCATCTGTCGAAATCCTTAATTTGTTGAGACTGTTCGCCTTTATGAAATTTACGGGTTGATTTTCAGCATTTTTTAATAACGTGGAGAGTGTATCCATTAAGGGCATTTTGGACTTTTTAACTATTTAAAACTTGAAAATGGACCTTTGCATCTACGGAAAAAAAAAGTGGACATTTTACAATAAAATGCAATGTTGAGGGACCTGTGGTCAAACGACCCTTCTAATAATCACTAAATCTTTAGTTGTAGGTTTACTTTATTCCTTTGATTGCATGATTGTTTATTGTATGTGATGGGTTCAGCAGGGAATGATCAATCAATAACAATTATCTCCTTTTCAATTTCTTTAGCATCCTCTAATTTAGGGGCATAACATCTATTTGCTTTTGGAGTAATAAAATTCGGGTATAGCTCATATAGGAGTAAAACTTGAGAACATCCTATACGAAGAAATGATGATCATTTTGAGCGGTTCAGGTTTTTAATAGGTGGGCCAATCATAGAGCTCCACTTCCCTCACTCATGGGAAGCCTGAGTGAGACACTCAAAGGATTTGGTCTCTATTGAGCTTGGCTCAATTTGGCTCGGCTGTTTCAGAAGCCAAGCTCGAGCTGCACACTCTTTGGCCTTTGCCTCTGCTCAAATCAATTTAATCTTGTTAAAGGGTTGTGCTTGAGTTTGAGCTTTGCTCAAACTAAATAGCCTGAATACAAAATGCCTTGCTTTTTTTTTTTCTTTTTCTTTTTTAAGAAAAGAGTAATGCTACTTGGACAAACTTTTTGGCCAGAATTTTGGCCAACCCATATGGTTTCCATTGAATATCACTATGATATTCAATGGAAACCATATGGGTTGGCCAAAATTCTGGCCAAAAAGTTTGTATACCGCTTTTAGTGGGGTTCACCCGAATGCATGACAATAAATGGAGGTAAAGCATTGGAAAGGTTTGGAGGTAGATTAGAGTCATACGAACTATTGGACTATTCAAATGATTCTAACCATTAATATTAAGTCCTTAAAATTTAATGGCCATACACCATATAAATTCTTTGTGATGAATTCAATTGCAAAGAACATACGGAGTGTAAAATTTGAACATACCAACTCAAGAAAATTCGATGTGTTTGAAAAGATTAGATCGATTAAAGAATATGAAAACATAAAAGGGGATTTAAAGAAAAGGTATTTGTAGAATTCCACCCATATAAGTTCATAGTATAATAACATGTTCTCTAAAACATCAAAACCCCCATTTACTTTTTCGCTCATTTTCTACTTTTTATAGAAGGGCCCACCCATGAGCAATCTAATCCTTTCACATACACCTATTCCCCTTAAGTTTTGGATTGATATTAAGCAGTCTATAACTCGAAAAATTTAACCATTTGATTTTGTCCCAATTAATTTGAACAATATATAAACATTAAAACATTGAAGACTTGAAATTTAGGGTATCACTTGATCCTTAATATTGAGAAAACCCCTAATCCATGTCCAAACCTATCTATCCCCTTAACTCTCGTGGTTTTTACTTTCTTAAAAGTGGTTTAATTGTATATAATGCCTAATATATTTAATACATCATATATAAATTTAAATTTGTTTATCAGAAATATTCAGGTGAGAACCATTTTTTGTAAGGCCCAATTGTGGGTCCCATTTGGGGATGAGACCAGGGGGGATAGAAAGATCTATATGAGACCACCCCAAGTATCAAGTTTGACCCCAACCCTGTGCCTCTAACCCTTTCATCCGTGCCCACAAGTTTAATGACTTCATATTTAAAAAATTATTCAACCCTCAATCCAACGGTTCGGTCCATTTAGATGTATGCCAATCTTTGAGATCAATGACTATCTCAGGGGGGTGTGTTTTCTATTGGTTGCTAGGTTTGGATGAGTTGCCTCCTATAACCGCATAGTTTTCATTTGATTCCCAACTAAAAATGGGAGGAAAAGAAAGCATATTATTGAGAGAGAGAGAGAGAGAGAGAGAGAGAGAGCATGACCCACGCCAGTAATCTTTTTCTTCCTTCTGTACTACTTCTCCTGGGTGTGTTGTTGGTGATGGGATGGAACAGTCATACAAAGGCTGCCAAAATATAATAACATTTATGTCTTATTCTTTCACCTACAAGAGGCAGTCCAGAGATGACATTTCCACTCCCAGTTGATGGTGGTTCGTTTTCAACCCCAAAACTCATTAAACCCAACAAAGTATAATACCACTTCTCTCCATCTGCCCCCTCTCACCACAATTAGATGGAACACCACGTGAAACGGATCCACCCTTCCTCACCTAAGAGGCTAAGACCAATTGCATGAGCTGATGATATACAACCTTGTTTAGTCAACAGTATAGTTGTACCATCTAGGAAATTATATCAAACCTCATGAAAATATCTATTGCTTCTTATGCACCCAATCTACATATATACATTGGCCATACAAATGACCTATAATTAAGGATAATTATTCTGATTCGGGTTGGCTCGGTTGAGGATTTTTGAGTTACTAGTCGAAGTTAATACCTCCATATGGATGATGACACCAACCTGATGGACGGAGAAAATGAACTCACTGAGTCAACCCGATTTTCATCTTTCGAGCCTGCGTCAAGTACTCTAATTGCTTTTCAACCCAAAAGAAAAAGTCTTCATTGCTCCTGCGCAGCCCCAATCAAACATTCGATGGTTGTGGATCAACCTTGGTGAAGACACTGACCAAAACTTGCTGTGGTCTGCCAAACTTCTAAGTAAATGGAACCTTAATTTTTTATTTTTTAATAATTCTTATATGTCCTTTTTCATAACAGAGCTGGCAAAAGCCAACCCAACCCCCAACCCGTATGATATATAGGTCGGTCGCGGGTCAAGATTTCTTAACCCGCATTTAAGCAGGCCGGGTTAGGGTTAATTTGTTTAACTTGCATGACCCGCATATTTTTGCTTGCTACTAAAACTTATACTTAATACTTAACTCTATGAAGTGTATCTTTTTATTTTGATATGATTTTTTTTAATTTTTATGAAGACTTTATTTTATTTCTATTAATTTTTTTATTCTATTTCTATAGTTACTATTTTAAAAAAAATGTATATTATACTCATTGTATAAATAACTCCTCTTTCTTTTTTTCTCAAGTAGACCCTTTGTAAACTTAAAAATATTTCTTTGTGTTCTTCTCTTTTAAGAGGATTATGGATATGAAGAAAATATAATGGATATACCAAACCAAACCAAACCAAACCAAGCATTTTCCCACTAGGTGGGGTCGGCTATATGGATTTGACGACGCCAATCAAATCTGTTTAGGGCCATGTCCTCCGTTAGATCCATGTAGGCAAGGTCATGTTTAATAGTTTATTTTCAACTTCTCTTGTGTCTCCCTCTCACTCTCCTACTCCTGGCAATCTCCAAGCTTTCACACCTTTTAATAGGTGTCTCCGTTGGGCGCCTTCTAATATGGCCGAACAATCTCAGTCGATTTTCTCTCATTTTATCTTTAATCGGTGTTATTCCTACTTTGCTCATAATCTCCTCATTCCTAATCCTATCTCTCCTTGTGATCCCGCACATCCATCTTAGCATTCTCATCTCCGCAACTTCCATCTTCTTAACATGATTATACTTTACTGTCCAACACTCTGATCCATATAACAACGTTGGACGTACCGCCACCTTATAATACTTTCCTTTAACCCTGAGGGGGACTTTCCGATCACACAAGACCCCCGAAACACTCCGCCATTTGGTCCACCCGGCCTGAATCCCGTGACTTACATCAGTATCAATCTCTCCATCTTGTTGCACCATAGATCCAAGGTACCTAAAGTTTTCTTTCTTTACAATCTTTTGTATGCCCAAACTTACTTCTAAGTTACCAGGTGTTCTACTTTGACTAAACTTGCATTCCATATATTCCGTCTTGCATCGACTTAGCCTAAACCCTTTTGTTTCTAACATTTTCCGCCACAATTCTAGCTTCGCATTCACTCCTTCTCTCGTTTCATCCACTAAAACAATGTCATTTGCAAATAGCATACACCACGACACCTCATCCTGAATATGCCTTGTAATCTCATCCATAACTAGGGCAAACAAGTACGGACTTAACACTGAGTCTTGGTGTAGACCAATTGTGATAGGAAGCTCTTTAGTCTCTCTGCCAGTTGTTTTTATAGATGTCACGGCTCTATTATACATATCCTTTATCGCCTCAATATATGCGACACACATTCTTTTCTTTTCCAATACTCTCCATAGAATCTCCCTAGGAACCCGGTCATAGACCTTCTCCAAGCCAATGAACACCATATGTAAATCTCTCTGACCTTCTCTATACTATTCCATTAACCTTCTCAGGAGAAAGATAGCCTCCATGGTTGATCTCCCAGGCATGAAATCAAATTGATTATCTGAAATGTTTGTTGTTCTTCGTAGTCTTCTCTCAATAACTCTCTCCCATAATTTCATTGTATCGCTCATCAATTTAATCCCGCGGTAGTTCACACAGTTTTGAATATCTCCTTTGTTCTTGTATATGGGTATAAGAATAATTTTCCTCCATGCATCAGGCATCTTCTTGCTCTTTAGCACTACATTAAAAAGATTTGTCAACCAACTTATGTCATCCTTCCTCAAGCACCTCAAAACCTCAATAGGGATACCATATGGCCCTACAACTTTCCCATTCTTCATCATTTTCAATACTTCTTTAACTTCTTCCCTACTGATTCTCCTATAAAATATATGATTCGATTCTTCCCTAGAAATGGTAAGTTGTCCCAATTGTATGTCACTACTACTGCTATCGTTAAATAACTTGTAGAAGTAGCATTTCCAACGCTCCTTTGTCTCCTCATCCTTTACTAATACCTTTTCATCCTCATCCTATATGCATTTAACTTGGTTTAAGTCTTTGGTCCGCCTATCTCTGGCTTTGGCAAGCTTGAATATCTCTCTTTCGCCTTCCTTAGTGTCAAGTCACCTATATAGCTCCTCAAATGCCTTTGCCTTGGCTTCACTAACTGCCTTTTTGGTTTCTCTTTTTGCTTTTTTATACCTCTCCAAGTTCGCTTCATTTCGATCATTTTGCCAAGTTTTAAAGCACTCTTTTAACTCTTATCTTGTCTTGGAAGGCCTCGCTCCACTACCATGCCTCTTTCTGTGCCGGAGCACTCCCTTTGGATTCTCCTAAGACTTATTTCCCTACCCTCCTAATACACTCTGCTACCTTATCCCACATATTATTTGCACTCTCATTTACCGCCCACATATTATATCATATAATGGATATGATATAAATAAAATAAAATAATCAAGTAATAGCTGAGCCATGCTAGTTTTCACACTATTTTCTCCTTACGTTGGAACAAGCCGGAGAAAATGGTGAATTATGGCATCATGAACCAGGCTTAGGCCTAAGTTTTCGAGCCAACATTAGTTGAGCTTAAGTCTAATTTAAGATCCTATACAAAACAAATTAACAGTATGGTTATCATAATTCAACGAGCTTGTCCATGTTGCCTATCATGATATGTTTTAAATTGCACCAATAGGAATTTGGGATTTAGAAAGTTAAGGATTATTCTTTTAGATCTTATCTCATTTTTATAAATTAACTTTTCGGTTTGTGTCTAATTTAAACTTTGCAAATGGGTAATGCCTTAAAGGATTATTAATAAATTTAGGATTGGGTGCAAGTCATGCGGGTCAACCCAACCCACAGTAACCCGCAAGAGTTATGTGGGTTAATGTGGGTTGGGTTGGGTTAACCCGTTACGGGTGTAGGTTAGGAGTTTCTGACCCATTTAATAAACGGGTCAGATAAGGGTTAGGAGCATATAACCCATTTAATAAATGGATCTGACCCGTTTAGCCCAATCTGACCCATTTGCTACCTCTACTTCATACATTATGGTTATCTATTTCTGAAGGGCATGTACCTTCCCATTAAAATTGGGGGTCGAACCTAAATACCCTGTCTCCTCTAAAATAATTTTATGCCCCTAACCAGTTGAACTAGTAGCCCTAGATTTGTCAATGAGCTCTTTTAAACTCTTTCATTACTGTTTTTTAGTCTCCAAAATTGATAAATAGTCTTGACATATTACAACGATATCGTGGTTTGAAGATACAGTTTGGAAACTTCATCAGCTAAAGTCAACTCTTTTTTTTTTTTTTTACACGAGATATGAAAATGAGATTTACATAAATAAAATATTTATATATCTTAAAAATATGAATGTTTAAAATATGAAACTAAATGTTACAAGATTTAATAGTCAATTAAAATTTTAAATAGTTTAGATTAAAATTTGGGGCGAACAAGAGTCAAGCTTCACATTCTATACACCAATGAATGCATTTTTTTTATTGGTAAGAATGGGGCTTTTGACTATGAGAAATAGGATTTAAAGGAAACTTAGATAAACACAATACACACTGATGTCGCCTTGCACTACACAAGTATGATCATTCCATTATGGGGGCCATATGGCAGTAGGAGAGTTATGAGGAGTTACCCATGAGGTGTGGGTAGTTGTTCTTGAGTCATGGGTGGTTAGTTGGTTTGCCTATGAGTAGTAGTAGTTTTTATATTTATAGAAGTGTGAGTAGTGGGTGCAGTTATTTATAGGAGTGGATGAAGTTGTGGATTTGGTTATAAAGAGTGTGTCAAATTGTGGTAGTTATAAGTGGATGTATCTTGTATTTAAAGATAACAGAGATTAATAAAAGAGAGATCATATCTTTTAACAACTTCTTGTTAAGTTATTGAGGGGTCAAGGTTCCCCTCGAAGTGAACCTACAAATTTTCTTTCTCTCTTAAGAAAATAGCTTGAAAGAATAAGCGTGCATATAACATTTGTATCAAAGCCAGGCATAGCAGAACTATGACTTGAGCGAATAGAGATAGTGATAAGCTCTTTGGCTGCAAATCAAGAACGGATACTTAAAGAAATGAGGAAGATGTTCGCTGCAATGAACACCAAGTTCGATAGCTTTTTGGCTTACCAAACTTTGGAACATAGAGAAAGCTCTTTCAACCAACATAAAAATGGTGGTGGATGAAGCAATAACTGCTCCGGAGAAGGACATTCTGGTATGTATCAATCCAAGTTTGTTAAGTTTGATCTTTCCCGTTTCAATGGAGGGGAAGATCCAACAAGCTGAGTTTGTCACGAGTGCCAATTATTTGACTTCCATCAAACCCCACATGGAGAACTTGTTCCATTAACTTCCTTTTATTTTGAGGGTGATGTTCAACTATGGCATCCAATTTTAAAGAAAAAAGAATAATGACTTGGTTACTGACCAATCCTAAAACAGGGTTGCAAATATAATTTATTCTCCGCTATTATCTCTGCTTGGAAAAGTAAAGATGTTAACCGAGTATCGTATCCACTTAAATAAAAAGGCTAAGTTATGTTGTTTCCTGAATTCCTAAACTAATCCTATTAGAAAACAAAGTTCTGATTATTAAACTAATCCTATTAGAAAGCGAAATGTTGGTTTGATGAGTTTTGATTTTTAAATTAACAAATTAAAGACAGCTTTGATTCAATCAGAGAAAAGATCTAAGAGTACGAATCCACTCTAACCTCGTACAATGGCAAGTATAGACCTAGGGTTTTACTATCAACGCTAAAAAGACTCGTTCTAGTTACAAACCTTTAGAGTGAACAAATAAGGGATATAGATGTAAATCGGGGCATAACCTATCTTTATGGAATAGATTATCCTAGATCTAACAACACATTCATTCAAGCATCGTTATATGACTTAGTATTAAAATCTACAAGATTAGAATACCAAAGAAAGAGATATTGCATTAATAGAATCCAATCAATGGATTAACATCCTGTCATATAACCAAAAGCGATTAAAGTAAAACCCTAAACATATACATCACCATAAACAAGAGATTAGGGCTTCATCGCAACCCAAAGATAAAGATTTAGTTACGCATGGCAAGAGGTTGATGATGAATCTCTGATGAAATCCCCATCGACGCTCTTCCAAAGCTCCTAAACCAGCCTCCAGAACTCATCCCAAGATGTGAATGTCTTCAAAAACGAGTTTGAGCTCTTATTTATAGGTTTTTGGCCTCAAAATACACCTCAAAACGCGTTGGGGTGGACTCTCATACGGTCCGGGCGTCCGGACGCCAGGAATTTTTAATTCCCGCGCATCTCTGTGACCGGGCGTCCGGACGCCCGGTGCCAGTGAGCACCGATTTTTGGGTATTTTGCATTTTTCTCCTAGGGACCTGTAAACATAAAAATAACATAATTAGACTCATTAATCGCATCAAAGTATATATCAAAGTCTAAACTAAGGGGCCTAAATGGTACATTTTAGGCTCTTATCAGTTACTTTAACTCCAAATAAGACTTTCAATCGTAGGATGGTTAAACGGAAAAATAGACGGTGGAAGTTCTCCTACAATCGCAAGGAAAAGATCATGAAGATACCATGCAGTGTCCATTTCGAGCTTTTGAGGAATGTTACCCAGATTTCAACCTTGAGGACAAGGTTGGTCCAATGGAGAGAGAGGAATGATGTGACCTTACATTACACAAACATCATTCCTATGTGGGGGTCATATAGCAGTAAGAGAGTGGTGAGGAGTTAAACCCATGAGGTGTTGGTAGTTGTTCTTGAGTCATGAGGAAAGTAATGAGTCATGGGGGGTTAGTTGGTTTGCCTATGAGTGATCATATTTGTAGAAGTGTGAGTAAATGGCGCACTTATTTGTAGGAGTGAAAGTAGTTGATGAAGCAGAGAATCTCAATCCATATTTAATATTTTGGATGCCTATCAAATGTAATTCCGAGGACTTTCTCCGCTAACCAAGAAATCAAATGCACCACCGACTGCTGCACAATATTTCCAAATGAAAATTCACTCATTAGACTTTCGGAAACCAACACTTTACGACTACTCCGGTAATGAGTGTTGCAAAAATTTCAGATGTGTTCATTCAGAAAAGCGGGGAAGGATTTCCAATGAATTCATTCAGCAAGGACTTGTAAGAGGATTCTATGCTCAACGGATTTCTATTCGCATGGGAGAAAAGAATCATGCATTCTTACCCCCGGCATAGAAAATCGAAATCTTCTCTTTCGAGAAAAATCAGTTCATCATTTTCCTTTTCGACATAGAAAGTGTGTCGCATCAGACAATAGAAGAGTGGGTTGTGTGGAAAATAAGAAAAATTTTCTCCTTTGTCACTTAATCCTCTAATCGCACAAATACACCCAAAAGGAGGAATGAATTTAAGGGCCTGTTTGGAGAGGCAAAAAATAGAGTAAAGTGAAGTTAAATGGGCCCTAACAGTCTAAAATTTCAACTATACTCCGTTTGGATGAGTCTGACCCAATAGATGAAGTGATGTTGTGAGCCACATGTACTCTATTTCACTTCAACTCTAAATACTTTCATTTTCTTGAGTAAAAGCGGATTCTACTCCAAACATTAACTTCAAAATAAGCATCTAAATGGAGTAAAGTGGAGTACTCTACTTTAACTTTAACCTACTTCTCTTCACTCCACTCCACTCCACATGTGAAATCCATTTTATTTTACTCCACTCCTCATTTATCCAAACAGGCCCTAAGGGTTTCGCCTCTATGAACCTTGTGGAAAGGTGGAAAGTGGAAGATAGCATCCAATACTTTGTTCACACCTCAACTTTACACCAATAATTTCCTATGTCACCTCAAATGAAGCATGGAGAATTGTGGAGTTACCAAAGACATGACAGCAAATAAAGTAGCAGGTAGAACTCAAAAGGCCAACACCAAAGAGATGTTGTAACCTCTCAATGATGATGATGATGATGATTTCTCTCAATAAACCACAACACTTAAATAAAGACATGAAAGAATACCTATTGACAAAACCATATACCTATAATTGAAGCTTATTTCGTTCCCATTTAGTTGATTAATTTTGAAAGTTCTGATGCAAATTTGGCCAAAATATTGCACCAAAATGTTCCAAAATACTAAAATAGTTGCTCTACCTACAAAACTGAAGCAAGTTGTCTGAGATTTGGCCCCTTAGGCCTATGTGTTTGCATGGAATTAAATTTCTAAAAACACATGGTTCCAACAAAGAATTGCAAAAGAGGCCAGGGGCAAAGGATATAAGGAGAAGAAGATTTGAGGGTCTAAGGTGGAGTTGTACATGGGGCTACCATTGCTCTCCTAAGATTTAATTAGAGTGACCGCCGATAATTGTTTTCAAAGGGGAGATTGTTTCACTCGGTAGTTATTAAACGAACAGCCCACCAATAAATGCTTCAGTCATGATTCATGAAGAGCAATGATCATTAATCAAATGCACCAAAGACTGCTACACTAAATTTCCGAATGAAAACTCACTCATACACAACACTTACCTTTCTAGAATTTCTGAAACCAGCACCTTATAATGACTACGGAAATTTAAGTCTTGGAAGGATTTCTGATGTGTTCATTCGGAGAAAGAGGGAAGGAGGGATTTTTTTATGAGTTCATTAAGAAAGGAGTTGTTTGTGCAACAAGAAGATCCTATGTCAACAGATTTCTAATTTCATGGGAGAAAATAATCCTACCTTCCTACCCCTTCCATGGAAAATTGAAATCCTATCTAACGAGGAAAATCAGTTCATCTTTTCGTTTTCGGCATAAAAATGTGTCACATCAGACAATAGAAGAGGGGTGAGTGTGGTAAATAAGAACAATTTTCTTCTCTGTCACTTAGTTTTCTCATCGTACAAAAACATCTGAAAGGAGGGATAAATTTAAGGGGTTTTGCATCTATTAGCCCTGTGGAAAGCGGAAGATAGCATCCAATGTTTGTTTAATTCCCTATTTTACTTCTAATGAAATAGAGAGGAAAAACCTGATCATTGTGGAATTACGAAAGACATTACAGCAAATAGAGCAAATGTAGCACTCAGAAAACCAACACCAAAGAGATGTGGAAATACACCCCACCTCCCCCAGCACATAATATAAAGACATGAAAGAAGACCTATTGCAAGATCATATACTTATAATTGCCAGCTCATTTATCATTTCGTTGATTAATTCTGAGAAGTCATCCTCACCCTTTTGTTTTTTTTTTTTTTTCATAAAAAGGGCGATTGTTCGACCACCTCTTAATGGATCTTCAGCATTGGGCATTCCTTAGAAATCATTGACTCAATAGTAATTAAACGAACAGCCAGACTAAATGATTCATAATGAAGAGCAAATGATCACTAAAGTGCAGGTAATTAATTCCATTACAACAGATAGTATCTCAATCCATATTTAATGTTTTGGATGCCTATCAAGTGTAATTCCAAGGACTTTCTCTGCTAACCAAGAAATCAAATGCACCAACTGCTACTAGACGGCATTTCCGAATGAAAATTCACTCATTGGAATTTCTGAAGCCAACACCTTACAACTACTCCGGAAATGAGTGTTGCAAGAACTTCAGATGTGTTCATTCAGAAAAAGAGTGAAGTATTCCTGATGAGTTCATTCAGAACGGGACTTGTAAGAGGATTCTATGCTTAGTGGATTTCTATTTGCATGGGAGAAAAGAATCTAGCATTCTTACCCCTCACATAGAAAATTGAAATCCTCTCCATTGAGGAAAATCGATTCATCCCTTTCCTTTTCGGCATAGAAAGCGTGTCGCATCACACAAAAGAAAAGTGGGTTGCATAGAAAATAAGGAAAATCTTCTCCTTTGTCACTTAATCCTCTCATCACACATTCACACAAAAGGAGGGATGAGTTCAAGGGTTTCGCCTCAATAAACCTTGTGGAAAGTCGAAGATAGCATCCAATGCTTCGTTCACACCTCAACTTTACACCAATGATTTCCTATGTCACCTCAAATGAAACAGAGAGGAAAAGCATCACGAATTGTGGAGTTACCAAAGACATGACAGCAAATAAAGTTGCAGGTAGAACTCAAAAGGCCAGCACCAAAGAGATGTTGTAACTCCTCAATGATGATGATTTCTCTCATAAACCTCAACACTTAAATAAAGACATGAAAGAATACCTATTGACAAAACCATATACCTATAATTGACAACTTATTTCTTTCCCACTTGATTAATTTTGAAAGTTCTGATGCAAATTTGCCCAAAATATTCCACCAAAATGTTCCAAAATACAAACATAGTTGACTCTACCTACAAAATTGAAGCAAGCTGTCTATGACTTGGCCCGTTAGGCCTATGTGTTTGCATGGAATTAAATTTCTAAAAAAAAATAATGGTTCCAACAAAGAATTACTAAAGAGGTGAGGCGCAAAGGATGTAAGGGGAAGAAGATTCAAGGGTCTAAAGTGGAGTTGTACATGGGGCTACCATTTAAATGGTTCAGTCATGAAGAGCAATGATCACTAATCAAATGCACCAAAGACTGCTACACTAGATTTGTGAATGAAAATTCACTCGTACACAGTACTTACATTTCTTTAATTTCTGAAACCAACACCTTACAATGACTAGGGAAATTTAAGTCTTGGAAGGATTTCTGAAATTTTCATTTGGAAAAAGAGGGAAGGAGGGATTTCTGATGAGTTCATTCGGAAAGGACTTGTTTGTGCAACAAGAAAATTCTATGTCAATAGATTTCTAATTGCATGGGAGAAAATAATACTACATTCCTACCCCTTTCATAGAAAATTGAAATCCTCTCTATAGTTCATCCTTTTCCCTTTTTCCGCATAAAAATGTTTCACGTTAGACAATAGAAAAGTGGTTAGTGTGGAAAATAAGAACAATTTTCTTCTCTGTCACTTAATCTTCTCATCGTACAAATGCATCCAAAAGGAGGGATGAATTTAAGGGGTTTTGCATCTATTAACCCTGAGGAAAGTGGAAGATAGCATCCAATGTTTGTTTAATTTCCTACTTTACCTCAAATGAAATAGAGAGGAAAAGCATGATCATTGTGGAATTACCAAAGACATTACAGCAAATAGAGTAGCGAGAAAATGTAGAACTCAGAAAACCAACACCAAAGAGATGTGGTAACCTCACAATGATTATGATGATTATTTCCCTAATAGACAACAGCACTAAATATAAAAACGTGAAAAAGACCTATTGCAAGACCATATGCTTATAATTGACAACTCATTTATTTTCCATTTGGTTGACTAATTCTGAGAACTTCTGGTGCAAATTTGCCCAAAATATTCAATCAAAATGGTCCAAAATACGCAAATGTTCGACTTTACCCAAAAAAACTGAAACAAGTTGTCTCTGACAGCCTGACTTGGCCCCTAGGGCCTGTGTTTGCCCAGAATTGAATTTCTAAAACCTCATGGTAAATGGGTTCCCAGCAAAAAATTATTAAACAGTCAAGGGGCAAAGGATATAAACGGGAGGTAAAGATGGGACCCCAACTTTCTTAGAATTTGATTTACTAGAGTGGCTGCTCGGCATTCAATTCACATCCCCCCTTGATTCATTTGGGTAATGTTCTCCTACAAGCAGTATGCAGTCCAACTCATGGCGTCCTCTTAGATGACTCCCAATCATAGGGGGTGATGGGGTCGTGGGGTACTTGGGAAGGTCTCCATATAGATAAGGGTCAACAAATAAATCAGCCCCATCAGATCATCCTCACCCTTGATTTAATAGTCATAAAGTTCAGTGGTCTTTTAACCTCTTTAGATTCAATCCAACAAAATATAACAAAATATAAAGGTTTAATGAGAGTAAAATTAGGCCTAGTTTTAAATCATGGGAGATTGAGAGTATGAAAGGGCCCACGCTGACCAGAGGTGAGCTCAAGTGGACCCCACAGAGCTGGACTGCATATAAGGTTGCTTGTAGGAGAACATTTATCCTTCAATGAATACATCTTCCTAAGAATTCAATTCCATGCAAACAAACGGGCTCTTAGTCCTTTTTTTTGGTACCCCAGCCTTATACATTGAAAGGCTGTATGTTATCTTTTGCTCCCTTCCACGTTCTTCATGGGGCTGATATCACAAGCCCTACTGGGCAGTAGATGCTTGATTATCTCATCTTTCCTTTTTTTTTTGCCATTGTTTATTTTTCTTGGATCCTTGTGATGGTACCGTCGATTTGTAGGCTATTGATCAAAAGAATTGATCTGTAAGTTTTAAGAAGAAGTCTGGATCCCCTAATGCTCAGACCCAGGAGTTGAGGGCGGAATTCAAGTGGAACTTTGTAGTAAGGCTCGCCGATTAAAAATCTAAACCACTCACAAGATAAATGCCCTTCTCTGGTAATGGATGTGGCAAATTGTCACTGTTAATAAGAGTTCGCCCCACCATTAAGACTGAGGCGAATAAAATGTCAAAAAAATTCATGTGTTTTATACATATCAATAATATACTCAATCTTACTGTAGAACAAAAGTTCTATTGGAGTGAAATTTCACCATATCTTATACAAGTGGAGATTTATTTTGAACAGCTTAGACTTTTTAATGGGTGGGTCCCTCACATGGAGTTTCACTTGAATCCCCCACACATCTCATGAGTAAATGAGCCTTCAAGGATCTGTTAATTCTTTAAAAACTCCTCATCCACAGTACATATCAACTATTCAACAGTATGAATCCCCAAACAAGGTACCGATGAGTAGAATTATTCAAAAGCAATGGACCCAATACATTATCTACATTCATAAAAGATGTGTGAAGCAAAGAAACCAACAGAATCAACAATCATATTGATAAGTGTAAGAAGTTCTTCAGCAAAGAAAAAGGCAAACTATATTATGGGGTTCCATTCCAAGGATAGTAAATAGAGAGAGAACAAAAATAAAGCAACAGATGAAAGATTATGGTCATAAAATTAAGCACAATGAATTGCTCATAGTGTCACTGTACACATGCACACATTTTATACACAAGGGGCTGTGGGTCAGGGGACTTCTTTTTTCTTGTATAACTAAGAGAAAACATCTTCTTCCGTTTCTTCTGTCATCCTCGACATTAAGATCCCCAACATTAAGAGAAATATGTCGAATGCAAATCGCTTACTTGTCTAACCTTAGATTATTGCAGAGATGGCCAAGTTCAGGCCTGGCATTCATCCAAGCAGCAAAAGCCATCTCACTTGACGAAGTGCAGTAAAGGTAAGACCTGAATGTAATCAGGAAAAAATATCGCCTGCAAGTTGACATGAAAATCAAGGAAAGGGGATCCAAAAGGGCACGTAATAAACATCAAAGATTGGCATTTAAGTTTTCATTTTGTTATGATATGAAGATAACCCATCCAAAAGAGAACCAACAGAGAGACTCGGTGGTCCTCTCTCTAAGTTAATTAAAATGAAAATGATAAAAAAGAATGAGTAAAGAAAGAATAAGCTTCCTTTTTTTTAAAAAAAGGAGCAATTTTTTGTACTGCCATAACTACAACCGGATGCAGCTAATCATCTGACTAACATACGTCCAGCCCATGTTTGCTTGATCCAACACGTATCTATCACAAGCTATGATACCTGGATACGGCATTTTGCCTAAGGTACCCGTGAGGATATGGTCCGATATGGATACGGGTATGGAATACGGTAAGATAGGGTTGGGATACAACCCAATTTAGGATACGGCTTTCTCGTATTTATGGAAAAAAATTAAATTGGCTGAAACAGAGAATTTCGATCGAAATCTATAATTGTCTTCATCTGATATTATTTTCTATATTTCAAGTGATTTTTTAACTAAAAACGGAAAGAACCCTAACCCTATTCCCCATTTCGTGTTGACCAAGAGAAAGAAAAGAAAGATTCAAACACAAAAGAATTATACTTTTTTTTTACTGTGGATCCACAATGAGCTTACCTATTAAAAACTTAACCTGTACAAAATAAATGCTGTACCAATTAATATGCCCTAGCCAAATTTCACTTTAATAAAAATTTTCAAAATATATCTTAAGTACTGCCGTATCGTACCCGTGTCCTAACTTTTTGAAAACGGCGTGTTGAACGCCAGTTCCCCGTGTCCATATCCGTATCCATGTCTGTGTTTGGGCATCATAGATCACAAGCACCCATGTGGAAACTAACTGGTCAAGATTTCAATTCAACCAGAGAGATTCACATCGTATATTCATTGTGTAGAAAACATAAAAACATATATTACTCATTTGTAAAAATTCAAGGTGCATATCACTCTGTTGTGAAACTTGTGTCAGTGCCTATACACAGGAAACCATGTGGAATAGCAAGTTGCATCCAGTAAAGCTGGGCCCACACAGGTTCAATGAATCAGATGGATAGCTGCTTTCAGTACGATTCTAATGGCAGCATAGTAGGATTGTTACCTTATAAACAGAAAAGGAAAGTTTTACATGGCCATAGCAACACTAAAGAATACGAAAACTTCCTGGAATTTAACTGACCTTAGAGCCTTAATGCCCATGTCCATGATATATGATCTATGTTCATCGTCACCATCAGGACACTTCTCAAGTTCCTTTCTGTAATGAAGAATATCATCTCGTAAATGCCCAGCACCAGCACATCTATTAAACAAAAAGAATAAAATAAATTAGGAAAGGGAAACAAAAGAAATAAGCTAGAATCAACATGCAGTTCAGGGATATATGCAAGCACGGAAAGCAACAACAGCATGAACCCTTATTGGAACAATCTGAGAACGTGGGTAATAATTAAGATAAAGCTTGGAAAAATCTGAGTTTTTTTAAAAAGAGTTCCGAAAATGTATATTACAAGAACCAACATAGAAGCCAATGGCCTGTAGGCATAGTTGAAATATTTCGGCCGATTCCAAATTTCAGTGAAAATTTTTGGAGTTACGTTTCGGAAAATATATATGTAAAAAAATATAAAATAAACTTTAAAATTTTAAAATAGTATATATTATTTTAATTCAGTTTAGGACCAAAATGGACTGAAACTCTGACCAAAATGGACTAAAAAAATTGGACGAGATTTTTGAGGGGTGTTTTCATTTCGGATTAATGGAAGAGACAAAATCTAGGATATTTCCCCCCCCCCAAAAAAAAAAAAAAAACCGACATTCACATCTACGCTATTGCACAATCAGAAGGTGCTCACTGTTGCAACCTCAGGTTCAAATAATATAACCAATAATAATATTTTTAAAAAAAGAAGCCAAAGAAGTATACTTTCAATGAAAATTTCATAAGCATTAAAACAAAACCAAGTGGGATTTATCATTCCAATCACAATTTTTTTTTAACCTGTGATTTATGGTGACACTATTTAGCATGTGTCATATACTAGGTAGAAAGCATCTCATTTTTATACGCATGCACACACACATGGACCGTTTAGTTTACTGTATATGGGGAGATTTTGTTGTCTAAGCTCTGTTAAACTTTTTTAAGTGATTAGTTTAACAGAACTCTTTTAGCCAACCCAAATTTGATAGGAGGATGATGATGATTTAAGTTTCACACTAAAATACAATGATTGATTTGTGGTTAGGATTGGTTTTCGTGTGTGTATGGAGAGAGAGACAGAGAGAGAGAGAGGAATGATTTTAAAACTACAAAAACCTGTAAGAAAAGCCAAGATAAGTGGTAGAGAATGATGTCAAGGTTGTTTCTGTTAGAAACTTAAAAAGCAATATAGTGCTGCATGTCCCTAGCCAATCAAGTACTTTCTTAGATTCCCTTCAACAGTGAATCCTAGTTGGTGGACTATTCTATGGTTGGACATGTGATGTCGGAGCCATATTATATAATCCCACGAGATTCTATTAATTTTCATTTCTAATCGCTAATTGGCATGTTCCTACATGGTGGTGTGGTTTTCTCTTAGATTTTGATTAAAGGATCATAATTAAGGTTCTGATAATGATGAGCAGCACCCTGGTTGCATGAAAAAACTACTCGAGATGCATCATATATCCAACTTGGAGGTATTGCGATAAGTATGTTAAAGGAAAAGACATGGTCACAACGTGAATATAGATCCACCACTTGCACCGAAAAATATGCACATTACGCATGATCTGCAAAAGATAAAGTATGCCCAATTCTCCTTTTCTGTATTGCAAATGGAAGGAGAAAAGAAAAAGAGGATTATTAGGGCTCATTTTTGCATCAATGTTTTTCTGTGGATATCATCATCATCATCATCAAAGCCTCGTCCCAACTATGTTGGGGTCAACTACACAAATTCTATTTTTCCGTGGATATGTGCTACAAAAATTTTCCATGGAAAATTTTCAGCAAAAAATCCACAATTTTGAGGATTTTGAAGTTCTAATGGGTAGGAGTCAAACTTACAATTTTTTCCACGGAAAATCTGCTCTCTCTCTCTCTCTCTCTCTCTCTCAATATACACCCAAAAAAGGTTGTAAATTCAACAGGCAAGGATCCACACCCAAAGATGTCCACAGAAAAGTGTTAGGACCCCAAACTTACATTAATTATGAGGGTATCCTTGAATTTAGGCCCCAAATAGATGAATTAGGGTATTTAGGGTTTTTGCAGATACGTTAATAAGATGTCTCAATTGTTCAACTTAGACTTAATTGTAATTTTACACTAGATAAAAATAAAATAATATGGGAATATAGAAAATTGGCCAAATTGTGATTATTAATAATTAATTAATTTCATTAGTTAATAGTATATAGCCAGGCTAAATTTGGATTAAAATTATATAGTATTATGTAAATCGGATTTAGGGCCCATGGCAGATCCACTAGCATGTCATGCCCAACCCAAATATTGATTTGGCAATTCTCTTTGGCAACTTAGAGTCTTAGTTACACAAAAAAAGGAAGTGATGGGCAGAATATAGGGGAATATTGGACTTTCTAAATAGAATAAAATTGTAGTTGTAAAAGGAAATTAACGTGGCCCCTTAAATATACCATACAAGCCCCATTCCCTTTTATTCCAAAAGCACAATCAACCCTCTCTCGGGTTCCTCCCTTGCACGAGACACCTCCCGCTCTCTCCATCAACCATCTCTCTCTCAAACAATCTCCTTTACCAAAACCTGAGATGATCAACCCTAATCTCTCTTTGCACTCAACTAGAACCCCTAATAAAAAAAGAAAAAAAAAGAAAAAAGAAAAAAGAGGAGAAGAAAAGAAAGGAACAACAAAAGCTTGTTAGGGTTTGATGCTAAGAGACTATGGCTCAATTGAAGATAACTATTAGAAGAGACCAAAACCAAGTAAAACAATCCAAAATTTACAAAGCATGCATTATTCTTTTAAGTTCCACCAAAACAAATCCTAGAGATCTTTCCTTACAATTTTGTAGGGCTGTGAAAATCTTTCCAAAACCCGATCTGGATTTGAGTATTGCCACACTTTAGATCTGACTGCAAGTATTAATGTTGTTATTCCCCTTTCCTGTTAATGATGTTAATAGCTGAGAGGTCTTTAGTGATCAGACTAGCCGTACCTTGTATGGAAACTGAATCAGGGTTGTTTGATATTAGTGCATGGTATGATGTGTGGTGTATGGTTTTTCCAGCATCAAAACATGCCTTTTTGGTAAATTCACTTTACTAGTAAAGTGAGGTGAAGGGTCATTTCAAGAGACAATAAAAGAAAAGGGGTCAAATCAAACAATACCATATTTCAAAAAACACCTCTATTTTTTACCAAAATAGTCAAACAGTCACTTTCCCATGCCACTAAATAACAAAAGGTCATCTTTTTTTAAGTAAAAAGTTACATTCTCATTTCACTAAATGAAAAAAGCCATCACTTTTTTTATTTGACCCCTATTCTTTTTTCTTTTTCTCTCTTAATTTGACCCTTCAGTTTTTTTGAATGGAAACTTTCATTAAAAGAGAGAAAAACAGTGCAAGAGAATTATACTGATCACCAGATTACCACACCACAGGAGTGCAACCAACCAAAAACAACAAAAAACCAAAGCAAAAACATACATATGAGAGGACAGAAGACTGTAATCAAAGGCATGCCACTTCACTCCAATTTCTAACAATCTGGTCTATTGAAAACCCTTTGAAAGAGCTGTTAGACGACACCTTAGAGGCAACTGTGAATCTAATTTTTCCCTTCAAAATGTTGTCTTCCACTGCAACCCATTTAAAAACATCTTGAATTTCTTTCCTTCCAAATGATCCAACTTACCATAAGGAAAGACAATCTCCACATATCCTTACCCCTCTGCGACCCTATTGGGCTTTTCCACGATATGAAATGATCCATAATGCCATTTGGGAGTACCCAGGAGCATCCAAACCAATCAGCCACTGAAGACCAGAGCATTCTAGCATTGATACAGGTAAGTAGAAGATGATTGACTGCTTCCTCATTTCGCAAGCACATAGGACAGTTGTTGACTATTATCTTTCCTCTTTTCCTTAGATTATCCATCGTGAGAATTTTCTTCTGAAGCACCAGCCACCCAAAGACAACAACTCTTGGCAGGGCCTCAAGCTTCCAAATGTTTGCCACCGAGTTCCCGATCCCGTCCCTTTTATTAATGACCTCAAAGAAAGATTTGACAGAGAAGGAGCCATCCTTGGAGGCATTCCATCTTCTTTCACCCACTCCCTCCTGAATTTGGACCCCAATTAATAAGTTACGCAGTAATGTATATCGGTCCAATTCATTGTCTTTGAGATTTCTCCTCAAGATGGGGTTCCAACCATAATGATCACCAACCCTCTCCATGTAGCAATGAATTTTAGCCTTCTTATCTGCAGCACAATTAAAATGTACGGGAATTGTGTAGCCAAGGCCCTATCTCCAATCCAGTTATCCAGCCAGCTAAAATAAGATTCAATCACCTGTTCCAACTCGATACCTGATTTGCTCCATGAAACTCTCCTTCGCAGACATAATACCTCTTTAAATGGGCGAAGCTTTGTACAAGCATTCCTGGACATCCCAGCCATCTCTTGAGAACCCATACTTCGACGCCAGTACTTGATGCCATAGACCTTCAGAATCTTCTCCTATTCTCCACAGCCAGTTGCCAAGCAAAGCTTGATTCACCTTCCTAAGAGGCCTTATTCCCAGCCCTCCCTCTTTTTTTGATCTGCAGACTGAATCCCAATCAACAAGATGAAACTTCCTAGCTTCGCTTGTACCATGCCATAAGAAATCTCATTGAAGTTTCTCAATCCGATTGATAACATATATGGGGCATTTGAGGAGGGAAAGGTAGTATATCGGGATATTAGACAAGGCTGCTTTAATAAGGATGACCCTTCCACCTATGGATAGGTCAAACTTATTAAAGGCGCGCGCCTAGGCGCCAGGCGCAGTGAGGCTCAACAATTGCGCCTCAACTATTGGCAATCGAGGCGACTTGAAACAGGCGACCAATAAGCCCATAAGGCGCACGCCTCATGCCCAGGCTCAAGTCACAGCAGGCGTGCGCCTGACTGTTTTCATCAGGCTTTAAATTAAAAAAGAAAGAAATGGAAGGGGCTAAATGAAAATTTTCAAACATAAATAAAGGAGACCAAAAGCCCTAGCTTCTTCTAATATCATTCGATGAAAAAAAAGGGGGAAAAGGAGAAAGGAGAAAAAAGAAGAAGCGACTCCGACTCAGAAGAAGCCACATCCGACGTCTGCAGCCTCTCACTTCCGCTGAGCTGCAACTTCCTCTGCTCCGATGTCACGTCTGCAGCCTCTCACGTCCGGAAGAAGAAGAGCTGCGACGTCCCAGCCTCTGCTGCAGCCTCTCACATCCGGTACTGCAGTGACATCCGGCGTCCACTGTTTTTTTTTTTTTTTTTTTTTGCTGTTTTTTTTTTGTCCTCTTCTGCTTTCGTTTTTTCAGCTGCTGCTTTTGTTACAGCATGTTGTTTTGCTGCTAGTCTTGACTCTTGATAGTGTTCTTGCTGCTGCTGCTAATTTTTTTAATTTCTGCTGCTGTTTTTTTTTTTTTTTTTTGCTCTGCTGTTATTATTATTATTATTATTTTGCTCTTCTGCTTTTGTTACAGCATGTTGTTTTGCTGCCAGTCTGCAAATGCTATTTTTTTTTTGCAGCAAATTCCTTTTGTATGCTTGTTTCTATTATTTTTTTCAATTGTTTATAGATGTCAACAGAAGGTAGTAGTAGAAAGGACCCAGCATGGCAGTATGCACATTTGGAAAATCCACAAAATTATAATAGGTTCAAATGTAATTTTTGTGGTAAAATATCAAATGGAGGTGTTTATCAGGTCAAGCAACATCTTGCTAGGGGTTTCAGGAATATTATTGCTTGTCCAAAATGTCCAGCTGAAGTTAGAGAAGAGATTAGAGAGTACATGACAAAGAAAAGGACAGAAAAAGAAGAATGAATATGTTGCCTCATTTTGATGAATTGCCTAATGCGTTTGAAGAGGATGAAGATGATGATGTAGAGGTCATTGAACATGGTCAAAAACCCTTGGCTCATCGTAGTCAAGTTTCTAGTGCTCGTGGAAGTACTACTATCTCCACTGTGTCCAAACCTAAAAAGCCAAAGCAAAAAAGGGCCTATTGATGTATTCTTCACTCCCAATCCGGATGTTGTTGTGCAAAATCGAAAAGCCCAAGGAAAACAAACAAGAATTGATGAAAATGATCTGTATAGAAAAGAATTAAGAGAGCCGACGTGTTTAAGATTTGCAAGGTGGATGTATGATGTTGGACTTCCTTTTAATGCAATTAATTATAACAGTTTTGGACCAATGATTGAAGCTATTGGGCAATATGGTCCTGGTATGAAACCATCAAGTTACCATGAGGTGCAAGTTCCTCTTCTCAAAAAAGAGAGAGCATACTAATAATTTGATGAAGGGTCACCGGGAGGATTGGGTAAAGTATGGATGTTCTATGATGATGGATGGGTGGACTAACAAGAAAGGGAGGACATTACTTAATTTTCTAGTGAATTGTCCCAAAGGAACCATGTTTGTGGAGTCAATTGACGCTTCTAGCTACTCAAAGGATGCAGAAAAAATGTTTCAATTAATTGACAAGTTTGTGGAGCATATTGGAGAGGCTAATGTGGTCCAGATTGTCACAGACAGTGCTGCAGCTAATGTGTTGGTAGGTAAGAATTAGTGGTTATTGGAAATTTTTTTTTTATTTAGGAGTATTAAAAGAATCAGTTATCTAAAACTCATTTTTTATCTCTTTTTTTTATTTTGGTTTTAACAGGAAAGTTTTTGGAGGCATAGTTTGCACACTTGTATTGGACACCATGTGCTGCCCACTATTTGGACTTGATGTTGGAAGACATTTTTAAGATACCAAGTCTCAAGAGAACATTTGAAAGGGCTATTGTGGTACATGGGTTCATTTATAACCGCCCAACTTTGCAAAACATGATGAGGCGGTTTACACAAATGAAAGAGTCGATCAAGCCTGCAAAAACCCGATTTGCAACTGACTTTCTCACTTTAGCAAGGATTCATCAACAACAAAAAACAACTTGAGGAAGATGTTCACCTCATAGGATTGGACAACAAGCAAATGGGCAAAGGAGCAACAGGGTAAAAGGGTTGCACAAATTATGTTAATGCCTTCATTTTGGAGCACTGGTGTCTATGCCCTTAAGGTCTCAGGTCCTCTTCTTTGAGTACTTAGATTGGTTGATGGTGAGAAAAAGCCTCTCATGGGATACATTTATGAAGCTATGGATCGGGCTAAAGAAGCCATTTCAAATGCTTTGGGTGGAAAAGAAGAATGATATAATAATATCTTTGAAATCATTGATAGAAGGTGGGATGTTCAATTGCATCGTCCTTTGCATGCAGCTGGATATTTTTTGAACCTAGCATTCTTTTATTCGAATCCTAATATTGAGCACGATAATGAAATTATGGAAGGATTGTATAATTGCATATCAAAGCTGGTCCCAAATATTGATGTACATGATAAGATCAGTCAAGAGTTGTCTATTTATAACCAAGCTGAAAAAATGTATTTGGGTTGCCTATGGCGATTAGGCAAAGGGCGACAACGGCATCGGGTAAACTATTTTATGCCATAAGTTTATTCCATTATATTATAAAATTAATTTTTTACATTTATCCCATAAATTTATGCTAATTACCTATAATTAACAGTTGCATGGTGGGCTGCATATGGTTCCAAGACCCCAAATTTGCAAAAATTTGCGATAAAAGTTCTTAGCCTGACGTGTAGTTCATCTGGTTGTGAGCGGAATTGGAGTGTATTTGAGCATGTGAGTATTTTTCTCAAGTCCAATGAATTTAAAATATTTTTCTTCTCTACATATAAATTTTAATATCTTTTTTTTAATTGTTGCAGATTCATAGAAAAAAAGAAATAGATTGGATAAAAAACGTCTCAATGATCTAGTATTTGTTAAGTACAACAGAGCACTAAAACGTCGAAATGATATGCGTGACATACTTGATCCCATTTCTTTGAAGAATATTGATGAAAGCAATGAGTGGTTGCTTGAGAGGATAGATAGAGAATTGGATGAAGACGATGAGCTTGTGTTTGATGATGATATTTTGACATGGGGTGATGTTGCTATAGCCTCTGGAGTTGGAGAAAGTAGTCAAAGAACTAGAGCAACATCAACTTCAAGGGCAAGGCCAACACCAAGAGTGACTACATTATCAAGTGTTCTTCAATTGGTAGATGAGGAATAGTCAGAGGAAACGAACGAGGAAGACGTGGATGGATATAAATCCAATGATGAAGGGCAAGATTATGACTTACTTGGTGTAGATGTTGAGGATGACCATTAGGTTCTCCTTAGGAGCATCTGTGTTGTTACTTTGACTTTGAAGTATTTTTGTGTGGTGGTTTTATGTGTGGTGTCACACTCTTGTACTTTTGTTGAATGTATAGCTTTTAAAGTGATGGATGCTTTATGACTTCTAGAATTTTTCTAATATTCCTCTTCTTTTTTGTTCTAGTTTGTGAATCATCCATCTATACCAAAATACATATTTTTTATCTACAAAATGCGCCTCGTTTCAATGAAGCCCGGGCCTCGCCTTGCGGCTTAGTACCTAGGCCCCAGGAGACCTTAGCACTTCGATGTGCCTCTTGCTTTTCAAAACACTGGGATAGGTAATTAGCCTTCCAGATAGAAAGCATTTTCTCTATTCGTTCCACGACCGGTCTCCACACTCCTTTTTAGGAGGCCCCAAACATAGAGGCATTCCTAAGTATGATACAGGAAATTGCTCCACCTTACATCAGAATAAATTTGCAAGCTTCTTAATGTTAATGTCCCCCACTCTAATACCAATCAACTCGCTTTTGAAGAAGTTAACTTTCAAACCCGATAATGCTTCAAAACAGATGAGGATGGCTTTTATATTTTTAACCTGCTCCTTGTTTGCTTCACAAAAAATAAGGGTGTCGTCTGCAAACTGTAAGTGGGATATCAAGGGAGAATAGTCAGTTGTCCTAAAGCCTCCAATTAGACCAGCATTGACTGCCATCTTCACCATCCTACTTAGAGCTTCAACCACTAGAACAAAAGGAGAAGGTGTAAGTGGATCTCCTTGCCTTAGGCCCCTTTAAGCTGGAAAGAAACCTTTAGGGGAGCCATTTATCAAGATAGAGTAGCACGCAGAAGAAACACAGCCCTGCATCCATTGTCTCCACTTCTCCCCAAAACCCATTCTTCTCAGAAGATATTGGAGGAAGCCCCAATCCACTCGATCATAAGCCTTTTCCAGATCCAATTTACAAATAAGCCTAGGGATTTTGTTTTTATTTCTCGAATGAACACATTCAGTCGCCACAAGAACTCCATCCAATATCTGCCTGCCTTTCACAAAGGCTCCCTGCTCATTGGAAATTATGCCGGGAAGCACCTTTTGCATTCTCCCTTCCAAAACCTTTGCCGGTATCTTATAAATGCTGCCAATAAGACTGATAGGCCGACAGTCTTTAATCTCAATGACACCTTCCTTCTTACAGATGAGTGCAATGAAAGACACCTCAAAACCTCTTGATAGCTTCCCTTTATGATGGAACTCTTTCATGATGGCTAAGAGATCATCCTTGAGCAGTGGCAAAAAAACGTTGGAAAAAAGCCATTGGGAAACCGTCAGGGCTTGGAGCCTTGTCACCTGCCATAGAAAAGATTACCTCTCGAACTTCTTCTTCTTCAAAACTCCTTTTCATAGGGCCGCCACCTAGTAGCTGCGGTTTTAAAACCCCCCCAATTGAACTGCCCCACTTTCTCTTTTTTCTTCACTGCTTCCTTATTCCTTTTCAAGAACAAAAAAAGGGAGAAAAAAAGGAAAAGAGAGAGAGAGGAGTTTGCAGAGGACACACCTGGATGTGGTAGCACTGCAGGGCATCGGCAGCAGGCTGGATCGCTCCATGCAGCAAATGCCAAATGCTCCTCCTATTTCATCTTCTTCCTTTTCTCCTCCTCCTTCTCCCACTTTTCCTTTCCCTCTTCTCAGTCTCTCTTGATGCTTATGTTTTGGACAAAAGCTAGGGCAACAAATGCCCATTATGGTCCCCCTTTCATTTTATTAAAGGGTAAGTTGTGGGCCCCAAGATGAGCCCACCTGATGAAAGACATAAATAAAAACTAAATGGACCGTTAAAATAACAATTAAAAAACAAAACGAACCCATTAAAAAATAGTAAAAAAAAAACATTAAAAAAACCAATCTAGTAAAATAAAAACAACCATTAAAAATCATCCAAAAAAATTTATAAAACAATTAAAAAAGACCATTCAAAAACCATTCAAAAAAATTAAATGGGCCCATCCAAAAGAAAAAAAGCCGAAGTACTTGTTGTCCTTTTAACCACGAGTGGGCTCCATCATGAGGCCCAAAATTTTAAAATAAAAAAGTCATGCCTTAGCCAAATATTACTCAATGGAAATTAATGCCTTTGTCAAAATTCACTATAATTGGAATTAGGGCCATAGTCAACTTTCACACTAACAGAAAATAAAAAAGTACAGCCAAATTTGGTTGAAGATAGGTTCCAACCAAATTTCACTCTAATAGTAAATAGGGCCACACCAAAGTTCTTTCTAATAGGAAATGTTAAGTAGTTGTTCGTGCAGTTTCCCATCACCAATTGGTTTTGGGATTACTGGCTAGCAACTCTGAGATGGTATTAGAGCCAACACGTTCCGCGTTCGAAACCACGCAGGGCAAAAAATACCCCATGCCACGTGTGTTTGTGTAGGCACAAGTTAGTAGGGCAATAAGGCCCCATGTCGCGTTGTAGTCTTGTGCAGGCGTGTGGTTTGGGTCAGGACGGTGTCCTGCCCGAGGGGGGGGGGTGTTAAGTAGTTGTTTGTGCAGTTTCCCATCACCAATTGGTTTTGGGATTATTGGCTAGCAACTCTAAAAGGAAATAGTGCCACAACCAAATGTTACGCTAATTGAAAATAGGGGTTTGATAGTAGATTTTTCTCCATATGTGTGTGCGTGTATTTCACGATACAACTATGAAATGTTATATTCTAAGCATGGTAGTGATGGTATTTTAATTACACTGTCTGTTTATAAACATTTTATTAGTTTCTAACTTAGAATAGCCAACCAATATAAATACATATGAAAAAATCGATCGATGCTACTATTTTATAATCAAACAACGATACAGGACTCTAAGCAATGAGGGGACCGCTATGCCCCCTTATCTTAGTTCCTTTTGCAAAATATATATATATATTCTATCATTTTTCAATATTCTGGGTATTCTAGAATTTTTTCAGATTTTTTTTTTTTTTTTTTTACGATTTTTTCAAATCGCACCGCTATGCCGCTACGTAAGCCACTATGCCCACCGCTACTGCTATTTTCATCCTTGCTTAGAAGAGTGCCAAACAACCCTTCCAAAGCCCGCTTCTAAGCACTATCCGATTCTCTTTGATTTGAAATGACTACTTCCCATTTTTTGAGAAGATGTGGCTCGAGGAAAACAATTTCCCACTTTGTTTAAGTGATGGAAGGAGTTTAGGGTTGATGGGTGGGCAGGAGTTACATTGACTATAAAGCTTAAAGCTTTGAAAGGGAATATAAAAGATTGGGCTAAAAATTAACTTCTAAGATTTAAGGAAAATCAAAGTCTCCTAGAAGAAACTCAGCTTCTTGACAAGGAGGAAGAGAATCGACTTTAGCCCGATGATGAGAACAGAAGAATGATTTTGAAAGAAGTTCTTAGGGAGGTGAAAGAGGGGGAGATAAAGTGCAAGGACTAGATGGATTTCCTATGACATTTTCTAGAGTCTTTGCAGTGATATGAAAGGTGACATATTAGCACTCTCGAAAGAGTTCACTCTATAGGAAAGCGTTATGAAATTAGGTGCTCCCTTCATCGTCCTTATTCTTAAGAAGTCGGGTGATGGAAGAATCAAAGTTTTCAGGCCCATTAGCCTTATTTATAGTATCTATAAAATTCTAGCTAAGGTGCCAGCAAGGAGGCTTCGGCTTCAAAAGGTGTTGTCATGACTCATGAATCATCTCTCATTCTTAACAAGCTTTCATCCATGGCAGACAGATCTTATAAAAAGTTCTCATTGCCAATGAGTGTATGCACACTAAGTTGATGGATAGAACGTCGGGCCTGTTATGTAAGCTGGATCTTAAGAAAGCCTATGACAGGGTAGACTAGGGTTTCTTACTCTATATGCATTATAGAATGCGCTTTGGTGTCAAATGGATAAATTAGATTCAGGGACAAATGTCTTCTTCTTGGTTCTCTATTATAATTAATGGGTGGGGGTTGTTTGGGTAATGGACTTGTTGAGTGAAGTGAAGTGAATAGTCAAATCAAGAGATTGTAGATGAGGTCAAATCAAAATGTGTGGCCTTTTGTCATTTAGTGTCTTGAAAAGGTATATTTTTTACTTACTTTTGTAAAAAGTAGATGGCTTTTTTATTGTCATTTAGTGGAATGAGAGAATTGCTTTTTGACTCTTTTTTTTTTAAAAAAGAGGTGATATTTTAGATTTGGTACTTTTTGACATAACCCCTCTTCTTCTCCTTTTTTTTTTTTTTTTTTGAAAGTTAAAAAAATTGAAAGTTTTTTTTTTTTGGTACTTTTTTATATAACCCCTCTTCTTTTCCTGCCGTTTAAATTAAGCCTTCACTTCACTCTATAAGTGAATTACCCAAATGACCCCTAAAAAGGATTCATCCAAGCTGATAGGGTTTGAGGTAGTGTAACCCGCTCTCCCTCTGTCATAGTTGATGAGGCCTTTGACTGCTACAGACAAATAGTTGCAGCATCTGGAAATGCAAATCTGATTTGACTTTGAGGGTTCAAACTGGCCTTTGATGCTCCTACAAGCTCCTACCATCTCTCATTTGCAATTTGCAGATGATGCACTGATCTTTTGTTAGGCTAAAGAAAATCAAATTAAGAACGTCAAGGGCTATCTTACCATGCCATGAAGCAGTCTCGGGAATAAGGTAAATTTCTACAAAAGTGAGCTGTTGGGAGTAAGGATGAAAAAACACCTCCTCCAATATGCTGTCACATTGGGTAGTAAAGTAAGCTCATTCCAACTTCCTATTTTTGGCTACCCCTATATGCACTGGTTGCACTCCCAAATCAGTTAGGAACCCGTTGTTAGAGGGTTGAAATGCAAGAAAGGCGAATTATGTATCGCTTGGAGGTAGAATCACTCTCATTCAATTTATCCTTTCAAATCTTCCGATTTACTTCTTCACAAACAACTACTTAGCATAGTGGATACCTTGGCAGACAGACTAAAACTCACAATTGTATTCTTAAAAAAAAAAAAAAAAAAAAAAAAAAAAAGAAACTTACAATTGTATATAGGTGTCTGTCCTTCCTCAATTATGTGGCATTCCTGAGAGGGTTGGCCTCTGCTTGTGGCCTCCTTTGTATTTATTAGTGTTATGTCTTTTGTGTTTTTTCTTGTTTTTGCCTTTTGGTGGTTGGCTTGCCAGTATAGTCCTTTTGTACTTTAAAGCTTTCTCTAATGAATGTCTCCATCCAAAAAAAAAAAAGCATCTGCCATTTCTGGTGCTTATGTTGAAGCCATATAAAGGTAGGAGTTCTATGGAGCACTGGGCAATTCTAGTATCATTTCCTGAAAGATGACATACCTTTCAATGACAGCATCAACTTCAGCTTTGCTCTTGGGTCCATGCATGAGAACTCTAGTAAGGTTTAATATGTCCCTATAATCACCTTGTTTAAGTGCTTCTTCATCAAAAGGACGAAAAGATAAGCTGTCTTTAGGTGTTGGTGACAACTGAGCTGCAACAAAAGATTCTGGTCTTTCTGATGCAAACTGCCCACTAGCATTGAGTATAAGACAAGTGATAGCCATTGCATAAGCAACTCCTCCCAACCCTGTGTGTGACACAAAAAGATGATGCCCTGCCGAGCTAGAACCAGAGAGAGAGAGAGAGAAAACAGAACAGTTTAAGTCAATCAAAGGAATCATACAAATAAATGTAAAAATTTAAAATAATATGCAACATATCCTAACCAACAGATACTTACTCATGTTGACCAGACTGAATTGCATCAATATCTGCAGCTAAGGCTTCTCTCTCCCGTGTTAACGGTATCCTTCTGTGCTCAATATTAAACCCTCCATTCTTAAGAGCAGCATATACTTCTGCAGGCGTCTTCACATAATCTGATGAAACATTCTCCCAGTAACCTATTACATTTGAAATATTTAATGCTGGATTATACTCTTCGCGATGCAAAAGAATTCGACCCCCAGACTGTGTGACCTCAGCTATTATATCTTCTTTCATCCGGGCCTCCATGTGTTCCACCTGCATAAATGGATACGGGGGAATTTTAAGAAAATCCATTTGCATTACTTTCATTATAAAGCAATAGGCATGTTACAGTGCCTACCGCTGGACCCGTAATCCCCACATGCTTAAGCGTATCAACAGGCTGATCCAGTTCCCTAAGGACAAAAGGTGTTCCATTAATGTAAACAACAGCCTCCTCTCTCAGGTCTGTTAAAATCACTTTTTGAGCAAAATTTCCCCCAGCCATAGAATGGGCACCTAAATAAGCCAACATTTCTTTAGCACCTGCAGTGGTCGGGGTCGCCATGCTATATACAGGATATCCATCCACCTGAAAAGAACCATAATAAATTAGTATATACTATCTAGTCATAAATTAAATCCTCAAATTGGCAGAACTAATTAACAAACAGATAGCATAACCAAACTAAGCACAGCAATGAGTTTGCCTGAAATTCTAAGATAAGCTTATCTGAGATGACCATTCGGACAAAGCAATGAGTTAGGTTGGGCCATGCAAGGAAATGCAATGTGCCAGGTTCCTAGCTGTCACTCATGGCCCATCACTTCGTGAATTTTAGCCTGACCCAAAAATCTTAAAAATCCGGAATATGGAAAAGGTTAACCCATTGGAATAAAATGTTGAAAATGTTAAGATCTGATGTTATTTTTAATTAGCGGATAATAGTGCAAGGGTATTTAGATGCTTTTCTACTTTTCTTTAGGCCATGTTAGCGCAGCCATATTTCCGTGGAAGAGTGATGCGAGCCCTAAGGTTAGGGCTTGCGGGAAAATGCCGATGCACAATAGGATGCCGAAGCACGTGTCCGAAGACACTTCAACAAGTCTCCACAAAGACAATAACGAGGATGCACCTTAGTGGGAAAACCCAATTCAATTAATCAACTCCAAAAATCCATCTTCTACAATGCCATATAAATAGGAAACATAACGTGGGGCCTAAGAAACCTAATTAAACTAGGAGACTAAAGAAATTAGAAACTTAATCCTAAATACAAGTCATCAAATAAAACTAGTAACTAATAACAATGAATTAAATACAATAGAAAAATCACTAAATCTACTTGGGCCGTACAGATGTGACTTGAGATCTATCTGCATCATTCTCCCCGACTTGGAAATAACTCGACCTTAAGTTCGGTAAATATCCTCCTAGATCGAAGATCAATCGGATGAACTTCCGATCCGTTGGTTGATTTGCAACATGTATGTACGCCTTGAAAATTGTACTTTATCTTCTCCAATTCCATGTAGTTTTGACACATTGCTTCTTCTGATGCCCAAATTTTCTTTGGCTACACGATCGAACCTTTGGATGCTTCTTGTGTAGAATTTGTACCATCAAATTGCAATTTCTAAGCTTCCATTGTTGATCCCCAAAGATAAAGTCAATATAAGGGCTGCCAACGGATAGATCTTGTGAAAGCAGTGGACCGTATTTTCTTTCTTTTTCCTTTGTCTTCTAGCTTTTGATCGACGATGTCCTCCTGATTAAATGCGACTGCATTGAATTTTACCTTGAACTCTATTATTTCTTGACCCTTCTCCATCATTGCAAGAGTCGCTTTGAGCTGATTGACTGTAGGGGATAACTGATCAACAGCCCTACACAATTTTGCAACGTTTGCAGAAAATTTCTCTATGGATTTAGACATGGTGTAGATCTCTTCACCACGAGCAAGAAGGAGACAACAAATCTGAAATCCAAGTTCAGATCACTCCAAAATTGCGAAAATAATTTTCTAGCCTTTGATCGGTCAATTCTCACTGCTAACTGGTCCCCGCTGATGTGGCAGATCAGCTTCTTCAGGCTATTGAATCAGATGGATTGGAACAACCTGCTGGACTCTAACTTTTAGTGGGCTAGGTCGGGTCTACCTGGTATAAACTTGGATATGGTAATCATGCCTAGTAATTAAGTGGCAAAGGGTTTGTGACACGTACCACAAACTGTGGGACACATGCAGGGAACAAAAATCCCTTTTCGTAATCAATCCCCCTCTAGTGTCGATCAAAAACTTCGGGACCAAAGGCTCCTCTTGTAGCTTGCCGACTCCGAAATAGATGGTGGTGATCTTCGACAATGGTGGACTAAAACATGCAACGAAGGAAAGGGCGATGACGACAATGGTCTTTGGCACTACTTGCTACAGGACGACGGTGGTGCACAAGTATGGCGCTTCTTGACCTTCTTCTCTGCTTCGTTTCTTCTTCTCTTTCTGTTCTTGCTTTTTCTTTTCTTTTCTTTTCTTTTTATGGCTCGAGCATGGAGCTTCAAGGGTGGGCGACGCAGTGGGGAAAGGCGATGGGGTTCGATGGTCTGGGAGGGCAGCGGATTTGGTAGTTCCGGCTGGGGTGGGTTTTCTGGAAGGTGGGTATTAGGGTTTCGGCGAGTCAGGTTCTAGAGTTGACGAGGGTTAGCATTTCGAAGTGGATAGCTTTCGATGGTCGTCGGCTACGTTGATGACTATTCTGGATTATTTTTTTTCTAATCTAGGTGGTGTCGATGGTGACGATGGGTTTGGCAAGGAAGGTTTGGAAGGGAAGGGGATTTTATGGTTCAGCTATGATGGAGATTGGGGTTTTGGGTCTCGATTGTGGGAGATGACAGGGTTTGGGTAGATGGTTACGAGGATGATGATGAGATGGATGGATAGGCTTCGATCGATGATTGGAAATTGATTGAAGCGAGATGGATCTTCGCTTTGATGCCAACTGACGCAGAGGCCCTAGGGTTAGGGCTTGTGGGAAAGTGCCGAAGCACATGTCCGAAGACACTTCAACAAGCACAATAGAATGATGCAAATAGACCTCATGTCTCATGTGTACGACCCAAGTAGATTTAGGGATTTTTCTATTTTATTTAATTAATTGTTATTAGTTACTAGTTTTATTTGATGAGTTGTATTTAGAATTAAGCTGGGAAGCACGGACACCTCTCCGGGGCCGGAGTGTCGGTGTCCGACACGTGTCGACACGGGCACGCTCCGACACGTGTCGGACACGCAAAAAAGAGTGTCCAGTTTATTTTTTAATTTTTTATATTTCGGACACGCTGGGGACACATTCTGGACACGTGTCGGACACGCTGGGCCTCTTTTTAATTGAAAAAAAATAGAATAAAAGGGCCATCCTTAAAAAAAGAAAAGCAAAGGGGGTTATTTGTAAAAAGAAATTGATGCTGCTCCCTTTGTCTTTGTATGAATTTTATGGAACTATGGATATTTCATGTTTAATGATTATTAATTATGTTTCAATTTTGTATTGCTATTTGATAATTTGATTTGTTTGTTAGTTGGTACAGTGGTACTTGATTTTTTATTTATTTGATTGCTAAATTGATTACAAAGTTAAAATGATAGTATCTTTTAGTATATTATTAGATTTATTATTATTATTATTATTAACGTGTCCCTGACGTGTCCGTGTCCTACTTTTTTGAGAAATGCCGTGTCGGCGTGTCCGTGTCGTGTCGTGTCCGTGTCCGTGTCCGTGCTTCTTAGGAATTAAGTTTCTAATTTCTTTAGTTTCCTAGTTTAATTAGGTTTCTTAGGCCCCAAGTGATGTTTCCTATTTATATGGCATTGTAGAAGATGGATTTTCAGAGTCGATTAATTGAATTGGGCTTTCCAATTAAGGTGTGTCCTTGTTATTGTCTCTGCGGAGACTTGTTGATTGTTGAAGTGTATGCGGACACGTGCTTCGACACTCCATGCAAGCCCTACCCATAGGGCCTTCATCAAACAGGCGAGGAAAAGTTGGCCACTTTCTGCAGCAGAAATTTACCACATTGGGCGGAGCCGCTTTTCCACAAGGAAAAACAATAAAATGAGCTAAACTTTTTATGATTGCCCAACAAAGTGTTTCCGATGGGGGGGTTAGGGATTGTTTTCTCCCATGGAAGAGGAAAAGTCCGAGGAACCGATTTTTTGCAGATACTACACAAACCTATTTCCACGTACCCGCAGCATCCACAGAAAACTGGTTCAAACTTTCACTTTTTCATAAGTGGGCTAATGCAGTACGGACCCATGGTCCCCCATGGGTTGACACACCAGTGGGCCCAGCCCATCCACCTTAACCAAGCACTTTGGACCCAGCCCATCTATTTTCATGTTTTTAGCTCATTAGGGTTTTGTTTTATGCTATTTTATGGTTTATATTGGATATTTTAATCATGGTCATCAACATGTTTGGATGGTCCAAATTAGTTTTAGGTTTTATTATTCTCCTATATAAGTGATGTAAAGCCTCTTGGCTTGGGCAAACTATGATTAATGGAAACAAAGTGAGTGACTTTGGGGTTTCCTGAGTTCTCTCTTATTCCTCGCCCGCGATGGGGAGTTTGACGTGAGGCCAATTTCCAGGCGAAAGCCTGACCTATCTCTTCCACCTTCCATCTCTAGTCCCTCCATCTCTACCCGCCCCGCATCTAGTACCCCGCTCCGCATCATGGCCCCATGAAGGATGTTACAAATTTCTCTTGGCTCAAAAGAAATTAGGATGAAACTGGGTGTTCATTAACAGATGTCTACGTGGCAACCCATTTATGTTGAGGTATGCACATTGCACACCTCCTAATGGGGCCCACCTGATCACCAGACCTCTCTCTCTCTCTCTCAGGTGGGCCATGGAGCAAGGTGCACATGGGAGGGGCACCATCAAGGTGCACAAAGGATAATATATATATATATGAGAAATATTCATGCTTACGGTGAGGGACAACATAGTGGGGCCAACTTTATTATACACCCGAACCTTCTACACACATGGGAGCCCTTGAACGACATTAGATCCATCGAGTCTTCACCTATCTGAATGGATTGGACCATTCGATCAATGGTCTTTTTTTTTTTTTTTAAGATAAATTCGTTAAATTTGTGGGCTATGGATGAAGGGGTTAGAAGCATGGGATTGACCCCAAACTTGGTATATGGGCCCATCCAAGATATATCTTTCCATCCCCCTTAAGTCCCATGATCAGTGGGGCCCACCTAAGTTTATAGGGAAATGTTCTTGTGCATCCTTCCCTCACCATATGGTGAGGGACAAACTTAATGGGGTCCATGTAGGGCCCCACTGATCATAGGACTTGGGGCGCGTGGAAAGAGCTTTCTTGGATGGGCCCATATATCAAGTTTGGGGTCAAGTCAATCCCATGCTTCTAACCCCTTCATCCGTGGCCCATGAATTTAACGACATTATATTAAAGAAAAGATTTGACCTTCAATTCAAAAGTCCAATCCATTTGGATATGTGAAAACTTGATGGGTCTAGTATATGTAGGGGTTAAGGAGGTCCCATATATGTAGATGGCTCAGATGTATCATAAAGTCGGCCCCAATATATTGTCCCTCACCATAATACGGTGAGCATGGTTCAAAATAGCGGCCGCTACGTAGCGTAGCGCTTGCATTATCGGTTGTAGCACCGCTACACTATTTTGAAAATAGCGGCACTACAGTCTAAAGCCTAATAGAGCCAAGTAATTTTAGTTTTAAACACTGTTTTTCCTATTTCTTATCTTCAATAGTCTTTCCTAAAGTTATCTCTATCCTTATATGGTTTCAAATCACAAAAGAAATACAATATTGTTTGCTATACAAGATTCGAAAAAATTTGACCATTTAAAAAATTCACACCGCTACGTATCACTCGCTACGTTGTGCTTTGGCCCATGACCGCTACGCCTTCCACAACCACTATTTTGATCCTTGACGGTGAGGGATGGATGCGCATTAACATTTACACAAAAATGTTCATGGATGTGAAAATGTTCATGCGCATCCATCCCTCACTGTATTATGGTGAGGGACAGCTTGGTGGGGCCCACCTAGGGCCCCACTGTTCAAGGGACGGGAGGATGGAAAGACATCTTGGATGGGCCCACAAATCAAGTTTGGGGTCAATCCCCTGCCTCTAACCCCTTCATCCGTGGGCCCATAATTTTAACGACTTTATATTAAAGAAAAATCTTAACCCTCAATCCAACGGTCAAATCCATTTAGATTGGTGAAATCTCGATGGATCCATGGTAATTTAGTGGGTCCCATCTAGGGATGACATTTTTAACCCGACCCGCCCCAACCTGGAGTGCCCGCCCCGCCCCGTACGAGTTTTCCCCACCCCGACTCTTAGACGAAGTGGGGACGGGGCAAAAAAATATACCCCGAATCAAACATACCCATCCGCGCCCAGCCCCGCTGCCGCGCCCCGAAATACCGCCCCGTAACCCGCCCCAAAATTAATAATCTTCTAAAAAATATATATATATATATTAGATTTCTTTTATAATAAATAAACATATTTATATGTAAATGTATATATTGATTTTATGTTGTTATTAAGGGTTAAGTAGATTGATTGAAGACTATTTTTAAAGTTAAACATGTAATTGAATGAACCCTAGACATTATAAAAGCGTATAATATGATCCCATTCCCTCTAATTCAAATTTAATGAAATTAAAGTTGTTAAAAAATCTATCTAACTATCTAAGCTTATTTTACTTTAATCATATATAATGTTAAATTGTGACATGATAAATCATATTAAATAAAACGAATATAAATATATAATAGAATGATAGATCATTCTTTAAGCTTATAATAACATATATGATTAGAGATAGCAAGGTAAATTATAATTGGTATGATTCTAATCATACTAATAACAATTTAAATTATACTAATTTGATATAACATTACAAGATATATCATGCTATACGCTTATAATAACTTATATGATTAGAAATAGCAAGGTAAATTATAGTTAGTAACTTAATATGATTCTAATCATACTAACAACACTATAAATTATTCTAATTTTAATTATATGTAATCAACCTCTTTATTAGTGAGTGGAGTTCAATACCAGAAATGGAGTAATCATACTAACAACACTATAAATTATACTAATTTTAATTATATATAATCAACCTCTTTATTAGTGAGTGGAGTTCAATACCAGAAATGGAGTGAAACCATGTATTGATGGAGTTCATGATATTTTAGAGAGATATTGTTTTTTTTATAAAGAATGTCTCAAAGCATATATGATATTTTCAAGTGTACGTTAGTGGCCTTCAAGGGCTTAGAGAAAATCTTACAAGAATAAATCTCACTTTAAATAGGTAAAATTTCAGTTAAATGAAAATTTATAATATTAATATTAGATAATTTTAAAAAATTTAAACAATCTAACAGTGCCCCACAGTTATAAAATATTTATGCAGGGAGATCTTTTTATTCTACTTTGGGAAAAACGTCATGGTCCCTAGGAAGACTAATGTTTTGAGAGGGACCTGAGTTTCGGGCAAATAAGTCAACATGGTTGAGGTTTTTTTTTTTTTTTTTAAGATTATTAAGGCATGGAGACAACATAGATGAATCATTCATGTGCTTTTTACCATGTAAAATAAACGAATTTACCTTTTTCTTTGTAGTCAATCCAAAATTTAATTTATTTTGCCTTGAAAGAAAAATTATAAAGCTAACCAAAATTTTCTTATTTGGGTCTTGATTTAGAATGGAGAAAAAGAATACATGTAGCAAACACTGTCACAGCTGGGAGCCTGAGACAAGGCTTTGATGATGAGGGTTTCAATATAGTATGTACTTTCAATATAGCCTGGCCCACTATAGGAGGCTCATGAATTGAGAGCTTTACAATAAATAATGATTTAATATTCATATGACAATACTTGAAGTTCATATATAAATTCTATTTTTTTTTAATTACTAGTATGTGTTTTTAGAATGTTTTTTTACATTTCAAGAATTTTATATACTTAGCTGTATATAAAATACTTAACCGTACCGTTAAAAAAAAAGAAAAAAAAAGGGACTGAATGAAATATTTTTACCTTATTCATAAGAAGCAAACTGAAACCCTAGCCATTCAGTCTCTCAACTCTCAAGTCTCAACTGATCTACAGTTCTACATCTACACCAGCGTCCAGCCCCGCCAGCCTCCATCATCTCCCATCTCTGCCTTCCAACCTCTCCATCGCCGTTCACCACCCTCTCCATCTCCTGCGTGCGTTTGCCTCTCCCTGTAACCCATCTCACGCACTACCATCTTCATCTTCCTCCGCCGGACGCACGTACGCAGCAGCCCCCGGACACCGCAACGCCTTCACCTTCCTCCTCCGCCTCACGCGACGCCTCCCCTGTAGCAGGTACACTCCCCTGTCTTTTTTTCATCTTGGCCCTTTTCCATCACACACGGAGGTCGAATAAAATGATGGGATTTTGATTGGGGTTTTGATGGGTTTCAATGGGCTGCTTTGTTGTGTTCTTTCTTGCTGCTTGGTTTGGCCCTGCAGCCTGCTGCCCTGCTTTGGTTTCTTCTCTGGGCCTCTCCTATTCCTTCAGTTTGGCTGTCTTTTGGCTGTCATTTGTTTGTTGAGTGGTGGTACTAATGGGTGGGATTCTAATGGGTTTCTTGACGGGGTCATGGAGATCTCTTAGAAGTGGGCATCTACAGTTTGAAACTTGAAATTGGCTAACTGTTAATAAAGAAGTGGGCATCTACAGTTTGAAACTTGAAAGGACCCTGGAGTTTCATTTATGCGTTGCAACAAATCAAGGACTTGTATTCCACATGCATGTAATTTTAATTTATTTTTTTAACACAAGTATTGGTGATTTGATTGGGCATTCATAAGCTAAATCAGGGTGTATTAGCAAAACAATGCTTATAGATTTTGATTTTTCTTTGCATTTCCTCTTCTACAAATCAGACACTAAATATTCCTGTATGTCAGGTGATTGTAAATTGTTGAATCTGATATAGTACTTGATCCTAAACATGAGCCTGCTTCACACTTTGGGCCTGCAACTTGATCTTTCCTTTTGAACGGGTTTGTTCCTTATGTTATCACTACCTCTAAGGGCCCGTTTGATAATTTTACTAGTAAAGTCAAGTTAAGTTAAACATCCCATCAAAAACACTTTTTACAAAAATTCCCTCCATCTTTTCAAAAAAAAAGTCAAAAAGCAACTACATTTACTCACTAAAAGACAAAAAATCTTCATTTCCCCATACAAAAAGTCAAAAATATTCCATTCCAAACAACTAAAAACAAAATACCATCATAACTCACTTATATTTTATTCATTCTTTTCATTTCACTTCACTCCACTTTATTTTAAAAGTAAATTACCAAACGGGCCCTAAGAGAGAGTTTGGTGCGGACATATAAAATTGCTGAACCTTATAAATTCATGCTGCAGTCTTGTGCTTTTGTAGCAGACACAAGAAATTAAGCGTGACAACCCTGTCAAACCCCAGATTTGCTGTTGAATCCAAAACATTGAACATTATTTACAAACTTCATGTATATGCACATGCAATTTTTTCAAAAAATATTTAACTGCATTTTGAATGTACTCCTACTGAAAGGGGCACTAAAATGGAAATGAAAATTCTCACTGGTTGTTCTTAGTACTGGTGGGGATGATGAAATCAAACAAGTTGTTAGTGTTGGAAGTTAGAGTCTTATCTTAAAATATACAGAAGTTAGTTTTCTTCTCGTCATTGCTGAATTTTCTACCAATGTCTATATTGAAATGGGTTTATGTTTTTAGGTGAATTTTCACTATGTTTGTGGTTGCACCACATCGGGGCGGGGACGGGGTATTTAACATACCCCGAATTGCGGGGCGGGGCGGGGGCGGGGCAACCCAATTCCGTCCCCTCTGCCATCCCTACTCCCATCTGTGTGGACGGTTCGGATGGATCATAAAGTCAGCCCAACTAGCTGCCCTCACCTAATACTGTGAGGGACAGATGCACATGAACATTTCCCATATATAGAAATACATACATACATAGACAATATAAACCTAATTGTCCTGGTCATAGCTACCTAATTCGGTACAATTGGTTTCAAACCACGAATAGTTAGAACCAAACAATTCATGGTTTGATTCCTTGAAATTCGGCTTTTCAAAACTATGTAGTTCGATGGATTCCGACATTGTTAGTCTCAAAAGGAACAGTATGAAATGTACATTTTTGAGTAATCATGCAACGGTGCAATGCACTTAACATAGACCAGAGGGTGGCCCAGTGACCCCACCACAAATACAAAGGCATGTTAGATTAGTTGAGTAGAATATCAGTCTCACCAAATATTATTAATCATCAAATCAAAGAAAATAAAATGGATGGGTAATATAGAAGCATTGAACAGTTAAAAATGATTTTCTGTCTGTATGACCAAATATGCCTGATGAGGTATAAATTTCTCATATCGCTAACGCATCAAGCTTTCTTCCAAATGGAGTGACCACAGAGCCACTCATAAGTGGTGCGTGTCCACTATCGCACTATACAAGGAAATTTCTTTTAACAAGTGCATGTATGGAAGATTTTACTTAAGCAAGATGTTAGTTGGACATCTGTGCTTGCAAAAAAGATCTTGCGGTTATATCCATTTTTTGAATTCAAATCCTCCAGACTATGACTTGGAGAAATCCTAAGTTAAAGGGGTGGAACTCCATACTAGGGCCCATTGGTTAAAAATTTGACCCACTCAAAATAAATTCCCTTTAGTGTATGAGGTACCTCCAAATTTAACTTGAAAAGGAGTTGGTCTCATCGAAAGATTGACCATTTAACTAAAAAGTGATTAAACAATCTAATGCCTTATTTATTAATCACATTTTTTTCTAATGTTTATCAATCTTATGGTGGGACCAAATCCTATTGAGATAAAATTTGTATATAGCCCATGCATTGTAAGGGAGTTATTTTGAGCGATTCAGATTTCCAATAGATGGGCTCCACCATGGACTATGGATCTCCACTCCTTTTAACTCAAGATTAGCCCATCTATGGAATTCCTCCATGTCGAAGAGTTATTTTGAGCGATTCAGATTTCCAATAGATGGGCTCCACTTTGGAGTTCCACTCCTTTAAGTCAAGATTAGCCTGTCTATGGAATTCCTCTCCTTTAACTCAAGATTTTCCAAAGTCAAAGCCTCGGAGGATCTATATTCCCCCAAAGAATAGCATGGATTGCATATAATATCTATTAGACTTATGAATTGCATTGTATTACATATTCGAATTAGTGCATCGAACTTGTCAAATTTGAACTTCGAATTAAGTGATTTTAAAAACGAACTAAATGAGCCTACCCTATTGAATTTTTTGAATTGATTCAATAGTCAAACTAGAAACAATGAACTCAAATGTGAATTAGTCGAACAACGAATCAGGTAATTATGGCCATGGTTCCAGGTTGATGCAAAGCACAAATTGTATGGGCCTGGCCCATTGTTGAGTCTTTTATTTTCATCTTTGTAGCCCATTTGTGGAGGGCATTTTAGACTTTTCTTCTCCATTTTTTCGGGTTAGGGCTTTTTGATGAATATATATATATAGCAATGAGAAGAGGATGAAGAGGAAGCTTTCGGACATTTGAAGAAGATATATTCCAAACTTTGAGAGGTTGGATTTGTGTTGCAACAGATTTGCCACTTGGCAATCTGATTTGCATCGGTTGGTATCAGAGCATCCAGGTTCGGGTTGCTCAAGTTCCATCTCGATCAACGGATTGAATCTCAAAGTTGAGATGATCTTCGTTTCAAGAGGGAAATGGAGAAGGAAGTCGATCGCAGTTGATCTTGGTGGGCCACGTGTTGCAGCAGAGGAGATCGATTTGCGGCAGCACTGATAAGTGCTTAAATGTGTACAACTTAAACCCTAATATTTGATTTATCTTGCGCTAGTTCATGGTTATTTTATTTGTTTTTACATTGTCTTTGTTATTTTTAATGAAAATGTCAAAAGGAGCTAAAAGAGAAGAATTTCAGCAAGAAAAGGTTAGAGGAGTCGATGAAACCCTAGTTCATTCATTCTCATTTTTTTTAATCCTAGTAGTATTAGTGTTTGGTTACTTTCCATTAAGCTTTGGATTTATTTTAATAGTTAAATTTACAGTTTTTAGTAATTTCATTCAACCATTCAGCATTCAATCACTTTTTCATTCATTTCATATTCTGAATTTTTAGTTATTTTTTACATTGTTTTATCACAAGTCTTCATGGGATTGACCTTGTACTTATAATTCATTATACTACATAGTGATCTTGTGCACTTGCGAGTTTAAATTGTGTGCATATTAAATAGCTTATTTCTAGGTTACTTGGTGCATACCAAGCACCAAGAAGAGGGACTGTTTGCAGCCCCATGATTGGACTGTGGGTCGTGACCAGATCATCGAGGATCTGGTTCAGGCTTCAATTTGGATACAATACAGAGAAGAAGGCCTGGGAGTTGCGTCGGTTTCATTGGTGTTGATCAAAGGGGCGAAATCAGATCTCCGGTGGGCCGCACTCAGCAAGGATGCAAATATCGGCCGCTACGCATGGGTAATTATCGGCCGCTACGGAAAATCACACCGTAGCGGCCGATATTTTTTCGTAGCGGCCGCTACGTGGCGTGGGGCTTTATAAAGCCCCACAGCCGGCCCTAACCCTATTTTTTCCCTTTTCAAGTGCTGTGTGCGCCTCCAAACCCACTCATTTTCAAGTTTCAACTACAAGACTATGCAAGCAAGTGAGTAACATCAAATTCGAAGGAATCAAACACAAACAAGTGAAACAACTACAAGATCCAAGGCCCAAGCTTCCATTCCACCTAGGTATGTTTTTCTTTTTTATTTTTTTCTAGTCTTTTGACTTTTGATTTGAGAATTGAGATCATCTATTCATCTCTTTCTAAGAGTCTAAGTACTATAAAAAGCTTCATTGTCTTGTAATATGATGAGATCCATGTTTCCCTTTCATCATGCACACATATATTTATTTTTATTTTATTTTTCTCTACTTTTTATTTTCGGATTTATTTATTTTTTTGAAAAAAAATTTTGAAAACTCATGGGCAACCCATGAAACCACTTGGAAATTGCTTGTAAATGATAGATCTATGTTTCCCATGGATCAATCCATCACATTTTCATTGTTTGTTGATTTTTCTCTATTTCTCTATTTTTTTATTTTCGTATTTATTTATTTTTGTTAAAAAAAAAATTTAAATACTCATGGACAACCCATGAAACCCCTTGGAAATTGCTTGTAAATGATAGATCTATGTTTCCCATGGATCAATCCATCACATTTTCATTGTTTGTTGATTTTTCTCTATTTTTTTATTTTCGGATTTATTTATTTTTTTGAAAAAAAAAATTGAATACTCATGGATAACCCATGAAACCACTTGGAAATTGCTTGTAAATGATAGATCTATGTTTCCCATAGATCAATCCATCACATTTTCAATGTTTGTTGATTTTTCTCTATTTTTTATTTTCGGATTTGTTTTTTTTTTGGAAAAAAAAATTGAATAATCATGGACAACCCATGAAACCACTTGGAAATTGCTTGTAAATTATAGATCTATGTTTCCCATAGATCAATCCATCACATTTTCAATGTTTATTGATTTTTCTCTATTTTTTATTTTCGAATTTATTTTTTTTTGAAAAAAAAAATTGAATACTCATGGACAACCCATGAAACCAGTTGGAAATTGCTTGTAAATTATAGATCTATGTTTTCCATAGATCAATCCATCAAATTTTCAATGTTTGTTGATTTTTCTCTATTTTTTATTTTCGAATTTATTTTTTTTTGAAAAAAAAAATTGAATACTCATGGACAACCCATGAAACCACTTGGAAATTGCTTGTAAATGATAGATCTATGTTTCCCATAGATCAATCCATCACATTTTCAATATTTGTTGATTTTGCTCTATTTTTTATGTTCGGATTTATTTATTTTTTTTTTAAAAATAATTTTTAATATTTGAATACCAATCAAATGTCTTGAAAATGGTTCCTAAATTTGTGATATATGTTTCCTCTAACATGTTTCTTTGTTTTTTTAATTTTTAACATACTACTTGTTCATATTTATAGTCAGCCAGGTATTCAGTCTATCTGTCTTTGCCAATTGATAAGTTAAAATGCCTCGTGATATTGATTCCGCATGGAGCTTTGGTGAGGCAGTTGAGAATAACAGGTTGAAAATCAAATGCAAGTTTTGTGGGAAAGTCACCAATGGAGGCATTACAAGATTCAAGCACCATTTGGGCCACATTTCTGGCAATGTTGCTGGCTGTACCGAAGTACCAAGGGAAATCAGGGAAGAAATGAAAGCTTTGGTTGGCCAAAACAAAGCTAGAAAAGTAGAGATAAAAGAAAAGAAGCGGCAAGATGTTGATGCTGCCCGTTATGATGTATTTGGAGATGAATACTTTGATGAGGAGGAAGATGTACGGATGGAGGCTGCACGCCGAGAGTCTTTGATGAGTCAACAAGAAGAACATGAACGTCGTGCATTTGCTGGAAGCAGATATTATGATGCAGGGGGCTCATCTGCTTCTGTGCCAAGCAGGGTAAGGGCATTGTGGGGTCCATGCGTAGGGCATTTAGCACCCGGGAACGGGATGTTAATGTAGAGTTGATCTCTACGGGAAGAGCAGTTCCTCCCCCTGTTGATCCTCTAGCATATAGAAAAGAGGGAGCTAAACAACCAAAAATATCTAGTGTTGTGAAATGGGTAATGAAGGCTGCAAGAGATAAATTGGCCAAAGCTACAGCAAAATGGCTAATTCACAAGAACATACCACCTACAACAGTAGATTCCCCATATTTCCAGACTATTCTTGATGTTGCCGCAGAAGCTGGGCGGGGTATACAGGCGCCCTCCGTATATGATGTGGGCACTAAATATCTTGAAGAATAATATAAAGAAATAAAGGCTTGGGTGGAAAAGTTTAGGCCCATGTGGCAACAGAATGGTGTTACCATCATATGTGACGGGTGGACCAGCGGCACCCAATCACAATTAATAAACTTTTTGGTGTATTAAGTCGCTGGGACCGTCTTTGTGAAGTCCATTGATGCATCTGAACATAGACGGACAGCCACATATATATATATATACTCTTATGGATAAAGTTGTAGAGAGTGTGGGAGAGGAGTATATTGTACAGATTGTTACAGATAATGGCGCCAATTCCAAGGCAGCAGGTTTGAAATTAATGGAGAAGAGGACCCATTTATTCTTGACCCCATGTGCAGCACACTGCATAGATCTCATCTTGGAAGAGATTGGAAGGAAGACAAAAGTGGCTTCAATGATCAAGGCATGTAGAGGAATTACAAGATTTATATATGATCATTCATGGGTGTTAAGCTTGATGAAAAGATACACAAATAACCATGCCTTGCTGCGTCTAGGATTAACTAGGTTTGCAACCCAGTTTCTGGCTATGGAAAGCCTTGTAAAATTTAGAACGGAGCTCATTCAGATTTTGCATCAGAAGAATGGCTTCGTTCGAAATGGGGCAATGCAACCAGTGGTCCGGAGTTTGAAGTCCCAAACCTGATGAGGGACAATAAATTTTGGAAGAAAGTAAGGAAGATATTAAAGGTTTTTGAGCCTTTAGTTAAAGTGTTGCGGCTTGTAGATGGTGATGACAAGCCGACAATGGGCTTTATATATGAAGCAATGGATCGGGCAAAGCAATCCATTATGGAAAAGGTTAGATATCACGAGAAATATATAAAGATTATTGATGCCCGTTGGAACGATCAGTTGCACCATCCATTGCATGCTGCAGGTAATTAATATATATCTTTGTTTGTTGAAACTTTTTGTTTTCCTAACTAATGTATTTATTATCTTGTTTGCTCACAATACATTCGACATATTTATGTAGGTTATTTTTTGAATCCCGAATTCTATTACCGCAATGTCGAACTACACACCGAAGCAATAGATACGGACTTGCGGGTAGGATTACGGGAGGTGTTGAAGAAATTGTTAAATCCAGATGATCAAATTGATGCCATACAAGAGGTGAGTGGGTGGTTACTTAAGAGAATTTAATTATGTTGTAGGGGTTTACTGACTTATATCTAATTTTCACATTGCAGATATCTATATATATACAAAGGAGAGGAACCTTTGCTGACCCTCTTGTGATACGATCGATTGGAAGGATGCCACCTGGTATGACTATGAACAAAAGACATATCCACATTGTAGATATCTTGTGATACGATCTAATTTTCTTTATTTATTTTTTGCATTTCAGCTGATTGGTGGATGAATTTTGGAGAGAGTGCTCCACATCTAAGGAGTGCGGCTGTTCGCATCCTTAGTCAAACTACAACATCTTCCAACTGTGAAAGAAATTGGAGCACTTTCTCTTTGATCCCCACGAAGGTCAGGAATCGGCTTACCATGCAGAAACTCAACAAGTTTGTATATTGTCATTACAATCTGAAGTTGAGAAACAGAATTAGGGAAGGGTAAGGGATAGTCCTGATTATTGTCCCATTAATTTGGATCACATATTTAGAGAGGACGATCCCTTACTCCCATGGCTAGCCGAGATAGAGGATCCACTGCTAGATTCAGATCCGGGGTTTCAGGAAACGGTTCAAGAGTTGATAGGTGAGGACATGGGTGAGGCACCTGCAGAAGGTCAGCCACCTCAGGGAGAAGGTACCAGTAGTAGGACTAGGAGGAGTGGGAAAGAACCTGCTTCTGAGAAAGCTAGTTCCACCACAGTCTCTTCAAGTAGCCATGGTGGAGGAGATTGAGGAGGAGACAGTGGGACAGGTGGTACTAGTGAATACTATCAACATGATGAAGACGATGTTATTCTTGTAGAGGAAGTACAGGAGTTACCTCCATCTGGAAGATTTGATCCAAGCCGTGGTTATCAACGGCGCCGAAGAGATTCACCACCTGGGGCTGGAGGTAGTACTGAGCAAGGAAATATGGGTGGAGATTTTGTAGGACAAGAAGCGGCATCATGGACTGATTCGTGGAACCCTAGTTACAATGGACAAGGACCCTCACACTCATAGTATTTTGACTTTTTTCCATATGGTCAAGTACAACAAGGAGAAGAACAGTCTTCAACTTCGGGGTCCTACTCATATGGTGACTATGGTGAAACGCAATATGGTTGATATCCACCTGGAACACCTCCACCTCCTCCAAGTTCCTATGATGTGGGTGTGGCTGCCTTCTTTGGATTTGTGGATCCCAATACTCATCAATATCAAATTCAATATGGTGCCAATAGAAATGATAACACTGATGGGGATGAGGATGACCATAGCCCCTTGAATCTTGGTAGACATTCCTTTTGGTGGTGATCAAGGTATTCCTAATTTTCTATTTCTTTCACTAACTCTCTACTCTCTTTGTCATTTCTAAATTGGTGTTGAATGTTGATTGTTGATCACTTCATAGTTCATTCACTTGATTGAATTTGAACCTTGAATGCTGAAGTATTGATATTTGATTGTTCAAAGTTCACTAATGACCTAACTCTTAAGTCTTCTTAATTCTTATGCCTTTATTTCATGTTCTAAATTTTTTTTAATGAGCTTTCCATTACTTTTTAAGTTAACATGACTAAGAAACATGAATAAAATGTGAAAAAACTAATCATTACTATTATTTTCTATTTATATAGCGATACAGGACCTCATATATTGAGGGCACCGCTACGCCCCCTTTTCTTACTTACTTTTTCAAAAGAACCACATTTTCTTTCATTTTACAATTTTTTGGATTTTTTGGAATTTTTTCAGATTTTTTTGGCGATTTTTTAAAATCGCACCGCTACGCCGCTACGTATCCCCGCTACGCTACGTATCGCCCGCTTCGTAGCGGTTTAGCGGCCCGCCGCTACCGCTATTTTCATCCTTGGCACTCAGATCTCAGTGCAGAAGGTTGGGCTTGGATTCTGTCATGAAAAAGAAGGATCCTGGTCTATCGCCCGACCCCGGAGAAAGAGGTTGGATTTGCAGATCGTCTGGTTCTGTTGGTCTGCAACTGGCAAAAGAGACAATTCTATCTCGGTCTTGGGTGAGATCCGATTTGAGAAGGAGGAGATTCCGGACACTCGCAACGTTGACGATGCCGGACAGCCACCAACATCTGCAGTGAACTATCATCATCGCCGAACGACCGTTCACAAGCCCCCTTCTGTGGTGAGTAGAAACAAAGAAAGAGGGAACCAGAACTCTCCTTGTTTCTGAAATGGAAAGAAGAGAAAAGTCTATTTTTTATTTATGTGGGTGGAAAAAAAAAATTTCACTCCCCTGGCCAAGTTGTCAGAGAAGTGATCAGCAACTGCCGTGTCTCCATCACCCAAGAAGAAAAGGGGAGGGCAGAAGCTCTGCCCTGGTTTTCTGTAACAATCGGGGAGAGGGTGCTGCTGGAACCGAACCATGCCCTCTTCAGTTGATCTCACCAATTCAACACCTGCTGAAGGTCTGCTCCCCATCTCTTTCAGTCTGTGCAAAAAGGCACAGGAAAGGAGGCCAGATTGAGCCTGAACACCAGACCTGGGTTCTGACCTGGGCCAGGCCAGCAACAGGTAACAGTCAGGTTGGGTTGACCTGACCTGGTTTAAAGCAAGTTCTAGCAGCACTGCACTCGTGCAGAGGGACTGCCCTCTTGCCTCCTTTCGGGTTCTGAAATTGGTCTCCTGTACCAGGCAAGAACGGGCCAGGTGGACCATCCAGAGTAGAGCCCAGCAACCAGCATCAGTGACATCAGTGCAGACGTCAGTGCAACTATATTGGCCAGTCAGATTTGATCACAATCACGGGGCCAGATTTCTTTTAGGATCTTAGAATGGCCTGAAATTGGATTTTAGATGCGGTTCCTCCTACGCACTGATGGCGCTTAGATCTACACAGTAGGTCAGTTAAATACTTTTAAGAGCATTTTTTTTTATGTCATTCTTGCATTCACAGTCAACATGAGACACGCTGAATTTGGCATAAATCCATTCAAGTATGGGGATCAATATTATGGAAAGGAGTTCTACTTTGAGCAGTTAACTGATTAAAGGCAAAATAAATTAACAGTTGATGAATACAGGATCAATTCCAAGAATTGCATTTCTTATGTGGACTAGATGAAAACCCAACACATGATTTACCTCGTTATATCAGAGGTTTGAGAGAAAACATTAGAAAGCATATGAAGTCCTACCTAGCCATTCATGAAGCATACCAATATGATATCCGTGTTGAGCACAAGCTTAAACAGTCCAACATAAGGCAACTTAAGTCTCAAAGTGAAAAATGTCAGCAAAAGGAGTCAAAAGAAGAAATTATGAAAGCCATTGATGATGAGAATGTCGCAGATGATTTTCTATATTTGCCTCCTATATTTAATAGCTATATGGAAGATGATTGTCAAGAAAGAGAAGATTTAATAGTATAGTGGATGAAACATGTGAACAAATTGATCAAATGTTGGAAGAGGCGAATGAAGGACAAGTGGAAATTGAAGACTTTGATTTGGTTAATGATGAGATGGACCACTCAACAAATCTTATCGCAATACCAACTCCAAAGAGAGATGTGCCAATGGTGGAAGCCACATCAGAATTGGTGCCTAAGCAAGACTGCACATCACAATTTGCGACTCTTGAAGCTCTTCTTAAGTCTGAATATGTTGATCCATTTTGGGAAGCATTACAACATCAAGAAGAAGCATTCAAGCAAGATCGAGAAGTTCTCAAACAATTTCAAAATTCAAGTTCGCTAGTTGGAATATCATATGCACGGGCACCATGAGGACAATTTGAAGAGAAGTCAAGAAACAAAGAGCAAAAAATTACGTGAAGTTTCCAAGCCATGTGAAGAGTAGGGAGATCAACAAGTACATGGGATGCTTGTACGCTGGCTTTTTGACCCAGGAGGACACTTGCAGAACTCGAGGTCAAGTTCTTCCCAAGAAGGGGAGACTACTGCAGAGCACAAACTGTATGGGCCTGGCCCATTGCTGAGTCTTTTATTTTAATCTTTGTAGCCCATTTGTGGAGGGCATTGTAGACTTTTCTTCTCTATTTTTTTAGGGTTGCGGCTTTTTTATGAATATATATAGCAATGAGAAGAGGATGAAGAGGAAGCTTTTGGACTTTTGAAGAAGATATATTCCAAACCTTGAGAGGTTGGGTTTGTGTTGTAACAGATTTGCCCCTTGGCAATCTGATTTGCATCACAGGTGGAACTGTTCATGAAGTAAACCTTGCAAATGTATGGGGTAATCTGTCATATTCATACTAATAAAGATTATAGTTAATAAAAAGGCACCCCTAGAACAGTAAGATCCAAGTTAGTATCAACAAGCAATTACAGGTAGTACTTGGGCACCAGAAAACATACCTTGTAAACATGTGGTGCACCATGGATTTGTATCTTGCTTGAAGTTCTCTGACCAGGGAAAAAGTACATCTTAAGTATGGAACCTTTTCCCAGAACAGAACCATTACGAGCCCTGACAATAGCTTCCATTACTGCATCCCCGTGCTGACATTCATATGGTGCTCTCAACTCCTCCTGTAAGCATAATCACATTAGACATGAAACATCTGACCTAACTAATTGTGAATGTTGTGCACAGTTATAAAGAGAGTGCCTCGGATTCCCCGAATTCTCATTGTCAAAGAGGAAGAAGCATTACAGGGACAGTGAAGAATTGTCCAGGCCGTAACCTTATACTCCATTTCATTGCTTGGACCTCTGGTCTTTGATGCAACCAAGTTTTAAATGTCATCTTGGATTCTCCTTGTCCACAAAAGCCATCGAATGCTTCACTTCCAAGATATGCTGAGAAAGTAATCAACCGAAAGTAGCGCTCCAAGTATTCAGCGCCACGGTTCAAAGCAACCCTTCTCACCCTTGGCTCTACATGTTGTTGATTAAATACCCTCCTATACTGAAGAACTGCTTGCCGTATGTTCTGCAGAGCTGAACATCTATCAATAATAGCATCCAAAATCCCACGACATTCAACCCCATTATCAAATAGCCTAGTTATCTTGCGTAATAATAGGATGTCATCAATTCCAAAAGCATGCTGTAGCTCCTTTGGAGCTCTAGCCTTTGTTATAGTGGACATTCGTGCAGCACCATCACATCCAGCTTCTTCACAACTTGAAGAGCCACTGTCCATCTCTTCATGAGACACATCTCCAAATTGCATTCTAATAGGTCTCCCATAATCAATTCGAAGTTTCAGAAGGCAAGCAATCACGGTACCTGTAGTTGTCCTCCCCCTACCCATCTGCCACCAAAATAATATTAAAGGTCAAAGTGATGAATAATGCTATGATGAATATATTTCTGAAAATCGAAAAGGTCATATGCATATTGACATAATTCAAGCATCAAATATTGTAACAACAACTTATGGGATACCTACCTGGCAGTTAAAAACAAAAGCAGTATCCTTGGAGGCAGAGACAATGTTCATTGCCAAGGTGTCAAAATCGGAACTTTTGGGAGCTTTACCATCAGTGATGGGCACACGTGCATATTTAATAGGGAGACCTTCAGCCTCCAAACATTTGTAAACCTCCAGAGGGGTCTGAACTACTTCGGGATTTACATGTTCCCATGCATCAAATATTTGACTATCTTCTGTTTCATGAATTACCATTATGGCACCACCATAGCGCTCAGCCTCCCGTAGAATGTCCTCCTTTAATCGAGCTTCCATTCTCTCTACTCTTTGCCGATCTATTCCCTGTAATAATTCCAGTTTTGAGTAAATCAGTAAAAAAAGGACTGTTTATTCTGTTTGAAAATTGATAGCACAACATAAAATCTTCCAGCTGGAGAAAGAGGAAGACAAATCAAACTAAATGACAAAATAATACAACATTTGAGTACATCCAATGGAAAAGAAAATGTAATCCCACAAAAGTACCACACATACAATTGGATTGCTATGATCTGATGCATCACCCGAATAAAAGATCAAAGTCTACATAAGACAAACAAATCAAGAATTTAAAATAAGCAGGAGAAATTTCTACCGTGTACTCCAGCATGTTCTTGAATGGCCTTTCCACCTCACGAAGTACAAATGGTTTTCCATTGATATAGATAACAGGCTCTTCTCTCATATTGTGCCAGAAAACTGGGCGTCCCCCTTTAGTGCTACCTACCCTCCGAACAACAGTTCGAATGCCATCTACCGTTGGATTGGCAACACCATAAACTGGAAAACCAGGAACTTCTCTGAAATTAGGTGCACCTTCTACTCTTTCTGGCAAAGTAAGGTTTTGACAACCAGGGCAATGGTCACTTTTTAAAACAGTTTGACTTCCCAGCACTTCTCCATCCCTCATGGCAGCAACTACCCCCATCTCACAAGGACGGTGATCAGTAGATTCAACATTTTTCATCAAAGAAGATTTCGGGCTCGAACAACCAAGTGCACCCATTGGGTTTCTCCTCAGCAACCTACAGAAAAGGACAGAAGTATACAGGAACTGAAGTCCATGCAAAATGGCAGCAATGAACACATACATTGTAACATGGATCTGCAATGGTAATGAAGTAAGAAACATTCCTTGTCTTTAAAAATAGGAAAAAAAAAAAAAAAAAAGGAAAGGAAAAAAGAAACAGAATCCAAAGCTTAAGTACCAAACTCCTCAAGATTGAACCAGAGAAAGTAACCGTATTCCTACAAAGAACTGTGTATCTTAAGTTACATTAATAGAAAGAGAGTGATTTTTTCGAATAACACATTGCACTCCCGCTAGTCTTCCCTTTTCTAACACAATAAGCCCTAATATACCATTTCAATTTCCAAAAAATCACAAACCGGTGACAAAGCAGGTCAAAAGAGGAAAGAAGCATCTGCACTGCTTTTTGTCATTAACTGTATGACATAAGTAAATGTACCAACAAACATCTTAAAATTAAAAGCCCATGTCATTTGATAGATCTATATTTTACAAAATGTATGATACTTTCATAAAGTGATCCTACCATCTGTTAGAAAGCACTTTGAAATTTTCCCTACTCTCTTAGCAGGATAAGCAGGATTTATAAAAGGGGACACATAGTTCACCACGTGATCTGATAGGGCGGCATTTATCAATGCAATTCTTCCTCTAAAGAAAAGATATCTAGTCTTCAATGATGTTAACCACTTCCCACATGTTCAACAAATGTCTCCCAAGTGGTCAGCTCCTCTAGGGTTAACTCCAATGAAATCAAGGGACATTATAGGGTACTTCCCAGTCTTACAAACCATAACCATAACATCATTCATAATCGCCTCATCAAACCAAACTTGAACGCCTTTCTATTACTAGCAGTAACCTTAAACCTGATCAAAATCTTGGCGCACAAAACCTCATAGCCTCTGCTTGTAATATGGTCAAATCCAGTATGTGAAGAATATCTTTTGTATACAGTAAATCAGGAATTGTGTCTATTATCTTTAGGCAACCAATTTTTTTTAAATAAAAAGTAAAAAATAAAAATAAAATAGTAGTTATCATTACTTTTGAAGATTTTTAATTAGAGCATGAATCATTCTGCAACCACCATTGGAACCTGATCCTATCTCAAGGGTCAACTTGGTGCAATCTACTTTTTCACTTAACTGTATTCAAAGTCATGTTCTTTATGGCTACACAATCTATCATGTTTGTCCTAACTCCTGGCCTTGAATTGCCCGAAAAGAAATCCACAATTTGTTGCTACAAAAAGATCAAGTGCCTGAACATATTCAAGGAACAAGGATCTCATCAATCCACTTGAACAGATGCCTTTGCAAGACTCGAACAGATTTTTCCACTAGACATGTTCAGAAAAAATATAGCTCGCAAAAGGATCAGAAAGATATATTGCTCAAGAAGAATCTGCTTTTCACAAGATCCTATCTGCAAATAATTAATTCTTCAATATAGCAAAGGCACGAGACTACAAATCTACACGTTCTGCCATCTCGAAACTTGAGGGAATTTAAAGTAAGAATTTATATGTATATTTACCTGCGTAGTATACTATAAAGTTCAGGCCTTGCACTCATCCAGTCAGCAAAGCAGCTTTGACCAGATGAAATGGGGTGAAGGGCTGCTCTCTCAGTATGAATATAGACAGCAAAACAAATGAGAAAGTAATAGCGTTCCAAGTATTCAACAAAAAAGGAAAGTGATGCCTCCCTCTTCATCTCATCTGGTTGTCGATGGATGCTATTGCGATAAGTAGCAATAGCTTCTCGCAAGTTCTGTTAAACAATCCACAACAAGATACTTTTAAAAATGCTGAAAATGCTACATGAATAAAATCACAGTTTTATTAAAGAAAGGTAGTGATTACGTCCAACAGAGTACCATATATGATATAGCCAAAAAGCAGACATAACACATATATATATATATGCATTTCATTTCGTACAGAATAACTTCACTAAGATTTAAAACATTACAAAGTTTATGATAGATTTACCTGCATTGAGGCACACCTGTCAATGACATTATCCACCTGCCTCTTACCCTCTACTCCACCCTAATAGAACCGTGGTGAACGAAAATCCAGGGTCTCAGCAGCTTGTCAAAACAAAGAAAAAATTCAAGGATAAAGACAATTTTTAGATACCTCCAACACCCGAATCAAGCTTCTTATCACTGCATATTCACCTCTACGGATGGCCTCCTCAGAGTTGGGCAAAGTATCAGTGACATTGGCTCCGGCATCAAGAACTTTTCCCATTGAGGTTGTCCTTGGAATGCCTGTATGCATCAGTCAATAGTGGAAATTTATTGTCAAACAAAAAATGCAAGTATGCAACCCTCAAAAGACAACGTAACCTTATGCTGGTTCTGTAGGCAAATCACAACAGAAATATATACCTTATCCAACATATGAACACTGCATCTTGCAAAATTCATTTATCATTTTAAAGTGACATGCATGTACAAAAATGTTTGGAATGGGAGGATTTCATGATTACACAAAAATTGTTTTCTGTATTTGTGTATGCTAAAATTAGTTTTTTAAGGTATTTATGATGAGCTCGTGGATTAGGAACCCCACAAAAGTGGGACCCAAAGTCCAAGCAAGTCCACATTGCAATCAAAAGGAAAAATAGCTTCCACTCTTTGCAAATTCTCACCCACTCCTCCTGTAGATAAGGTTTATATTTGACGACACTAGATGCCACTTCCTCTCTGTTTTTTTTGTTTTTTGTTACCCCGGTCAAGGGGACTGGGACCGAAGATGCCACTTCCTATTGAGTCTGCTCTTGTTCTCCCTCCACAGCCAGATCCTCCTCCAGTTAAATCATCGGGTCGCCTCCTTTGCTGAAGTCTACGATACTCTGTAAAACTCCAAACTCCAGATTGTTTTGGTTTTTCTGCAATTTTTTTTTTTTCCACTATGGATTCATCACCAATTCCATCTTTTTATTCCCAAATTGCCAAAGACAAATGTTGGCAAAATGCCATGGCCAATCACCTTTATGCAAACTTGAGATCTAGTTCTGAAACCTTATTCTAGTTCGATTATTGTGAGAGTGTGGGTTTACACAAGTTTAGTCAAATGATGAGGACATCAGAACTCCTCCCTACAAAGTTTGTCAGAGAAGGAAGAAGAAGGCTCATGCGAGTCATTCATTGTGGTTGGATGATAATTTCCTGGTGTTTGATCATGTTAATCCTAAAGATCCACTGTTGGATCTTGATTTTGACAAAGATCAACGGCTGGATCTAATCCGATTATCCATGTGATCAAGTAAAAGACCCCATATGGCAAAATCAGGAAGACCCCACATTGGGATGTGCCAATTGGGAGGTACCAACAAGAAGACAAAAGCAAAGAAGATCAAGAGGGGGGGCATCTAGGGCCCAACCCTTGGCCGTACGGTCGAATGGCCATAGGGACCGTACGGCCCAGTCAAATCTTTTTCGCATTTATTTCAATTATTTTTATTTGATTGGAGTTTTTATGGTTCATGCAATTATGAGACAAGTAGATTCGTTTTAGGGTTAATGCTTTACTCTTTTTTTTTTTTTTTTTGCTAATAAGGTTAATGCTTTACTTATATAAGGATGTAATGCCTCTTTTTGAGTTAATGATCAATGAACAAGAATATTTTGGTGCTTTTTCTCCCTCTCCCAGTATAGGACTGGTGTGATGCCTAGCGATTTCCAGGTAATATTCTATTTCTTCTCCTCGTCTTTTCATTGAGGTACTCTTGTATCCTTCTCCAAATCTCTTTTCCCATCATCAAACCAGCCCGACCCTAAATCCATAGGCCATACATGATACAGCCCTTACCCTCAAACCCTAGCCTCCAAACTCCATTCACCATTGGCCAACACATCTTCCCCACTCTCCACTTGGCCGAACCATAGATCCCATCAACTCGCAAGCTGAACCATCCATAGCCCAATCCCCAACAGTCGAGGCCCCTTTGGATCCCAATACCCAGCCGAACCCATCCAAACCTATCCAACAACCATACAAACCCCATCCCACATCCAGTTGAACCAACCAACCACAACCCATTCTAGCCCAAACCAGCCTGGTCGAACCCCAACCTGGCTGAACCTCTTCTAGACCATATCCAACCCAGCCAAACCCTATTCATAGGGTTTTTGACCCATTCAACCTACCCTTCTGAGTTATTGACCTATATTTCATCTTTCAAGTTTGGTTTATTGGTTACTTGGCTATTTTAAACTGCAGGGATTGCTATTTGCAAATTTGAATTTTTATCCCTCGATTCCATATATTCCTACTTTGTTGATAATCCCCCATTGAACCTAATCTTTGTTAAATCCTCGAAGGGACAACATATCTGATTGTTGTTGGCTGATCCCTAAGCTAGTGGAAGAGATATTCTTACATCGAGACTCTCAATTTAGATTTGAGTGATTCATAATGTGGGATTGTGAATTTGTGACGAGGCCTAGGATCATCACTAATTCCTTAATTGGAATTCTACATAAGTGGTGTGATCTGAATTTCTCTTTATAATTTAGTCGTGATTGTTAATCGAATTCTGATCTCACAATCATCATCTTGGGTTAGTCTTGCAAAGTCATGCATCAACAAGTCCAATGGTTCTCATGTTATATATAAAGCTCGGCTTGTTGCTCAGGGTTTCAAACAAGAGTATGGTATTGATTAAGAGGAGATCATTGCACTCATTGCCAAGATGTTGATCGTCCACCCACTTCTTCACATTGCGGCTGTTTGCAACTAGTCATTAGTAATTACATTAGATGGATATGAAGTACACCTTCTTAGATGGCAATATACATGAAATTGTCCACACGAAGCCAACATAAGGGTGCACTTGTCCTCCCAGTGTTGTGTGTCATCTCAAGAAATCTCTTTATTGAGTGCCTAGTTTGACAAGTTTCGTGATGCTATTGCCAATGGCCACTTCCACCAACGAACCCATGACCACTCCATGTTCATTTGTACTACTCACCGGGATCCAGTATCTTGTTGCCTTATGTGGATGATGATATCATCATTAGGGGATTATCTTGGATTAGTAATCTTCAAAGGTATCTCAAGCAAATCTTTCATTTGACAGACCTTGGACGTCCTTCCTTGGCTTGGAATTCACAGAATCTCATGAGGCACACCACAATAGCTATCTAGTTGCTAGTAAGTCGCCCCAATCTGTTAGGGGGCGACTATAAATTGTAAGCCCCACCTACACTTGGGGGGCAGATCACATTTTTACCTGAGAACGACTCTCTCCTCTCCTTCTCAAAGTTTGTACTCTTTTCTCCCTGCACCCTAGAGCTAATAAAGTACCCGGCAACCAAAGTCATTCAAGAGTGGACGTAGGTCACGATTGACCGAACCACTATAAATTCTCTCTCTCCTTCAATTTTCACATTAATTACTTACTGCTTGACCGGTGGTGCCCGAAAACACAATTTGGCATCATCAGTTTGGCGCCGTCTGTGGGAATCGAAGAAAATTTCCTGTTTCGAAATTATGGTGATCACCACAAGATCAACGAGACGACAAGATGGTAATCCCTCGCGGGAGGGCGAGGGTAATCCTATACCGACTAATCCTGCACCGAATACCCCTACTCCCTCTCCTCAACAAATGCTGGAAACCATGCAGCAGCTGGTGACCCAAAACCAGCAGATGCTGCAACTCATGCTCGCAGGGCAAGGAGGAGCACAGTTTGGTATAGTACCACCGCAGGAAGTACCGTGCCCGGAGCATCCGACTGCTCCACGCAGAGGAGCACCTCACCTGGGCGCCCATCCCCATGGTGCCCGGGGGCGAGGAGCCGCCTGTCCTCATCCTCACCTGGGCGCCCATCCCCATGGCGCCCAGGGCGCCTCTGCTGGAGTTCCCCATGTCGCCACACACGGAGTACTCCTGGTCGATCCTCAAGGCCACGCCCATCACAAGGTGCCTCCACCCCCGGGTGGAGCCTAATTCGGAGGACCTCCAGGAGGGGCAAATCGCGGTGGACTTCCACCTCCTCCCCCTGCTTCTAACGAGGAGGATCCTCATTTCCAGGAGGGGGGGAGTGAAAATCACAGCATGGAAGATGGAAGCTATTTCCCTGGTCCGTCCAGGAAACCCAGCAATTGCTGGGAGGAAAAGATCAAAGAAATGCAGAATCAACTGGGCGATGTCTTCAACGCCATAAGGGCGCAGGCACCGGAGACGGTAGATTATCTGGTCGGGTGAACGGATACACCATTCAAGCCTGACGTGGTGAACTACCCACTCCCTTGGAAGTTCAAGATGCCATCCGTGGAGACCTTTGATGGAACAAAGGATCCACTAGACCATCTGGAGACGTACAAAAACAAAATGCAACTGCATAATATCCCTGACGAGATAATGTGCAGGGCGTTCCCAACTACATTGAAGGGTTCCGCTCGGCAGTGGTTTGCCAATCTCCCCCAAGCATCCATAGCCACCTTTGGAGAGTTGAGCAAATCTTTTGTCTCACACTTCATCGGTGGGTGCCGCCACCAGAAGCCTACCACACACCTGCTCAGCATAAAACAGGACCGAGATGAGAGTCTGAGGAGTTACCTCATTCGTTTTAACGAGGAGGTCCTCCAAGTCGAGGAGCCCAATGACAAAGTCACCATGACCGCCTTTCTGGGAGGCCTCCGTTCATCCAGTTTCCTTTTATTAAGTAATGAAGCGACAACCAAAGAGCATGCCAGAACTGTTGGCAAAAGCTAAAAGATATATAAATGCTGAGGAAATCAACAGGTCCAGGCGAGGTGAATCATCTCGTGGATCGCCAAAAGCTTAACCAGCCTCTGCACTGTTCTCAAACAGGCAGCCTATCTCCAGCTTAGCGGCTCTCTCGCGGGTCGCCAAAAAAAGCTTGGCCTACCTCTGCACTGTTATTAAACAGGCAGTCTATCTCCAGCTTAGCGGCTCTCTCGCGGGTCGCCAAAAAAGCTTGGCCTACCTCTGCACTGTTCTCAAACAGGTAGCCTATCTCCAGCTTAGCGGCCCTCTCGCGGGTCGCCAAAAAGCTTGGACTACCTCTGCACTGTTCTCAAACAGGCAGCCTATCTCCAGCTTAGCGGCTCTCTCAGGGTCACCGAAAGCTCAGTCTCAAAAAGTGCAGCTCTCACACGAGCAATCCTCAAACGCTGTCTTTGCTCTCACGCAAGCAATGCTCTCTCTCTCTCTCTCCAGTGCAGACGAGGCCTGCCCACGCCTGTCCTCAAACAGCGCTCCTCCATCGCGATCAGCAAAATCGCCTCTCGAGCAGCACCCAACCCAGGCGCCCGACATCTCTCAGGCGCCCAGCACCTCTCAGGCACCCAACGACTCACAGGCGCCCAACCTTGGCGCCCAGCACCTTAAGCGTCCAACACCACAGGGGCGCCGCCAGTACCAGCGCCACAAGGGGTGCCCACAGCCCCTTCCGTCAGCCAAAGCAGCGCCCAAGGCAGCGCCAACTCCCCGTCCGTCCCTCGCTACAGCAGGGGCGCCCCGTCCGTCCCTCGTCGCAGCAGGGGCGCCCCGGCCATTACACGTCGCAGCAGGGGCGCCCCGTCCGCAATTCCCGGCGATCGTCCTCCCTGCACCTCCTCTGCGCAGACCACGGGCAGCCCCTGGGCTCTCTTCGCGCAAACAACCAGCTCGCCCAGCTGGATTGCGCCCCCAGCCTGGATTGCCACTCTTCCCGCCTGGGTCTCCTCTCCCGCGTCGCCCCCTAACGCTCCTACAAAATTCACTGCCTATGGCAGTGATTGATGGTATCAAAAGTCCAAAAAAGGTCTAGAAACAGCTGTTTTGGCCTCCAGAAAAAAAAATCTGCTCACCTGGCCTGATCTGCTCACCCGAGCCAGCGGGAACAGAGCGCCCAGGGCGGCGCCAACTCCTCGGCCGCCCGCCGCAGCAGCGCCGCCCGTCGTCGCAGCAACAGGCGCAGTGGCCAGGGCGCCCCGCCCGTCTCCCCGCGGCAGCAGACGCAGCAGGGGCGCCCTCTCCATGTGCTCGCCCACCAACAAAAAAAAAAAAAAAAAATGAAAAGTACCACATGGGCGCCCCTGCCCGTGGTTCATCCAAGCACCCGCTCTGACCAGTGAACCAAAAGCCCACTGCGAGAGTAGTTGTCATTACTCATGACGTCATATGAAGGACAAAAGTCTCCATTATGGTGATTGGAAATCGTCAATATCTGGCTGTGAAAAGGAGTTGTAACTAGCTTAAATGGACACCCCAAACCTGACATCAGTCAATAATTGGATGGCCCACTTATGCTTCTAATGAAGAAACGTTCATGATCCATTCTTCATTTGATCTAGAATATGAAAAGGAGAATTAGAAAACCGTGCCCCAGCGCCCGCGCCTCCACCACTCAGAGCTCAAAAATTCAAGCTAATGCCCCTTTTCCAAGTTTTCTTAGACAAGGGGCATTGGGGGGCAAATGATGGGCCAAGCCCAAATGGCCCAATCCATGTGGAAAGCCCAATCTTATAAAGACCCACCAAGCCCAAAGTGGTCCAAGTCCAGTCAAGTTCATAAGGGAGCCACATAGCCTGGCTACATCATCAGGAGAAGCATCCAGGAGCCTCAGCCCTCTCCTCATCTTTAACCGAGTCTCATGGAGAGCACCCCAACCACCTCACCCGTTGAGAAGAAGTCGTGAGCTCCACCATAATAGCTATCTAGTTGCTAGTAAGTCGCCCCAATCTGTTAGGGGGCGACTATAAATTGTAAGCCCCACCTACACTTGGGGGGCAGATCACATTTTTACCTGAGAACGACTCTCTCCTCTCCTTCTCAAAGTTTGTACTCTTTGCTCCCTGCACCCTAGAGCAAATAAAGTACCCGGCAACCAAAGCCATTCAAGAGTGGACGTAGGTCACGATTGACCAAACCACTATAAATTCTCTCTCCTTCAATTTTCACATTAATTACTTACTACTTGACCGGTGGTGCCCGAAAACACATTTTAGCATCATCACAATCCTTTAAATAAAATTAGAAACTAATGACATATAATTAGTTAAAAAAATATTCTAAATCTACTTGGCCCCTACATATGGCTTGAGGTCTATTTGCATCATTCTCCCCGGCTTGGAAAGCACGCGACCTCAAGTTCGGTAAATGTCCGCCTAGGTCGAAGATCAATCGGACGAACTTCCAATCCATTGGATGAACAGTAATTTCTGGGCACAACTTCATGTATAACTTCCGATGGTCATAATTTGAGCAGATGCATGATCGAACCGTTGGATGCTTCAATTGATAAATATACACCATCACATCACAATATCTGACTAGCCATTGTTCAACTCCAAATTTCCATTGTTGATCCCCAAAGATAAAGTCAATATGAGGGCTTCCAACGGATAGATCTTGTGAAAGCATTAAACTAGTTGTTAGATCCATGTCTTCAATGTTCGTTTTTCCTTCCTATTCCTTTACATCTTCAACAGGTTGATCTTCTTCTACATGTTCAATTTGATCAACGGCGTTCTCATGTTTATAGGCGGTTGCATAGAAATCTGCCTTGCACTCCTCTATTTCTCGACCTTCACCTCGATAATTATCCCCAAAGTGGCCATTTTCTAACTTGCTAAGTCCGATGTCCATCCTCGCAATAATTGCTTGGATTTGACCGACTACAATTCTAATTTGACTGAAAGATGTGGATATTTGAGAAATGGCTCCAGTAAATTTCTCCATGGGTGAAGATGAAGACAACACTTCTACATGCTTCTTAGGAGGCATTTTTTTAATGAAAATTTAAAAACTTTGACTAACCTAAAGTGCATATCTACTCTTCACGATCACATTGGCGAAAACGGATCTGAAATCTGACGGTGGATGACTCTGATATTGCCGAAAGAAGTTTCAGCCGCTAATCTAGTCAATCTGCTTTGGGCTTGGTCAAATCTGCTGATTGTTGGACTTCTTGTTGAAATGGGTCAATGGACCAGAAATTAACTTAGACTAGGCTTTGGATGGACTTGGGCCAAGACTCAGGTCAAGCCCAATTGGTTGGCACGTATATATGGGACACGTGATTTCTCCTCCTTGGACCTCGTGTCGATGAAGTAAAAGGGCTGGAAATCCCTTTTGTTGCACTATGCTACACGAAGGGGAGAAAAGGGAGGCTTCCACTTGGGTTCTCGTTCTTCGTTGGCGACAAGAGACGCTGTTGGATGGTGCTCCTGTCGATGATGGTGACGTTGGAGGAGCAGGCTACGATGAGGACAGTGCTGCTGCTATGCTATGATGAAGCACGAAAGACATAAAGATGCCAAGTACATCCTATTCTTTCTTCTTCCTCTCTACTTCTATTTTCTTTTTCTTTTTTAATTCTAGGATGGGGGACGAAGAGATGGGTTCGGGTGTTGGGTGGGCGGTAATGGTTTGGCCGAGGGGTTCTGCAAGGAGGGTTTCAGACGGTGGCTGGGTTGGAATTAAGTATGTGGACGACAGTTGTGGCTCGGCTGTGGGTATTGGGGCTGGGTTAGGGGAGCAATTTTTTTTATTTTTTTATTTTTGGGTTTCAACAGGACGGGTTTCGATCGGAGTTGGTGACGATGGGATTGGGCTAGGGAGATGGAGTCTTGGTTTTGATGATGGGTTTCAATCGGTTTGACTGTTTGGGATGAGAAGAGTTTGGTTAGCACGTGGGTTCGGTTTGACTGAGATCTAGGGGTGGGATTGTGGGATGATGAACGGAAGGGTTGTGGGTTTTGGATTTGAAAGGTGACGAGGGTGGCTATAAAGATAAATGGGCAGATCGGTGGTGATGATTTGGCGAATGGATGGATAGGGGTAACACGCTGATCGATTGAGGGATCGTTCGGTTTTGATACCAATTGATGCAGGCCCTAGGGGTTAGGGCTTGAGTGGAAAGTGCTCGAAGCATGTGTTCGAGACGATAAAGGAGGACGCACGTCAATGGGAAAACCCAATTTTCATTAATCGAACTCTAAAAATAATTATCTAGAATGCCATATAAATAGGAAAAGAAAACTTAAGCCCTAAGAAACCTAATTAAACTAGGAAACTAAATAAATTGGAAAACTAATCCTAAATACGATTCTTTAAATAAAATTAGAAGCTAATGAAATATAATTAGTTAATAAAATATCCTAAATCTACTTGGGCACTACACATGTGGCTTGAGGTCTATCTACATCACCCTACAAGGATCGGTGCATGTTTCTTGGCACATCTTTGGTCTCCTAGAAGGGCAAGGAGACGACGGTGTCCAAATCCTTAGCAGATGCAAAGTATCACTACATGTCCTTAGCTGTCAATAAAATTATTGGCTCCGATGACTCAGAATTCGGCATGACTCTTAAGGAAGCTACTCCCTATTTACTTATAATATGCCATGTAAATAGCCTTGAATCCTATCTTTCATGAGCACACCAAACATATAGAGGTACATGTCATTTCATGATAATAAAAAATTGTATTGAATGAAAAGTTAGCAATACAAAAGGAACGTACGAAAAAAAAAATGCCATCCGAAAGGAAATAAAATAGACCAAGAAAGGAAGGAGAAACCGCCCAAACAAATTAAAAGGAGACAAGCTCCCTCCAATTAAGTAAAGTGGTCTGTAAAGGCACACCCCAAAAGTCTGGAAGAATAGAAACCAAGAAGCCACATGAAATCTAGCACTTGCAATAACAGAAGCCGTAGAAGTTTTCCCCACAAAACATCTCTAGTTTCTCTCCTTCCAAATAGTCCAAATAATGGCTAGAAAAGAAAAACGCCATAGAATTCTCCCTTTAGCTATAAAAACCCAAACTTCCAACCTTCATAAAGATCAGAGATGGACTTAGGGAGAACCCATAGTTACCTAGTTCACAGTTTGACCGATTCGCATTTGAATTCGCAATTCAAAGTTCGACACTTGCCTCAATTCAAAAGTTCAATTTGGTATTTTCATATAGTTCGGTATTAGATTCAATCGATTCATAGTTTGGGTTCGATAAGTTTCATACAATAACTCGAAGAAGTTAGTGATAACTTGCATATTCCAAAGGTCCAACTCACGTTTTTCTTTTGGCATATTTCTTATAAAATTGCTGGCATCGGCTCATATTAACTTTAAAACTCCTAAAAGCACCTGCCCTTTTATTAATAGTAGCTAGAATTTAACTTCCATAGGAGTGGGATCCACTATTTGATCAATCCTCTTTTATACATAATTAGATTCATAAATTTTGTGATTTCTATTCAGGTATGATCAATCAGGTAGGGCCTCTAAATTGAATGTAGTGAAATGTGAACCTCTTTAAAAAAAGAAAAAGAAAAAAAGAAGTGATGATGGTGATGATGCCAAAAAGTGTTTTCGGGCACCACCGGTCAAGTAATGAGTAATTAATGTGAAAATTGAAGGAGAGAGAGAATTTATAGTGGTTCGGTCAGTGTGACCTACGTCCACTCCAAACTGATGATTTTACTTCTCCGATGTAGAGATTACAGGTCGGGAGAATACAATAAATGTGCAAATACGGATGGAAATTCCTTGCCCCCCAAGTGCTGGTGGGGCTTTTTAATTTATAGTCTTCCCCTAACAGATGGGGACGACTCTTCAGCAACGGGCGCTCCATTATGGCGGAGTCTTCGAACTTCCCTCAACAGACGAGACAGGTAGGATCTTCTCTGCAGGACTTGGTAAAAGCGGGTTAAAGGAACGACGTGGCTATCTTGACTTCGTCGCTTCGTCGATCTGGACCCGGCCTTTGATGGGTGGATTTGGACCTAGGCTTACCACAAACTCGGGTCATTTAGGCCTGACCCACCATCATGAGCTGAATCACTTAGGCCTGACCCATCATTTGCCCCCCAATCCCTCGCGCCAAAGGAAACTTTGAAAGTGAGGCATTCTGAACATCCAGGCTTTCTTAATTCCGAGCATTCGTATCCTTCCCAGACACTGCCCGTCTCTGCCCTTTCTTTTTGAGTTTCAGAGGAGAGTTCTTTTGGCTCAGGGTTCTTTCCCTCTCTAAAAACCCTAAACCCTAGGCTATAAATAGGATTATTTCCCCCCATTCTCCCTTGAAATAAGATATCCTTTTTGAGGTTTTGAAGAGTGGAGTGATTCTCTTCTTGTTCAAGATAAGAGAAGCACTATGGAGCATACAGATCAAGGAGATGGAGTCTGCGCTGGTGAAAGGTCGACCACCCCATGCCCTGCTGCTGCTGGGCGTGCTGCGCACGATGGAGGCGCCCCTGGCACAGGAGCGGCTGCGGCGTCGGACGATGGACGGGGTGCCCCTGCCATGGGCGCCCCTGCTGCAGGCGTTGCTGCGACGGCGGATGACGGACGGCGGGGCGCCCCTGCTGCTGCGGGCGCTGCGAGGGCGGACGCTGGACGGGGCACCCCGGGCTGCGGGCGATGGACTGGGCACCCCCGCTGCGGCGGCAAGGAGCTCGGCCCAGTGGACTGCTGCAGGTGGACGAGGAGCGCTGGGCGCTGCTGCGCGCGATGGGCAGGGCGCTGGCGCTGCTGCGCGCACCCAGCCTGCTACTGGTGGAGAGGGCTGGGGCGCCACCTTGGGCGCCCAGCCTGCTGCTGTGATGGGCTCGGTGCAGGCCATGGGTGAGGGTGGCAGCGCCCATCAGGCGTCGGGCGAGGTGAACACGGGCGCCGCGGCAGTGGACACGATACATTCTCGTCGCAAGAGGTATCGAGGAAAAGTGGTTGTCGACGACGACGGATCCAAGGTGAGCACTATTCTTAGTGTGTTCAACACTAATGGTGACATTTTGAAGATGGCTTCTTCTTATCATATTCCTCCCACTGTGCTATGTCGCCGGGCTGAAACGGACGAGCCTGCTTGCGACGACTCCTCGGGTGACATTGCCATTTATGAAGAGATGCTCGAAGCCGGGCTGAGGTTCCCCATGCCCTCCTCCATTTGCCGCATTCTTCATTACTTTTCACTGACCCCGGGCCAGTTAGCACCCAATGGCTGGAGAGTTCTACTCGTCTTTCTTGCATTATGGAGGAGGGTTCATCACGAGGATGCTTCTCCTGTGGAGTTCCATGCTGCCTACAGCCTAATTGAATCTCCGGCCCCTAACAGGGGATGGTACTATCACCCCTAGGGGTGACAAGCTGCTCACGGGTCTACGTTCCAATTGCCACAGTTGGAAATCCCGTTTCTTCTTTATTGGTGGAGAGTGGGCTTCTGAGACAAACCGGGCTTTGGTGCCTGTACGATGGGCAAAGGCAAAAAGACTCGATACTTCACTGATTTCTCCATCCTTTTTATGCATACACATGCTCATTCATATTTTTTTTTTCCAGAGCCCCCAGTGCTTTCTTCGGATCAGAAGCAGAAACTGCAGGCCGTGAGGGCGCATCCTGACAAAGATTTGGGCATCGTCCTCCCAAAAGAGAGTTGTAGGACTAATGGACCCCCTCCGGACTCTTCTAACATTGATAGGACTAGTGGACCCTCTCCGGGGACTTCTTCTAAAAGAAAAGGTACGCCACTTTTTTTTTTACCTGATATTCTATACCTAAGTAATACTATTGCTTCTGCAGCAGTAGACAGAGAGGTGATTGGGGCTCGCCTTTCAAGTAGGAGTGCCCCTCCTTCCAAGGCGGCAAGGGTGGACAACACTTCAAGAGGGAACTCTCCACCAGTAACTTTCAGGGCGAGCTCTCTCGTATCCACCCCTTCAGCGGGGGCACGGCCGTGTTCCCATCGGGTGGCCTCTGCCGCAGCGTCTCCCCAGCCAGCGACCTCCTCCGCGACGATTGCTACTCCGGAGTCTTTTTCTCTGGGTGTACCTTCTGCCCCTCGTTCGTGTCCGTCACGCTCGGGGCTCCTGCAGGGGCATCAACTTGGGTTGGTCCCATGCTGGGCAATCCGCTGGTGATTCAGGAAAAGCTCGGGAGATTTGTGTTTCCTCCTGAGGTTACGCAGATCAATGCTTTGGGCACCGAGAGGGTTATCGACACATTCCTAGAGGGTCTGGCTCAGGTAAAGGTTATTGTTCCTTTTTCTCCAGACTTTCAATATTTTGTATATGTGTAGTCTCATTTTCTTTGTCTCTTATCGTTTCAGGCTTCTACTGCGTCCGTCTGCTTGTTATCAAGGGCCCGACATCACACTCAGCTGAAGCAGGACAATGAGAGTATGCAAAAAGAGCTCTCCATTGCTCAAGGGAAGATTGCTGCTCTTCAAGCTAGTAGAGGAGCTTCCGAGGCTGATCTTACGGCGGCCCGCGAGAGGGCGACCAGGTTTGAGACTGAGCTTTCGGCAGCCCGCGAGAGGGCGACCAAGGCAGAGGATGAGCTAGTGAAGGCCCGCGAGAGGGCTTCGCTCAGTGAGGCTGAGCTTGCACAGACCCGCGAGAGGGCGTTGCTCAGAGAGACTGTCGTGGAGACAGAGATGAAGGCGGCACATGATAGAGCTTCTTAGGCTGAGAAGGAGTTAGCGGATGGTCTCGCTGATGCCTTTATTGATGGCTACGAGGAGCTCCGAGGGAAGATCTCTACTGCCTATCCAGATATTGATTTCTCAGGCTTCGTGCCGACTGAGGCGCCTGATGATAGCAGTGGCCGCTCTGACGAGGATGATGATGATGACGCTGGGGATGATGCCGAGGATGATGACGAGGATGAAGAGGACAGCTCTGAGAGTGATTAAGGGGCAGGGGGCTTTTGCTGTACTCTTTTGTTTTGTTTTTTTTTTTTAGAACGGCAACTTACAGCCTAACTTTTGGTAATTGAATGAAAATGCAAGGATCTTTTCTCACAAAATGTAGTGTTTTATTCCTCCATTTCTTACTGCTTGAACAATGTCAATAGGAAAACAAAAAAAATAACTTAAACCCCACACCTTCACTACTCTGGCTCTTTTAGAATGTCACTGACAGTACCTCTTCAAATGTTCCGCGTTCCATGGATGGAGTAAGACCTTTCCTTCAGAATTTTGGATTTTGTAGGTGCCTGGCCTTACTACTTCTGTTATGAGGTATGGCCCTTCCCAGTTTGGTCCCAGCTTTCCTTCGCGAGTCCTTTGTAGCGAGGATCACCTTTTTGAGGACTAGGTCTCCCGGTTGAAAGGAACGAAGCTTCACCCACGAATTGTAGTACTTTGCCATACGCCGTTTGTACTCCGCGTTACGGACCATAGCCATCTCCCTTGCCTCCTCTATCAAATCAAGGTTGATGCGGAGTACTTCCTCGTTGGTGACGGGGTCATGGAGATGGACCCTCGAAGAGTGTACAACTATCTCGACAGGGATGACTGCCTCAGTCCCGAAAGCGAGAGAGAAAGGGGTTTCCCCAGTGGGAGTTCTCGGCATGGTTCGATAGGCCCATAACACTCCTGGGAGCTCGTCAACCCAAAGACCCTTCGCTCTTTCGAGCCTTGTCTTCAGGTTGCGAAGGACCGTTCTTACCATGACTTCTGCCTGCCCATTTGCTTGTGGGTGTGCCAGACTGAAATGAGGCTGCTTTATATGGAGGTCGGAGCAGAAGGTGTTGAAGAGTTTGTTATCAAATTGCTTGGCATTGTCACTAACAATGGCGTGAGGTATCCCAAAGCGACAGACTAGGTTTTTCCAGACGAAATCTTTTACCTTTGAGTCTGTTATTTTTGCTAAGGGTTCTGCCTCCGCCCATTTTATGAAGTAGTCAATGGCGATGACTACAAACTTGCACTGTCCTCTGCTCAACGGAAGGGGGCCCAAGATATCAATGCCCCATTTGGAGAAAGGCCACGGGCTCAAAATTGAAGTCAGCTCCTCCGGTGGCTGCCTTGGCACAGTGGCGAAGCGTTGACACTTGTCGCATTTTTTGGAAAATTCTTTGGCGTCCTTCACCATGGTAGGCCAAAAGAATCCTTGCCTTAGTGCTTTGTGGGCAAGGGAGCGTCCTCCAGAGTGATTCCCGCAGATTCCTTCGTGAATCTCCCGGAGGGCGTAGTCAGCTTCCTCAGGTGAAAGGCAGCGCAGCAGAGGCAAGTAGTAACCTTTCTTGTAGAGTGTGTCTTGCAGGAGAGTGAACTTTGAAGCCCTCATCCTAAGTTTTTTCGCCTTGAGGGGATCATCTGACTCTGTACCTTCTTGGAGGTACGCCCTTATGGGGGTCATCCAGTTTGACTCGTCCGTTGTACAGTTGATGTTTGTAGTATTTACATCTAACTTACTTGGCTCCAACTGGTGTCCAATGAGTGTTGGTTCGGCAGATGAGGCCTCCAACGATGAGGCGAGCCTGGCGAGGGTATCTGCTACCATGTTTTCCCCTCGAGGGATGTGACAGATCTGGAAACATTGGAAACGCGGGATCAATCTTTTCACCATGCCAAGGTACTCCTGCATTCTTTCCTCTTTTGCTTCGAACTCCCCATTTACCTGATTAACCACCAGTTTTGAATCACTGTAAGCAACAAGGGACAAGGCGTCCATCTCTATCGCCAATCTCAGACCAGAGAGGAGGGCCTCATATTCTGCTTCATTGTTAGAGGCAATGAAGTGGAGTTTTACTGCGTACTTAATGGGTGTACCATCAGGGCTGATTAGGATGAAGCCAGCCCCACTTCCTTCACTGGTTGCCGAGCCATCAACATATAGTCTCCAAAGCGGCTGTGGTGAGAGAACCTGATCGCCTGGATGAGGCTGGACGCGCAAGGGGTCTTTGGCGTTTGGTGAAGAGGTCCCCTGGGCACCCAGGGGGCTTTGGGCGCCTGAGGAGGTCCCCTGGGCGCCCAGGCCTGAGGGGGAGGCCTCCTGGGCGCCCAGGGTGTCTTGTGCGTCCGGGGCCTCGGAGTGTGGAAGAGGCTGGGAGCCCTGGGTGCCCCTCTGGATGTCTTCGGTAGGTGGCAGATCGACTTGGGCGCCGGGGTCGACAGTGTATGTAAACTCAGCTACAAAGTCGGCCAGGGCTTGTGCTTTGATGGCCGCCCTTGGCTGGTACTGGACATCGAACTCGCCTAGTCCTACTGCCCACTTAACGAGTCTCCCGGATACATCCGGCTTTCCTAGTATTCTCTTCAGAGGCTGATCAGTAACTACAACAATTGTATGGCTCTGAAAATAATGTCGCAGCCGCCTTACCGTCGAGATGAGGGCGAGCACCAGTTTTTCCAACTCCGAGTATCTGGGCTCTGCCCCTCGGTATGCTCTGCTTACATAATAGATGGGCTTTTGCACTCCATCATGATTTCTGATGAGGACAGAGCTGACTGCTGAGGGGGAAGCAGAGAGGTACAAATATAACACCTCGCCGGGTGCAGCATGTGAAAGAAGAGGGGGAGCGGCCAAGTAGGCTTTAAGCTTCTGGAATGCCTCCTCAGCCTCGGGTCCCCACTCGAAAGTTTTCCTGAGGATTTTGAAAAAAGGCAAGCACTTGTCTGCAGACTTTGAAACAAATCTGTTAAGCGCTGCAACCCTTCCATTGAGGCGCTGCAGCTCCTTGGTGGAAGTGGGCAACCTCATGTCCAGTATAGCTTTGATTTTATTGGGGTTCGCCTCAATCCCCCTTTGGTTGACCATGAAGCCCAAGAACTTTCCTGATCCCACGCCGAAGGCATACTTCTCAGGATTCAACTTCATACGATAGAGCCTGAGAATATTAAAAGTTCCTTGGAGATGGTCGATGTGATCTGCAGCGGCGAGGCTCTTCACCAACATGTCGTACACATAAACCTCCATAGTCCGCCCTATCTGTGAGTGAAACATTTTGTTCACTAGGCGTTGGTAGGTTGCACCTGGATTTTTCAGCCCGAAAGGCATGACCCTGTAGCAATAGGTCCCCTTCGGGGTGATGAACGACGTCTTCTCTTGATCTGGGGGATGCATGTTGATCTGGTTGTATCCAGAATAAGCATCCAGGAAGGAGAGGAGTTCATGTCCTGCTGTGGCGTCAATGAAGAGATCAATCCTTGGCAACGAGAAGCAGTCCTTTGGACATGCCTTGTTAAGGTCAGTGAAGTCGACACATAGGCGCCACTTCCCATTCGCCTTCGTCACCATCACGACATTTGAGAGCCATTCAGGGCATGCTACTTCCCTGACAGCCCCATTCTCTATTAGCTTCCCGACCTCCTTGTCCATTGCTTGGGCCCTTTCAGTGGAGGCGCCCCTTAGCTTTTGTCGGATAGGCTTGTGGCGGGGGTCGACATTGAGGCGGTGAGTGGCGACTTTGGGATCAATCCCTTCGAGATCCGCATGTGACCATGAGAAGATGTCCATGCTACTCTTCAGAAAGTTGGTCAAGTGGCGGACCAGATCCTCAAAAAGAGAAGAGCCAATGTATACTCTTCTATCAGGGAGGTCTTCATTTAAGACCACAGGGGTGAGTGCTTCAACTGGTTCTCCCCTCTCTGTAGTGGCCTCGTCTCTCGGGTCCAGAATTCCAACTTGCAACGCCTCCTGCGTTTTCTTGGCTTTCATTGAGGAGACGTAGCATTCTCTTGCTACTACCTGGTCCCCCCTTACCTTCCCGATTCCATTCGGGGTTGGGAAGCGGAGGATGAGATGGTAGGTGGAGAGGACGGCTCTTAATACATTAGGAGTAGGCCGTCCCAGTATGATATTATAGGCTGAGAGGCAGTCTATCACCAGGAAGTTGACCATTGTAATGGAACTTCGGGGTGCCGCCCCGGCTGTGATTGGCAGTGTGATTGACCCTAAGGGATACACCTTCTCTCCTGAAAAGCCGATGAGGGGGGATTTGACAGGCTGCAGCCTCTCCCGGCCCAGATTCAGCTTATCATAAGCTTCTGCAAATAGGATATCTGCAGAGCTACCACTGTCTACCAAGATTCTGTGTACCTGAAAATTGGCGACGGTCATTGTGAGCACTAGAGGGTCATCATGGGGGTGCTGGATCCCTTCTAAATCCTTATCTGACTACGAGGAGACGTTTGCACCTATGGCCAAAATGACATCTGTTCGGTTACTTCTCGCCATTGCTACCTCAAAATCTTTGCCATTATACCAAATGGATGTAAAAAATGCCTTTCTCCATGGGGATTTGAAAGAAGAGGTCTATATGAGAATACCGCAGGGCGTCACCTCTCCATCTAAAAATTATGTTTGTCGTCTCCGGAAATCTCTTTATGGTCTAAAGCAAGCTCCTCGGGCATGGTTTGAAACTTTTAAGGGGTGTTTATGCACAAGTGGCCTTACTCAGAGCCCTTACGAAGTTACGATCCCTTTCTGTTCATGCAAAGAACATCTACTAATGTTATTGTTCTACTTGTGTATGTTGACGATATTATTATCACTGGTACTGATGAAAGGATGATCAAGTCTATCCACGCCTCTCTCCAAGATTATTTCCATATGAAGGATTTGGGTTCTTTACATTATTTTCTAGGCTTAGAAGTACATCAATCTCCCAAGGGCCTATTTCTCAATCAACACAAATACACATCTGATCTTGTTGAGCTTGTTGACCTACATGAATCTTCGCCAATTGATACACCTGTAGAGGTCAACCTAAAATTGAGTAAAGATGATGGCAATCTTTTTCCTAATCCGCATACCTACAAGCGCCTGTGGGCAGCCTAGTCTATCTCACCAGCACTCGACCAGATATATCCTATGCTGTCAATCTAGTGAGCCAATTCATGACATCTCCTAGACACCTTTATCTGACTGCTGTCAAGCGCATTATCTGGTATTTGTCAGGAACTGTCACTCGTGGTTTATATTATCCCAAGGATAATCAGCTTCAGTTGACAGTTTATGCAGACGCTGACTAAGCGGGCTGTCAGGATACTCGTCGGTCTACTACCGGTTGGTGCATGTATCTTGACAATTGTCTAATTTCTTAGAAATGCAAGAAATAAGAACGTGTTTCTCGATCTCCTATAGAGGCAGAATATAGGGCAATGTCTTCCGCATGATCAGAAATCTTATCGCTACGGGGACTTCTTTCGGAACTCGGAATTGCATAACCATCCCCTACATCCTTGCATTCAAATAATACTGGGGCTATCAAGATCACTGAAAATCATGTCTTCCATGAACGCACCAAACATATTGAAGTGGACTGTCACTTTATTCGGGATGAATTGAAGCGTTATGTCATTTCTTTACCTCGTGCCTTCAGTTTGCTGACATCCTCACCAAAGGACTTCCTCGGCCTCGACATCAGTTTCTAGTTTCCAAATTGCTGCTTTGTGACTCTCCCGCATCAATTTGAGGGGAGGGGGGGGTCAATCTAGGAACTTGTATCAATAAGTTATCAATAATTTAGGACCTTGGAATAATTAATTTAGCTATAACTTAGGAACTCGAATTGTATTAGGATACTAATAATAGGGTAACCCACCCTTATATAATGAGAAGGACACAACCCTAAGGGGACGCGTTTTTCCTCCTCCAATATTCTTATTCTATCAATGCGTGTGCAGCTAACATCCAAGATATAAATCCAGTCACTCAGTAGAAATCAAAAATCTATCTAACTGCGATAGAGAGGGAGAAGCTTGATGATTAGATCAGGTGAACTTGGCACCAACCAAGTGATCCAGTCCGAGAAACCCTCCATATCAGCTTCACTTCTCAATGGGATGCCTGATAATATTCCAGTCCCCCCTAAACACCAGGGGCCAGCCCATCTACTTTGGATAGAATTCAACTCGTCCCATAATAGATTCCGGAGGCTACTGTCATTTGGACCATAAACAGAAGTCAACAGCCACACCAACTTTGTAGAGAGGTCATCCAAGAGAAGAGAAAACATAAAATCTCCAATCCACTGGTCTCTGACATTAAAAACCCACTGTTCCAAATAAATAAGATGCCCCCAGCAAAGGCAACTGCATCGGGACAACACCACTCAGCAGAATAATCTCCCCAAACCTCTTTCACAATCTTATCCTGCACAGAACTTACTTTTGTTCCCTTATGTTTGTGAATTAACTCCTTAGTAGTCGCCCACTTGACTCGATTCCTTAAACCATGAACGTTACAAGATACGATCTTCATAAATAAGGCTTGACAGACCCCCTGGATCTCCTAACATTCCTGATGGAATTCTATACCCAATCACAACCAATGCATCTTTTTTCATGGTTGATGGATCACGCTGTACAGACAGGAGTAACCCACATGGGTCAACTCAGCCTATTGGGTCAGTCCAAACCCAAAACAACAGGCCCAAATGACTTAGTCATTGGACAGCTTATGTACAGCTAGCTTCATTGTAATCTTTAGATTAGTTTCCTTAATATCTGTAGATTAGTTTCCTGAATATCACCCTAATCAAGGGATATACTAATTGTAAATGTACACAGCAGTATATATAAGACAAGTCGATGCTATCATTTTGATCATCGAATCCATTCCTCAATACTGTCAACTTCTTGTAGTTTCTGTAAGATGGTATCAGAGCCTAGATAGCTTCTCCAGCCATCATTTGTCTATGCAAGAGATCTATTCAAGAGTTTGTGGGATTTTCTACATCAGCAGGTTCCAGAATCCAGACACAAGCTCGGCAGTGTCAAAATCTGTTGTGAGCTAACGTGGCCCACCTGGGATCACTTCAGTCTTGACAACCTACATACTCTGGGTCGTCTGCTTACTTTGGGATTTCTAAACATTTTTTCAAGATTTTTACTACATCAGAGGTACACCATTGGATCTGATTTGTAGTTTTCAGTTTTTTGGTCCTGATTTTCATCAACTCCGTTGAAATACCTGGATTTCCATTTTTTTTTAGCAACACCCGCTCTAGGAGGATCGAAATTAGCCTGTTAACATTATTTCAAAGGTTGATTGACCGTTGATCACTTTCTGGGGCCCACAGTACCTATTTTCTCCCCTCCAAAGAGATCGCCCAGCCTGTTTTTGGCTCTTTTGTTCAGATCTGAACCTCTGTATTCAGATTTGCACCATCTGAAATCAGATCTACACATTCTAAGGGTTATTTGGGACCTTCTATCTTGTTTCAAATGTCTTCTGACCGTGCTACTGGGATTACTGTCATTCTTGATGGGACCAATTATGCATATTGGTCTCACCTTATGCAAAATTTTCTAAAACGACAAAAGCTTTGGAAATACATCGTCAGTACCATAGCCCAACCAGATTCTAAAGACAGCAAGTATGAAGAATGGGAATCTGCCGTTGGAAAAATCAATTCCTAGATTGCTAATTCTGTCATTCCCTCTATTGGTAATCAATTAGCTAAATTTGATTATCCAAAAGAAGCTTGGGATTATTTGGCAAGACTCTACACTCAGACTAATACTGCTCGTCGCTATCAAATTGAATCGGAAATCAAAACTACTGAGCAAGGAAATTATTCTATTCATGATTTCTATGTTAAAATGACTTCTTTATGGGATCAACTTGCTTTAATGGAGCCTCAGTTCAAATCTGCCGATGATACTGCCACCTTCCATACATATAGGGAAGAAACTCGGCTAGTTCAGTTTCTCATGGCTTTGCGATCTGATTTTGACCATGTCCGTGGCTTATTGTTGCATCGATCTCCACTTCCAGCAGTTGATATGACATTATCTGAGTTATTAGCAGAAGAACAAACACAAAGTTCCCTTACCAGAAAGAAACATGTAGATCCTGAACATGTTTTATCAGCAAATGCACTCCCGCAGAAAACTGAGCGCTCTGTTCCTCCTGGTGTTTCAGACATCTACAACTACGGCAAAGGAAAGGGCCATTGGAAATACAACTGTCATGTTCGCCCAAATCGGCAAAATAATAAGAACAGTCGGACTTCTCAAAAAAAAAAAAAATTTGAGGATCAGCATCTGTACCTCCTCAAAACATGCGCCCATCAAACCAGAATCATTCTCATCAGTCCAAGCAATATGCTGCTAATACAACAGATGCTGCAAAGGTTCTTTCCACTTCTCAAATTCAGTCCATGATTGATGAGCATATGCAACAGCTGTTTCTAGCATCCAGTTCTACTTATCCTATGGCTGCTTCTCCTTCTGATCCCAGTTTGGCAATGACAAAGTCTGGTGCATTAGGTAAACCAAATTCTGTATGGCTTTTGATTCTAGTGCCTCTTAACATATGACTTGTGATTCTTCCTTATTACATAGTTGTCATCCTCCTTCTAGAAATCTGAAAATACATACAGCAGATGACACACCACTTCCAGTCATTACAATAGGTTCAGTTTCCACTAAGAATCTGTCTCTTAGTACTGTACTATGTGTTCCAGACCTATCTGTAAATTTGATCTCTATTAGTCAATTGACCTCATCTGATTATCTTGTCTCCTTTACATCGAATGGTTGTTCTGTACAGGATACTCGCACTGGGAAGCAGATTGGGACAGGCCATAGGTCCGGAGGTCTCTATCATCTTCACTTGTTACACCTGCTGTCACAAGCTTCTTCTTCTGTCGCTCTTACTTCTACAGTAGCACCTTTCTCTTTATGGCATTCTAGATTAGGACATTTATCTTTGAATAAAATGAAAAATTTACATTCTGCTGGCTGTCTTGGTAACATTTATGTAACAGACATTTCAGATTGTTTTGGTTGTCAACTTGGTAAGCAGCATGCTTTACCTTATAATAAAAGTTCTTCTTTTACCCATGCTCCATTTGACTTAATTCATTCTGACGTTTGGGGACCTGCTTCCCAACCAACAAAAGGTGGTTTGCTCTACTATGTCTTGTTTATTGATGATTTTACTCGTTTTACATGGCCATATCTGATGAAACATAGGTCTGATTTTTATTCTATTTACACTACTTTTTCTAATATGATTTTAACACAATTTGGTAAACGAGTAAAATTCTTTAGGTCAGATTCCGAGGGGGGGGGGGGAGAGATACATCAGTCATAGATTCCGAAATTTTTTAGACACTCAAGGAACTCAGGCTCAATTGTCCTGTTCTGCCACTCCATAGCAGAATGGTGTTGCAGAAAGGAAACATCGTCATATCCTTGATACAGCCCGCTCCTTGATCTACTTCTCTCATGTTCCGCTGATGTTTTGAGGGGAAGCAATTTTAACTTCTGTTTATTTAATAAATAGATTCCCCTCCTCTATTTTAGGTGGTCTTTCCCCCTATGAGAAATTATTTTCTGTATAACCGGATTTGTCTCATCTAAAAGTATTTGGTTCCACCTGCTTTGTCCTTCTCCATGACAATGAACGGACAAAACTTTCACCCAAGTCTGTTGTATGTGTTTTCCTGGGCTATGGAATTGAACAGAAAGGATATCGTTGCTATGATCCTAAATCCAATCGATTGCGCATTTCTCGCAATGTCACGTTTCTTGAACAGATTCCTTTTTATACCTTACCTGTTTCTGCTCCTGCCACAAATGCATTTCGTCCACTTGATCCCTTCCCTAACCTGTTTCCGACTGAGCAGTCATCCTCGCCACCTCCGCCGCCGCCGCCACCAATCTTCAAAGTCTATCATCGTCGCCAGAAAGGAGACTTCTTGTACCTATGCCTGGATCAACTGTTCCTGATGCAAGTGTTCCTCCTGATAGACGGTATCCGATTCGCACCAGAAAACCCTATCTCTCGTTTTGGCTTTGTTTGCACTGATCACCTATCTTCTTCCTGTAAGTCCTTTCTTGCAGCCATACATTCCATCTCTGAACCACAGTCATACAAAGAAGCCATTACCACCCCAGAATGGAGATGTGCCATAGAGGAAGAACTCGCTGCACTTCAGAAAACAAATACATGGGAACTTGTTCCTTCACCTCCTGACAAAAATATTGTTGGGTGTAAATGGGTCTTTAAGATTAAGACTGTTAGTTTTATGGTCTCAATACCAGTATATGAAGAATAAATTGATTAATTTCTTTATTTATCAATATAATCATGTTTTTCCTTTCATGAGATGAAGGTGATTTATTACTTAATGCACATGACCAATACATATGACATAATGGTTCATGAGATGAACCGGGTCCCATTAGTATATTAGATGTGATATATGTATATGGATGAGATCCACATACGGGAGATATGTGTCACAAATCTTATACTTAAAATATCTTCACAACCAGTGATGAGATTGGGCATCTCATCTGACAAGGTTGCAGCACTTTGATCACTATGAGATAGTGTGATTTGTCTCGATCATCAGAATGTAAGATTCTGGATCATAGTGCTGGTACATTGGATGTATTGAAGGACGATGAGAAGCACCTTATGAAATACTGTCTCGATTTAAGGACTGCTCTCATAATTCCCTAGCAATAGGTTCTCAATCCTGAGACATTGATGAACTCAAGTTTCTGTTTATTCATTTGCTTTGAGTCACCAATGAGTGAGGCCAACTATAGGTCAACATCTCGGTGTCTTAAGACTGTGGGAACATGCAATGATCAAGATAGAATCTATCTACATTATCCCCTTGTGCCAATTAATGGATTTATCATTGGTAAGTGCGCACCCATTCCAATTAATTGTTAATTGGAGCGGTACCAAATGATCACTATAATTAATTAGGGCTCAAGGATAATAAGATGTGGATCTAATATTGGATGAGACAGATTTATTCCAATTGATCCATGGATAATGATGGAGGGGCCTACTTGTGGTAATTGGGAAGTTTAGGGTCTTCATTGTAATTTATTCCTAAGACTGGAGTGCAATTGCATTTATATAGTGGAGTTATTTACAATTAATTGTGGGCCCGGATTGCACATGAGATGTGGGGTCGCGTGTCCTAGTTGGAGCCAGCTTTCTAAGGAATCCCTAGTGGTCCCCACGCTAGCCCAAGATATTAGAAAGATACTAATTATAGTAGAACTCTAAAAGGAAATAGAACGTTATTATTTCTATTTGAACTGAGACTTCTAATAGTGGTAATAGTAAGTTACTAATTATTAATGGAAGTGAGACTTCTATTTTAATTAGTAAAAGAGGAAATTACTAATCATATTTGAAGTGAGACTTCTAATTGTGATTTAGTAAGCAACTAATTGTAGTGGAAGTAAGACTTCTATTTCAATTAGTAAGAGGAGGTGGCTTCAATGCTATAAAAGGAGAAGAGAGCCCTTGGACGTCCCTAATGCTAGTTCACCTAGGGATTCACGCCCATATCACTCTTCCTCTCTTTGTGCAAGTTGTTACACATCACTTCCCTCTTCTAGTTTCTCTTCTAGTTTCCTCTAGGGTTTTTCTCTTGGAGATTCCACCATCTTCTTGAGAAAAGAGAATCTGATACGGGTCATAGCGTGGAAGATCAAAAGGTGTTGGAGATTCTAGTTTGATTAGTGAAGGTGTTCATCATCAAAGAAAGAATTTAACTTCTTCATTAGAGCACTACAAAGCTCCAAAGGTATAATCTACATCCTTGTATGTTGTAGATTTCGTGGTTGCATGTTTAGATGCTATTTTCTATCTTCTAGATAGGTTATGTTGCTGTACATGGTTTATGAGTTTGAGGGATTGCATCCTGGATTGGGTTTGTTGCCTTCTAGATAGTTGATCCCTACATCAAGTGGGTCAAAAGTTTTTGAAACCTATCCGGAAGGCCCACCTATTTTCCAACAAAGACCAAGTCTGATGGCTCCATCGATAGGTATAAAGCTCGCCTAGTTGCAAAGGGATATAACCAGGAATATGACATCAATTATGAAGAAACATTTGCTCCAGTAGCCAAGATGACTACTGTTAGAACATTCATTTCAGTAGCAGTCGTTAGCAGTTGTGTTTTCCTCTTACTCTATGTGGATGATATGATAATTTCCGGTGATGATAGTATGGGTATTGTCTCTCTTAAAGAATTTTTACATCAGCAGTTTGAAATGAAGGATCTGGGACATCTCCGGTATTTTTTAGGGATTGAAGTTGCCTATTCTCCAGCTGGATATATTCTCTCCCAAACAAAGTACTACAATGATGTTATTCAACGAGCAGGTCTAACTGATATTAAATCTGTTTCCACTCCAACGGAGCACAATTGCAAACTCCAAACTACAGAAGGTGTTCCTCGTGGATGCTACTCGATATCGTGAGATAGTTGGCAATTTGGTATACCTGACCTACAACCAGGCCTGACATTGCTCACTCAATTCATATTGTTAGTCAGTTTGTTGCCCATCCTACATCTATTCATTGGGCTGCTGTTCTTCGGATTCTCCGCTATTTACAAGGGACTACGAACAAAGCCCTCCTTATATCCTCCAATTCAAGTCTTCACTTGCATGGTTTTACAGATTTTGATTGGGCTGGAGATGTGAATGATAGGCACTCGACAACTGGCTTTGCTATCTTCCTTGGTTCTTCGTTGATTACCTGGAAAAGCAAGAAACAAGAAGTGGTTTCTAGATCTTCATCAAAATCTGAATATCGAGCTATTGGACACACCACTACTGAGATCATCTGGCTTCGGTGGTTACTTGAAGATTTAGGAGTTCCTATTACCACATCCACACCTCTTTAAACTGATAGTGAAAGTGCTAGGAAATTAGCCTTCAATGAGGTGTTTCATGAACGAACAAAACATGTTGAAGTTGATTGTCACTTCATTCGCCAACACGTTCAAGATGGCACCATCCAGCTATCTTTCAGCACTTCCACTGATCAAATTGCAGATTTCTTCATCAAAACTCAGACATCATCACGGTTCCAAAATCTGGTTCACAAGCTCTCGATGCTCACATTCTCTCATCCAGCGCTTGAGGGGGGGTGTAAAGATAGGAGTAACCCACATGGGTCAACTCAGCCTATTGGGTCAGTCCAAACCCAAAACAGCAGGCCCAAATGACTTAGTCATTGGACAGCTTATGCACAGCTAGCTTCATTGTAATCTTTAGATTAGTTTCCTTAATATCTGTAGATTAGTTTCCTGAATATCACCCTAATCAAGGGATATACTAATTGTAAATGTACACAGCAGTACATATAAGACAAGTCGATGCTATCATTTTGATCATCGAATCCATTCCTCAATACTATCATCTTCTTGTAGCTTCTGTAAGACAAGCAAGACTCGGCAGTTCCTGAGAACCCTTCCTCTTGGAAGAGGCTGCCATTTAAGCATTCCTATTTTCCTTATCCTTGCCATGCACAAATGGCAGAAGACTATCCTGGCCTCCATTGCTGCTGTGGACAAAGATGCCTACACCTCTCCACATTGTTTGATTTTGTGGGACAACCATGGGTTGGGTACAGTCATATGGAGGAGAGGGTCCACTATTCAGCATCTGTGATTCAATAGGTCCTCGAACATTCTTCTTTTTGTTTCCGTTTGCCCTGAGGTCTCTAAAAGCAGTACCTTCCTCTGGAGTGGGCAAAGAGAAGCACTTTCCAGCAAGGAGATTGCCAACAGAAGCTGAATGAACCCTCCCACCTGGCATGACAACATTAGAAACTGACACCCAGCCTGTGTTTGGAGAAGAAACGTGAGAATAGCCCCTCTTGAAGAGACTCCCTACAGTCAGAATCAAAACCCAAAACACCCGTTGACCTGCAATCGGCCATCCCGTGATAGAGGATTGGGTTACCAGGTTCAACCACCAAGTGGCTTTCAAATGCTCCATGGCGACCAAGCAGATCATCATCGAAGGCGCTGCCGGCGCAGATGCCCCGAGAAGCTTCATCTTCTCAATTTCAGTTGCCTAATATACACCACATCAATTTGAAGGGGAGTGTAGACAGCAGCAATCTCAAGGGACCAAATGTAAAATTATAAAATTAAAAATTTTATTAAAAAAAGCATAATGTTTCCCAAACATATTCCCCCCAAAAGTAAACAAACCAAAAAAATAGTTTCCACCGCTGTGTAGAGACACATTTATAAATACTGTTGCAGACCACTGACACATAAGGGAGTAACTTTTCCCATATGCTCACTGTGTACCATACCATTAAACTAGAAAAAACAATAATATCTATAATTAGATTAAAGGACTTGATTTCTTGTTGTAATTAGGGATATAATCACCATAACTAGGACTATAATCTCCATATACATACAAGTTGTTTGGGACTTGCAAGTTGCAACCTAATTTTTCTCAAATTTCTTCATTCTTCTTCATCAAATCTCAAGTTATTAGAAATGGATTTAAGCTCATCTTCAAATGACAATGGCTCCCTGTATGACATGAATTCCTCTGAGCTATAAGCTAAATTTCTCCTCTTCAAAGAAAAACCTAATGTAATATCTCTACGGAAACCTTTTTCGAACCTACCAGCTTTAAAAGCCAGTGCTTGGCTATCACATTGCCACAACTCTGCCTGCCTTTCATTCCTTACCTCACAAATTCAACGTAATCGTTCTGGCAGCCACATTTGGAAATTGCCACCTCTGATTGCAACTTTCCAACTTTTCCTCAAATCAAAGGAGTTTTCAAACTCGATCAGATCCCACCATGCTCCACTCTTCTCTTCCATCCCCATCCTATGGCTTTATCCCATTTCACCCAAGGCATTTCTCACATACTAGGTTTCCCATTAGATAAAGCTATACAACCTCTTGCCTCTCAATGACAGCTTCCACACTTGATTCATCATCAGATGGTTTGACATCTCAACTAGCAACTAAGGAAATCATGAAAACATCATTGTCCACCTTCAAAATTACGCCCAAGCCAATGCAAATTGCTAAATGTGGGGCCAAGACATGAAGGCTTAGGTTTGACCCGACCCAAGTTGGACCCTACCTTCATATGACTACAACAGGTAGGACCTAATGAGCATATAGGATTAGTTACATACATGTAATATGGTTTTAAATAGCATTAAAGAATTTTATTTTTGTTATCTCCCTCTATCAATGCTTCTCCTACCCCTTTAGCCGCTGAAAGTATCTACTCACCTCTTCCTTTCTCTTCATTCTTCCATTATTTTATTACTGAACTCTTCCTCATCTTCTCTTTAATTGTACCGTCAAACAAAAGATTTTTCCACAATTAATTATCAATAATTTTAAGCATTATTTGAAAGCTTGAGGTTTGCATTAAGCATATCAAATCAACTCAATAACTAAACAGGTGAATGGATTTGCATCAAAAGGCCATCATGGGATTGATTTTGTTAGTTCTACCTCTCCACTCTACACTATCTAAAGCAATGTTCTCTAAAATTCCACATTTTAGCATGCCTTTTCAGATATTTTTCGATCTTCCATATACATCCTCAAACCATCTCAAATGCCACTCGTTGATTTTCTCTTCTGTTGGGCCCATCGGAAGATTTTTTATCATGTAGTCATTCCTAATTCTATCACTTCTTGTAGCTCTACAATCCATCTCTGCTGGCCACATTTATTTCAGCTACTTGTCATTACTTTGTTACCTAATGTTTGACTCCATATGAAGTGGACAACTGCCATCTTCTTAAAAAACCCTTCACTGAAGTGGAAATCGACAATTCCACAAAACTCACTTGTCTCCACTTTGCTCAACCGTCACTAATCTTAATTGTGATATCAAACTCAAACCTCCATTTTGAACTGTTATTGGTTCTAGACAACTGCAATTTTATGAAAATGGCCTTTTTGAAGCAGACTTGACAATTGCATAAAACTCACTTGTCTCTACTTTGCTCACCCAACACTAATTTTATTTGTGAAAGTGATATCCTACTAAAACCTCCTATAGTTGCTCCTAGATATCAAAATTAATCACACTGTGATAGTAAGTAATTTACTTTAACCAACTCAACTTCCTCCTCTGCAATCCACTAAACTTTGGCACCATTTATTTATTAAAACCAAAAGGAGAACGGATAGGGAAAAATATGTATGACGGACAGCACCTCTGCCACAATTTGACATTTATCATTAACATTGAATAATAGAACAAAGAACAAAAGAGAGTACCTGCTCCAATTCGGTTAAGATAAACCAAAGTAGCAATAACCATGCCAGTTGTAGTTCGTCCACGGCCCATTTGACAGTTAAAAACTATTTCTGTATTTACATCTGCTTGTGAGATCCTGCGGACCTGAAAAGTTTAAAGAGAGATAAGAAAGAGTTGATAAGTTATATATTTCAAACAAAACTAAGCCGTGGATCAACCCACAGTGTGTGAATTTAGCTATCCTTCTTTGTGCATATATGTGCAATTGTGCATACAAAGAACACAGGTAATTTTCTCCTGCAGACATTCCAGCAGGTGAATATTTGCCATAAAACACATGCATAAACAGGTATGCCATACAGTAAAGGTGCAAGTGACTTCGGCCATCCTAAGCTCACCCAAAGGCCATCTTTCTCTGAGCTGAACTTTGGCCCAATTGTACACACCTGAGCTAGCCGTGCTCGTAACTAGATGTGTAAGACCCTGACCCGAGTGACCTCGATTAGTATTAATTAAGTCGTGTTTTAGTTCTAAGCGTGATTAGTGAATTTTGGTTAAGTTGGAAATAGAATAGCTTTTGTTATAGCTTTGGGGAATTTTGAGTGCCTTTATGCTTAGTGGGACCCTTTGGGGGTTCCTTTTGTGACTTTGCATTTACTTGAAGGATTATCCGAGATTCCAGTGATGTGTATTTTAATCTCGTTTTACTCATCTTGTTAATCTCTTCAACTTTCATGTTGATCCCGTTCCCGTTCGAGACCCCAGGACCCGATTTTCTTAGCATTGAGGGCAAAACAGTCATTTTATACTAAATTTGTACCCAAAATTTGATATTCCCGAAATCCTTGAAATATATACTTTTCGGAAACTAGAAATTTCGACGATCGTTTTTCCCTTCTTCGTCGAATCCATCTGAGATCCCGAAAGCCATGCTTTCAGCCCACAAAAATTTCTAGTGGTGGAGCCCACTCTTGACTTGTATAAAGGGAGAACTCTCCTTCTCTTTCCCTTTTCTAGCTTAAGCTCCAACCACCAACTAGGGTTTTCTCTCTTCTCTTCTCCTCCTAGCTTTTCCATCTCAATCACTAGCAAATCTTGCACAAATAAGCAAATGGAGGTTGTCTTCTTCTTCCTCTCTTTGAGAGCTCTTCATTGATAGCATTTGTGGAGTAAGTCATCCATCTCTAGACCCTTGTGAAACTCATCTTACCTACTTGAAGAACTTCCTAGAAAGCTTCCCCTTCCAATCTCTTTGATATATGTTCTCCTAGCCTTGGGGAAACCCCATTTTCATTATTGAAAGCTTTCCTTTTCTTGTTCCTTTTTTTTACCCTTTTAGGGTTTGTTTTTGGGGGTTTTTGTTTGTAGTTTGGATCCTTGGCTTGGAAGAGTGAGTAGAGCTTGATTTCTTGATTAGAAACCAAAGGCAAGTGGATGATTTGATATTATGAGCTTTTAATGGTTTTCATGAGAAATATGATTGATTTGGTTATTTCTATTCATGTTGTTTAACTTACATTGATTGTGAAATAAATGCTCATGAAAAAGTTTTGTTAGCTCATTTATTGTCATGGAAAATGTGGTTTATAACCCTTTATTTATCTCTTGTTTATGGCTCAAATGAATGTTTGTGATTGGTGAAATTCTCTTCTCTCTTGCGGTTGAATATGGTTGAGAAGAAGATGATTGAATGTATTATTAGTGGAAGTTTGGAAGGAAGTTTATGAGGAGTTTAATGGGGGTGTTGAGCCTCCCATTTGATGTAGAAATGAGACTCAAGGAAGTTATAAAGAATGAGAAAGAGAGAAATAGAACTGTCCAGGAACCAGTTTCTGGATAGTTCAGAAAAGGGTTTGAACCATTCCAGTGGAGAGTTCGCTCAAGCGAACCCTCCCAGAACCCATTCCAGAGAATGGTTAGCTCGAGCGAAGTGAAATTTCGCTCGAGCGAACTTGAACTGGATGAGTTCGCTCTAACGAACTCAACTTCGCTCGAGCGAACCCATCCAAGAAATTCTTCCAGAGAGCTCACCGCTCGAGCGAACTTCCGGTCCGCTCGAGCGATGGGTACTGTTCATCTGAGACTATTTTGAGAGCACAAATGAAATGTTTAAATGATTGAGAGAGGTCTGTTGGGAGCCCTATTGTGATGGAAAAACTTATTGTCATTATTTGAAACCCGTTTGAGAAAAAAACCACATCACGAAGATTCATTTGAAGTTTTGAAAATCCTAAGGTGTATAAGGAGCTCGGAATGTCTCCAAACTCAAGGAGTACCAAGTTGTTATTAAATCGACATACGGGAACCCTATTCACCTTAAACAAATCTTGAACCCGATATTTTACCCGAAACTTCAATAGTTCATTTGTATTTCCTTGTTCCCGAGATTTATACTACATGACTTGTTATTCCTGAAAAAATTGAAATTGTACTTGCAATAGTTGCTAGTCCCGAAGTACATTACCCGACATGAAATGACAGTCGTGCCTTTGAACACCCTCGTCTCGCTTGTTTACATACTTGCACTTGATGTATTTTACACATGTCTCGATTTCTATTATTTGACCTATGAGTCGGCACCACTAAGCTTGGATAACCTTGTCGGTTTGATCCACCGACTTAGAGATCCCCCTCTTGTCCCGCCAGCTGCAGTTTGAATTCCGCTACCCGGTTATTACCGTGGTCTTGTCCCGATACCCCGGATTGCTACCGTGGTTCCCGATGCCCGGCTCACTACCGTGGTCATGTCCCATATATTATATGTATATGTATATTTCGTTGAATCTCCTCACCTTGTGTGACTGAGATCAACGCCCTGATATGCTCTTATCACTTATGTGATAGAGGACTTAGCTTCGTGTGGTTGCCATCTTGTTTGTTTCCCGTTTCCTTGGTTACCTTTACATGTTTTACAATACATACTTGCTTTTGAATAAATGATTTCTCTCTTTTATGGAAATTATTATTTAAACAAGTTTAAATGCTTTTGAAGGTAAACTCATTTATTATTATATTGTCATATCTTTTCGTCTACCTGCCAAACCATCGTGTTTGACCCATTTTTGGTACTCAGGTCCAGACATTGTCTATCCCGAAGCGGAGCTTGAGGAGGCGATCTGTGAACCGCAACATTTAGTCGAGTGGCATGCCGATGATGTCGTCTAGACATTCGGTTGTTTGAGTTGCGACACATTTTGGGTTGTGGAAAACCATTCTTTTGGGGATTTATATTTTGTTTACATTGGCCTTTGTTGGCCTCTATTTTGGGAATGTAATTAAATGATCTTTTGTTTAAACACTTAACATTACTTTTGGAAAGTGCTAATGATCATTGCTCATTCTGATTCATTTTATATATAAATGTGTTATTAGTCTTGTTGATGGAGATGAACTACATTCATGATTTGCTACAAGCTTCCGCATTTAAAAGAAATATTTATGTTGTTGTGATATCCTCACCGCGGACACCTGTGGGAAATCACGTGCACGGGTAGTACCGCATCTTTGATTACCCGTGAACATATTTACAAATTTATCATTTGCCTTATGGCGTCAACCAATCATTCATTTATATCATCTCTCATAATTCTCAACACATCAGTCCCGATCCCGGATTAGGTCCGTGGAACCGGTCCGGGGTCGCGACAAGATGGGCTTGAGAAAATGCATGTCTGGATTCTAGAATCTAGAGGCCTTATCAGATGGCCAGGTCCAGACAAGCCCAACACATCTAAAGAATTCTATCTACTAAAAAAGGAAGGGCCCATGATTCATCTCAGGCCCAGCAATGGAACCAAACCTGAAGACTAGACCAAACAACTAGACAAACAAGCATCATCCCATCCTATTTGCAACTTGAAGCTGACATGGAAAAAGACTCATAGAATTAAATGATATCATGCATCATCATTACCGCACATGTTATCATTTTTCTATTTCTTTAACGTATTTATGGCGCACATGTTATCATTTTTCGATTTCTTTAACATATTGTTGATGATAACAACCCCAACATTTAAAAAAGCGTACAGAGAAATAAGTGACAAACCAAAAGGTCAAAATCTCGCTCCTTTGGTGATTTCTCATCAGTAATAGGAACACGTTCATAGTCAACATGATAGCCTTCAACTTGTAGCTCTTCATAAACCTATTGAAAAACTAATGATGAATACAAGGAAATTTCAAACTAAACAGCAATTATTCTGATTCTTAAAAGTCTGAAAGAAAATCCACGAAATACCTCCAAAGGCGTTCTAATAGAATCATGTGTCACCAGTTCCCATTGGTCCACCATCTGACCATCTGGCAGTTCATCAGTTACAAGGATCTTATTGCCATATCTGCTAAATCAGATGTGCAATGAAAATAGGCTATCATACAAAACAAGCAATCACTTGAAACAGGTCCAGATAGTAGTTACAACAGTCACTAATGACGACAACAAGACACAATAATCACCGTGCAGCTTCCAGCAGGATGTCTTCTTTCAGGCGAGCTTCCATTTGTTCAACCCGGCCCCTGTCAATTCCCTGATTTAATATGAAAAATTGGTTTCAAAATGAACTAAGTCAGGACAAAGTAATAAAGTTAAGTGGATGCATAGGAACCGAAACCAACAGAAACATAAATGAACATGCCCATCTGTAATTAGAAGAGTTCAACTACTTCATATCAGAAAGAATCTGTACAGTGGAAAAGAACATCTGAAGATGTACAAAAGCATGCACATAACTGATGAGAGGACTACATAAAAATAAATAGCCTTTCTAAACTATGATGCACGGATACTTCAAAATGGGCAACGTATCGTGTCGTATCGTATCTGATACTTCACTTTTTATGTGTAAAATCTGTATCCCTACCGTGTCTACGACATGTCCTTGGCGTATCCATGCCATATTTGTGCATCATAGTTTCTAAATCACATGTAGTACAGTAAAACGAAGGCAGTTGCATTAAAAAACTTGTCAAGCCAAACTGGGTCTATTAATTAGTACTCTAACCACCCTGCATTGTTGTAAATTGGTATGAATGAATAAAATGACCATTCTAAATCACATTTACAAAAACACTAATTTTTTCAAGATACAATAAGATATATATAGAATCTATTATGCAACAAGGAACATGAAAGAAACGCTTGAACAGCAGGGTAGATTCAATAATGATCTTCTTTGGGAACCCACCAGATGGCAACAATGTTTACCTAAAAGTTTCCTGAAAAGTTTTCTGATTATAGTCATTAGAGAGGCTACTATTGGATGTGGTTGGAGAGGTTGTTAGTGCTAGGGTTTTAGTGGGATCTGGTACTCGGCAGAAGGGATCAGGATTGAGACAGTGGGTGATTCGAGCTAGCTAGGACTGTCGAATGGTGATGGTAAGGGTTTTTTTTTTCTTTTTTCTTTTTATAGAATCTATTATGCAACAAGGAGAATGGTTAGAACATGTACCTTGACAAAGCCAATCATTCAAATATGTGGATGGATCGATCTTCGGCTCTAATACCAATTGATGCGGACAACGGATCGAGGTGCTGGGCGGGCAGAGATGGAGGTGGAAGATGGAGGGGGTAGGTCAGGGAAACCCTGAAAATTCGTGGCCTCGCGCCAAACTCCCTATCACAAGCAAGGAAAAGCTTCCCATCGCAAAAGAGAGATTGGGGAGAGAAAAACCCATCTTTTTATTTTGCCTAAAACGTAATTAAAAACCTAAATAAAATAGAGTATCTAATTGATAGGTGGGCTGGGCCAAAAGACTAGGTCGACATGGGTGGGCTGAGCCCACAGACTGGTCAACCCATGCAAACCATGGGTTTGTCCTACATTAGAAGGTTTAGACATGTCCAACACATGCCAACAACAGTGCCGGTGAGGAAAAGTTCTTCTATCTAGGTTGAAGGACCCTCAAGGACAAGGGGTAGGCCAAGAGGACATGGATGAAAATAATAAGGATAGATCTAAAGAAGTACAACCGATCCAAGGATCTCGCTCAAGATAGACAATGGCAAAACAAAATTCATGTAGCTAACCCTACACAGTGGGGACGAGGCTTTGATGATGATGATGAAAATAATAGGAAATTTTAATTTAATTTTAAGAAAAGAATCAATAAAGGTATACAACTAAATATAAAATAGAATACATTAAACTAAACTTTACCTCCACTAGTTTGTTATAACTACTGGTTCCAAGACCGAATAAATGGGGGTTACACCAAGCAAATTGACGACCGGTGTAAAACTTTTGCCACAACTACAACATGGACTATGATGTCAAATACAAGATGGCTCAGGCCCACTTGTAAAGGTCGACTCAAGTTCAAGCCCAATATGGTGGTATCCAATCTCGTTGGATTTGGTCACATATTTACACAGCTTTCTTCCTTCTTTAATTAGATTGTAATTAGATTAGATTAGCTGATTTGTAACTAGCTAATTTGTAGAGCTGATTTGTAGTCTTCGATAAGGCATCTGTATTCTATATAATGAGAGAGTATCTTCAATGAAAAACACACAAAATTAGAATCCAAAAGTCTCTTGCATGCTACGGATGATATGGCATCAGAGCTCTTGATTTTCAATCATTCAAGGAGCTAATCAGAGAGGAACCACTCTCTCTCGTGAAGAAAAACAGATCCAGGATCTGTTTCCAGAAATCGCCGTTCATTAAGAATCTGCGATAGCCTCAGATCTTACTGTGGCCCACCTGTGATCATCAAGGCATCTTCAGCGATCTTTCCAGCCAAGGTCGTCTAGGTCTGAGGTTTTTGGTGATTTTTTCGGAATTTTTTGGACCTGCCAGGTTAGTTTTTCGATCATTCTCCTGATTTTTCAAAATCTTGCACCAGTTTTGATCAAGACCGTCCAGAATCTTGGATCTACACTGGATTTAGATCAAACTTGTTCCAGTCGAAGAAGATATAGGGATATTACTCAGATCTATGATCTGATTATTGTTCAGATCCATAAGTGGGGCCCACGTTGAGGTTTTTGTGCAAAAATCCTGGTCGTCTGAAGCATTTTTGGGGCTTTTTTTTGTTCTTTTTAGTTCTGTTTGGACTTTTCATCAGTGATCTGCATATCCCATCATTGGATTATTGCATCCTTACTTTTGTTTGTTGACAAAGCCTTATTTTGGTGATCATACATAATCATTTTTTGCAATCACAAGTTGCTGGATATTTCTGTTAGCATTTTTTGCCACTGCCATCTTAAAAATGGAGAAGTCAGAAGTTAAATTGATTCGATTTGATGGGAAAAACTATCTAGCATGGGCTTTTCAATTTCAATTGTATCTTGAGGCCAAGGAATTATGGGGATTTGTCTTTGGTTCTGATCCAAAGCCTACAGAGGATGATAAAAAGATTTCTACTTGGAATACAAAAGATGCAAAAATTAAAACATGGATTCTTGGGGCTGTAGAACCTCATCTGATTCTGAACCTCAAACCCTATACAACCTCCAAGGAAATGTGGGGTTACTTGCAGACAGTTTATCATCAAGATAACTATGCCCGCCAATTTCAACTTGAGTGTGAAATTGCAGAATACAATCAAGGCAACTTGACCATTCAGGACTACTATTCTAGTTTCCGCACTTTGTGGAGTGAATACGATGGGATTAAATATGCTTCTGTTCTGAACAATGTTCTTAAAACTATACAAGACCTTCAAGCCTCAAGTCACAAGGACCAGTTTTTGATGAAATTGCGTCCTGAATATGAGACTGTAACATCGTCTCTGCTGAGCCGGAGCCCATTAACATCTTTGGATGTTTGTTTGAATGAGCTTCTGCGAGAAAAACAACACATTCGCACAAAAGCCCATCTGGAACAAAAGCACACTGAAACCTATCCTGTTGCATACTCTGCTAAAGGGAACACTCAGTCTCTTCAGATCTCACAGTCTTTTCCGACTCCTCAGACTCGGGATATGAGCAAAGTCCAATGCTACTCTTGCAAAAAATATGGACACCTTGCTACTCAATGCAACCAGAAATTCTGTAATTACTGCAAGAAGAAGGGACATATCATTACTGAATGTCGCCGCCGTCCACAAACTCGGACTCCCAATGCCTATGCTACCCAGCTAGACTATTCTCATGTTGATGTTGCGTCCACATCTGTGCCTTCACAGCCTGGTTCTTCTTCCCTTGCTCTCACTCCCGAATTAGTTCAACAAATGATCGTCAATGCCTTTTCTGCACTTGGCATCATAGGTAAATCTAAAACCCCTTCTTCCATTTGGTGTGTTGATTCCGGCGCATCAAATCACCTGACTCATTCCAGTGCATAACTCTCTAGCTTGACAAAATATACTGGCAATGCTCATGTTCAAATAGCTGATGGCGGACATCTTCCCATCACTACCATTGGAGATATTTCCAGTATCTTGCCCTTAAAGAATGTTTATCACTGTCCCAATTTAATTTCAAACCTTCTTTCAGTTGGACAACTCGTTGAAAACAACTATAATGTTTCCTTTTCTTCCTCTGGTTGTGTTGTGCAGGACCGGATGTTAGGGAGGGAGATCGCGAGGGGGCCTAAACATGGACGCTTATTTTCTCTTGATCTAATCTACTCCAATTAGGAATAATTCAGCAAATGATTTTTGTTTTTCAGCTCAAAATAATTGTCAACTATGGCATAGTAGGCTTGGACATCCTGATTTTAAAACCATGTCTCACATGGTTAATTCTGGATTGTTAAACTCAATAGAATTTTCTAAGTTTGTTTCTTTTGATTGTGCTACATGTAAGATGCGAAAAAGTAAGACTTCCTTTTTCTGTCTCCACTTCTAATAGCATTCAATGTTTTGATTTAATTCATAGTGATGTTTGGGGCATTGCTCCTCATTTGTCTCAAGCTCAATATAAATATTTTGTGACATTTATTGATGATTATAGTAGATTTACATGGGTCTATTTTCTGCATTATAAAGTTGATGTCTTTAATGTTTTCAAAATGTTTTTAGCATATGTTGAGACTCAATTTTCCACTTGCATTAAAATTTTATGTTTTGATTCAGGAGGTGAATATGTGTCTGTAGAGTTTCAAATTTTTTTACAACAAAAAGGAATACTTTCTCAAAAATCTTGTCCTTATATCCCTCAACAAAATGGGGTCGCTGAAAGGAAAAATAGACATCTCCTTGATGTTACTCGATCTCTTCTTATTGAATCTTTTATTCCTACACGTTTTTGGACAGAAGCTCTTAGCACTGTTGTCCACCTTATAAATCAATTACCTTCCTTTTCTTTAGAAAATGAGTCCTTTTTATCGATTATACAAAACTACACCGTCTTATGATGATCTGCATGTTTTTGGATCGGTGTGTTTTGTACATTTACCTCCTTCTGAGCGTAACAAACTTACTGCCCAATCTGTTAAATGCGCATTTCTAGGATATGCTAATCATCAAAAGGGGTTTCTTTGTTATGATCCTCAAATACGGCGCATTCATACTTCCCGTAATGTTGTCTTTTTGGAAAATCAATATTTTTTTCAGCAATATCTTGAGTCTGTCGAGTCCCCATCTGTTGTTTCCTTAGCTGGTTTTTCGGACAAAACTCCATTTGTTAAATTTGATCCTAAATTCGTGTATCATAGGCGGAGTAATACGGCAACCACAGATAGTCCCCTTAACGATCCCCCAACTACATCTGGTCCAACTGGAGACCCTCCCTTGGGTCGTTCATCTCGGACCCACACTTCCTTGATGGCCACCATGTCTTCTACATCTATTCCGAACTCATACTCTCAGGCTGTGCAGCATGAGTGTTGGAACAAAGCTATGCTGGATGAATTGAATGCTCTTGCGCAAAATCATATATGGGATGTGGTTCCATGTCCTCCTTCTGTTAAGCCAATAGGTTGCAAATGGATCTATTCTATCAAGCTTAAACCTGATGGAACTCTAGATAGGTATAAGGCCCGTCTTGTCGCTCTGGGTAATCGGCAGGAATATGGTATTGATTATGAGGAGACATTTGCTCCTGTAGCAAAGATGACAACTGTTTGGACTATTCTTGCCATCGCAGATCCCAATCCTGGCCTCTCTACCAGATGGATGTAAAGAACGCATTTCTTCTTGGGGATCTTCAAGAAGATGTCTATATGCGCCTTCCTCAGGGGGTTTCATCTATCATCATGGGTGTCGTTGCCAAACTATGGCGTTCTCTTTATGGTCTCAAACAAGCCCCCGGTCATGGTTTGAAATGTTCCAACATGCTCTTCGCCACTTGGAGTTCCATTCTAGTCCATACGATCCATCCATGTTCCTTCATCATGCTTCTATGGGGATTACTATTCTTCTTGTTTATGTGGATGACATCATCATTACAGGGACCGATGCAGCTATGATTCACCAACTTCAGGCCTCTCTTCATGAATCTTTCCACATGAAAGATCTTGGCCCTCTACACTATTTTTTAGGTCTTGAAGTTCATCAATCTGAAAAAGGCATCGTACTCCGTCAACATAAATATGCTCTTGAATTAATTGAAATGGCTGGCCTTCAAGGTTCTGCTCCCGTCGATACTCCAGTCGAAGTCAATGTTAAACTTCAGCAAGACAGTGGGGATCCTACCCTCTATTGTCGCCTCGTTGGTAGCTTGATCTACTTGACGGTAACTCGTCCTTATATTTCATATGCAGTCAATTCATGACTGATCCTAGACATCTTCATTTGGCTGCAGTCTAACGTATTATTAAATATCTCATTCGGACACCAACCCGTGGATTATTTTATCCAGCCAACAACTCCCTTATACTCAAAGCATACTCAGATGCTGATTGGGTTGGTTGTCCGGACACTTGTCGCTCTACCACAGGATGGTGCATGTATCTAGGTGATAGCTTGATTTCGTGGAAATGTAAGAAACAATATAAGGTCTCTAAATCTTCCACCGAAGCTGAGTATCATGCCATGTCTGCTGCTTGTTCAGAAATTCTTTGGCTTCGCGGGTTGCTTTCAGATCTCGGATTTCCTGCTGATAGTGCCACACCACTCTATGCAAACAATACTAGTGCAATTTGTATTACTGCCAATCCAGTTTTCCACGAACGCACTAAACACAGAGATTGATTGCCATTTTATACGCGACGAATACAAGCGTGATGTGATTAGCCTTCCTCACATCTCTTCTGATCTTCAAAATGCCGATATCTTCACAAAGGGGCTTCCGCGACCTCGCCATCAGTTCTTCGTTAGCAAATTGATGCTTGTGGATTCCCCGGCATCAATTTGAGGGGGGGTGTCAAATACAAGATGGCTCAGGCCCACTTGTAAAGGTCGACTCAAGTTCAGGCCCAATATGGTGGTATCCAATCTTGTTGGATTTGGTCATATATTTACACAACTTTCTTCCTTCTTTAATTAGATTGTAATTAGATTTAGTCAAATATTCTTTCATTAATATTAGATTGTAATTAGATTAGATTAGCTGATTTGTAGCTAGCTAATTTGTAGAGCTGATTTGTAGCCTTTGATAAGGCATCTGTAATCTATATAATGAGAGAGTATCTCCAATGAAAAACACACAAAATTAGAATCCAAAAGTCTCATGCATGCTACGAATGATATATGAGACATTGTCATTTCGTGATCATGATAGGGCATTCCCTACTATAACCAGTGCACTGCCACTGTGCCCGACTGCATTGGAAGTAGACAAGGGTCCCTGCAGCAATCTCCACGAGTATGGATAAAGAAGTTAATCCAGAAGAAAAGGAGAATTCAGTAAATAAACTCTAGAAGAAGGGGTGTCTGGTGCATCAAGTTGGGGATCACACCCATAAAACAGGTCCTCTCCTTCAAGGACGACAAGAACGTCCCTCTTCTTGCTACAACAAGTCTTCTGGATTTGAAGTGAGAAAAGCAGTTTCAAAGGATGAACTAGGATCATAGCTCATGAGATGACAACATGTAAGAGATTATTATAAGAGTATAAGCCTGCGTGATTGGAAATGCAGAAAGGCAAGCAGATTGGAAAGGAAAAACTTAAGAAGATGATTAGATGGGCAGATATTGTTTCAGGTTATCCTTGCCCAGCCTTTGATTATCGTCATGGCAACCATTCAAGACCAATTGGATCTCTTTATTTGTCTCCAATTTTCCAAAGAAGATCTCTAAACCAAAGGTTGCGGCCATGTTTCTTAGGGCGGGAAAATTCAAGGATATTTTTATCCCCATGGACAAATCTTCTGGGCTTAATTGTAGTTTTGCTTTTATCCATTTTGCTTCCTGGTGGGAGGCAAAAGCGGTCATAGAGATGGCTAATGGAAGATCATGGGGTGGGAGGAAAATCATGGTCCAAGTCGTTTTGGCCCCCAACAGAAGATCAAAAATAAAAAAGCTAGTCAATTTCTAAGCCTCGTCATTAGCAGTACTATTTTCCTTCTTCTATGAGAATCATCAAATCTCAGGGTGTTTTTCAGCCTTTGTAGCTTGAGGCTAAGAATGTTGTTGAGGATGGAGAGGTAATAGGAAAAAATTTCTCTGGTAATTTTGGAAAAATAGTCGGCATTGATTTTAAGTGGTGGACCTTGCAATGGCCTCTCTGAGAGAAGGATTGGTGGAATAACTTAAATTCACCGAAGAAGCCATTCACCGTTCCATGGAATGGTTGGACACGATTTGGGGAAAAATGCCTAAGAGGTTGAATCTTAATGATGATAGGGTGGTGTTTGTTAGTGCCATAGTCAAATATGCACTTCCTTCGGTTGTCAATTCCGTGTCTAAGTCCAAAACCTTGCCTCCGAAAGCCTTAACATAGTAGATTAAGTTCAGTCCAGAAGATCAAGTCTTGGAAGGCCAATGGATCATCAAGTCAAATTCTCCGATTTGTGCCAACCTATTCAGGTAAATTAGACCTTTGGCAAACCAAGAAAAGGCCTTTAAAACCCTCAATCTAGGTAGTTAAATCAATAAGGTTAAAATGGCTTAACTGAGCAAGTTAGAAGCTCAGTTCTGTAGCCTTATGGCGAGTTGTAACTGGGCTACAGCTAGTTGTAAGTGCCCAGGGAGCTCACCGTAACAAGACCTCAGCGAGCTTTTTTTCAGAATGTTGTTTTGGACTATTTTGTGCTACTAGCCGTAGAACAAACTGCCAGTTTAGACTTTGAAGCAAGGTTTTAAAAATCGTTGGCACTTACCGAGTCAGGTCCATGGGACTCAGACTCGGCCTGCTTCATTGATTAAAAAAAAGGGGGATACTGCTGCCTGCGAGGCTGCCTGTTGTGTACTGTGCTGCTGGCTGTTGCTGCTCAGCTGGTCATGGTAGTACACCCCTTTTGCAACAGCTGCTCCAGGTACACCGCTTTTTTCTCCTTTTTTTTTCTTTTTTTCTACTTAAGCAATATACTGTGCTGCTGGCTGTTGCTGCTCAGCTGGTCCAGGTAGTACACCCCTTTTGCAACAGCTGCTCCAGGTACACCGCTTTTTTCTCCTTTTTTTTTTTTTTTCTACTTAAGCAATATGCCTGTTTCTTCATCTTCTTTTTTTTTCTGTTTTCAGCACTGAATGGGGATTGACCCAAGTCTACTCGGACTCAACCCTGGGCGAGTAGGGTCCCGAGTCTGGGTTTTCAAACCTTGCTTAAAGTCATACTAGTCGTTGGGATTTTGGTGAAATATAGGTTAATCACGACTAACCGTAGACTAGCTGTTGTGAGCTACTTGAGCTCATTTTAATGGCAACATTGAATGTGATTTTGAGAGCCCTCATAAACCACAAACTAAACCTCAGTCAAATACATTTAGAGACCTCAAAATCCTCTTCCACCAACTCTCCAAGGATAAATAGTTAGATCTACGAGCATTAAAAGCTCAAGGGAGTAATTAGTGGAATTAGGATCTAGAGCCTTGTAGATTAATTGCTCCCCATAGGCAAAACCTCATCAAGTCTTCAAGACCATTTTCCACACATTCTAAGTGCCTCATAGGTATATCATTGAGCATTCAAAATAGGGATGTAAATGGGTCGGTTCCGGTCCGGGCCCAAAACCGTTAATGTGAGGGTGGAACTGGAACTAGTTTCCTGGTTCCGGAACCGGAACCATTAATGAGATGGAACCGAAACCGATTCCATATGTGGGACGGGTCCAGGTCTAGGTAGAGAATGAAATGGAAATAATAATAATATTATTAAAATTAAAATTAAAAAAAAAAAAAGAAACACTAGGAGGAGGGATCTTCGAAAATTAGGATAATATGTCAGATCCCGGGTCCATGGGTCGGAACCAAGGTGGAACCAGAACCCGACCCGTTTAGGTCACGGGTCCAAAAAAAGACCAAGACTTGTTTATTTATCAGGGCCTAAATAAGAACCCAAGCTCAGTTTTTAACGGGTCGGAACCTCCGGTAATCGGAGAATCAGGGACACATTTACATCCCTAATTCAAAGCTCATTAAAAAGTGATTCGTGGAAAGATCCATTTCTAGGGATTAGACTAACCCCATTGGTACACCTTAGTCGCCCTAGACCTAGACCTCTTTCTTCATTTGGTTGTGCACAATTGGAGCATCTTCATCACCAAGGAGCTAAGCAAAGAGTCAAAGCTTGGAGTCAAATTTCAAGCTTCATAGAACGCGCATCAAGTTAGATTCATCTAAAAAGAGGCAAGCATTCTTATTTTTAATTTTACTTTTACATCATTGTAAAGTGGAGGAGACCTTTATTAGTGATCGAACCTCTATAAAAAATAGAGTGGAGTATACCATAGTGATCAAACCACCCTATCAAAAAATTGTTGTTGGTGGAGTAAACCTTATTGATCGAATGACCGTATCAAAAAATTAGGTGTAAAGGTTTGCAAGGTGCACTACACCTATTGAAAACCTCCAATAGTGAAAGCCAAAAGACCATTGGTGTGTGGTTGTCTTGAGAGTGGATGTAGGTCAAGACCGAACCACTGTAAATTGCTGTATACCTCTATCGCTTTTATGCTTTATTGTTTCACATCTATGCTATGGATTACATGTGCTAGATAATCATACATTCATTTATTTAGCATAGAACTCACACTTGCTAGAATACTTTGAACAAATTGGTATTTCATTGAGTGTTTAGCACACATTTGTTATAGCACTACACATTTAATCACTTGTTTTCTTTCTTTCATAGTTATACATTGTTGTGAAATTTAAGTGAACTTGTATTTGTGTCTGATTGGACCCAAGTGCTTAATTAAGTTAAAAAATTTAATTAGTGTTATTCACGCTCCCCACCCCCTCTAGAACTTGCATTGGTCTAGCTTGCACTTTCAGTGTGGATCCAACTTTAAATCTAAAAAGGAAGTGGACAAGATTCTTGCTCTTCACTCAGATGCAGTTATCTCAACTTTAGGCTATGGAGTCTGGAGAGATGGATGGAGACCTTGAGTCATCTTCCTTGTTTTTCTTGGTTCCACTTTTCAGGAGTGCCACTTCACGCCTGGGGGATCGAGACTTTTCGCCTGCTTAGCACTTGCTTGGGACAAATGATGGAGGTTGATCATGTGACTATTTCTAAGGAGATGAGATTTGGTTGTATGAAAACTAAGTGGGACAGACTGAGGGGTTTCTCAGAGCAACATTCAATTCTTGGTGAAACCGTGAAAGGAATCTAGTACAGTGTACTCAATTTGAAAGAAAACACAAACACAGCAAATTGGCAAAGTTCTAGATGAGGTACACAGTCTGGAGATACCAGTTTTTCCAGGTCGACACTAAGCTCTTGGTCGAACTGACGACTACCACCTTGTACGAACCCAAGAGATCAATGAAGATACCCACAATTTCTGGGATCTAAAGGATCTAAATGGATCTCAAGATCTTAGTACAAATATCTCGAAAGAAACCTTTAACTTGTGAGTGTTTTGGATACTTTGGGAGTTCAAACACCGAGAAAAACTGTCCAAATGGAGTTCTACACAACAAAGGAGTAGGCACATGCACCCAAATGTGGTTCGTAAGCTTATTGCAAGGATCACATAGGAGAAGTATTCTTGTCCAAGGGGCTCCAAGAGTTAGGGCAAGGAGACCACAGTGGAGAAGGTGAAACTACACTTCGATGGTGTCTCCAATACAGGTACTAAGATGTCAGAAGGGGAAAGTGCTAAGTCAAATGAGGTTCCAAGGCTAACACAACGAACACCACAATGGAGAAGCCAAACTTGTCCCAAGGGATTTACAATTTACCCAAAGGAAAAGATGGAAAAACTGAAACTCAAGTCGTTTTTGCAAGAGTTGCAGTGAGAGAGCAAGTGTGTGAGAATGGGAGCACGGGGGGATTTATAGCCTCTAGGGGGCTCCCACATCCAAAAAGAAAGAGAAAATGGTCCTGGGGGGCGAGGGAAGACAACCCCTCACCACCTAGGGTGAGGGTGTGCACAGCCTCGGCACCAGGACCCAATTTTCCGCTTATTTTTTGCACTAAAATCTTAAAATGGCTATAACTTTTGGTCCAATCATTAAATTTTTGGAGTTCTACACGCCGCTGGAAAGCTCTTTTCTAGTAGATATCCATAGAATTCGATATTGTCCCGATCGGTGATATATCAACGGAGATATGGCACCACCAAAGATGAACGATGCATTTTTCCCGTTCTTTTTGGACAGTTGAACTTCAAATGGATGTAACTTTTGATCCAGCCATTGGATTTTGGCGTTCTACCCACTACTGGAAAGGTCTTTTCGAGTAGATATCCATAGAGCTTAAGATTGTCCCGATTAGAGTTGTGTAGAGGGAGATATGGCTTTTTGAAGTTGATTGTCTCATTTTTTGGGGAAGTAAAACCACCCCTCGCCCCAAATTTGTTTTTCCCCTTAAGGGATCTTAGGGCCCTCACCCCATGAGCGAGGGACACTACTCGCCCCTCACCCTAGTGGCGTGGGCAGGGCTGTCGAAGGGTTAGGCCCAGGCCAAGCCAAGGTAAGCCATTACCCCCTCATATATGCAAGCCGGGCTTAGGTACTGCCAAAGTCCTTGGAGCCCTCGGCAATCCTACAATACCGAAGCCCGTACCCTACCTTCAAGGGCTAGGGCCAGGTCCGAAAGAAATAATTTTTTTAATATTATTATATATAATAATTTTTCTATACCATAATGCTAGCCCTCCTTTCTTCAAGCTAAAGACTCATGCAATGCAGAAGTCAGTCTTGTTGTGCCACTTATAAAAGAATGCGTGATATAAGTTACTTTGTCCTCAAAAAAAAATATTATTTAGGATTAAATGAAGTAAGCTAATTTAATAGTATTGTGACATGAAATTAGTACATGGAAGGCACTATTTAAGACCTTAGCACACTAGCAGCATCTACATAGTTTAAGTAATGTGCCCGGTTTTGTTTGTTGTCAGGCTATTAGTAAGATTGTTGCAGTTAAAGTTTTGCTAGTCATAGCCTTTTTCACTAGTTCATGTACGGCATTTTTTTTTATAAAACAATAATATGGACCATCAGAGCTCATTTGACATGTCTCATCTGATTCATTTAGATTTATTGCAAACAGGTATTAGACCTTTTCCAAATATATTATTTATTATGTGTGCTTCAAATAGACATTAGACCACTCTTGAATTAGCATTAACCGAAACTTATAATTCTTTTAAACATTACCATTGGATTTTATAACAATGTAATTAAACTTTGATTGCCTAAGATGAATAATAAAGATGATTTGATGCATTTGAACATGGTTTAGAGTCACAAACTTTAACTCCAAATGTGGGGTCCACTTGAATGCAACAGCCAAGGAAGTAAGGGAATAAAAAGAAATTGGCATCAGTCAGTGGCTACTGGCTAAAGCTCAACTCTACTCAATGATGATGTTGATGGAGATCCATCTAAACTCTCAAACATCAACGGTTTACATTAATAGTGAAAATCAATCTAATCAATGACAACTTCAATTCCCTTTTCATTGAAGAATATGTCCATGTTGGGCAAACGTAGAATCAAACATAAATGGCAATATTGTGATCTATGATCAAAAGATTTTACTTAAGATTTGGTTATTATTGTTTGAAAAAATATTAATTCTTTATCATTAATTTCTAATTAGAGGGGTTTTTTATAAATTTTTTGGTAAAATTCTCAAGACTTGGTTATACATATTATTTATTTTATATATTAATAGACAAAAGGTAGGGCCGGGCCCCCTCGGGCCAGCTAAGTCAAGCCCTAGCTCAGCCGTGAAGGTTGTGGGCTTTTCAAAATTGTGCCCTACTGACGCAGCAAGGGGATGAGGAAGAATAGCCAACAAGTTCATCTCCAAGCCAAAGGACTTAGGGTAGGATGTCTAGGTCTCACACCCACAAACAAGAAGAACTCCCGATAGGGAAAATCAATTTTCATTCAAATGTAATATGTCCCAAAGAGAAGGGATTACATCCTTACATAGTTATAGCCTAAGCACTAACTTGGAAAACGAGCCATAATAGAATTAGAAACAACCTAATTACTGCTAAATCATAGCATTTATTAGAATCTAGGAAATCTACTAGAACATAGAAAATTAGAAACTATCGTTGGAGAATATTGGGGAATCTCTCACTGCTGGGCCTTGAGGGACTTGGGCTTTTTGGTATAGACCTTCAGGCAGGGCCCGTAGTCTGGCCTCCATCAAAGAACCAAGGTCTTCCCAATAGAATTGTAACATTCATGGGAATGATATCGCACCAAATTAAATCTTCATAACCACCAATTTTAAATGTTACCTGGCACCATTTGGTTACTGGAATTCTTGTTTCATTCACCCAAGAGACCTGGTAAGGCATCGGGTGTTTTTCCATTGGAAGCTTTAATTTGTCAATTAGTTATTTGGACACCACATTCATCTCGCTTCCTCCATAAATGACGAGATTTCATAGTCTGCATGGCATTTTGCCATGGAGCGAAATATGGTGGTTCACCTCCAATCATCAGCTTCCTCTTTAGTAGTGACGAAGAGGCGACAAATGAATAATGTGCTTCCTTCTGATTCAGCTTGATAGAATGAATGATCTTCTTGGTCAGGGCGAGGTTCCTGCTCTGCATATGGGGTATCAACTTCATACTCTTCATCAATATGCTCTGAATCATAGGCATCTTCTTCATCGTGGGCACAATGAAGATTCTTTGAACCTGAGCACTCAAAAGCATAGTGTCCTTTGCCTTTGCATCGATAGCGATCAATGTCATGCTTTTGCCGTGAAGGATTGCCAACATTTTTTCCTTTGTTTGTATAATTTGGAGGCGGCCTTGCTTGAATCTAAAGAGGTACTTGCCTGTTGAGATTTTGCTATGGAGCTTGTTGGATGGAATTTTGCAATGGAATGACCCACTGATAAGTCGTATCGGAGTTTCTCCTTTGAAGAGGTTCTCCGAAACACCTTGAATATGGTTGCATCAACTGATCCTCGATGCGAAGTGCCATGCGATGAACTTCATCAATGGTGTGAAAATTGAGTGTCATCAATTATGTTTGAATCTCTTGACACAATCCTCGCTTGTATCTGAAAATAGCAAGGCAATCAATCTCAAACACCTTGCATCGTACCATAAATCATGGAACCTTTCTGCGAAATCATCCACAATGGAGGTCCCTTGTCTACAATTAACCAGTTGATCAAAGAGGGAATCAACATAGTCAACCGGTAGGTACTTGTCTTGTAGTTTTTCTTTCATCTCCTCCCATCTGCTAATAGGAGATTGTATTCCTTTCATCACTAATCCGCCACCAAACAAGTGTTGCACCCTTCATCTTCATCTTTACAAAGTGAACACACTTGCCTCCGTCCATGTTGTACCATTCAAAATAATCTTCAAGTGTTGTAATCCAATCGGTGAAGACTTTCACATCCATGCACCCATAGAAAACAGGAACATCAACATCCACCTTTTTGAAGATGTCTTCTTTTCCGCCCTAATATTCATTCTATTCGGTTTCCTTAAATATGCGTTGAATAAACTGCCGACAAGTTTCTTGTGGTTCACCGTTGAAAGAATGCTCCGCATCTGCATGGTTGTTGTTTCCTCCGTGTCCATTGTTGCCAACCATTGTTGTTCGAAGATCCTGGGTCACCATTGTTCCCGGTGCCCTGAGGACCTACAGTTTGAGACATGTCCCAAAGAAGTCTTTCAACCATGTCCATCAATTCAATGATATAAGTATCACGTTGGCGGTCTGTGAATTTGCCTCTAAAGGTTGCTCCGGTGCGGATTGACATGTTGCGGCCTTACTTATTGACTGTTTTTTTTTTGGGTTGAGTTCGGCCCAAACTCAAGCCCATAAGACAAGCCTGCCTTGTGCCACGTGGAGCGGGACATGTGGGGGTGGGTCTGTTTGGGGTCGATGCAGCAAAGAAAGAAAAGGGGGGTTTTCTCTCCTTTCGTTGCTGATTGATTTGAAGAGGAGAGGAGGTGCAGGGTTCTGGAAAGAGAGGGAGAGATGAAGCAAGGTTCTGGCAACGAAGATGGAGCAATGGTAGCGAAGGGGTCAATGGCTGAAAGAACCGATGGTCGAAGAGATGATGATGCCGTCAATGACCGGGCTCGGAGATGATGCTAGCAGTGGTAAGTGGCACCCGTGTGGCGCTTCTCACCGACAACAAAGGAGCTATGGCAATGGCTACCACATGTATGCCCCCCACAGGGATTTGGGGTTCTTTTGGGTTTGGATGGGTTGGATGTGGGCTTGGACAAGGTTGGATTAGGGTTCAGTGGTTTCGGGTTTTGGGTAACTTGGTTCAAGGCTTTGGGGTTTGAGGATGGCAAAGGAGTTGGGTTTCTTAGAGGAGTTGGGTTGAGCGTTTTGGCGTTGGCGATAAGGATGGGGTCAGATTATGTTCTAGAGTCGGTTGGTTGGTGGGGGTTTGATGAATGGTTCGCATGCGCAGCGTTTTTGAAATTTTTGGGGGAATTGGTTGTTGGGTTCAGCTACATGCAGGGACAAGATCAAGAGGTGGTTGAATGGATGGCCAGATGATGATGATGGTGATTATGAAGATAATGGATGGCGGTGGTGGTCGGCGATGATAAATAATGGATCGACAGAAAAATAAATAGAAAGATGGGAGATCAGGTTACCTCGGATCAGCAATCCGAACGGCAATCCGAGATGGATCTTCGCTCTGATACCAATTAATGCAGCACAAGAACGAGGAAGAATAGCCAATAGGCTAATCTCCAAGCCAAAGGGCTTAGCGTAGGATGTCTAGGTCTCACACTATAGACAAGAACTCACGATACGGAAAATCAATTTTCATCCAACTGTAATATGTCCCAAAAGAAGGGATTACATCATTATATAGTTTTAGCCTAAGCACTAACTTGGAAAACAAGCCTTGATAGAATTAGAAACTACCTAATTACTGCTAAATCATAACAATTATTAGAATCTAGGAAATATACTAGAATGTAGAAAATTGGAAACGGTGGGAATCCATCGCCGATGGTTGTTATGGGACTTGGGCTTTCTGGTATAGACCTTCAGGTGGGGCCCAATAGTCTGGCCTTCAGGCGGATTGACAGCCCTAAGCATGGGCGTGCACTAGGCATGGGAGTTTGGGGCTTCATTTATTGTTACGATTCCTAAGAAAATAAGGATTGTCGAATTAGCTTGATCGGGAGTATCTATAAGATTGTTTCTAAAGTTTTTGCCTGTAAAATTCAAAAAGTGTTGCCCTCTATCATCTCTAAGTCTCAAGTGGTCTTTGTATGTCGTAGGCAAATTATTGACGATGTTCTTGTAGCCAATGAGTGTTTTCATTTGAGGCACAAAAATAAGAACGGGCTTGATTTGTAAGTCGGGTTTTGAAAAGGCTTATAATAGGGTGGATTGGGATTTCCTCCAATATTTGTTGCCTCGGATGGGCTTTGTTCTTGTGGGGGAAGCACTTAGTTGGATGGTTGAGGCAGTAAGTTTTGTGGACTTAATCAGTGGCTTTGAGCCTGCCAAGTCTACCCCAGTGGTAATCTTCTCCAATTTTCGGATGACTACTTGATTTTTTGTGGAGCTGAGGAGCAGCAGCTTTTGAATATTAAGGTCGTCCTTTTTTGTTTTGAAGCAGCTTTAGGGCTCAAGGTGAGCTTCTTGGTTTGCGGTTGTCTGAAGTTCAGTTGGAAGTTGGAACATTACCCAGACATCTTGTGTTGTAAAGCTGGCTCTTTCCCGTCTTCTTATTTGGGCTTACCATTATGCTTAGGTGCTGCCTCTAAAGCTTTGCGGGAGTTTGTGTTTGGGAGGAGGTAAAAGAAACAAGCGTTCTAGAAGGCAAAATAGTTATCTCTGGGTGGCCCACTTGGAGGTGGCCAAGAGCATTAAGAAGCTTCAATGGGACTTCTTGTGTCATGGGAGGGAAGATAGCAAGAAATTCCACCTTTTTGAATGGAATAAGGTCTATAGGTTTAAAAGGTAAGATCTTGGAATAGGACCTATAAAATTGGTGAATGTTGCTCTTCTAGGCAAGTGGTTGTGATGAATGGAAGAGGACGGTGATGGTTTGTGGAAGCAAATTTTGGTGGCTAAGTATGGGATCCTCAGAAGGGGTTAGGAACACAGCATCTTTGCCGTCGTCATTCCAACTTATGGAGGTATCTTGTCTGCCAGAGATGACTTTGGCTCTCAAATTAGATATCGAGTTGGTACAGGTGAGAAGATTATTTTCTGTTTTGATGCTTGGGTGGGTTAAGCTCCTCTGTCTTCGAAGTTGCTGAGCCTCTTCCGATGCGCCTTTCATAAGTTTGCATTGGTTAGTAGCTACCTCTCCAAACTAGGGAGCCATTTTGTTTGGGGTCCTATCTTCAGAAGCAACATTACAGAAGAGTTTCAATTAGCTTCTTTGCAATCTATCCTGCATAAGGTTTACATCCCAGTTGTCGGGGTCGACGGAGGGAGTGGAAAGAGTCGGTTGATCTCCTATTTTTTCAGTTGCCTATTTTTTTCTCCTCTCTCGAGAGTGTTGATCTGGTTTCGTTCTCCTTTGGTGGTGTTTGGAAAATCAAGACTCCTCCAAGAGTTGTTGATTTTGCTTGGTTCGCCATTTCGGGCTCTATCCTCGCAATGGATAATCTCCAAAAGCATAAGATGATTCTAGTGAATGGATGTTGTTTGTCTTAGGGAGGCGGAATCGATGGATCATTTGCTGGTTTCCTATCCTTTTGCTTGCTCATTGTGGTTTTCTATTATTGTTTGGTTCAATTGTAGTTGGGTCCTGCTGAATTCTTTAGGCTCTTCGATGCAGGCTTGGAGTGGGGGGTAGGTTATGTCAGGGGGAAGGATTAAGTCGAGAGTGTCTTTCCTTGCAGTCATTTGGTTGATTTGGAAGGAGAGAAATATGAGGTGCTTCAATGGGGTATCTTGTTCGAAAGATCTTATTCTTCATAAAATTAAGTTACAAGTGGCTTCTTGGGTTCCTATTCTTTCATCTTTCAAAGGCATATCGATTGATACTATGATGAGCAGTTGGAAAGAAGTGGCTTTTTTAGGCCTTATTAGAGCTTAGTTGGTCTCCTCCTCCTTTGGGTTTTCTCAATCTGTAGTTGGCAATCCTAGCCTTTCAGGCATTAGTAGTGTCATGAGAGATTCTTCACTAGATAGTATTCATTCTTTCCCAGGCCCTTTCAGCAATTGTTCGGGGAATAAGGCAAAGATGCTTGCATTGAGAATGGGTCTCCACCAAGCTGACATGCTAAACCTCTCTAATATTGTTGCCGAAGATGATTCCTTTTGTGCTATCAGTTGGGCCTCAGGCTCTTCTAAGCCACCTTGGTGTTTGGCGGACATCATAGAGGAGGTTATTGATTTAGCTTTGAAGCTCAATGTCTCTTTCTTGCATGTGAAGAGGTCTACCGAGATGGCCAATGCTCTTGCCAAGGAGGGTGGTGTTGGGAGCTTGGATTCTATTGTGGTCATCGGCCGTTAACTGTACTTTTTGCTTTCTGGGACGTTGCTGGACTATCCTACAGATGCTCAAGTTGGTGGAAAGATATCATGGCCATTAAGGACTTACTTGATTCGCAAATCAGGTTCCATGTTAGGACAGGTGAAGACATATTCTTTTGGCATGATGTTTGGGTGGAGGACACTCCTCTAGCAGCGCAATTCCCGGACCTCTACAGTTGCGCTAGGGACAGACAAGCAAAGGTTATTGATTATATGGATAGGGATGTGGACAGGGTCCTTTGGGGTCCAATTTTTAGAAGAGATTTGACTGAGTCGGAAGAAGAGAACCTTATGAATCTCATGGAAAAGCTTGGTCGGATTTTCATTCCTGTAGAAGGGGAAGATCACAGAGTGTGGGCTGCTTCAAAGGACGGTGTGTTTTCAGAATCTTCTTTCTTTGCGGTGCTGTCAGACACTCACAATTCACACAATTGGTTTGAATATCTTTGGAAGACCAAGGCTCCCCCTAGAGTCCTGGCGTTTGGTTGGTTAGCTCTTCGAGGCAGCATCCTCACTATGGACAATCTCCGTCGGCGAGGGGTGATTCTAATCAACACTTGCCCACTATGCCTATCGGCGGAGGAGATTGTGGACCATCTTATGCTAAATTGCAGGTTCGCTCAAGCTATCTGGATTTCTACCCTTGATTGTTTTGGTTGTAGCTGGGTCCTCCCTCGTTCCATCTCGGAGCTTTTTGATGCTTGGAAGTTTGGAGTTCAGTCCAAGAGAGGAAGGCTTCTATGGCAGTCTTCCTTTATTGCTAACATCTGGGCAATTTGGAAGGAAAGGAATAGACGCTGCTTCGAAGATTGTTCTTCCCCCTCAGTTGTTGTTACTACAAAAGCCAGACTCCTCGCTGCCTCCTAGGTATCTGTGTTGCCAGATTTGTGGGGAGTGCCTATTGATGTTATGTTGTTTAAATGGAGAGAAATAGTATCCTTTTAATTTTGGTTTGTCTTTTTTGGGGCCTTTGGCCTGCTTGGGAGGCTTTGTTTCTCCTCTTTTGCTGTTTTGGATGGTTTATTTCTCTCTTTTGTTTTTTCATTGCTTTTTAGCATATATCTTTTGTACTGTTTTGCTTTGATTAATACATCTTACCATTAAAAAAAAGGATTTGGAGAAAGGACTGAGTTTGGAGACACTATCTCAGATTTTGCATTAGCATTTGACCTTGTAATAGCAAAAACCTAATTTATAGAGGGGTACAAATTGGTGTAGTGCACGAACCCAAAATTATTGTTTGGGTAAGTTTTCAATACAAACATTTACAATTTTTTTATGGATTCAACAGATTACTAAAGAAGTGCGGGTGAAGAATATAAGATGAAGATGTAGATGGCACCCTGACTTTCCTAGGATTGATTTACCAAGGTGATTTTGACATCTCTCCTTAAGTCAATTTCAATCAAAGGGGAGATTATTTGGTTGCCATTTTATGGATCTTCACCTTTGTTTATTAAATTTTAGCCCCCTTTAGGATTACATTTCCTTCAAGTTCCTCGGATATCAAATCCATGCAAACAAAAGGGCCTTTGATGTTGTATATCAAGCATGACAAATTATGGTGCCTTATACCAACACACGTCTATATCCAAATATTATATATATATGGGGAGGTTTCAAGTGCATCCATCCCTCACCATAGGGTGAGGGACACTTCTATAATTGGGCATTTTCAAGTACAAAAGTTACTTTTCAAGTACATAGGGTGAGGTACACTTCCTTGTCTTCATGTGCAAAAATGGGAAGTGTCTCTCACCCTATGGTGAGGGATAGATGCACTTGAAACTTTCCCTATATATATATATAGAGAGAGAGAGAGAGGACAAACATATTGACACCAAAGAGGATCTTCTATGAAATTTCAAGTATCTACTGACCGTATATTCAAGATTGGAGAAAGGCCTTTCCACATCACGCAAGACAAATGGACGACCATTAATGTATACCACCTATTTGTAGGACAAAACAGAAACAAATATTAAATTAGAGGCAGGATATAATATTTAATAATGCGCCAAAACTAGCCCTGTCAAAATAATAATAGGATGAGACATTGTCCTTTTCCTCGATTGGTAACATAGGCCATTGCCCATTACCATCCAAAAGTAAGCATAATAGTTAAAAACTTAGAATCATTCATCTACTGCATACACCTCAATAGGGCTACTTAAAATTTTCAGTTACAGATAAAATACAAAATTAAAAATTAAAAATTAAAAAATTACAGGTTCCTCCCGAAGGTTATGCCAAAGCATTTGTGCTTGCTTTCCATTCTTTTGTGCCCCAATATGATCAAGTACATTCCGGATCCCATCAACAGTAGGTATTGCAACACCATGGACAGGCAAAGACCCAGCCTACAGGTGAACACAAGGTGAGTTAAACCTATAATATGAATAAACAAAAATATGATGAACTCATTAAAATTTTAAGGGAAAAAATCAAACACAAGTGATTAGCATTCACATGATACATATGCAACTCAAATGTACAGAGAAGAAACTTTTCTTTTTGATGGGTGCAGAGAAGAAACATATGGATGCAACTTCAAACACATACATGCACAAGAGTGCCGACTGCCTCTGCATCATACTCATATTTACCTTTTATTCTTTTTTTTCCTTTTTTTTCTTTTTTCCCCCTTACATGAGAGAAAATGGTAAACTTTCCTATTCCTAAAGTAGCCTAATCTATCATTCAAAGGGTCATCCCTGGGGTCCTCCATGCACTGCCTGCTCCGCTTACACTCTACCTGAGTATGCTTCTTCCATCGTCCCTCTGCGCCGCTCAAGTTGGCCTCCACCTTGTCCTCCGCCCAGCAAAATTTCAGAAAACCCCTTACAGTTGATGTGGCAGTTTCTAATTTTGGCCGCAACACCGGAAATCCCGAATTGGATAAAATAATGCTAGCACCTTAACCCCTGTTTCTAAAGTGAGATTATGAAACTGACAATAGCCCATGTCACAGCCGGAAGCCGCTCCATCTCTCAACGAGTCAGCTTAATGAAACTACTCCCATAGAATCTCATGCATGAAAACTAATGCAAACCCTTATATTCCATTAAACATGAATTTAATGTCACTTAATTTAACATTGCCTTAAAAAGTCCAGTGGTAAGTATTGGGTGGCAATGTCAATGCAACAAAGAACTAAACCTCAGACATCTACAATCTTTCCCAACAAAATAAAAACATGGGTTTGAGAAAGCCCCATAACAAACTTATCAAAACTAAATATTTCCAAAAACCTCCAACTTCCTTGCATGCAAGTTCCCAAAAAGAAAAAAAAAATCAGTCATTTTAGCCAAATCAATTCTCTCAATCAGCCACCCACATAAAGAAAAGCAAAAATCCACCAAAAGAAACAAGGAATACACACACTTCTCCTAAAAGAAGAAAAGAACAAAATGAGAGGGTCTTCTCTTCTCACCTGCCTGTAATTAGGAGCCCCATCAATCTGGGGACTCAAGCGCTTATTCTGACAACCCGGAAAATGATCGCTCTTCAGTATAGTCTTCTTCCCCAGAACAGATCCTCCCCTGTAACTCATCACATCTTCTTCCCCCTTGGCATCCAACATCTTCATCTATTACCACCAACACCACCACAAACTGTTTGCTTTATTGCCCCCACAGAAGAAAAAACAAGAAAAAGAAGCACCAAAAAGAGAAATAAAAGAAGGAGAAAGATAGAGATATATAGACAAAGAGATAAGAGAATATGGGGTGAGTATTGAATTGAATTGGAATGGGAAAATAGAGGGTAAGAAGTACGACCTTGTTGTTGAACAAGGAGGTGGCGTTGGGGGCTTTTGTGGGGCAGCCCGGAAAAGGCATTTTTGCAAGCCCTGTTTGGATTATTATTCTATACGATCCCTTTCAGATCCTGTTCTTTGTTTCGTTTTCCTATCTTTCTTTCTTTCTTTTTCCTATACATGGAAAAAGATAGAAGAAGCACGAAGCAGCGCGTGAGCTATATTATATCGGTTTTCCACTTTGCCCACGAGACGAATGCGTTTGCTATCGTTTATGTTTGGACAATGTGGCAATGGCGCTGGCACTTTTTTTTTTATATTTTCTTTCCGTTTCATTCTTTTGGTTGGTGGGCTATGATGCACGGCTCAAAGAGTGTGACTAGTGGTGTCAACTATCAACACGATTGAAAATGTTTCCGTGCTTGTCTCGATTTGGGCACCGCACCCTTTGTGAATGTGGATGGTCGGTAGTAGGCGTGTAGCAAATCGTCTCTGTGGGGGCACTTACTCAAACCTAATAAATGATTACAAATTATTTCACCTTCTTAATTTGTTCTAATTGGACCTATCATCAGAGTTATTATTATAATAATAATTAATTTTACGGTAGAATCAACTCTCGTGAAACTGAGTTTTGGCAACAACCCAGGAAGAGGGGGCATTGATTTTTTTCGATTTTCTGTTTTTGTAAATTTAAAATGAGTGGGCTAGTAGAAGTGAAGAGCTTCATAAATCTTTCTGAGAAAGTTTTGGAGGATTTGCATTATAGATTTTTTTTAATTTTATAGTTGAGGGTGTCTCGATCTTTTGAGTCAAAATATTCCCTACGAGCTCAGGAGGATTCGGGGTTTTAGGCCAACTGAGCCACCCCGCAAGGTTATGCAATGCAGGGATTATACTTCTAAAGAAAAATTACTCCAATATTTCATGTTGGTAAATTTTCTTCCAAATGAAGATCTTTGAATTGGGAAATTGAAAAATGAAGAGGAGGTGGAAAGTGAAATTCCTCCCTCATGTGGAAAAGGAATTCTGTGGAACACATGACCCTTGCATTAGACAAACACATACATGTGTACAGAAAAGTCAATGTCATGAAACATTGGGTTTTGATGCTTTTAAATTTGAGAATAATTCCACTTGGACCGACTGGGGAGGACCGAATTCTGGCCCGGTCCCCCCCGGGACCGTTGGATCCACGTAGCACTGCTGTAAATTTGACTCTCTCTCTCTCTCTTGCTATCCAACTGTCAAAGATTTCTACAGCGGCTACACCGGTCATAAGTCAGCCCCACTATGAAGAGGGAAAAATATAGAAATTGGAATGGAAAAAATACTAAGATGCATATTAATCTGTTAGTCTTAGATGCCTATAATGTAATTGTTTTTACTTTATCCCCCCTCCTTTCATCCTTTATCCCCCCTCCTTTCATCCTTCACTGCATTGATGCCAATTTATAACTTTCTCTTGCTTCATCCCCCCATCCCATTCTTTCTCTCTCAATAGAAAAAGGCTCAAAAAAGTAAAAAATAAAACACAACCATATCAACCACAAAGGCAACAAAATATCATTGCCCAGAGACGTACACAATTATTAATCTTTTCATTTAGTTGCAAACAAATCTACAATAAAAACATCAAAATATCTTAATGTGTATTGCTCCTTTTTTTTAATTCTCTAGCAAAATATTATAATAAATTATGTATCTACATGATAGGAGCTCAACCCAGTTGCGCGATAATGGTTGAGTCGTTGGCCCTCACAAGTTAAACCTTGTGGGTCATGCCCAACCCAACTACACGATAATGGTTGAGTCATTGACCCACACAAGTTAAACATTGTGGATCATGCATGTGAGGTAGATTGTAAGTAAGTTAAGAAAGTGAATAAAGTGATGAGTCTTGACTTGTCAGTCTAATCATCCATTGAGTTAGTGTGTTGATAAGATTTGATTTCTTTCCCAATTAAGTAGTAAGATTTTCTTTGCTAATTATGTAGTGATCTTTCCTTTATGTAAGGGAGATCTTTTTAATTATCTTTCTATCCATGTAAAGCCAACTATGGCTATTTAGTAAGAAAAGAAAGGTATCAGAATTTATCTCTACAATATGTGCTTGTGTACAAGAAGGCTTTCCAACCTCAAAATGGACAATTTAGGAGGTTGTCCAACCTCGAATTGGATCATCTATCTCTCTTTTCTCTTTGAGTTCCAATCACTACAATGGTTGTATGGTAATACTCAAAAGATTAAAAAAAAAAAAAGCGTGATATAGAATTTTGTGTAGATTTCTAAAATGGTTTGAGGTAGTATATTGTTGAGGGATGCAGGACTCCTCCCCTCCATGTGCATAACTTATGAAATTTAACAAACATAACTACTATACAATATAATCCAAGCAACCACAATTAGTACTATAAAAAAAATTAAATAGAGAAAAGAGAAAAAAAAATCATACATCAATTTACAAGGAATCCCTCTAAGATGAGAGGAAAAAACTAGATTTTACAAGCTTCTTTTTTCCCATTCTATTGACTTAAAAGATCACCTTCTCATGCGTACAAGTATAAGATTTTAGAAAGAAAACCACTGAATCATATATTTACATACTTTCTCTGTTTTGGTTTACATTGTGTGTGTGTAATATATATATAGGGGAAGTCTCAAGTGCATCTATCCCTCACCATAAGGTGAGAGCACTTTTCCTTTTTGCACATGAAGACAAGGAAGTGTACCTCACCCTTATGTACTTGAAAATTCACTTTTGTACTTAAAAATTCTCATTTATGGAAGAATCCCTCACCCTATGGTGAGGGATGGACGTACTTGAAACTTCCTCATATATATATATATATATATGGAATGCTCTCCCACACTGCAGTGGAGGTTATTTTCAGCTGGAAACGTGTGGAGGAATGAAGGCCCAGTAAAATGCAACAATCTGAGATTTCAAAGGCATGCCCGCTCATTTTTCATTTCCCCCTTCTTATTGTAACCTAAATCTCTCTCTCTCTCTCCAGCAACATCTCTCCTCTGTCTCTCGCCTCTCTCGAGTTCTCTCTCTCTCGCCGGTCTCGCTCAGCCAACAGCTCTCTCTCACTCTCCCTCTCCCGTCGAGGGTCTCGCTGCGCCTCTCTCTGTCTCGCTCCAGATCTCTCCCGCTCTCGAGCTTCACTCTGTCTCGCCCACTGATCTGATTGTGCTTCCGTTCTGCGATGGCCGATCTCCTTTTGAGATTTCTCCTCTCCGATCTGCAGTGATGGCTGGCCAAACTACAAATGGAGACCAAATCCTTTGATTTATTGGTCATCTGAATCCTTTGATTTATTGGTAATCTTCATCTGTGACGATGGGGCAAGAAGATCCCCCATATTATGCAGACAGAACCGGTTCTATCTTCTTCTCTTGATGAGGAGTGCTGCCCACCTCTGGAGTTCTGACATGTGGATTTCATTTCCTTTATTTTATTATTTTGCATTTGGGTCATTCATCTTTCGAGCTTTGACAATTACAGGAATGGATGACTTATCTTTGGAAATTTGTTGTGTTTAAATGTTCTATTTGATGTGGGTGTTTTAAAGTTGTAATGGATGTTGGTGTTTGCACAATTGTAATGGAAGTGGTGTTTTAATGTTGGAATGGAAGTGAATGAATTGTTATTACAATGGAGTTCGTTCTAAGGTGGGATGGGCATTGGAGTAACTTTGAATGTACATTTTTTGAATGATACAGGTTTGAATGGATGACTTATCTTGCAATACGTGCATATTGTTATGAATCTCAACAATCCCAATCACATTCCAACTCCCACTCCTACTCTTAAAAGCCTCAACTTTCATAACCCCAAACTGAATGACTCGTCACCTTTATGGTGTGTTCAACTCAAATCATTTTGCAGGAAGTAGGTGTACACGAGAGAAGGGCATGCACTTATTCCTACCCCCACTGTGACAGTTATGCAAACTACATCCATAAGCTGGTATCATTGAAATTGTGTTCAGAAATTCCTTCTCTTCACGCTTTATCTTCCACAAGAATGTATTACAATCATTTTCATCCTAGATAAAATTCAATCCCAAAATGAGTACCTGAATAATTGAAATTGAAATTATGTCACACTAAATAACACATTCAAATTATCATTAGTGGTAATTTCAGATTTGGGTGTTGATTATTTAGGGATTTAGTGGTAATGGCATAAGTTTAGCGGTTATGGATATGGAGATTTAAGGGTTTTTGATGGGTCTCTACCATTTGGGCAATTGTGATTAGGATTAGGGATAAAAAAAAGAAGAAAAAAAGAGGGCAAAATGGAGAAAAAAACAGAGGGGTGGTGGTGGCCTAGCATTGATGATGGTGGAGTGGAGAGGAAGAAAGTAGTTTTGACAGCAGAAAGAGTAAAAGAGATGACATGAGTTGGATTTGTGGAAGATTGAGATGGCGTTGCTATGTGTTTGGTGGAGTCCATGTACATGGTAACTGATGGAGATGATGACACAGTGACAAAGGAGAAGGGCGGCGTGCGTAGGATGTGGGGGGTTGAACCGTGGCGATGATGACGACGATGAAACGACAGATATGGAGAAATACCGGGGGGGTGGTTTGAACCGTCGCGATGATGACGACGATGAAACGACAGATATGGAGAAATAACAGGGGGGTGGTTTGAACCGGGGGTGGGGGATGGGTTTTGAACCATGGCGATCATGACGACGACGAGCTCGATTAGATCTGGGCGGCTAGGTTAGAAGAAAGAGGGAGGTTTGCTGAGCGAGACCGGCGAGAGAGAGAGAACTCGAGAGAGGCGAGAGACAGAGGAGAGGTGAGAGAGGCAAGAGACAGGAGAGATGTTGCTGGAGAGAGAGAGAGAGAGAGAGATTTAGGTTACAATAAGAAGGGGGAAATGAAAAATGAGCGGGCAGGCCTTTGATATCTCATATTGTTGCATTTTACTGGGCCTTCATTCCTCCACACGTTTCCAGCTGAAAATAACCTCCACTGCAGTGTGGGAGAGCATTCCCCTATATATATATATTTATATAGACACACCCTTTCATCATGAGATCTTAAAGATACATAAAAATCTGCAATTGCTATTTATGGATAGAATGTTAATAACAATGATTTGTTTTGGCTGGCAGTCAACTTTGTGTTAATACACTAGATGATACGGGTGCACTGTCACCATCCTTATCATTATCTCCATTACTCCCCTACAAGCGAATGGCCGTGGACGGATCATTCGCTTGAATCTCAAAATTTGAAAACGAGCTGAGGTGAGGCCTTTGGTAAAAATATCCGTTATTTGATCCACAGTGTTAATATATCAAACATCAAGTTCTTTATGAACAACTTTTTCACGAACATAATGATAATCAACCTCTACGTGTTTGGTGCGAGCATGAAATACCGGATTAGATGCAAGAGCAATATAACTAATATTGTCACACCAAATCAGAGGAACTGTGGAGAGATAAATACGGAGATCTTTGAACAACATCCGCAACCATGAAATTTCAGCAGCCGTTTGTGTCAGTTGGCGATATTCAGACTCAGTGCTGGACCTGGAGACAAATAAACCCTTCCATTTGCAATATCTAAACACCTATACCCTTGATGGTTCAAGGAATATCCCAAAAGGACACAATGCTTTGATTGAAACTCAGCCTTATTTTTATTGTAAGGCGTAAGTATGGAAAACATGAACATCCAAAAACACGAAGCACAAAATAGTCTGGAGTTCTATGAAACAACATTTCATATAGTGATACATAGTTTAACAGTTTAGTAGGAAGTCTGTTTATGAGATAAACAGAAGCATTAAAGGCTTCCACCCAATAGGAAGAAAGCATGGCCGCCTTAGCCAATAGAGTGAAACCTGTATCAACAATATGCAGATGTTTTCTTTCGGAAACTCCATTTTGTTCAGGTGTGTGGGGGCAAGACATACGATAAAAAATCCCATATTGAGGTAGAAGAATTTGAAAATAGGTGCTGAGATATTCACCTCCACCATCATTCTATAAAGACTTTATAGAACATGAGAGCAGATTTTCAACTAATAACTTAAATTTGACAAAATAATCAAAAGCTTCATGTTTAAAACGCATGGGATAGATCCAAGAGTATCGGGAATAGTCATCAACAAAGACAATATAATACTTAGACCCTTTTATGGAATAATAAGGAGATATCCAAATATCAAAGTGAACTAATTCTAAAGGACTAGAAGAAATAGAAGAAGATCTCTGAAAAGGCAGCCTAGTGCTCTTCCCCAAACGACAAGAGTCACAAAATTCATGTTCTTTGAGAGATCCACGAAAAGGCAACAATTTTGAACAATAAGCTGTTTCAATATTGGAAAAGCAGGATGCCCTAGTCATTGGTGCCAAACTAGAATATTAACCCGTTCTCCAATGAAAGCAAATGGCGGACTTGATTTATTAGAACGAAGGTGGATGGGATACACTCCATTTTCACTCTTGCCTTGGAAAAGCACATTCCCCGTCTTAAGGTCCTTGACACAAAAACCATCAGATGTGAACACAAAATAACAGTTATTATCTTGTGAAAATTTATGCACAGAAAGAAGGTTGGCTGAAACATCAGGACTGAAATTTCTATGGGGGCTACCAGAATAGATTACTAGTTCTAATTTAACCAATCAATGCAGCGGAAATAAACCAATCAGACAATATAGAACTAGCTATCTACCAATCACAGATCACAAGAAGGCAGACACAATATTTAACGTGGAAACCCTATCCAGGGAGAAAAACCACGAACCAGAAATCAAGAGTTCACGAACAGTTACAAGATATACTCACAAGCTCCTTTACCGCAGTCTGTACCTCGACCTAAGGACTGTAGTTATTCTTGCAAAGAATTCACTGACACGACATCCACCGCGCCCCGTTCTCCTTACTTGATTTCCTCGCACCTTGTCAACCAAGATGATCAATCTTCTACAAGAAAAGTAGAAACAACAATAACCTTCTAGAGCAGCCCTTCAGAATAATCTCTCAATGGCTCTAGAGGATTAACTCTCTCTAAGATATCTCTGACTCAAATCAATGAGAGTTGTGATGATTGTCTAGGGTTGAGAGAAACACCTATATATAGCCCCAAATTCGTGCCTTAGACTTAGTGCACAAGTATGACTCAAACTGGGAAAGATAGTCTCAAAAGGAAATAACTTCGTATAGAAACTGGAGATTTTCCCGAACTCTGCGCACCTGTCCGATCAATCGGACTGTGCATCCGATCGATCGGACTGACAAAATAACTGGATGCCTTTTCTGGCCGATCGATCGGTCTGAGGCTCCGATCGATCGAGCCTGAGGGATTTCGCCCGGTCTTCTTTTTTCTTCTATTCTTCACTTCAGCTCTTTCTGCGACACATCCACAGTCCATTCTAAAATAAATTAGAAAATACAACTCAATGGACCCAGAGTTTTGTCCAACCTATGAATTAGCCAATAAAAATACTAACAATCTCCCCCTTTGGCAATTCATGGACAAAACTCTCTAAAACAATACAAATGATCTACCCAAGAGAAAAACCCAAAATACATTGAATTTAAAAAAAAAACAGCGTTTGTAGATCTTTGCTTGTTTCTCCCCCTGGCGTCAGTATTCTCCCCCTTTTTGTCCACAATTGACAAACAATTTTCTTCAAGCAGCTTCTGTCAATCTGGATTCTGCAGCTCCCCCTAAATAGACTCCCCCTCAAGATGATCTTCGTATCAGCACTGGGGTGGGGGCTTGATCTTGGAGATCAGGGGTGATGAAGTTTTGGCACACACACTTGCATTTTCAGATAGTTCAGCATAGTGTGTACCAAGACAGATGGAAGGTCTTCTTTCTTGACCCAGACAACTTTGGTTTTCATAGGTGACGCTTCCTTCTGCTTTTTCCATTGCTTTTGGTTTGGAGACTTTCGCAGCTTATTGCAATGGGGTCGAATGTGTCCTTTAATTCCACAGTGATGACAAGTGGGTATACGTTCAGGACGTGGCACATTCTTCTTCTTGGCAGCTATAACATGAACAACAGGATTAGTAACAACTGAATTTTGAACAACACAGTTAATACCTTTGGCTTTTGATGTAGATGCCCCGTCAGTGTAGCCAATGCCATGCATGTTATTCTTTGCCTTTTGACTGCACAGGATGTCATCAAGTTTTTTAGACCCAGCATTCATCCTGTTTAGTGAAGCCTTGCTTGTATCCAACTCAGAAAGAACAATCTTGAGTCTTCCTTGCAAGTCGGTATTTTCAGCTTTCTAGGTCTCCATATCATGATTAATCAAGTCACACTTCTGTGCTTCAGCAGTCAACATATCTGCCAATTTGTTATTTTCAGCCTCTAAGTGACTCACTTTTGTAAGAGCTTCAGACAATTCAGCTTTTAAAGAAGTATTCTGCTCTTCAGATTCTTTCCAGCTTGTAGCCACTTTTTCATTCATCTTGAGCATCTTCATGGTCTTTGCAAACAATATATGATATTCAGCTTGTCAATCATGTTCTGTCTCTGACTCACTAACATCTTGATCAGTCCCTTCATCAGAAACTAAAGGAGTAGCAGAAACAGAAGTTGCCATGAATGTCATGAATTTTTCTTTGCTAGCATCAGGCTTCTCAGACTCAGATTTTTTATCATCTTCCTCAGAAGTATCATCATCCCAAGTCAGATTGAAAGCCTTCTTCTTTGGTTTCTTGTTAGCACAGTCACTAGCAATGTGTCCATAACCATGACACTCAAAACATTTAATCCATTTAGAAGTTTTCTTCTTTACAAAATTTTTGGGGACTTTCAAATCACTTTTCTTCCCCTTCATAAAAGCTTGAAATTGTTTCATAAACTCAACAGCAACTTGGGGATCAATCTCCTCAGAATCAGAATCAGAATCACTAGCAATTTTCTTGTATGATTCTTTGGAGGCTCTCAAAGCAACACCTTTGGATTTTGATTTTCCATTTGTTCTTAGGTTTGCTTCAAAAGTCTGAAGGTTGCCAACTAATTCCTCAACTTTGAGAATATTCAGATTTTTATTCTCTTCTATGGCCACAACCTTTGCATCAAACCTTTCTGGAAGAAACCGCAGAATCTTTTTCACAATTCTATTTTCAGGAATTGACTCTCCCAAAGTAAAGGTATCATTCACAATTGTATTCAACTTTGAATTAAACTCATCAAAAGTTTCATCATCCTCCATCTTTATGGTTTCAAAGGCTGTATACAATTTCTGAAGTTTCGACTGTTTGACAGTGTCAGTCTCTTCATGCACAGTTTGCAGAATATCCCAAGCTTCTTTTACAGTAGTACATGTAGAAATTCTACGAAACTCAGATATGCTAACTCCATTATAAATTGCATTCAAAGCCCTAGAGTTGCAAGTGGCTGTCAATTCTTCATCCTTTTGTCCACTGTTCTTCAGATTTAAAACTGGTTATCCCATTAGTAATGACAGTGGGCAAGGAATAGCATTTCTCAATAGATTTTCATACTTTCAGATCTATGACTTTTACAAAGGCAACTATTCTGGCTTTCCAATAAGCATAATTAGAACCATCCAGCAGAGGAGGCTTATTGGTTGAAGTGCCTTCTCGATAGACATCCATTCTAGCAATATTTGGATCAACACAATAAAATAGTGCAACCCGCTCTGATACCAATTGAAATTTCTATGGGGGCTACCAGAATAGATTACTAGTTCTAATTTAACCAATCAATGCAGCGGAAATAAACCAATCAGACAATATAGAACTAGCTATCTACCAATCACACACCACAAGAAGGCAGACACAATATTTAACGTGGAAACCCTATCCAGGGAGAAAAACCACGAACCAGAAATCAAGAGTTCACGAACAGTTACAAGATATACTCACAAGCTCCTTTACCGCAGTCTGTACCTCGACCTAAGGACTGTAGTTATTCTTGCAAAGAATCCACTAACACGACATCCACCGTGCCCCGTTCTCCTTACTTGATTTCCTTGCACCTTGTCAACCAAGATGATCAATCTTCTACAAGAAAAGTAGAAGCAGCAATAACCTTCTAGAGCAGCCCTTCAGAATAATCTCTCAATGGCTCTAGAGGATTAACTCTCTCTAAGATATCTCTGACTCAGATCAATGAGAGTTGTGATGATTGTCTAGGGTTGAGAGAAACACGTATATATAGCCCCAAATTCGTGCCTTAGACTTAGTGCACAAGTAGGACTCAAACTGGGAAAGATAGTCTCAAAAGGAAACAACTTCGTATAGAAACTGGAGATTTTCCCGAACTCTGCGCATCTGTTCGATCGATCGGACTATGTATCCGATCGATCGGACTGACAAAATAACTGGATGCCTTTTCTGACGGATCGATCAGTCTGAGGCTCCGATCGATCGGGCCTGATGGATTTCGCCCGGTCTTCTTTTTTCTTCTATTCTTCACTTCAGCTCTTTCGGCGACACATCCACAGTCCATTCTAAAATAAATTAGAAAATACAACTCAATGGACCCAGAGTTTTGTCCAACCCATGAATTAGCCAATAAAAATACTAACAAGGACAATGTAAAATATTGCTCATATGAAAATTGGAAGAATTATGTTTTAAAGCAGTTGGGCCAATGTTTGAAATGATCAAACCTGAGCCATTTCCCACTGCCACTTGATCAGAACCACGATATTCATTGTGGATGGAGGAGAGATTTGCAAGATCCGGAATAATGTGATTTGAAGCACCACTATCTAATAAACTAAATTGGATCGTCTTGGCGACGACCTGTGGAAGCAACCATAGTAGCTTCTTAGTAAGAACTCGTCCTTCATATGCATGATCCATTCGCTGGTAGCAATTTATAGTGGAATGACGTGTACGACCACAAATATGACATGGAGAACGGGGTGGATATTTGTTGTTGGCTAAAGATTGAGTGGTATATGAATCACGAGCACTCCGTGTATCATTAGGACGTGGGTTGGATGATCCACGAGTAAATTGACTTCTCGGACCTCTCCCTCTTTTGGTGTTTTTGGTTGTAGGAATATACAAAGCCATGGGATTGGATTCCACGGGCAGGGAGTTTTGCTCATCATGTTGTATCTAGGCACTAAGTAAGAGCCCAACAAGGTCATTTAGAGAAATGGATGTATTTTGCGCCTAAATGGAATTAAGTGTAGCTTCATTGGTAGGGCCCACTCCATTCAAAATTAGGGTGATTAAATCATCACCATCGGCTGGTTTTCCTACAAGTGCCAAATTGTCTGTTATGCTGTTCATCTTATCCATATAATTAGTGATTGATAAGTTCCCTCGTTTGGTTGTTTGAAGTTGATTTTTCAATTGCATAATACGAGTTCAAGATTGGGAGGCATACCTTTTCTCAAGAGATCGCCAGACATCTTGAGAGTTAGAGAATCAAACCACTGTTGATAGAACACTTGGAGTAAGTGTTGCATTGATCCAACTAAGAAGAGATTGATCATATTGTTGCCATTTGACATAAGCAGGATCGACTTTAGTCATCGGTTTGCCATCACCCCCAACTTTGAACTTTGCAGGACAAGGCCTTGTACCATCGACAAGACCAATCAGATTATTGCATTTGAGAATTGGAAGAAACTGTGCTAGCCATAGCACATAGTTTGTGCGATCAAGTTTGATGGAGACAAAGTGTGAGATATTTACACTAAAATTGAGAATTGGTGCAGAACCAGTAACCATTGAGGTAGCAGAAGAGGTTAATGAAGACATTAGATGGATGGATGAAAATATTCGCAGGTCACACTATGCAACGCATACAAATCAAATAAGAAGTGGATGACACGTGATCCGAGATGAGACGATTGGCACGTTGCTGAAGAAAACAAAGAACGGGAACACGTCTCTTTGCTGCCGAATGATTTATTGATGCAATAAAAATAAAACATGACGTGAGTCAGAGGCGCTCTGATACCTTATAAGATTTTAAAGAGAAAACCACTGAATCATATTTTTACATCAAAAAGTCTACTTGGACAAACTTTTTGGCCAGAATTTTGGCCAACCCATATGGTTTCCATTGAATATCATAGTGATATTCAATGGAAACCATATGGGTTGGCCAAAATTCTGGCCAAAAAGTTTGTCCAAGTAGCATTACTCTTTTTACATACCTTATCTGTTTTGGTTTACATTGTATATTTAAATATACACTCTATTTCATCATGGGATCTTAAAGATACATAAAAATCTACAATTGCTATTTATGAATAGAGTGTTCATGACAATGATCTGTTTTGGCTGGCAGTCAACTTGATACGGGCGCACTGTCATCATCCTTATCATTATCTTCATTAACAAGAACAACATTTTTCACTCTCTTAGTAAAAAAGGAAAATAAAACAAGTATCTTACTTTTATAGTCTTTTATGTTTCTTTTCAACTCTTTCTACAACTTTTTTGGCGCTCATGATGTTATTTTAATAAGGGAAGATGAAGAGGAAAATTATTAGAGCATTTGAGTCACACATGTGCACTAAAGTCCAATATGTGACTTAAAAGGATTTACTTCATATCAAGTAGACAACACATCTTGCAAATTCCCTTGAGGATGAGCCTTAGAAAAAACAATACATACCAACAATAAAAAGCGCCCCCCCCGCCCCCGCCCAAAAGTCAATTTAATGAGATGGTTAAGACTTCAATGATGTTGGTTGATGATGGTAATCATAGAAAGTGTGTTGAGATTTGGAAATACAAGAATCACATATGGCACATTGTAGAAGCAAGAGGCGACAAAAAGAGGACTGCATTATGGATGTTCATGCAATAATGAGAGTGAAATATTGTTACCTCAAAAAAACATTTTATTTGATCGTAGAATAAAGAGTCGTCTATCTTTTATATGCATGGGGTGTAAAAATAAGATTTACATATGTAGGATTTACTCATTGTGAAATATAATACCATATATATTTTGAAGCACCATTTTCACATGTTTAAACATTGAGCAATTCCGATTGCACATGTATAATTTTTATATATCTCAAATTTTATGAAGATTGATCAAGACATGAAACCATTTGGGGTTTTATGCATCAGCCTGAAATTTGAACAATTCAAACTAAATTTAGCATTGATCAAGTGCCTCTTATTTATTGGCACAACCCAAATTTAAGTTTTGCTTGGCTCAACATTTAAGTTCTTTAAATATTAATATGTGCGCACAGTTATATAATAATAAACACTTGATTACTTTCTCTAATTTAAAAGTATATATACAAAAAATTTATATGCGAAAGTCAAATGAGGAGGCCCAATCTTTTAAAAGTGAAATAACTGTAGAGATTTGAGAGAAATGATATGCCAAAGTCAAATGAGGAGGCACAATCTTTTAAAAGTGTAATAACAATAGAGATTTGAGAGAAAGGATTTGACTTAAACCTCTTTTTTCTCTTGTTTTTTCTACTCTCACCGTTCTAGTTCCTTCTCGCTTTTTTTTTCCTCTAATCAGCCACTTCTCTCTTTTCCCTCTTTTTATGGATTTAACTTTTGACATTTGCCTTCTTTTATATGAAAATTCTCTACTCATTCACTTTTCTTTTCCTTCAGGCACCCCCCCCTCTTTCTCTCTCTTTGTGTCACATCCCGGACCCGAGAATCCCTTGTTTAGATAGGTTCCCAAGGTGTGACACGCGTACTCCCGTGAACTCGCACCTGTTCTGAACCAAATCTGAATTCACGAAGGAGAAAATTCCATATTTTACGTGTGAGGATTGCTCACTGACACCTGTCAATGCACATTTATTTGCGGAACATGTACAATATCAAAATCAAAGCCGTGATCAGTCCAATAACCAATCCATTATATTACAATTTCTCTTTAACAAAACTAATGATTTAAATATTACACAAGTATTCTAATGAAAAACTTCTAGATGCTTATCTCAAGGGAATATATCCCTAATACAATGTGAAATAAAACTAATCATATGCATTACCTTAAACTAAGTGCAATTAAAATACCTAGTCTCAAACTCAAGGTTACCCTTCTGATTCGTACTCCGGCAGTCATAACTAACCATTAAGCTTACCAATTAACCTCAAATTTGAATGGCTAAAAGTAACTCTCTCTTTGGTGTTTTGAATCCCTGTGACACCAAAAATAGTATCTCAAATACAACGATTTGGCAAGTATAGGCATTAATAAGCGAGTACGTGATGTATCAAATTGAATTAAATAACAGTTGATCAAAATATGTCAAAGATAAGTACTAACTAGGCAATTGTGCTAAATTAAATATTTTATGCTTGGGAATCAAATAAAATGAAAACATACAAATTGACTACTACCTTAAGCTCATCCTCTCAAAAGAGAGCAAATCTAGTTGGGATGTCACCAGTTGCCCGACCAAAGGCTAAATGTGGCTACCCGGGTCTGGAGTTCCGGTACTCCAGATGACTTACTGCAGTAGTCTTGACTATTTAAACCAAGTTCAAACCCTGTCGGGTGTCACAAGGTCGAAGCTCAGTAGTGCCGACTCAATCAAATCAATAATAATCGAAATAATAAGTGGGTTTGAGTGAGTTTGTGTTTCAACTGCCTATAATCAAAATCAAATGCTACTCACTTACCACAATATACTTACTCAATCCACATTTCCAATAAATACATAATTGGTATATAATACTGAAGAATTTCGAAAGAAATGTAATAATTGGACCTCAAAGAATATAGATAATGCAATAAATCTACTAATTGTGATTGATATACAAAAATGAAAGTGTACTTCAATATGAAATGCTATTTAAGGAATCACGGGATTTATTGGCCCATCTATTCTAATCCTCTATTATTTCTTCACCATCCAATTTGATATACATTTAGGGAACTTCTACTTAGTGTTACATTTTAATAAAAGATTCACTAAATTAATATCCATGGCATGGTGATAAAGTCCTGAGTTTTTAGGGCTACTCAAGTTCCTAGGGTTTCAATTAGGCAACTAAGAGGTTAGGGTATCAATTCATGGCTCTAAGAGGGCTTTTGAAATAAATAAAAAAATTTGGAAATTCTGGGAGGTCGGTCAACTGGCGGTGACCAGACGGCTAGCTACCTGGCTGCCAGGTAATCGCCTGGTGACCGCTGCTTGGTGACCGCGGCTCTTCTGTCAAAAACCAACCTACTGTAAAACTGACCGCCAGGTGGTCACGCGGCTAATCGCCAGGTGACCGCCTGCCGACTGCCCCTTTCTGACAGAAATTGTTAGCTTCTGGAATTGTGACCACCCGGGGGTTGGCTAGCCGCCAGGTGATCACGCGGCTAGCCGCCATGTGACCGCCTGCCTGCGGACAACACAGAACTGGGCTATTTCTACATTTCTGAAGCCCTCTCACTTCTCCTTCCACTATTCAACAACTTCATCTACAATCACCTTTATATTGAGCCTCCTTGCTCCCCTTTTTGCCACATATAATCACTATCCAAATCACATTCACATCAATTATTACAAATATGGACCTAATCCAATTAATCATATTAAGAGGCTAGAATGATAAGACAAAGAGAATCTCTAAATCAATCAATGAATAGACAACATGTAAATTCCAATTAAGCTTATACTTGCCTCAATTTAGCCTTCCAAGCTTTTTCTCTAATTTTTTGCTCAAATGAACCAAAATCCCCAAATATCAAACCCTAATCACAAAAGACATGGAAAATGCTAATGAATATGCAAACATGACTCCAGTAGAGTCCCTTGACTCTATTTCAACTCAAAACACAAAGAAAGATGGGGTTTAATTCTTACCTTGACAATAATTCCGAATTTGGAAAGAGTTGGGGATGATGGAGAAGATGAAGATGGAGAAGAAGAAGACTCCAAATCCTTGTCTCTCAACCACATGCACAAAATGATTTGGGAAAGAAAGAGGAATGGAAAGAAAAAAGGAGGAAGAAATCTCTCTAACTCTCTCCCTTTCTCAAGATGTAATAAGCAATGAATGAAGATAAGGATGGGTTCTTTTAAGGGATAAGGATCAATGTCTAATTTGCAAGGAAGTCTATTGGTTTTATGTATTTCCATAATGAGTCAAATGATGCCCCACTTCTTCAATGGTTGATCAAATGAAATAAAACTTAATACGAAAATCAACGTGCTCAACGAGATACACGCGATGATGCCAAAATGACGTGCATATGATGAACTTTGAGAAAATCCATAATTTACATAAACTACCTTAATTAGTCACTAAGTATAATTAAATTAACTAAAACACAATTAAGTAGCATTAAACAAGATCAATTCGGGTCGGGGTGTAACACTCTCCCTCCCTCTCCCTCTGTTCTTTCCCTTTTTTTCTCTTTTTTTAACCCCCTTCTCTCTATCTCTCTCAGTCATACAAAGATAGTGCACTTCACATAACACACAAAGAAAAAAAGCCTTCTCATGATGAATGCAAGCACTTCAAAAAAATGAAAAGAAAAAACAAACTCACAGTGAATGCACTTCGCCAACAGAATAACCCAAAAGGATTGTGCCTTTAATTTTTCAAATAGCCAAGGTGGTTGGGCCCTTGGAGACCCAACTAACATAGGAGTGAACCCTAGTACATGCCAGTGAAAGGACCACTCGCATGTGTAGGAAAAGGCCTGCTTGCACATGCAATAAAGAGGGCCTAAGAATTTAACACTGAGTTATATGCTCTCTGTTAAGCCGCTCACCTTCATTGAAATAAATAAATTTTCCATATGCTCATCTTAAATCAAGGGGCATTGATGATATAACGATGTTGCACATTAGTATGGTGTAGTGACTGCCTTTTATAATGGCAGTGTTCCACATCACCATCAAAAGAGGAAGAGTGGTGCTACGGACCCCGACTGGGAGCCGCCGTTGGGATCCAACGGACCCCGTGGGAGCCCGGGCTCCCCCAGTCGGGGTCCGTAGACATTATGAAAGAGGAAACTGAAATGATCTTTACCCCCACTCTTTTACACGTAGTAGCCATTGGAAGGGCATGAAAAGTAAAGGGCCAAAATGGGATATGAATAGGATAAATTCTCTGAAAAAGGCATTCTACATTGGCTACGACGTGGCAATAGACCATGGTCTTAAAAGCCAACATCTCAAGTTATTGCCACAGAAATAGCACTCATGAAGGCCCCTCATCGAAAAGTAGATACACATGAACAGGGCTCGCGTAACCAGCTTCTAAACCCCACTTGTGAATAGAGGTCATAGTTGTGAAATTCGCTTCCTTGCGGACAAGATTTCCAAAAAATTTCATTTCAGTCCACATATCGAAATGGAGCAACACGAACAACTTTTCGGTCAATTTTGGCATAATTAAAAAATTAGTCCAAAATGAATTGAAAAAAGACTTTCTGCGATTTTTTTCCCTCTAAAAAGCCCCAACTCCTACCCTAGGCCCCTTTTCAAACAAAAATAAAATGAAAAAGGGGAATAACTCCACTTAAAAGAAATTCTCTAATCAAATTTTACTTAAAATATATTCTTAATCATATTACTATATATATATATATATATATGAGAGATGCTCCTATAAAAGATATGAGGCCCTCACATCTTAAATTTATATTTAATATAAAACATAAGTATGAAAACTTTCACTGAAAATTTTGAATCAGCCAATAATTTCATCCGGAGAGCAAATCAAAATAATGTACCAAACGAAATTCACCACTATGATGGAGACATGAATAACTGGTCTACCTCAACGAAAGAGGCTTTCCACTTGAAATTAATAGAGGCAATGTGGATAAAGTGGGGGCCACACCGACCATCCATTAAAAAAAAAAAGAGTATTGATCTGATCCGCACTAGGGGAGAGAGAGAGAGAGAAGGCGCTGAAGAGCCAGGGGCGGGGATTCCATCCGGCCTCCTTTGGCTTTGAGTTTGTATTTTTTGTACAACGTCCCATTAAATTTTATCACTCACTCTATTTCACTGTAAAATAAAGTTGACTGAACATGCAGTCAAACGGGTAAAAGTATTTTTTGCTTCTGGAGGTGAAGGACCAAGGAAGGTGGAGAAAGTCGTCATTTTTTCCCATGGGCTTACGTGGAATCCGTTCTTTACTTTTCTTCCTTTCCTTGCCCCCTCGAACCCCAACCCAAAACCAAACCCGAACCCAAACCCAAACCCTAACCCTAACCCTAACCAACGCACGATCCTTCTCTTCCACCAACACAACACCACTTCCAAAAGACCCAACCCACCTCTTCAGAATCTACGGCTGCAATGACGCCGACGTCTCCAAGATCCTCTTCCTCCGGCCGTACCTCTCCAGAGCAAACACCAAGCTCCTCCAGTCCAAGATCGAGCTTTTACAGAGCCTCGGCGTCGCCGGAGCCGACCTCGTCAAGACCATAACCTCCCACCCCCGCTTCCTCTCCTGCCGCCTCCCCGACACCCTCCACGACCGCCTCCGCTTCCTCAAATCCCTCTTCGGATCGCAGGAACTGCTTCTCAAGGCGATCATTCGCAACCCCACGCTCCTTCGCTACGACGTCGACAAGCGGATGAAACCCTGCGTCGCCCTCTATGACGAATTGGGCATCAGTAGAGAGGATTTGGCGAAAATGCTCGTTCTGCGGCCGATGATAATGGCACGCTCCTCTCTCAATGAGGAGAAGCTCGAGTACATTAATCGCACCGGCCTCTCCAAGGATTCCAAGATGTATAAATATGTAGTTTCTCTTATTGCAATCTCGCGTTTGGATACAATTCGCATGAAAGTTGCCAACTTTGACAGGTTTGGATTCACAGTTGATGAGGTGATGGGTCTGTTCGGTCGCACTCCGCATGTTCTCACGCTCTCTGTTGACAAGGTGCAGAGGAACATGACTTACATTATAGGGGTCATGAAGCTTCCGGCAAGCATTGTGCTTGATCATCCTGTTCTTTTGTACTGCAATTTGGAGACAGTCTTGAGGCCGCGGTTTATGCTTGCAAGGAAGATTCAGGAGATGGGTCTGGAGCCACAGATGAAAGGGCCCTCTTTGATTAGTGGGATGAAGATGGGGGAGCCACGGTTCTTGAGGGCATTTGTTACTTGTCATGAGGAGGATGTCTCGGGGGATCTGATGGAGTTTTACACCAAGGCAAAGGGGATCAAGAGATTGGTGCATGATTCGAAGGTTGGGGTGCGCAGGGGATTCCCCTTTTAGAAGTTGTCATTGCCTGCCAGGTGCTTGTTCCTTCTACGCTATCCTTTTGGTGAATTTTATGGGCACTATTGGTGTGAAAATGAGAGTTTAGTTTCATGAGGTATACATTGTTTATTTCATTTTTCACTTTTACATTTTAAAACTAGCTATCTGCTGGCAATCTTTGAGATTTGATTTACCTGTGAAGAAAATTTTAAATGAATCATTTGCAAAAAAAAAAAAAAAAACCCTTAAAATGAATGACTCCCAGATGTCATTCTTTGGAAAAGAAGAAGAAGTGGGCATTTATCAATGGTCAAAGGCCAAGCAAAAAATAAGGATGAGATTTATTCCTGAAAGAGAAACACAAGTAAAGCAGAAAAGAAAAGAAAAAAAAATTCATTGTGTATCATTATATTGGATGTGAAACTGAAAATCAATTATAATTCGTGGTCCAAAACTTGTCTGTAATCAGTCCTAATATCACTAACTGGAACAACATTAGTCCCTTACATGAATAAAGCTTAATCAAAGAAGGTGGCCTTGCTGGTTTGAAAGAGCTGTTTGACAATGCTGAAATTGGACACAAACCTTTGACTGGCCTCATAATATTCAATGATATGTTCAATGTTGGTGGGTGGCAGTTGGCACATTATATTCCAAATGAAGTTTTGAGATTATGGATCAAGTGACAATGGCAAAACTTGATGCAATATCCTCTACCAACCGTGACTTTGCCACATTATATTCCAAATGAAGTTTTGAGACTATGGATCAAGTGACAATGGCAAAACTTGATGCAATATCCTCTACCAACCGTGACTTTGTAATGTTGTCAAATTCTTTTACAAGTCTCTATATCTCTATCTCTATCATTCTTTCTATCCATGTGGTACGTCATATTCCAATATAAAGCTTTGAGAATATGGGTCAAGTGACCTTGCCAAGAAGTTGATGTGATACCTCTACCAACCTTGACTTTGATAATGTTGTCAAATTCATTCACAACTCTTTCTCTATCTCTATCTCTATCTGACTAGTATGTGGAACATTATATTTCAAATTTTTAGTTTTGAGGGTATAAATCAAGTGACCATTGCAAAACTTGATTAAGTTTTGAGGGTATGGATCAAGTGACCATTGCAAAACTTGATGTGATCCCCTCTACCATTGTTGACTTTGATAATGTTGTGAAGCTCTTTGGAACTGTCTCTTTGTGTGTGTATCTGTTTGTCTTTCTATATATGTATTTGAGACTGCTCTTTAAAACTGTCTCTTTATGTGTATCTGTTTGTGGTTCTATCATACTAGCTGTTTGGACTCTTTATTTGCTTTCTTATTTGATTTTTTTTTTTATATTTGGCATGCTTCCTCACTTGCAACTTTGACTAGTCAACTCTCCTTGCAAAGTTTCCAATTTTCTTTTTCTTTCACGAAGGGCGTCCCGCCTTTGATCTCTCTTCAAGTTTCACCAGTGCAGGTTCCACTCTTGATTTCTCATACATAAATAAAATTAAATAATGTCAATAATAATCAAGTGTGAAGAATCTAGATTGACTATGCATGGGACCCTACATGCCTATTTAATGCTATAAAAATATCTAACTTTACAACAATAACACAGTGTCAAAATTAGCAGGTATGTACTAGTGAAGCTAAAAAAAACTAATTTTTGGGTGATGAATGAGATGAAAATCCCTAATTTCACAAAAGTCATGCAATGTAATGAATTTTGACAAAATTTGACTAAGATTCAAACTTTGATGATCAAATGCATGAAATCATGAAATTAAGTGTAATTTTATGCAATTAACCTAATTAAGTTCACAAATGCATATAAAATGATGAATGAGAGCTTTAATTTTATTGATTTATCACACCCCCAAATCAGCTTTTTGCTAGTCCTCGAGCAAAATAAGTGAAAAAGGAGAAGTTTACTATCTTAGCAAAGGCAGAAAAACAAGAAAGAAAAATGCCACTTTTGCTGGCTCTCTCGGCTGCATTTAGCGTATGCAGCAAGCCCTTAAACCCCTAGGTTCCCCCTAGTGGACGAGTTGTGCCTCTTGAGGGTTTGTAGTGAATCTACCCACAAATTCATTTATCCTAAAAAACACATAGAAATAAAAAAAAAGAAACTTTTTTTTCTTTTTAAAAAAGAAATCAAGTTACCTCGGATACTCTTTGTGTAACACAGAATAGTCAAAATCTCAGACTTTTCAAAATTCGGTTCATCCTTTTAATTTCAAACTTTTTTTTTTTTTAAACACCAAACTTTTGTGTGCCTTGTGCAAGTGTATACATCCAATCAATCTTTCAAATGTTCTGCTATGATGTCATGAAAACAAAATTCTCCCTTAAATGCTTTGATCTTTCCTAGATTTAGTGGCTCATAAGTTCCCTCTCAAGGCTACTATGACAGCTTTCGCACTACTGTTTTTTCAAAGGCCGCGAGATGCATCTCTATTTTTTTTTTTTTTTTTTTTTTTTTTGCAAACATACACATGTGACTGTGCAATGCCTAGGTCCCTTAAGCTTTCTAATTAACTTATGTAACGAGCATTAGGCCAATGACTTCCAAACCAGATGACTTTAGGGCACTAGGTATGTAAATACCCCTAAGGGCTTACTGATTCGGGTTAAAAAGGCTACGAACCAAAATTAGTCACAACTTTTTATTCTTTTTAAACTTCTAACTAAACACTTACTTTTTTTTTTATTTTTTTTGCAGTCCCTAAACAATAGGCAGCCTTTTTCAATTCTCCCGAATTAATCCAATGGTGTTGGTTGGCCTAACCATCCCGAAGAACCAGATAGACTTACAAGGCTAGACTTCAGAAAGTCATCCCATCTTTCTTGAGAAACTCTAAATTTAACACCAAGGCTTCCTATCGAAAATCTTAATAAATGTATACGTGTTTCAGTGAAAAACAACGTTTAGTACTATTTTGATATATTTTAGAAAAGATGAACCTTCATTTTACTTCCTTCCAAAATTTTTGAAATTCTAGGTTTTTGAGCATTGTTGAATTTTATCAATTCCTTTCAAAACTATCTTTTTTTCTAAAAAATAAAAAAAAATTGCACAAAAAAATTTTCCTAAATTTTTTTAAAAAAATTTAAAAGTTTGCCTAAAATTGGAAAAAATCACCTAAAAATTGAATAAGTGTGCTTGTTCCCACCCCCAAACCTAAACTAGACAACTTCCTTGATGTCGTGCATGTCATGCAGAAAATGATAATGTAACATGAGGAAAAATAAATTGTAGGAGATAAAGGGAAGAAGTTACCTGATGATTTTGCATGGCGCTCCCCTGTCCAAAGTAAGTAAAAAAAAAAAGACAAAAGATAACCTAAACTAATAATAATATATATAAAAAGAAAGAAAAAGAAACTACCTTGTTTGACACCTAACATGGAATCCACCTGGATCCCAAACAAGCTTACCTTCCAAAATTGAGGTCAAGATCTCTCGCTTAGGTTGTCACCTATTCTTTTCCATGAATGGGGTTGAATCTAGTAGTGCATACACCTTTTCAATGTGGCCATCTATATCAAAATCACATCCAAAGTGGGTCAGACAAGCCTCTAGTGGATCTTCAAGTTTCAAATGGGGTAAGTGATTTTCCACCAATTCATGAATGTAACTAACTTAAAGAACCCCATCATCCTCATCCGGAGGTTGCTTAGTGACATTAAAAATGTTCACTTGAACTGTCATGGTCCCAAAAGAAATTTGCATCACTCCATTCCTACAATTGATCAAGGCATTTGAAGTGGCTAGGAATGATCTCCCCAAGATGACTGGAACTTTGGGTTCAATCCCAGACGTGTGTTTGGTATCCAAGACAACAAAATCGACAAGGAACAGAAAGTCTCCGACTTTGATAAGAACATCTTTGACTACTCCCTTGGGGTATCGAATCGATGTATCAACTAATTGCAAAGTCACATGGGTCTTTTTCAATTCCCCCAAACCTAATTCTTCATAAATAGAGTATGGAAGAATGTTCACACTTGCACCCAAGTCTAGCAAAACTTTCTCTATGTGATGGTCTCCTATCTGGCAAGAAATGGTAGGACACCTTATATTTGATCGGTGTTGGACAGGAAATGATTGAGCTAGCTTGTTGGACTAGAAAAACCTTATTGGGCACATTGGTAGTCCTTTTGAAGGTGCAAAGGTCCTTCAGAAATTTTACATAGACCGGAATCTGTTTGATAGCATCAAGTAGTGTGATATTAATCCTCACTTGTTTGAATACTTCTAGCATTGTATTCAACTGAACAGTTGATTTTGCTGGGCCTAGCCTCTATGGGTATGGTGCCTTGGGAACATAGATCCTAGGAGTGGGCTCACTAGGTGATGGTTCAACATTGAATGAGTTCTTTGTTTCTAATATGGGTTCAACATTCACACTTGGTTCATCAGTTTTCACTTTCTTACTTGATTCTTCCTTAGGTTCCTTGGGTGGTTTGACCTTGTTATCAACCTGTGTACCTGACCTAAAGGTGATTATGGATTGACTTGTTCCGGGCCTTTTTCTTTAGGATTATGAATTGTAAGTCCGGGGGATCCGAACCCTAGAGGGGGGGTGAATAGGGTGAGCTACATTTATGATCAATTTTAATCAATTTTAACTTCTTTAAAACAAACTAGTCACAAGTGATGATTATCAAACAAAATGCGGAAGCATAATAAAAACAATCACCACAAAGCAAGCACCATCACACAAGGATTTATAGTGGTTTGGCCTCAATGCCTACATCCACTACCGGCTCGTGATCCAACACCCCACCGGATTTCCACTATTTATGCTTTTCAATAGGCTAAGCAATAACCTTTACAATATGCTTTTCAAGGCTAAGCAATAACCTTTACATTGATGTTTTTCAAGGCTTAACATCAACCTATACATGATGCTTTTATAGGCTAAGCAATAACCTCTTCAACCACAAGGTTGGTTATCTCACTAATTTAGTGTTTATAATACACTTGATGGAGATTCAATTAAGCTCATTACATTTGCCTCTAAAATAGGCGGATATGAAAATGAAAATCTAATACACACACACTATGAATGCAAAGATGAAAGTACATGATGTGTGTGTGATGTCCTCAATCATTTTGAAAATGAAAGCTCATAAATGTATGCCTAAGGCTTTTGAAAGTTTTAGCTCATAAAATATTTATGATTGAGGAAATGCTAATCACATGTTAAAACTAACTTGTAAAAGATATACATTTGAATCCTAAACAAGTTGTGAAAATTCAAAGACCAAAACATGTGAAGCATAGGGATGTCAATCAAATCAACAATGTAGCTCATAAAACATAAAAATAGATTTGATTGAAATTAGGGGACAAATCATATGTAATTATAAATACAACTTGAATATGATATACCAATCAATGCAAAACAAGTTGTGAAACTTTAAAACAAAAAACATATGATTTGTAAAGTTTGTTGAATCCAAAACATAAGATACATTTGAAAGAGATTTTCTTATGATGAAAAACAACATCCAAAGATTCAATCAAGTATATGAATCATGTTACATGTAATTTCAAAGATTCTTTCATTAACATGATCTACTTAGATTTACCAAATAAAGTACTACTTGGATTGAATCAAATGGTGGTGCCTCCAAAACAATAGATCAATTCAAAACATAAAATATGTTAAGGACACAACAAATCATAGGTTAACATGCTACTAAAGATTTACCAAAGATAAAACAAAGACATGAAAACATATGATTTGAAAAGATGTTGAATCCAAAACATAAGATAGTTTTGAAAGTGATTTTTTTATGTTGAAAAACAACAATCATAGATTCAACCAAGTATATGGATCATGTTACATATAATTTCAAAGATGTTTCCATTAACATGATTTACTTAGATTTACCAAAGATAAAGTACTGCTTGGATTGAATCAAATGGTGTTGTATCCAAAACAATAAATCAACTCAAAACATAAAACATGTTAAGGACACAACACTTCATACATAGTTTATCATGCTACAAAAGATTTACCAAAAGTAAAACAAAGCATGAAAACATATGATTAAGGAAAGTAGAGCCTACTTGGTGATTTAACTTCATTAATCCAAACTTTAGCTTTCCTAATGATCCCCTTCATCCCTTAGTTCATTTCCCTTGTATTTGCCTCAAAACCCCTCAAGGAGGGCCTTAAAATTCCCAACTTTTGGCAAAGGAAAGAACTCATTTTTATAGAGAAAAATGCCCAACGGCTAGTCCCAGGTCGACCTGCCAACAGGGGGGTCGACCTGCTACACACAACGGTAAAAAAAGTGACCGTTGGTGCTTCAGGACCCAGTCAACCTGCTGTGTGGTAGGTCGACCCGGGTCCCTGGGTAGGTCGACCTACCACACAGGCAGGTTGACCATTGGGACCAAAAATTCCCAAATTTGCATATTTGAAGGTTTTTCTTGGGGGAACTTTTTGGGTCATTTAATCAAGCTTAAAAACATGTTTTAAATCATTTTAAGGGTTTTAAAACATGAACCATAAAAAGCCTAAACATTTTGAAAGATTTAAAACTCATAGGCAAGCTTGATTTTGTAAAACTCTTTTAAAAAACAAATGCATCCAAGATTAAAAACAAATCATGCATAAATCAATATATCTTCAAGACTTAAAAACCAATGCATGTAAAAAACAAGATTTCAAGATTTTTTAAAACAATGCATATGTGTGTAAATCAAATGATGCTTGAATGATAATGCATCCATCAAATTGCAATCTACAAAAATCCTAACATGAATAACTTGGCCCTTGGGATTAGGTTCAGGTTGACTAGGGAAGGTTCTCTTGTCTCTGGCACTGATGGAGTTGGCCAGTTGGCCCATCTGATATTCCAATTTTGCAAGAGTTTGAGTGTGGCCATTCAAAAGTTGAGTAGTAGTTTACTGGAATTGAGTAGTACTCTGAGACAATTGGGCCGTGGTTTGAGACATAAGTTTCATGGCCTTTTCTAACGAATCTACCCTCTGGGTCAATGGATTGGGGTTGAAGTTGGGTTTTTGAAAATCAGGTGGGGTATTGACTTGAGATTGATTGGGCTGAAATTGAGAGGACTGAGATGGGCCACCTTGAGTTGGGCCTTTGGTCTAAGAAAAGTTTGGGTTGCCCCTCCAACCTGGATTGTAAGTGTTAGAGTATGGGTTATACCTCTAACGATTATCAAAACGAGTGTTTTGATTTAGCGCATTCAACTCCTCAACAGATTCAGTTTGACCCAAAATTGTTTGGTCAATCCGTGTTTTGATTTAGCGCATTCACCTCCTCAACAGATTCAGTTTGACCCAAAACTGTTTGGTCAATCCCTCCATTCATGGCCTGATTATATCTTAATGACTCCAAAGTGTTTGGAGTGGGCTTTTGGTTCAGATCTAAGGCCTCTATTCTCCTTACCAGAGTGGCTAATTTGGCCTCTGCCTCAATTTTGGGTTCAATCTTGAACATCCCCCCTTTTTTAGGAATGGTGTGTTTGATGGGCTCCCTCTTGACAGGGGCCCACTGCAATGTGTTTTCAGCGGTATCTTCCAAAAATGTCCAAGCTTCTTCTGCTGTTTTTTGTGTAAAATTCCCACTACAGAAAGATTCCACCATTTGTTTGGTTGGGTAATCCATGCCTTCATACACAATTTGGACTAATCGGATTTTTTCAAATCCATGGTGGGGACACTAGATTAAGAGGTCCTTGAATCGTTCCAAATAACTGTAAAGTGTCTCCCCTTTCATTTGATAGAATCTATTGATGGCTTGCCTAATCGAAGCGGTTTTCTGCTTGGAGTAGAATTTTTTGTAAAATTCTTCAACTAGCTTGGCCCATGTAGTGATGGACCCGGCCTGTAAGGCATAAAGCCAAGCTTTAGCCTTTTCTTTTAGGGAGAAAGGAAATAATCTAAGTTTAAGGGCCTCCTCAGTCATGTGATTGATTCTCATGGTCGCACAAATGTCCTCAAATTTCGTAACATGTTGATATGGGTTTTCCTGGTCTATCACACGGAATACTGGGAGCATCTGGATCATGCCAGATTTCAGCTTAAATGTAGCATTGGTCTGAGGTAGGGTGATGCAGGACGGTTGAGTTGTCCTGGTGTAGTACATGTAGTCTTTTAAAGTCATGGGTGTGTCCATTTGATTAGCCATCCTAACAATTTCTTCAAAGATAGAAGACTTTCCAACAATGGTTAAGGCTAATTCAGGCTCTATCCTGACTAACCTCTTACTCTTGCGTACCCACAGTTTCTCTCTCTCAGGTCTAGAGTGCATGCATCGGGTTCAACCTTAAAGAAATGAAAGCCTAATCTATATGCCAGGCTCTAATGGACTTATTAGATGATGCACAAGCAGTCAAGCACAAAGATTGAGCACAAGAAATTATCATAGGGTTAGCTTAACTTACTAGACAACTCCTAATTGGTTTGAAGAATGCACTAAGGCCTCCAATCCGGTCTTATGAAGCCAAATCGACCAGGTAAGTCCCCAGGATGATTGGTGGGGTCACAATGCACTTGGCAAGGGTTCCGCTTAAGAACCAAACTCCTAGAACAGAGACTGCCACCCTTTTTGGTAGGGACAGGACTTAGTTAGACATCAACTTGACCAAAGAGCGCAACTGGTGCAACCTTTTGTGGTCTTCGTCCTACTGAGCTCGAGTCCTATAGTTTCGTTTTTACTTGATTTTAATTAATGTTTAGGTTACTATGTGAGAAGAGGTTAAGCCTAATTCGGTAAGGATCTGGTGATGAAATCCATACCTTATCTTTTTTGGGGTGGATTGCCCTTAACTAAGTGTGTGTCCAATTAAATGGTGTGTCAATCAAGCATTCACACTTTGCAAAAATTAAATCATCCAAGCCCCACTTGCAAGTAAAAGATTCGTGAGATAAGTTTAGAAACTCTTATAGCGGGTCCACGCAAATCTTTAAACTGTGCAAGCTTAAACTGCATTTTTTTTAGCAACTTTGCAATTTTGAGAGCAACTTGTTTGCTTAAAAGCAATCCCTGCGATTTCCTTCCTTTTAGAGTCCTTCAAAATTCAGAATATAACCTCAAAGAAAACAACTGAAATGTTAGATCTAAATAATCTACTGAATATAGCTAACAATTGTCAATAAAACTCCTAAATTGAAAAATAAACCTAATCTAAATTTTGCAACCCTAAACTACTGCAATTTGAATGAAAGATGCACTTCTAAAACTCCTAATGCAGTCCTAAGTTAAATGAAGACCTTCTTGTCAAGTGCTGAAAAAATTCTAAGTGTTGGGACCTGTTGCACATGCCCAAGTTTACAGATCTGTACGACCCACTTGTATTAATCAAAACCTGACAGCAATGACTGGAATGTAATCTCCTAATATGCAAGAAACAAAACAAAACAAAACAAAAAAAAAAAAAAAAAAAACAGAGATGAAAAAGGATAGAAGACGAAGAAGTTATGCAATAATAAAGTTGGCTACTTGAACCAGTTTTTCTGCTGATTGCAGCATCTGCCTAACTGATTGACCCTATTCACGGCACTAAAAGTTGGACTTCCAGAACGTTTTTCTTTATGAAATTTTGATGGTTCAAAGTCAATATACCAAAGTCCAATCCATCCAAATTTCAAATCAAAAGGAGTCCGTTTGACTGGTTTTCAATGTGCGAACTTTTGGGGAAAAACCAAGCCAAATCTGTCAAAAAAAAAAATAGTGCTGAAATTTGTCTTCCATGTAACCACTTGAAATTAGTCCGAAAATTAATTAAAGAACAGCAACAAAAACTTGAAAAACAGTATCCATAATCATTAAGAAACACAAAAACTAAACCTAATGCAAGTTATGAATGCAACTAACTACAAAGTATGCTAAGATATGAACAAATAATGCTAGAAATCCTAACTAAAATATTCTTTTCAAATTATCTCTCCGGCAACGGTGCCAAAAACTTGATGTGATCTCTATCAATCATAAAATACCGCAAGTGCACGGGTGTCTAGATGAGACAGTGGCAAGAACGGATCGAACCCACATGGAGCTAATTAAAGAAACTTTTAAATTAAGAAAACTAATTAACTAACAATTAAGAAAAGTTTTGAGTTTTTAGATATAAAAATAAACAACTAATTTAGAAATTCGAAATCTACTAATTAATGAAGGTGATTAGAGCATAAGAATCCAATAAGTATCTACTAATTATTTATCAAGTAACCCTAATTTGTTCCAATTTTTACTTCAAATCAAAGACAAATCAATGTTTTTAATTTGGAAAATTTAACTTTTAAAATCCCTTTTTAATCATAAAAATTCGAAACTCAAGACTTCCTTCATCTCATAAAAGAATAAAAATAATTTAAGCACCACCCATCAAAAGTAAGCATAAACCATCAAAAGATCTAAATCCTAAGCATGACCTATCAAACCTAAGCATGAATAATCAAAAACTAATTTTTATTTTTAGAAATGAAGATAAAGATTTGCTTAGGGCACAAAGACAAGCCTATTAATCATTAAGCACATAATCATGGAACATAAATTTGAATTACTAAACAAATAAAAAGACAATTACTTACCTTCATCCATAACTCTAATCAAGAAAATTAGCCCGCCATTGCAAAGAATGCTTCTTGATTTATCATTAAAAATTGCATCTTTACAACTTTTCCTTCACAAATTTTCTCCTTCAAAATAAATCCTTAGACATGGCCCAAGGCTACCAAAAATAAAAATAAACTAATGGAAAATAAGAAATGAAGAGAGAAAGAAAGGAGTAGAAGAGAGGGCTGTCCTGAGATGCTTGATGAAGAATGACTTTATAGATGTTTGATGCCTCATTTTTAGTAAAGAATCTCCTCTCTTTTAGGACTTGTTTCTTTATTGGTAAAGATTTCTTGCTTAGGATTAAAGTTAGGCTTCACACTTGGAAAGAATTTGAATTAAAGAGGATTTGTTACTAAGTGTGGTCTCTTGGACTCCAAGTCTTGCCAAATTGAACTCCTCAAACATCTCTCAAGTTGCCAATTTTGATTACTTTTTGTAATTCTCGCTTAGAATTATAACAGCCAACTTTCGGAGGTCATATATCCCTCGATATAACTTTGATTTATGAAATCTTGGGCTCCATAGTTATCTACTTGAAAAGAGCTTTCCAACGGTATGTAGATTGCACTAATCCGACACTTAGGTCGGAAGTTATGACCATTTCAATTTGCCGCCCCTGAAAAATCCGAGAATAATTGTGCAATTAAGGAAACTTCTATTTTTAGCATGCAATGGGGTGTGTGGGACCCATGTTGGACGTTCAAGATATGTTTGGACTCTTTATTTGATTTCTTATTTGATTATCTTTTCATATTTGGCATGCTTCCTCACTTGCAACTTTGACTAGTCAACTCTCCTTGCAAAGTTTCCAATTATCTTTTTCTTTCATGATGGGCGTCCCGCCTTTGATCTCGCTTCAAGTTTCACCACTGCAGGTCCCACTCTTGATTCCTCCTACATAAATAAAATTAAATAATGTCAATAATAATCAGGTGTGAAGAATCTAGATTGACTATGCATGAGACCCTACATGCCTACTTAATGCACTAAAAATATCTAACTTTCCAAAAATAACACATAGTGTCAAAATTAGCAGGTATGCACTAGTGAAGCTAAAAAAAAACTAATTTTTTGGTGATGAATGAGATGAAAATCCCTAATTTCACAAAAGTCATGCAATGTAATGAATTTTGACCAAATTTGACTAAGATTCCAACTTTGATGCTCAAATGCATGAAATCATGAAATTAAGTGTAATTCTATGCAATTAACCTAATTAAGTCCACAAATGCATATAAAATGATGAATGAGAGCTTTAATTTTGTGGACTTATCACTAGCAACAAATGCCCGTGCTGAGCCCGAGCTAAAACAAAGATATATTAAATTATTATAATAATTAAAACTTTTAAAGAAGAATCCACTATTATTCTTTTTATGAATTTTTAGAAGAAAATAAAGGGAAAAAGATCTTAAGATTTTATGGTAAAAGAAAGAAATTATCGTGAAAAATAATAATGAGAATCTTGTAATATCATACCTATAAAATCTTTGTAAATTGAAAAAATACATGGGTTGAAAGTCCCTACTAAGAAAAGAGAGAATTTTAGATGGAAGCAAAAAGAAAAAATGATCCCATCCAAAGAAGGAAAAAAATGGGAAAAGAAAAAAAAAAATGCGTCCATTTTCCTACAAACACATCAATACCCGGTTGGGGCTCAGTTTGTTAGGTACATCCTGTGGAGTGTGAGTGTGGCTGAGATGAGTCCCTTGAAAAGAAATAGAAAAATAATGAAGTAAAATAAATAAATAAAAGAAATCAATCCTTTAATTAGTTTTCACTTTCCTATAAAGAAATAAGGTAGAAATCAAAACAAAGATGCCATCATTCTTTGGAGCATCTCCGTGCAGATGAATCAATCCAGAAATTAAGAAAAAAAAAATGTATTACCATTCTCGTGTATATCTGAACCATGGATCTTGAACACAAAGTAACTTACATATCAATAAACAAACTTCCACAAAAAAAGCCTAATCAATTCCATAATAAGATTTTGTCAAAGCAAACTTGTAAGCTCTTTTCCCACTTACCAGACCAACACCAATGCCCCAAAACACTACCCACTCGTTTTGAGCCTATTTACCATTAGAACACACCTGCTTAAACTTGCAAATCAAATCCACATCCAACCAAACACTTAAGAGAAAGAGACATGTAGAATCCTTTTATTCTACATCAATGTCCTATATTTATTTAATATATAAAGAAAAATAGATCCATGGAGAAAATGAAAGAAATGAAAAATAAAAATAAAAAACTAATAGAGCAAAGACAAGAATTGATTGTAAAAAAAAATAAAAAAATCAAATTGAATTATTTGATGATAATATCAACTGAGATATAGGTCCCTCATATGTGATCTATACTTGGTGCAAGATAACGATAGAGAGAGCAATTTATTGCTTTCATCAATGTTGATGCTATGGATTTTACATGAATGTTGAAGCATTAAAACTAACTTCATTGCAAGCATGTCCAATGAGTTTGACATGGATAATATAACCTACTCCCAAACGGCTATCGTACATCAACCAACTTTTACTTTCACTTTCTTTCTCATCATCATCACGATGACCATCTACTTCCCGGCTATTGGAATGGTACTTGAGGAAGCTTTTCCTAAGATTACCCAAGTTCTCAACGTCATCTTCTTTGTTTGCATAGTCCAAGTAGCATTGGCCGGATTCCATGGGTTTTCTTCACATGCACGACTACCATCGTTTTCAGAGTCCTCCAAATCATATCCACGCCTGCTTATTCGGTTGATTTACTAATAAAATCCATCTGCTTTGAGGAATGATTTACTAATTCCATGGGTTTTCTTCACATGCACGACTACCATCGTTTTCAGAGTCCTCCAAATCATATCCACGCCTGCTTATTCGGTTGATTTACTAATAAAATCCATCTGCTTTGAGGAATGATTTACTAATAAAACCCATCTGCTTTGAGGAACCTGTAAAGAGCCTGCCTACTTACGGGCGATTTACCAATAAAAGCTCTATATTAAGACCCACTGCATCACTCACAAAATCTTGATTTACTAATAAAAGTTCTATATTAAGACCCATTGCATCACTCACAAAATCATTGAGTAGCGATTAGGGGAGAGAATTCCGTTTGTAGATGGGGAGGAGATTTTTATTGTAATTGAAAGAGATTTTATGGGATATTAATTGAGAAACTTTAGGAGATAGAAAATATGGATAGCAATACTTTTAAAGAAAAAAAATAGTGGAATCACATGGCTCCTTAAATCACTGTAAGTCTTTTGTGTATATTTATTTAAAATGAGAACTCCTTCAATACTGACGTGGCACCCCTTACAGCACACCTCCCCATTTACTTTAATATATATAATAATATGTATATGTATTTGAGACTTCCACTGTCAATTGTCCCATCCTACCAGAGGTTAATGATATGTCCTCCATATTTTCTCATCCCGGTGGGTTAATCACTGTAAGTTTTTTGTGTATATTTATTTAAAATGAGAACTCCTTCAATATTGACGTGGCACCCCTCATAGCCCACCTCCCCGTTTACTTTAATATATATAATAATATGTATATGTATTTGAGACTTCTACCGTCAATTGTCCCATCCTACCAGAAGTTAATGATATGTCCTCCATATTTTCCCATCCCGGTGGGTTGACTAGAAACTCGCCAGAATCTACCCAACAGCTGAAATTGGTTTAGATGTGTTTTGATTGAAAACCAGTTGGCCCACCTTGCCGACTCATGGCCCAGTATTGTCAATTTTAAATTGGTGATTCACATCCGTCTTGCAAAAAAGGCGCCAATAAATTCTTACACGACGATTGCATTCTTATGGGGCCCATCAACTACCTTTGTTTCTGCTCATTTCCGTGAAAATAAGGCCATTTACACACCAAAATAGGTGTGCAAGTGATTTACATCCCTCTTGCAAAAAAGGCACCAATACAATTCTTACACGACGATTGCATTCTTGTGGGGCCCATCAGCTACTTTTATTTCTACTCATTTCTATGGTCCCCATATTTGTAATCCAAACTGTCCATTTTGTTTATTGAACTAATAAACCTGAAGATATTGAAGATGATTATCTTAAATCTTCATAAATTTTGAGTGACTACGAAAAAGTCCAGACCTATAGATGAAATTTTTTGCATGCACCCCCCTTTCATGATTTGAACCGTTTAATATTCTTGTATTAATGATCAATGTTTATATCAAGACATTTAATTTCATATCTTAATTCCTCATGGATTTTGAGAAATTTGTGTAAATGTAAAAAAAAAAAACCGAATAAATCTAAAACCATTGGATGTATTCATTTATTCATGTGAAAATAGTGATTTTGTCAAACATGGTGATCTGTTTCACAAATGTAACATATGCATATGCAACATCTACATATGTAGCATTTACATATGTAAATCTCATTTTGCTATGACATGTGTAAAAGGCAAGTGACCCCTTTAGAAAGCTGATTTTCTTTTTCTTTCTTTTTCTTTTTTCTGAAATGTAGATGGAAAAATTGAAATTACAATTTACATAGATGTTTCTAAAAATTATACATGTTTTTGGATGTTTACATATTTCCTATGTTTCTGTTATTGTAAATATTTATATTAAAAAGTTAAATTTTTAGATCCGTCAAGTTTCTTGGTCGACTTGAGATGGTAACTGGTGAGTCCGGTCAATCTACTAGGTTAAAAAGATGGATTTGATCATCTTAATTGTTATATATATATTTAATGATAAGCTCCCCATTCATAAATGCTTCTCTGCATATGGACCAAAATGATTTTTTGACAGTCCACTGTAGTTCAGTTGGTTAGGAACATCAAGTAGCATGAGGGTGTGTGACTTTATGTTTGCAAGAAGGAATAATAATAAATAAATAAATAAAATTTTGAGATTTTTTATTAGTTAATTCTAGAAAGAGAGAATGTTCTACGAGCATGCTGTGTATAACTTATATGCAGGTCAGCTCATAAGGCTCACTTAGATGCATGTTTATCAATAGGAGAGCAGATGAAAAGGCCTCCTCATGGAAAGGGGGATCCAAAATATAAGCCCCACCAGATTATCCTAGCCATTTATTTAGCAGCCATTTAATGACATCTTCATCGTTGATTTTCTTGAAATTCAATCCAATAGAAGGTTTGGTGAGTGTAAATTTCTGCTTAATTCTAGATCATGAAATAAAAAGAATATCAAAGGGCCTGCATTGATGAACGGTGCGCCCAAGTGGGCCCCAAAGTGTTGGACTACACTTGCAATTGCTTATAGGAGAACATTTCCCTTCTAGAAAGTACCTTTTTTTGGACATTGATCCAAAATTCCAAATATATTAATTTGTGAACATTTTCCTTCCGAACCAGTTCTTAGAAAGTTTCTTGTGATTCAAATATATTAATTTCTGTCATAAGTTCGAATCTCTAAATGAAAATAGTTCTGCTCAACTCAAGCAAGAGTTGAATATGATTGGGCGCCGACTTTTAAATGTGGAACTTGCCCAAGTTTTAGAAAATAGGACTCACTTGATTGCTAGGCCATTTAAAAGGCCCATTTATAGAGGGTGAGTCAACCATCCCATGCGTGGTAATGGAATTTCATGGGGATTTTCAGTCGAACTTGTTCTCAAGTAGCTTAGATGTGCACCACTCACTTGAAAACATGTCTCCATGTTTTTACGTTGAACCAAATGGAATTGACCTTTGGATTGAAATTAAAAAAAGGATTTATTCTAAAACCATTAAATTTGAGGGTCATCAAGGGGTTAGGATGATCTCACGAGCATGAAATTTTGCACACAAGTGGGCCACATCCAAATCTTTTGAGTTTTGATCCCCACCTTCTCATGAATTGACGTGGTCCTAGGTGAGCCCCAAAGGATGTGATCTAATTGCTTAGATGAGCATGTGTGCATGTCCATCTGATCATCCAAACCCCCTTAATTTGTGGCCCTCGAGTTTTCCGATTTTAGAATACACCATTTTTTAGCATTTCAATCCAATGATAAGAGTCCCATTAGGATCTAAGTTAACAACATGGTATCCAGTAGCGAACCTAGAATTTTCATTTGGGTGGGACTAAAATTTTGCTAAACTCAACATTTGAACATTTTTTTGCTAGACCTTTTCACATTACCAAATAGCACATATACGTTTTTCTATAGAAAATGTCCAACTCGTGGAACTCAACTAGTTGCATCACAGTTATTGAAGATTGGGCAATGAAGAGATTAAGAATTAGGGTGTTAATAGGAAATACCAAAAGGCATTAGATGGATAAAAAAATGATTCTAACCTTGATTTTAGATACTCAAACTCACATTATCATGTTTCACTAAATTTCTATGTCAAAATCAATGCCCAATGGAGCAAATTCAAGGTGAGTGGGTGTGTGAGAAAAAACTAAATACAAGAACATTTTGAGGACACCCATCCTTTTCCTTTTCACTTTCTCAAAGCCTCCAACCTTTGGATAATGGGAATGAAATTCTATCTTTGAATCATAGTTTAAGAAGACATGAAAACGGGAATGGATTTGATCATATTTGGATTTGTCGATATGCTCAGATTTCGTGGTTTAGGCCTTCGGGTTTGGATTAGGATTTGGGGATTCAGGGCTTGAAATTAGGATTTAGAAATTAAGTGTTTAGATTTAGGTATAGAGTGATTAGGTAGGATTATACTAGATATGTTTGGCAGATGAAGATGAAGTAGTCTACACAACACATTAGGATTGGTGACGAGGAGTTCGATCGACAATTGGCACAAAGGGGTTTCAAAAGAATAGTTGGAAAAAGATGGAGCAATGTGTTGCCGCAATTTTTTTATTTTCTTTTTTCTTCTTCTTCTTTTTTTTTTTTTTTTTTACCAACGGAGCTTCTTTACATATGTGAGGCTATCTTTAGAAATATGTGGAGCGACAAGTTTAGACATGTGGGGGCATGCTCCGCCTCCAAGGCCCCATTCAATTCTATGGGGATTTCAATTCCGACTTAGGGCAATCACGAGGATTGCTCCAACGTTGGTCTGCCCCTGCTCTAAGGTCCCCTTCAAAGTTCATGGGGATTTCAATTTCAACCCAGGTTGGTACAACCTAGGTCCCCACTGATGGCATCTGTGACATTTGTGGGGCAAGTGGGGTTTTATTGTTGTTGTTGCTGTTTTTATTATTATTATTTTTTTGCGTGGTGTTGGGGAGGTTGGATGGTTGTGTGGGTCCCATTTAGATCAATCATACATAACTTTTCAAGTGGGCTGCTCGCATAGAAGCTATCTGCACATGAGTTGACTTGATATAAAGAGAGAGAAAGAGGCCGTAAGGGTGTCCACTCAATGGTCTGGGGCCCATTTGGGGACCCACATGGGAATGTGGATCGGGGAATTTGAAGGACACATAAGGGCCCTCCTCTCTGCAAAAAATCATCCCTATCTTCGATTTCTATAATGTCCATTTGGGCCACAAAAGTTTAATGGTGTACAATCCATTTGGATGGGTGTCACTCGATCTAACGGTCCATTTTAATCTGATAGGGCCAAATTTTGGGGGACATGTGCAATTCAGGGGGCCCCTGGATGGACCAAACAATGGGCCCCACCCTAGGCAGCGGACGACCCTCTCCCATCAACTCGAGCTGAGAAGAGGGCTGGCCATATATATATATATATATATATATATATATATATATATGAGGAAGTTTCAAGTGCATCTATCCCTCACCATAGGGTGAGTCCCTCACCCTATGGTGAGGGATAGATGCACTTGAAACTTCCCCTATATATATACATATGTATGTATGTATATATATACATACATACATACATACATTCAATCATTGCCCTATGCACGAGGTGCACATGGAATTGTTCGGGATGGGGCTAGGGGGATTTGAAGATCTGGGGGGCCTTCATATGTACACAAAATTAGCCCCATCCGATCATCACAACCCTATCATTCGAGGCCCACAAGTCTAGTCGATTTGGGGCCAAAGGTCCAGTTCATTTGGCGGGTGATCAATCGATCAAATGGTCCAATCCATTTAGATGGATCTAAACTCAGGGGCGTGTGAACTATAGGGTGGTTTTTTTTTTTTGCCCACTCGAGTGGACTATCAGCTGGGCCCCACTAGTGAATTGGACTACCCTTGGTGAATTGGTATAAAGCCAAAATTTGACACCCATCCAACTTTTACTCACCGTTGGATTGAAATCACAAGAAAGCAATGCCTCTAAAACCAATAAACTTTGGGGCCATGGATCAATGGGGTTAGGATAATCTAATGGAGTTGAAAATTTTCACATAGGTAGATCTCATCTAGATTATTCCGTCTAGCGGCATTTCATGGTTGACGTAGACCATAGTGGGCCAAGCACCAACGCTCACCTTCTCTGCCTCGTGAGCACCACATGCTTAAATACCTAGTGGGGCCCACCTTATGAAACATCTGAACGGACCATAAAATAGGGGACCCTAGTGATAGTCACCCGATCTCGGGTTTGGCATCCATCTGAAAGGACTGGACTGGACCGTTGGAATGACTCGCACTCTGGATTTGTTTGGGTGGGTGCGGGGGGACGGTGTGAGAACCCGACCCCTAATTTCCTGGATTAGTGTTGTTTATTTGTGGATTAGTTTCTTTAAGTGGGACTGGTGGTTGTTTGGTTGAGTTTGTGAGATAGAATGGGCTTTTGTTATAGCTTTGAGGAATTTTGAGTGCTTTGGTGACTAGTGGAGCCCTTTGGGAGTTCCCTTTTATGATTTTGCGTTTACTTGGGGGATTTCTGAGATTTCTATGATTTGTGTTTTTAATCTCGTTTTACTTGTCTTGTTAATCCCGAAAACTTCCATGTTGTTCCCGTCCCCCGTTCGAGATCCTGAAACCCAATTTTCTTAGTATTGAGGGTAAAAAGTCATTGTGCACTAAATCTGTATCCAAAACTTGATATCCTTGAAACCCGCGAAACATATACTTTTTGGAAACTAGATATTTTGGCGATCATTTTTTCTTTCTTCGTCGAATTCATTTGAAGTCTCAAAAGTCATCATTTCAGCCCAAAGAGATTTTCTAGTGGTGGGACCCATTCTCACTTGCTTATATAAGAGGAACCCATCTCCCTTCTCTTCCATCTCCATTTTCCAGCACAAAAGGGCAGCCTAAGGTTTTCTCTTGCAACTTTCTCTTCTTCTTCTTGCTCTCTCCATCCTCAATCCACACCAATCTTGCACCAATCAAGAATGAGCTTCATTTTCTTATTCTCCACCGTGCAAGCTTTCCATGGATGCCATTAGAAGAGAAATCCACCAACATTGAAACCCTCCTTGAGCTAACTTTGTATTTTTGAAGACTCCACAAGTAAGTTCCCTCTCCAATCTTCTAGATATGTGTTCTTCTAGCCCTTGAGAAGCTTAATTTTCATTATTGTGAGTTCTTTCTCGTTCTTCATTGTTTTGACCCATTTTAGGGTTTGTTTTTTGGGTTTTTGTTCATAGCTTGGATTCTTGGCTTGGAAGAGTGTTAGAGCTTGGATTTGCTTGTTATTGATTTAGCTTGGACCCAAGGCAAGTCGATGACTTGATTTTTATAAGCTTTCAATGGTTTTGGTATTTCCACTCATGCCTATTTATTGCATTGATTTGAAATAAATGTTCATGATAGAGCATTGATAGTGCATTTATATCATAGAAATGTATTGGTACATGGCATTTAATCTTCTCTTGTTTTGTTCCAAATGCACTCTTATGTGTAATGGTTCCCTTCTCTTCCTTCTTTGTATTGAATGTGATGTTGATGGAGGAGAATGGAATGGATATTGTGAGAGATTGGATGTTGTTTTGAATGAAGTTTTGGACTCCTCATTGGATGTATAAAAGAGGCTAAAAAGAGGTTGTAGAAGGAAGAGACAGAGGAGTTGAACTGTCCTAAAATCAGTTTCTGGACAGTTCGCACGAGTGAACATGACACTTCGCTCGAGTGAAGTGTCCAGAAAAGGGTTCGGAGGATTCCAGTAGACAGTTCGCTCGAGCGGACCCCTTAGTCGCTCGAGTGAACCTGTCAGAACTCGTTCCAGAGAGTTGTTAGTTCGAGCGAACCAATACTTCGCTCGAGCCAACCTAGCTCTGGATGAGTTCGCTCTAGCGACCTCAACTTCGCTTGAGCGAACCCACCCAGATAACCATTCCAGGGAGTTCCTCGCTTGAACGAACTCTCTGGTTCGCTCGAGCGATGAGCTTTGTCGGTCAAAGGCTATGTTTGGGACAATGATGAATTGTTTAAATGTTTTGGGAGCATAAATAAAATGTTTATATATTTGAGAGAAGTTTGTTGGGAACTCCATTATATTGAGAAGAATCGTTCATATGATTTGACATCCGTTTGAGAAAGAAACCACGTCACAGAGATTTCATTTGAAGTTTTGAGAATCCTAAGGTTTATAAAGAGCCTGGAATGTCCCCAACTCAAGAGTACCAAATTGTTATTAAATCGACATACGGGACCCCTATTCACCTTAACAAATCTTAAACCCCGATATTTGTTATTTGTCTTGAGATTTCGAAAGTTCATTGGTATTTTACCATTTCCCGAACTTCTTATGTATTCTCGAAAGTGTTGAAATTGCTATTGTAGCATCTTGCTAGCCTGATGAGCATGCCCAAACAGATATGACAGTTGTGCCTTTGAGCACCCCGTCCCGTTTATATATGCACTTGCACTTGATGTATTTCATACATGTTTTGATATTGTCATTTGACCTATGAGTCGGCACCACTAAGCTTGGATAACCTTGTTGGTCTGATCCACCGACTTGGAGATCTCCCTCTTGTCCCGCAAGCTACAGTTTGGATCCCGTTACCCGGTTATTACCGTGGTTTTGTCCCTATGCCGCAGATTGCTACTGTGGTTCCAGATGCCCGGCTCGCTACCGTGGTCATGTATAGTATATGTATATGTATTTATAAGATCCACTGTTTCTCCTCACCTCGAATGACTGAGATCAGTGCCTAGTTATTGCTCTGTCACTTTAGTGATAGAGGACTTGGCTTCGTGTGGTTGCCATCTTGCTAGTTCTCGATTCCTTGGATACCTTACATGTTTTATATTGCTTATTTGTTTTCCAGTAAATGATTCATTTTTTTTTATGAAAGTTATTGTTTAAACAGGTTTTAATGTTTTCTAAGGTAAAGTCAGTTATTGTTATATTGCTTCCCGTTTCTTAGTACACTTACGTGCTTTAAATGAATACCCGATTTGTCATATACCCATGCTTTTACATATGTTTCAAATGAACATTTGTGTTGCTAGATTTCTATGTTTACATACGTTTTAAATGAATACCAGATTTGTCAAATACCCATACTTTTACATATGCTTTAAATGAACACTTGTTTTGCCAGATCCCTATGTATACACATGTTTTAAAGGAACACCTGATTGTCAAATATCTATGCTTTTATAGATGATGTAAATGAACATATATTTTGTTAGACCTCCATGTTTTACTTATGCTTTGAATGGATACAGGTTTTGTCAGAGATCCACAATTTTCCACTCGTTTAAATAATATGAATTATCACATGTTTTATTTTTCAGCGCATTTATTATCTTCTCACCCACCTGCCAGACCGTCGTGTCTGACCCACTATTTTGGTACTTAGGTTCAGACTTCTTCGCCCCGAGCTGAGTGCTTTTGTTGGTTGTGGAGCCATGCTTTGCAGGTTATTTTGTCGGCTATATCATGTAGACATTGGGCTTGACATCGGAACCACATCATATATGGGGTAGTGATTAATAGCTTATTGTTGTATGACTTTTATTGGCCTTTTTCTTGGGATTCTTAATTAATGTACATTGAGAATTTGTAACTTGAACATATGTGGGAATGTAATATCCGGTTACTGTTAGCTCTGTATTTGGTTGTAATGGTTTATCACAGTCTGATATGATTCTTGATATAATAGCTACATGCTAGTGGTTGAGTGCGATACGGAATTCGATAGCCACGGACTCCGGGTCGCAACGCCACGAAATGCTTCCGCAAAATATTCAGAGTGTATCGCAATGTGTTGTCTTCACACACGTGGATCTTGGGAGGAAGAAAAATATAATTATCCTTAATCCCATTCGCGCCCCCGAGGTTCCGGTTTAGGGGCGTGACAGAGGGGTTTGGAGTTTCAAGATCTGGGTGGGACCTATCTACCTACCAACCTTGGGTCCCATCCGATCATCTTCATGTGGGCTCCTTAACTTTAAATGTGTATAGTCCATTCGGCTGGGCGTGCGGTCAATCCAATGGTATACAAGCCATATTTGGATGGGTGCAGACCCAGGGGGACGTGTGTGCTATTTTTTTTTTTATCTTTGCAGGGGTTCCACTCGAATGGACTCCAAGGTGGGCCCCCTTGCCGGCGCGCACTAGATAACCATTCTATACTTTGGAATTATGTTCTGTTGAAATCAATACTTATAATATGTAACAAACATGCATTTTATTTGTAATATTTTTATGCCCTCTATCCCCAGTTTTTGGATCATGTACATGAAATTAATGTTAAGGTGTCCATAGTCAGTTAACATGGCATAAAGATCCATTCTGTCCTACTAACTATGGGAGGAATGAAATGATGGAAATGCCTTCAAGTTTGATTTGTATGGTTCCATGTATGATGGGTAAAATTGTCTTTGGGCATTGATGTAGCGTAGACCTCATAGCCACATGTGTAGGGCCCACATAGATTTAGGGATTTATTTTATGTTAATAGTTTCTAATTTTATTGTAATTAGGATAAGATTCTAGTTTCTTAGTTTAAGTAGGTTTCTTAGGACTTAAGTTATCTTTCTTATTTATATGGCATTGCAGTAAATAACTATTCAGTTGTTGATTAATGAAATTGAGTTTTCCCAGTGAGATGCGTCCTCGTTTATTTTCTCTGCGGAGATTGATTGTGTCTTTGGACACGTGCTTCGGCACCCATTGTGCTTTTAGCACTTTCCACATAAGCCCTAACCCTAGGGCCTGCATCAATTGGTATCAGAGCCGAATGATCCCTCGATCATTGGCATGGTTAACCATATTCCTCTTTCCATTCACTCAGCTTCTCAGCCCCAATCCCAAATCCCTACCCCAAATCCCTGAGCATCAACACCCCAAATCCATACTTTTCCCCAAACCCCAAATCACTGAACCCAGCTCCAATCTTACGCATTCCCATTCCCAATTTGCATTACCAAACCCCATACTCCTTTCCCAGATCCTGAGCCAAAAAAAAAAGTTGTGCCGATATCATCCTGCATCTGACTAATCTGATCAAAGGCAAATTTCACCAGATCAACGCTTGAGATTTCTTCTGACGATATCGGGCTCATCTATCGTCAGATATCCGATTCGTCTTCGCCTGCGTGCTCATAGATAGCAAATCTACAGAAAAGGTCAGTTCATTCACACTTCCAATATGAAATTCCATATCAGTAAGTTCTACAATGCACTTCAAGGAGTCAGATATGCGTGTCAATATGAATTATGGTATGCTGTAAATAAAAATTATTTTAAGCAATTTCTTGATTTGAAATAAGAAGAATTGTTCGTTCTTGAATATTCTGATGAATTTTCAAGACTCCAAGATGCATGTGGAATGGAGGATGATGAAGAACATGATTTCATTAGTTTTGTAAGAGGCTTGAGACATGACATAGTGGAGAGAATGACTGACTGCAAGACCATCCACGAGGCATTTTGGGAAGCAATTCGTGTGGAGCGGATACTTAAAATGTCTCATCTAGTGGAAGTTACGCTTCAAGAAAAAAAGTAGCCACACATAACAGACTGTGTAGAGGAACCAGTGCCAGCGGATATGCGGACCGATCTGCCAGAGTTGGACAAAGAAGATTCCATATCTACAGTTGGCCTTGAAATTTCTCTTATGAGTACTAATAATTCTGAAGTACAAATACCAAGTGATGAAGTGCAAGTTATTGATATTCCCCACATTAATTATCCTATTGATTTTGTCTTTCGGGATCAACTATGTCATCTGGGAGATGACCAGCGGATAGTTAGAGATTCTGATTTGATGGTGCATGTTTTACAAGTAAGGCACATCAACACATATTTCAGTCATCAAAAGCAATTATGCATGAAGCTGTGCCAAGAAGTTATAGATCGACCGACAAATCGGAAGTTCGTCAGATTGATCTTTGATCCAGGTGGACATTTTCCGAACTCGAGGTCGAGTTCTTTTTCAAGTGGGGGAGAATGATGCAACGTAGACCTCATGGCCACATGTATAGGGCCCACATAGATTTAGGGATTTGTTTTAATGTCAATAGTTTCTAATTTTATTGTAATTAGGATAAGATTCTAGTTTCCTCGTTTAAGTAGGTTTCTTAGGGCTTAAGTTATATTTCTTATTTATATGGCATTGTAGTAAAGAATTATTCAATTATTGATTAATGAAATTGAGTTTTCCCATTAAGGTGCGTTCTCGTTTATTATCTCTGCAGAGATTGATTGTGTCTTCGGACACGTGCTTCGGTACCCATTGTGCTCTTAGCACTTTCCATACAAGCCCTAATCCTAGGGCCTGCATCAGGCATAAAAGTGAGTAGGAAATAGGCACGAGTATTGGAGAGACTATTCATGTGGAACTAATCCTTGAATCCTTATTCGAATAAGAATTTTAGGTGAATATGGATCTAGTTCTTTTTTAATTTTTCTTAAAAGAAACTTTTCTTTCTATTGTGGGGCAAGTATACGAAGGCCTCTTAATGAGTGTCTTATTATGAGAGGGTCTCCAGCATGAGGAAAGTTGGACTTCTTTCCGATGAAGAAGGATTAGTTTGTCCATAAACAGGTGTACTCAACTCATTATAATCAGACTTTTCCATCTATTTGGAGTTGGCTTTGTAAGTTTTACTTTTTGCAACCATGTTTTTAATTAGCTCCTCAATGCATTATGTCTTTTCTTAGTACTTTATAACATTCCCAACTCTCGGCTTGAAAGAATCTCTCCTTACTCCATTGTTTGCATCAATAAGAGCATACGAGAATTTAAAGAGAGTTGCAAGTGGCAAGTTGACAGTAAGGGTTGTTTTCGGTCTTGTGTGTACATGGCCTTACAATTTCAAACAACATTCCTTCATTTTTTTTTCTTTAGAGCTAACTACCCATAAGTTTACTCTCATATGCTAATTATCCTTTCTTACATTATATCTTTTCTTATGTGCTCATTATCCTTCAACACTTACAGATAATATTGGATTTTTTTTTTAATTTCGACAGTCGTTTTCTTAGGTGCGGTGTGACCCCAAATCAAGTCTTGGAGGGACTCTGTGAGATTATCCAGTAGCTTAAAGTCCAGTGACTCAAGAGGCATATTTATTACATCACCTAGATCAATCTTGAGTTTTTTTATCCTGAATTCTTCTTCTAGCATCATTGATTTTATATTCTTCCCTTTTGTGCTAGTCATATGGCACTTGCAAGCTTCTTATAACAAATTTATTCAAAAGCTGACCTGGAAGGGGAAGCAAATTTATAAGACCCGACCCCTAATTATGGTGTTTAGTTTAATTAATTGTGTTTAGTAGTTAATTACTTAATAAAGTGTGTTTAGATGTTAATCAACTAAGTTTGTATGTTAGATTAGTGATCTAGCGGTTTCAAGAGCTTCTAACAAAGTTTGGTACTTGGAGGGACATAGTTGGAATTTCAGAAAAAGTTGGGGGGTTATTTCCAGAAATTTCAATAGTATGTCAATATTGGGTTCATTGAATAGAGGGGATCATTTCGAGAAAGTTTTTTGTGAAACCGTGGACTTTTGATGCCTAGAAAACCCTGTGAGCTCGATTCCTTATCGCAAGTCACTAAAGTGAGTAATGGCACTTTGGTAAATTGACCAAACTCCATATTATATAAGCAACCCATCCCAACCATGGTTTCTTCTCTTCTTCCTTCACTGTATGCAACTTTCGTTCCAAGCCAAAGAAAAACTCCATTCAGTTGTTGTATGTATCTCCTTCATCGCTCCACCAAATCAAATTCCGATCCATGAAATAGCTTCCTCTCCACCACTTGATCATCATTTTTTTCTTTCCATTTCACCCTTCGGCTGACCCATTTTTGTTGAGTCCTTCTTTTGGAGCTCTTATAGGTTAGTCCTCCCTACCATCTTTTGTATTCTCTATGAGGACCAATATTGAGCCATGAAGCTTGACTTGTGGAACCTAATTCGAAGTTTGGGCGCAGTTTTTTTATTTTTATTGTAGGTCTATTTTGAGTAGATTCTGGGGGCTTTGTGCTAAGTTATGTTTAGTTGTTCTTAGAGTGAATTTCAGTGGACTTGTGAGCTTAGGAGAACAAGGCAAGTGACCAATTTGAATTTTCATTAAACACATGCTTTCCCTTTTTTATCATTCTTGTTAATGCTTCATTAATGTTAGATACCTTGTTTAAGCTCATTTATTGTAGTTTGGCAATTTGAAGACCTTATGCATGTTTTTTTTTTTTTTTTTTTGCTTTAAGGGTAAGTATATTAGAAAGGGGAAAGGATATACATGGGCCTAAAATGGACCCCCAAAAAAGCCCGCAGCAGGGGAGAAAAGAAAATAAAACAAAAGAGGAAAAACCTAGAGAAGGGGCAGAGATTACAGAGGAAGAAAAGAGCCAAATTGAGAAAGCTTTTTCGCCAGAGCAGGCGACGGGGAAGAGAAGCAATAGGAGCTGCGAAGCTTGGAGAAGGGCGGAGAAGCTGGCTGACTGGAACGGAAGAACCTCCGAAGGGAGAGATTTCTGCTGGGAACCAGAACATGAGAGGATGCTGACGAGGAGCCCGGAAGAGGGGGAGCCCGAGAGGAAGACAGCTGCTGGACCCTGCTCAGAGGAAAGCAGGGGGATCGGAGGGCTGCAAGGGCTGCTGACAGAGAGAGCTGAGGCCTGCGAGGGCTGCTGACGGAGGGAGATGAGGGCTGCGAGGGCTGCTGACGGAGAGAGATGGGGACGGCGATGGCTGATGACAGAGAGAGGGGCCGGCAGAGAATTCCAGATGAACTGCTGACAGAGAGAGCTGATGGTTGCGATGGCTGCTGACAGTGAGAGGGGCATACAGAGCATTCCAGATGAAGCCCTGATGGGGGAGGCCTGTAGGCGGAGATGAGGCAGATCGGGGAGATGCTTCTAGGAGGGATCACCCTATAGGGATTTTGAGGAAGAGAAGGATGGACCTAAGTTGAAAACTGTAAAAAGGCTTGGAGAGCTTCCCAAGTGAGAAGGAGAGGAGATCCTGAAGTTGCTGCTGGATGGCTGAGAGAGGGATCTTCTTGTCTTCAAAGGTAGCTAGATTCCTTGCCTTCCATAGGTAGTAGATGATATAGATGATGATGGTTGCTATATTTTGTTTGCCGGCAAGATCATTTCCTCGGGTGAGAGCTGCCCATATGGTAGAGGCTGAGAGGGAAATTGGGACAAGAGTGTTGGCTTTGAGGAATAGCCAGGACCATAGAGCTTTGGCTTGGCCACAGTGGAAGAAGAGGTGAACTGTGGAGTCTTCATCTTGACAGCAAATGTTGCATCTGGAAGCCAGAGAAAACCCCATTCTCTTTCAGCCTAGACTCTGTTGGAGTCTTGTTGTGCATGAGGCGCCACCCAAAGCAACTAACTTTGGGAAGACAGATTCCATTCCAGATGTAGGCTAGCCAGACTAAGGTGGGGGCTCTTAAACGAATGAGGTTCCAAGCTGCCTTCATAGTCAGACGACCATCTGTGGAGTCTCTCCATCTAAGGGAATCCTGAGTTAGATGAGCTGGGGAGAGGGGAGAGATGGAATCTGAAAGGTATCTGTGAATATCTGGGGGCAAATGGTCAGGGATGGACCATCCGTCAGCTTGAATCAGCGAAGAGAGCCTTTGATCCTGAGGGAAATGGAAGTGAGGGAACCTTGTTGAGAGAGGGAGGTCATCAGTCCAGGAATCATGCCAAATGTTGATGTCCTGGCCATTCCCATAATTCCAAGAGCTACCTTGATGGATGTGGGAGGCCAAATTCCTGATTTTTCTCCAGATACAAGAGCCATGGATGGTGTTGGCTGGGCTCCATATTGGATGCTGATTAAAATATCTAGTTTTGAACCAGGAGGACCATAAGGAGTTATCAGTAGAAGCCTGCCAACCCAGCTTGATGAAAGAGGCTGCATTGATATCAGAGAGCTTTCGGATGCCCAGACCCCCTTCCTCCTTAGGGAGAGAAACAGTGGCCCAGCTGACATAGTTGAATTTGAAAGAGTTTGAGTTCCTTGAACAAAGAAAATGTCTCATCATTGTCTCCAAGGCATTGCAAGTCGAGGCTGGAAGAGGCAAGATGGCTGCTAGGTGGATGGCCATGCTAGAAAGCACGTGTCTGATGAGGATTGGGCGACCTGCAAAGGAGAGGAATTTGGCTTTCCACGACTGAAGTCTCTTGTTGACTCTGTCTAAGAGAGGAAGGAAGTGCTTTTTTTTGGGGGTGCCAAACACAATTGGGATACCCAAGTATGTTAGCTTAGCCGATGACTCCTGAATTCCGAGAGCGGAGCTAATTTTGCTTTTTCTTCTGTGACCACATTTCCCAAATTTGAGGAGGCTCTTTTGAAGGTTGAAAAATTGACCAGAGGCTGCTTGGTAAAGCTCAAGAAGGTTATGCAGGGCTCTTACACTGGTGCTGTTGCCTTTCATGAGGATGAGGATGTCATCAGCAAAGAGAAGGTGACATGGGGTAGCTGGGATTTTAGAGAGAGGGAGAATGGTCTTTTTGGATTGGAGGCTTAGGAGGTGGAGGCTCAGAAGGTCTTCAGCAATGATGAAAAGGTAAGGGGATAGAGGGTCCCCCTGTCTTAAGCCACAGGAAGAGCCAAAGAAGCCTTGGGGAAGTCGGTTAATAAGGACTGAGCCCTTGGGGGTGCAGACACATTCTTTGATCATGGAGATCCAATCATCTGAGAAATTGAAGAATTTGAGAGCTGCAAAGAGAAAGTGTCATTCCAATTTATCAAAAGCTTTGGATATGTCCAGTTTGAGGCAAAAAGCACCTTACAAAAGACCTTATGCATGTTATTGGAAGCCCAGCCATGAATTCTTCGAAGGAATGGGCTGAATCGGACCTCAATTGGCTAAGTGTCAAGTTTCACAACAGCAGGCCAACCGCTGATTGACTGCTTGGAACAATCACCCATCTGGGTACAGACTGATCAGCTAGCCGTAGAGAGATCACGGCTAGCCGTAGGCCCTTAACAGCTCGCCAATATTCCTTCAATGGTTATCCTCCTAGGGAACCCTTTTGTTCAATGGTTAGCCATAGGTGACCCCATGGCTAGCTGAGAGTGTGCAGTCAGCCGTTGACCCTCTGGATGCCTTTGGTTTTTTTTTTTTTGGGTTCTAACTTGTGGAACTCGACTCCCTTCTTGCCTATCAACCCATGGATAGGGAATAATCATGAGGAGTTGAGAACCCATATCTGCTCAAGGAAACCCTCAGCTGGAATTCCCCATATGAATGAGCTCATAAGACCCCAGATTCATGTACAGTTGGCACCCGCCGATTGTTCACTGTGTGCACCAGCCGACTGGTAGTTGGGTGCCCAGGCCCCCAGCTGATTAGATCGGTTGGTGAACTCAGTCACCGTCTGATCAGCTAGTGCCCTTGGGATTTCAATACCAATCGTCTATGGGACCTTGGACTTGGAATTTTAGTGAATCCTTAGACCCTTTGGATTTGTCTAAATTTGGATTTGAGTGAGGGATAGAATTTTGGTGAATCTCTAGACCCTTTGGACTCGTCTAAATTTGGATTTTAGTGTGGAACCTTGGTACGTAATGTCTAAGCGGACATTCACCCACGGATTGTCTAGAAACATACGTAGTGCAATGCCCAGTCGAGGGTACGTGATCTTAAGGTCTTGGATGTCAATCACCACCAGAAGCACCAAGTTAATGACAGTCCAGTACCTAGACTTGGTAGAGTGTAATTGTTCCTCGTACATGCAGTCAATCTCCTGCTTCTTGTACTTTCTTGAATCAGACTGATTGACATACATTGAGTATGTCTTTTGGACTTAGCACGTATTAAATTGCTCGTTTTCCTCCTTTATACTTGATAAGATCCAAATTAGGGTCAATTTGGTTAGAGAGCTCACATTTGCTGCAATGCTTCTTTCATGTGTTGATAGTAGGTGAGTCTCGTGGATAGATTTTTAAAATTTTTGACCCACTTGACTCAGGGATCAATTACCCATAAGGCCATAAACTACATCCAGGATGCAATCCATCTATCTCATCATTCATGTACAACAATAAACCTATCTAAAAGATAGAAATCAATAACACTATGCAATCAAATAATCCACAACAGATAGAGAAGCAGATTATACCTTTGGAGCCCAATAGTGCTCTAATGGAGAAGATGACAATTTAACTTGATCAAGAACTCTTCTTGAAGCAATTTGGGATCTCCAAGACCTTGTTGTCTTCCACGCTATGACCCACTATCAGATCTCTTTTTTCAAAAAGATTGGTGGAAACTTCAAGAGAAAACCCAACTAGAAACTCCAAGGAACTAGAAGAGAAATAAAAGAGAGAGTAGTGTGCAACGATTGCACAAAATAGGGGCTGGGTATGCTTCTCCAATGGTGGACGTCCAAGAGGGGTTAATTCCCCATTTTATAGCCCCTTAAACCTCCTCTTTACCTTATTGAAATAGAATTCCAACTCCCATTGCAAACTAGTAACTTTCTCCCTTACTAATTGTTATAGAAATCTCACTTCCACAACAATTAGTAAGTATATTATTACTACTATTAGAAGTCCTACTTCAAATAGAATAGTAACTTTCTAATTCCTTCCTTTTAGAGTTCAAGCATGATTAGTATCTTCCTAATAACTTGGGCTAGCGTGGGGACTACTAGGGATTCCATAGAAAGCTGACTCCAACTGAGACACCACGACCCCACATCTCATGTGCAATCAGGGCCCACAATTAATTGCAAATAACATCACTATATAAATGCAATTGCACTCCAGTTTTAGGAATAAATTACAAAGAAGACTATAAATTTTCCGATTACCACAAGTAGGGCCCTTTATCAATATCCATTGATCAATTGGAATAAATCTGTCCCCTCCAATCTTAGATCAACATCTTATTATCCTTGAGCCCCAATTAATCATAGTGATCATCAATACCATCCAATTAACTCTTAATCGAGATGAGTGCGCACTTACTAATGACAAATCCATTAATTGGCACAAGGGGATAATATAGATAGATTCTATCTTGACCATTAGATATTCTCACAGTCATACTACCAGACCTACGTTTGGCCTCACTCATTGGTGACTTAGAGCAAATGAATAGATAGAAGCTTGAGTTCATCAATGTCTTAGGATTGAGAGCCTATAGCTAGGGAATTATGAGAGCAAACCTTAAAACTGAGACAGTATTCCATAAGGTGATTTTCATGGTCCTTCAATACATCCAATGTACCAGCACCGTGATCCAGAATCTTACATTCTGATGATTGAGACAAATCACACTATCTCATAGTGATTAAAGTGCTACAGCCTTATCAGATGAGATGCCCAGTCTCATCACTGATTGTGAACATATTTAAGTATAAGATTTGTGACACATGTCTCCCGTATGTGGATCTCATCCATATACATATATCACATCTAATATACCAATGGGACCCGGTCCATTTCATAAACCATTATGTCATATGTATTGGTCATGTGCATTAAGTAATAAAGCATCATTCATCTCATGAAAGGAAAGCATGATTTTATTGATAAATAAAGAAATTAATAAATTTATTACATCATCTGATGGATTAAGACCACACAATCTAACACCATGTTGATCGGATCCGACCCACCCCTTTCTCGCCAGTTTTAGGGTTAACTCTTTTGTAAGGAAATGCTGCCCAATTCTAGTAGGTTTGGGTATGAATGAGTCAGTTGTTTAACTAAGTATCGTTGTACGTCATGCTTGTTCAAAAACTTGAACAGTGAGAAGATTATCAAACTTTGAGGCTATTCCCGGGAAAACAGATTGTGCCGTTGACTCCCATGGTTTCCTGCTCATTACCTTTGATTAGAGATTTTCCCTTTTAGTGATTGTTTGGAAGGGGTTGGATTTCCATTTAAAAATCATCTAATTATTTGAAATTCTTGAACTTTGTATTTGTGTATTTGTGTATGCGGGTCTATAGATCTACAATTGAAATTGAAAATATTAATCTGATGGGAGGGACCCAGTAGATTTTCATAAATTGAGTGTGGGCGACTACTCACTTTACATGTTAACTGATAGATGGGGGTTTGAATCTATGAGTACATTTTTACTAATGTTTAGCCAGCCTATGACACTGGTACATTAGGCTCTCTTTTAAATGATAAAAAGGACAAAAAAAAAAAAAAAAAAAAAAAAAAAGCCCCATAATATCTGTCATAGCTCTGCAGGAAGCAAACCAGATAAGAAAATCTCATGCTTCTTGGACGGGTCTCACTTATGGGTCTCAATATCATTTCCAACTTGAGATGGCTACTGTGAACTTCAACATTAGAGGAGCCTTATCATGACCTTCAAGATCAAGATGGGTCCCACTGTGACCATCAACATTGATGGTCCCAACATAATTAAAAACCTTGGGATCTCCTGTGCTTTCTGATATTAATAAGCGTGATTACTAGCATTAGATGCATTCTGCAGTGATTTTTAGTATTAGATGGGTCCCTCTGGAACTGTTAACAATAGATGTATTTTTCAATTAGAAGTGTAAAATAAGTGACTTAAAAAAATATGGGACCCATTCTGATGATCAATATTGTATAAGCCCCACTGGTTATGAAATGGGTTTGAGAAAGCTGATAGTGAGTTGCACCTGTTCCTATGAGTTTAATTGATTATATCATTTTTATGAAAGAGAACACTGAGAGGCTTTCATAGCTCAGTTGGTTAGAGCACCCGTTTAGTAAGCGGGAGGTCTTGAGTTCAACTCTCAATGAAAGCAAATTTTATAATGTATTAGATTAGATTTTTTCCACCGAACATTTCCAGAGTTTACTACCATGCCATAGCTTGATTTTTTTTTTCACCTTTTCGGTGTTAAAATTAGAACACAAGCATGGAGAATGACAAAAATATAATTTTTTTCACCTTTTCAGTGTTAAAATTAAAACACAAGCATGAAGAATGACAAAAATATTTAAGTGGTTAAGTCAAACTCGACCTACTCCACTGAGAAAAAACCATTTGGATCTTTAACTCCTTGAATGTTTGAAAATATTACCTTCAAAGCCTTACAATCTTTTTAGAGAATAAAAATAAAAAAGAATAAAAAACTTGTATATTTACAAATTCCAATGAAGGAAAAGTAAAAAATCAGATGTGTAGTCCACTAATGTATTTTGCTGGATCATAATCTTTCATATCTGCCAGCTCTTGCTTCCTCTTATCTGCAAAGTACCAGTCTCGTTGCCAGATACTACACTCCACCTTTCCTAAATTTGTTCTTTTGTTATCCAACACACATCCATCGGCACTAAAACCCTGTTTTGATGCTACAGAAGATATTGGAATAGTTAATAGATCACTGACCATGGTGGCCAACATCGGATAAATATTTTCTAGTTGCTTCCACCAGGCTAAAATGTTCAAACTAGATGCATCCTGCACCTGTATTACACCGACGTCAAGATACGAGGATAACTCCGTCACTGTGTTATTTGAGCTTAAGCTGGATGCCATACCCGTGGACACAGAAGAATACCACATATATCACACAGTTTCACTTGTTTGCTAGGCTTTTGAAGGGCTCATACTAACCTCAGTTATACCCATTTGCTCATAATAAAATCGAAAAAGTACTTGTAATTTGCCCTTATATTTGAAAAAATATTTAAATCTTGATAATTCATATTTTTATTTATTCTATCAATAAAAAAACTCTACACCACTTAATTTTAACGTAGGATCAAACACAACGGCTAAAGAAAATGTCATTGGAGCATCTTTCCAATATTTATTAAAACTTTATTCCATGCTTCTAATAGTGTTATTAAGTATAAAATGATCTATAAAATGATTTTTTTCGCCTTTTCGGTGTTAAAATTAGAACACAAGCTTGGAGAATGACAAAAATATTTAAGTGGTTAAGTCAAACTCGACCTACTCCACTAAGAAAAGAACCATTTGGATCTTTAACTCGAAGGTTTGTAAATATTACCTTCAAAGCCTTACAATCTTTTTAGAGAATAAAAATAAAAAAATAAAAAACTTGTATATTTACAAATTGCAATGAAGGAAAAGTAAAAAATCAGATGTGTAGTCCACTAATGTATTTTGCTGGATCATAATCTTTCATATTTGCCAGCTCTTGATTCCTCTTATCCGCAAAATACCAGTCTCGTAGCCAAATACTACACTCCACGTTTCTTAAATTTGTTCTTTTGTTATCCACCACACATCCACCGGCACTAAAACCCTGTTTTGATGCTACAGAAGATATTGGAATAGTTAATAGATCACTGACCATGGTGGCCAACATCGGATAAATATTTTCTTGTTGCTTCCACTAGGCTAAAATGTTCAAACTAGATGCATCCTGCACCCGTATTACACCGACGTCAAGATACGAGGATAACTCCGTCACTGCGTTATTTGAGCTTGAGCTGGATGCCATGCCCGTGGACACGGAAGAATACTAATTATCTCACACAGTTTCACTTGTTTGATGGGCTTTTGAAGGGCTCATACTGTAAGGTCCGCGACCTTACTGGGTCAATTGGGCCCAATTGCAGGCCCGTTGACCCGTTTATTTTTTTATTATTATTATCATTATTTGTATTTTAGATATTTAAGTGGGTTTAGGTTTTGAGTGAGTTTCTTTTAGTGTTAGGATAGTGTCTGCGAAGTTTCGTTTGATTTCGAGTTCGTTTGATCCTAGCAGGGGGTAGTTTGCAAATTAGGGAAAATTGAGTGTTTTTTCGGAAAAATTCCTATCACCGTGATTTTGGGTTCGTTGGAAAGGTCTCGTTGCACTGATCATTTTTGTTTTCTGGCTCGTCGCGATCCGACAATCAGAAATCCTTCAAATAGTCCATTCTTTCACTGGACCCACTTAAGGGCAAATTAGTCTTTTCCTCCCTCTCTTTTTCTTAAACAGGGATTAGCCCTAATCGCATTCTCACTTCTGCAACACGAGTTGCAGCATCCCATCTTCTTCCCCTTCTCTTCTTAAGCCCAGATCTCCCTCCAGGAGAGATCACCTCCGCGATCCGGACCCTACATCTTCTTCCTTTCGATCTCCTCTCTCCATTGATACTAGTTGGTAAGCCTTTTCCCCATCATCAACTTTTCCATTCGTTTTCTCTTTGTTTAGAATAGGTTGGATCATGATCTTTTTCCTTTCTTTCTTCTTCTCGGTGTTTTAGATTACTTTCGAGCGGGGTAGATTGTGGTCTTCGTGATAGAAAGCTTCTCCTCAAGCTTTTCCAATTTCTAATCATCTTCTTGGTTGAGGCAAGTAGATATGCATTTTATATTTAATTATGTGTGTATTGTTTTCTTTTGATTGCAATGATATCCTTGTTAGATTACCCAAATTCCAAACTTATTGTTGGTATTGCATTGGGATTAACATGTTAGGTTAGATCTATGGTTTGGATTGGATTAATGATTAAATGGTAGCTTTGGAGGTTTTTAATTTGATAGAATGGATGAGAATAATGATTGAAATGATTGGGGAGCATGGATGCTCGTTTTCTACAGGAAAAAGATGTGAAAAACCCATTTTCGGACTCAGGCTACAGTGCCGATCGATCGGGCCTACAAGCCGATCGATCGGACTGCAATTTGGTCTCAGTTAACTGAGACAAAAATCAGTCCGATCGATCGGACCTGTTGTCCCATTGATCGGAGGGCATTTTTATAATTTTTGATAACTTCGGAAAAGGACTTAAAACGCTTATAACTTTTAATCCGTATGTCGGATTTCTATATATTATATACCGTTGGAAAGCCCTTGAGATGTAGAATCCAATGGTTTTGGTTTCATCACGATCGGAGGTTGGGAAGTGATGTAAAAACTCAGATTATTGACCCAGCCTATATTTTTATTAGAAATGATACTAATAACTTAGGTTTGGGCCTTAGATGTTGGAAACCATGAACCTACTATCAGTTGACCATTAATGGGGAATAAATCGTAGCACGTGGCTTGGTGTGCTTCGATTAGGTGTCTAGGTATTCGTGTATTAAACATGGGGTAACCGAATGTGTATGGAATTGAATTAATGGATGCTTAACATGATTGTACACCAAGGGATTTCCTTAGAAGCATCGTTGATTCAATTCCACACGTACTCCGTTAGAACATGTAGGATACATGGATGACACCACTTGCCTAGGTTTGGATTGTAATTCCTCCTTGATTTATTTAATTGTATCCGTTGTTATAAATCCTTGTACACTCACTCTCGGCATAATACACTTAATTAATTATGAAACATAATCTCTTGTAGAATTAGGACTTGAACCTGACTTAGAGTGTACCTTAGTACCCCGTGTTATGTAATTGATGAACATGACTGGCTAGACTGAAGAGATTATCATGTGATTGGTTTTGTCTTGTATTGATTTGAATGAGATAATCCCTACGAACATGTCTTGTAAATTGAGCTAGCCAGACTTGCTTGTCTTGGTCTATTCTCGTGTCAACACCACATTATTATTATTATTATTTGCATATCATGGCCAGCTGCAGTTTGAGGTTTATTGATGGGCCGGTTACTCGGACATCGGGTGGGCAGTCGGCTTTGGACGGCGTCCATGGCGTTGAATAGTTGGGAGCAGGCTGGGACCGTGCTACTATTCCCAGGACCGGGAGCCGGGATCCCCCTGGAGCTGGACTTTGGTATCAGTAGTCCGGATAGGATTGTTATTGGTACCCCGTGAGGTGGCTTGGACATCCACGGAGTCTCCCTCTTGTGCATTGCATTACATTGGTAGTGGTGATTGTTAGTATTGCTAGGATTCCTATTTATGATTCGGATGGTTATTTACTCATACTTTATGCCTAGATTCGATTCCTTGTATTCTTTTGATTATCATACCTGTCATTATTCTTATACTTGATGCATGTCATGATTATTTATATCTTTCTTATCTATTGCTCAACATGTCGTTGACTCTATTCTTTTGGTGTGCAGACTCCTCAGGTGAGTACTACTATGAGGAGCAGGCCGGTGAGGAGATCCTAGAGGATTTCCAACCAGGAGAGGAGGAACGAGAGTGGCGTGCCGATGACGTAGAGTAGCGTCATCATTCCCGGCACGAGAGTGATTCAGCGGGACGTGCTTAGATTTTATTTCTTCATTTATTATCTCTCGTTGATCTTTCACACTATTGACTTCACTATTGTTTTAAATGGCCTTGATTAGTGGGATGGCCATTGAATAAATTAATTTCCATGTTTAAGTTTATTTTAATCTTTGTTCAACTTTAATCTATAATGCGATTCATTATTCCTTTTTGATATCCAAATATGCTTAGAATTGTATGAGTTCCGCAAATTCTTATTTTTATTTGAGGCTTGAAATATTATATCCTCACAGCGGACTTACGATCCTGGGCCTAAAGTTCAAAAATTTTAATTAGTCCTAAATTTCACTCCCCGAATTCGGTTTATTCTCTAATCGGGTTCGGGGGACGGGACAGAATGGTATCAGAGCAATGGATGGTTTCTCAGGGTAAAAATTGTAGAAACCATAGGACGCGTGTGAGGATTCCGTTAGTAAGTAAGCTAGTGTCGTTGTCTTATCTCTAGTATTGTGATGCTAGTATTGAGTCTCATAGGACCTGACTTTAATTGTTTTGTAGTACATATTAGCAGTTGCTATTTTGGTAGTTCAAGAATTCCCGGATTTATTTCCTGTTGAGATTCCTGGTTTGCCACCTGTTCGTGAGTTGGATTTCACGATAGAATTGCAGCCAGGTGCAGCACCTATTTCGAAGGCCCTGTATAGGATGGCTCCAGCAGAATTGAACGAGTTGAAGACTCAGATAGAAGATTTGCTAGATAAGGCTTCATCAGACTTAGTGTTTCACCGTGGGGAGCTCCGGTGATATTTGTGAAGAAGAAGGACGGGGCAATGAGGATGTGTATAGATTACAGACAGTTGAATTAGGTGACAGTTAAGAACAAGTATCCGTTACCTAGGATTGATGAACTGTTTGATCAATTGCAGGGAGCCCAGTTCTTTTCGAAGATAGATCTGCGTTCCGGTTACCATCAATTGCGAGTCAGGAAGGAGGATGTTCCTAAGACTGCATTCCGAACGAGATATGACCACTTTGAGTTTCTCGTGATGCCTTTCGGGTTGACTAATGCACCCGCAGTTTTTATGGCATTGATGAATAAGGTGTTTGCTCCTTTCCTGGATTAGTTTGTGGTTGTCTTCATAGATGATGTGTTGGTATACTCGAAGTCTAAGGAGGAGCATGAGCATCAGTTGAGGACATCATTGCAGCTTTTGAGGGATAACCAATTGTATGCTAAGTTGAGCAAATGTGAATTTTGGTTGGAGGAAGTTGCATTTTTGGGCCATATTATTGCAAAGGATAGACTAACAGTGGACCCTAAGAAGGTAGCAGCAGTTGTTAATTGGGGCAGTCCACGAAATGTAGCAGAGATTCGCAGTTTTCTTGGACTTGCAGGCTATTACAAGAGGTTTGTGAAAGGGTTTTCTACCATAACATCTCCACTCACTAAGTTGACAAGGAAGGATGTTCCGTTTGTGTGGACAGAAGAATGTGAGAAGAGTTTCCAAGAGTTGAAGACCCGGTTGACTTCAGCGCCCATACTTGCTTTACCCTCAGGCAGTGGAGGATTTGTGGTTTGTACAGATGCATCAGGGATTGGATTAGGTTGTGTTCTCATGCAGAATGATAAGGTGATAGCATATGGGTCCAGGCAGTTGAAGGATCATGAGAAGAAGTATGCCACACATGACTTGGAGTTAGCAGCTGTGGTTTTTGCATTGAAGTTGTGGAGGCATTATTTGTATGGAGAAAGATTTGAGGTGCATACAGATCACAAGAGCCCGCAATACTTGTTTACACAGGGTGATCTGAATAATAGAGAGCGGAGATGGATGGAGTACATAAAGGATTATGATTTTCCGATTAATTACCATCCTGGTAAGGTAAATGTGGTAGCGGATGCTCTCAGTAGAAAGGCAGCTTTCAGTGGGTGAATGATGCCTGAATGGAGATGGACGGAGCAGTTCAGAGATATGGACGTGGAAGTATGGCCTGTCAACGAGAAAGTTTTAGTTGCTACTATAGGAGTTTGGGAGTCAGAAATAGTTAACAGGATCAAGGAAGCTCAAAATGATGATCCTGAGTTGCAGAGAATCATTGACAACATTGATGGCAATCCGGAGTTCCGATTGATTGAAGGGATTCTGTATTGTAAGGATAGGTTGTGTGTGCCAAATGTTCAAGACATCAAGTCAGAGTTGATGACGGATGCGCACCACACCAGATACTCTATTCACCCGGCAAGCACCAAGATGTATCAGAATTTGAAGAATAACTACTGGTGGGTGAAAATGAAGAAGGAGATTGCAGAATTCGTTTTCAGGTGTATGACTTGTCAGCAGATTAAGGCAGAGCACAAGAAGCCTCCTGGTTTGCTTCACCCGTTGGATATTCCTCAATGGAAATGAGAGAACATCACTATGGATTTTGTGTCAGGGTTGCCGAACACCAGGAAGGGTAATGAGACTATTTGGGTGATTGTGGATAGATTGACTAAGTTAGCACATTTTCTGCCATTCAAGACTGGTCAATTCATGAACAAGATGACTACGTTGTACAGAGACAATATAGTCAAACTACATGGAGTGCCTAAGTCCATAGTATCCGATCGAGACCCTAAGTTTGTCTCTCGATTTTGGTCTACTTTTCAGTCATCTATGGGTACTCGTTGAAGTTCAGCACAGCTTACCACCCTCAGATAAATGGACAGTCTGAGCGTACCATCCAGACATTGGAAGATCTCCTCAGAGCTTGTGTTTTGGATTTTAAGGAGAATTGGGATGAAAGTTTGCCTCTATGTGACTTTGCCTATAATAACAGTTATCATTCAAGCATTGGCATGGCACCATTTGAGGCACTATATGGACGGAGATGCAGGACTCCAACATGTTGGGAGGAAGTAGGAGTTCGTAGTTTTCATGACCCCTCAGAGATTGTTGATTCCAGTGAGAAAGTTCGGATTGTGCATTGCATTACATTGGTAGTGGTGATTGTTAGTATTGCCAAGATTCCTATTTATGATTCGGATGGTTATTTACTCATACTTTATGCCTAGATTCGATTCCTTGTATTCTTTTGATTATCATACCTGTCATTATTCTTATACTTGATGCATGTCATGATTATTTATATCTTGCTTATCTATTGCTCAATATGTCGTTGACTCTATTCTTTTGGTGTGCAGACTCCTCAGGTGAGTACTACTATGAGGAGCAGGCCGGTGAGGAGATCCTAGAGGATTTCCAACCAGGAGAGGAGGAACGAGAGTGGCGTGTCGATGACGTAGAGTAGCGTCATCATTCCCGGCACGAGAGTGATTCATCGGGACTTCCTTAGATTTTATTTCTTCATTTATTATCTCTCGTTGATCTTTCACACTATTGACTTCACTATTGTTTTAAATGACCTTGATTAGTGGGATGGCCATTGAATAAATTAATTTCCATGTTTAAGTTTATTTTAATCTTTGTTCAACTTTAATCTATAATGAGATTCATTATTCCTTGTTGATATCCAAATATGCCTAGAATTGTATGAGTTCCGCAAATTCTTATTTTTATTTGAGGCTTGAAATATTATATCCTCACAGCGGACTTACGATCCTTGGGCCTAAAGGACAAAATTTTTAATTAGTCCTAAATTTCACTCCCCGGATCCGGTTTATTCTCTAATTGGGTTCGGGGGACGTGACACATACTAACTCCAGTTATACTCATTTGCTCATAATAAAATTGAAAAAATACTTGTAATTTTCCCTTATATTTGAAAAAATATTTAAATCTTGATAATTCATATTTTTTTTATTCTATCAATAAAAAACTCTACACCACTTAATTTTAACTTAGGATCAATTACAACAACTAAAGAAAATGTCATTGGAGCATCTTTCCAATATTTATTAAAAATTTCTTCCATTCTTCTAATAGTGTTATTAAGTAAAAAATGGCCTCTAAATTTATTGAGTTATAAATTAATTTGAAAAGGCTTCATTAGATGTGGGATAATATGCCCCGGAAAAAATATGTTGAAGTATAAAAAGTTTCTAATAAATCTCTTATATGGGCACACAACTCCCAATGTTCATCACTGATCAACAAATGTTGTGCGTGAAAAGTACAAAATTCATTCAAAACTATTTTCCGGTCAATTGCCTTGTTTAACAAATCATATATAGAATTCCATCTATGTTCCACCTCTTTAGGTATTTTTATAGCTGATACGCCTTGCCTCGCATATATTTGGGTATACAATTGTCTTCTTTGTGAGGAACAAAAAATAAATTTAGCAATGTCTTTAATAGCATCTGTGTAACTTACAGTATGTTTTAAACAAACCTTTGCAATGAGATTTAAGATGTGACATACACATCTGTTTTGGAAGATAGAGCTATCTATCAAAGTTGCAAGTGGCATCTGCAATCTCATTTGTTCAATAGCCACTATATTATTACTTGCATTATCTAAAGTTATAGATACAACTTTTTCCTTAATATTGTATTTATTTAGTTTTTCCAAAATAAAGTTACTTATTCTAGTGCCACTGCGTGTCCATTCAAGGCAGCTAAAACTAACTATTCGTTATTAATAATCTATTTTGCATCTATGTTGTATGCAGTAATACAAAGATAACTATCATCCCTTTTAGAAGTCCATATATCTGTAGTTATGGCTATTCTACCAGGAATTTCTGTAAGGTGATTTTTAATATTTGTCTTCTCTTTCTGCTAGAGTCTAATAGCATCATTTATAGATATATTTCTTGAAATACTCTGAAATTGTGGTTGACAGTATTTTTGGACCCATTCTTAAAAAAACTCATTTTCAACAAAAGAAAATAGTAATTCAGATAATACAATCATTTTAACAAGATTTTGTCAAGCATTTTGTGCATTAAAAGAAAAAAGATCCAAACTACTACTACTACTACCATCAGTGGTAGAAATTTGGGTCTGTGAACCAGGCCCCCCTCACCCTACATCAGTTGGCTTATGTAAGGCTAAACATTTTTGCCTATGTCTTAACAAATGGCCGATACCCGCTTTTGATTTGGCACCATAAATCTTACCACAAAATTTGCATTTTTCCTTTTGGACTTTCTTTTCTTCTTCAACAGCTTCAAACCTATTGAAAGTTTCGGGTATGAGATCTCTAGATTGGTCTACTCAATAAATCAGCCAATAGTGTGCAAAAACAATAATCTACGCAGTGGAAAATAAACTCAACAAGCACACACCACAAGGACACCGGATTTAGCGTGGAAAACCCTAACCGGGTGAAAAACCACGGAACCGAATTGAATCAACAATCAAACACCATGAGTTTCACTATTACAAATAACTCAGATTTCCTCCTCAGATATCCCCTACCTAATGAATGAAATTACCTTGTGTCGCTTCACGCTTCAACGACTTCACACCCTTGATTGCAACAGACTCAATCCAGCGGTTGACTCCTCAAATCTTCTATGCAAAAAGATGATATCTACAAAGGATGTAGAAGAAGCTGGCACTATAGAGTACTTGGCAGCACAACTCTTTAATAAATCTCTAGAGAAGATTTCTCTCAATTAGATCTCTAATTCAGAACTTAAGAGATGATCTGTGTTTCTTTGGGTTGTGGGAAACACCCAATATATAGCACCAAATCTATGCTTAAGACTCCTAATCATAATACACTAAGAATATCAGTTTGTCTCAAATTTCTTCTTAGAGTCTTGATCATACTGGGCTTCCTGCCCCATTCTCGCTATAACGAGATGTGATTCTACCTCTCACGCGTTTTTGGCCCTTTTTACACCTATTATATATATATCTCAAATTATTGAAGTTCTGTTCCTATTGGATGCTTTACAAAAACTACTAGTAAAGGAGGGTGGTAAATCACTTACTTCATCTTCTAATTTAATAAAATCTTCTTCTCCCCCTAAATTAACGGAAGAAGATGCGAGAACTCTTCTAGAAGATCATCCAACCATATTTCAAAAAATAAAATTTAAAAATAATAATAGTAATAGCCTTCTTTTTGTGATAATTAATATAAGAAAGGGGAGAAAATGATAGTTAATATAATATATTATAAAATTATAAATATGGAATCTCAAATTTAAATAATATAAATACCTCCAAATTTTTTAAGGCCCCTTTAATCTTGTGTCTCGATAACTTGATCTTTGTCCCTACAAAAACTTTTTAGAGAGAGTGAGAGTTGAATGCTTTAGAGAGAGCTAGAGAGTGTATAGTGAGAGAATTGTATAAATTGGTGAGAAATGAGGATGTGATGTTAGACTATTTATAGACTTTGTAAAATTTAAAAAGGACACAAAATACCCCTTATATGACTGTTTTATGGCTATTGGGGGGGTGTGAAATGGACAATTTTTTAAAAAATAGTCGTTTTTGGCCGTTCGGCGGGCCAGGTGGGCCAACCATTATGGATGGGTCAGCCTGTAGCATGTTGTGCCGAAACAGGCCGCATTTCATACATTTTTTAATAGGTATGGAGGTATGAAATTGCCTTCATACCCCCATTTTATTACTGCTAAGTGATTGTTACAAGGGTACTTTTGTATATATACATTCACATCGACATATAACATTATAAAATAAACAAGAGTATGAGGGCCAGAGCAGGGGTCGGACTGGACTAGTACTATCCAAGACCAGCCCTCAAATTTTAGGGCTTGCAAAAAACTGTCAAATTTCGACACTCTCGGTGTATAAATACAAATACGAGAGAAAATCGATAGTTCAGTCGGGTGTAAATAATCCAGAAATGGAAACATTATAATTTTGGGCTAGAAGAACAGTCCATCTAGATCTGGGAAATCCTACGAAAAAATGGACAACATTTCGGCTAGAAATGGAGACCCCTAATGGGTAAAAAGTGGAAAAGATGATCTAGGTAACTTGGAAGGGGCTAGGCAACTGAATGCTTGTACACCAACCGAAGAAACCGACTGAGAATCCGGGTACATTCAAGGTCAAAGTAGGGCGAATACCACACGTTAATTCCGAAGGAGTCCCACATGTCACAATACTAGGGTCTTGTAAGTCTGGGTAAACATCAAGAATACGAGAAATATGCTCCATGCATATGAATACATAATAATTGATTTAGACATTCTATCAAACCTACCGAATAGTCAAGGATCCATTACTAACATATCTTTTAGTCATTGATTGCCTTCGACATGCCAATACGATAATATTCGAGACTATACACACTAAGGGTTGGATATCATGATTGGTTTTACACTTGGTGCATTATGAAGGTGGGGATACCCAAAAGCCCTAAGTCCGGATAGAATGATAATCACCTTGCTCTACATGCCTTCGGGTAATTCAAAGAGTGAAAACAGTTACAAATCAAATTACGCAGTGTTCGGGTACGGGATACATCCTAATTCTAGGTTTTTGGTCCCCTTTATGAAGGGTAATCATGTTTAGTGGGTTCCAAAGGGGTTAGGGATCTCAAAGACCCTCAACTAAGCTCATCGGTGGTCCCTCGCAGTCTTAGGGAAAAATGCATGTTTGGACAGGGTCGGATGGGATCCACTAAAAATTTAAGTGTTCGATTTCATTTGTGAAAAGTAACCATAGTTAACATGTTCCAAGGGGTTTAGGGGTCTTAAAGACCCTTAATTAGGGTCATTGACCATTCCCCACAATCCCAAGGGTGCCCACCAGTAGTTCGGGATTGATTGTCTAAGGGTAGCCGTGTATTCTTGGGAGAAACCTACATTTTTAAATGAGGTTTAGTCACAAATGGGTTTACATATCAAGCTTCTAAAGGTCCCAAAATGGGTCCCGAGGGTAAGGGTCTAATTCCTAAAACTAGGACTAAAATGGTGCCAAAATAGGGCTCACCGATCCTTGGAGAAACCCCAAAGAGATGGGCTAAAAAAGGGCCAAAATAAGGCCCACCGGCCATGGGAAGAACCCACCACCGACCATTCAAAAATCACGTTAACCGACCATAGGAATAGCGCCCGACGGCCATTGAAACAACAATCCAGCGGCTAGTGAAAATTCTTTTTTTAGGTCGATCGAACCCAAAGAGTAAAATTTTATGTCGGTCAGTAAATGTATAAATCCTGTTGGGTAGTCCGCTTGGCTGGCTGTGAAGCTCATTTTGGCCTGTTTTGAGCCCAGAATTTGGGGCTTTTGAACCTCTAACATTTATGAAATCAAGATTCATAAAAACTACAATTTTTGACAAGAAATAACAACCCGAACATAACTATAATTATGTAATTTTGAACATCCAAACCTTGAATATAATTTTGAGGATTAAAGGAAATAACCATCACATGCTATGGTAATTAAATTGAAAACTTATGTTGGCCTCTAATAACTCCCAAAGCCCTTCTAATCCCCTCTAAATCCAGCTAGAAACACCTCTTGAAAATTCCCCAAAATTCAACTCCGAAAATCTCCTAAAAAGGAAAAACCCAAGCTACACTTAGAACCACCTCATGCATGTGACATATGTGAAGCAAAGAGACCTCTAGATCATGAAAACAATCAAAGGAGGAGGAGCTCGTACCTTTAGGAATCTCAAACAAGAGGGAGAAAAGAGATAAAGGGGTTGCCAATCATGGATTCGCGCCAAAATAACAAATGTTGCGTAAGAGATGACGTAGAATCAATTGGCGGAGTCAGAGTTGTCAAGTGGGGCCTCTAAGATGATGATCTCCACGAAGCAAGGAAGAAGAAGGAGAAAGAAAGAAAGTAAAGAGAAGTTCTCTATATTTGCTAGATCGATGGAGTGAATGAGAATAAATAGAGAACGTGGTGGTGGGTTGGGTAGAAGACATACTTGTGAGTGTGGTTAGCTTGTGTGTTTGCTACACTTTAGTTGAACTTGTGACGGGTAAACAAAGGTCGTCGGGACCTTGTCTGGACTTGGTCAAAGATTAACAATTGTAGGGAGGCAAGAGAGCTTTCCAACAAGCCCAAGATCAGAAGATTTAGAGATTTCCGTCGGAAATTACGATTTTCAGAAATGAAGGGTACACTTCGAAAAGTGTGTCGAGGGTCAAACTGAGCTCTCAGGGCCTCAGATGAGTTTGGGCCGAACATGACAGTTGTTAGGCAGTTCAATATGTAGTTTTTGTGCTTAAGAACGACACATTTTAATGTTCTAAGGGAAAAATGTTCTAAGGGAAACATCAACTATTCGGTTAAAGTTTTTTAATTTATGAATGAATTGGTTAATCGAAGGATTTCAGAGCCACAGATTGATTCAAGTTGAATACAAATATTGTCCGAAATGATAATCTTGATTTAAAGAGCTCGGAATGACAGATTTACAGAACTTATGAATAACTCTCCAGTCTTTCTCGAAATTACAAATAGGCATTAACAAGGGTCAAACTAGACATAGAGGCTCTCAAAACTTTCTAGTACTATTTGTAAGTCCATGGGGATCCGAACCCTAGAGGGGGGGTGAATAGGGTGAGCTCCAATTATGACCAATTTTAACAAATTTAACTTCTTTAAAACAAACTAGCCACAAGTGATGATTAATCATACAAGATGCGGAAGCTAACAAAAGAATCACCACAAAGCAATCACCATCACACAAGGATTTATAGTGGTTCGGCCTCAATGCCTACATCCACTACCGGCTTGTGAACCAACACCCCACCGGATTTCCACTATTTATGCTTTTCAATAGGCTAAGCAATAACCTTTACAATATGCTTTTCAAGGCTTAGCAATAACCTTTACAATGATGTTTTTCAAGGCTCAACATCAACCTATACACTATGCTTTTATAGGCTAAGCAATAACCTCTTCAACCACAAGGTTGGTTATCTCACTAAGATAGTGTCTATAAACACTTGATGGAGATTCAATTAAGCTCATTACAATGCCTCTTAATTAGGCGGATATGGAAGTGAAAAACTAATACACACTCACACTATGAATGCAAAGATGAAGGTACATGAAGTGTGTGTGTGTGGTCCTCAATCATTTTGAAAATGAAAGCTCATAAATGTATGCCTAAGGCTTTTGAAAGTTTTAGCTCATAAAACATTTATGATTGAGGATAGAATGCAAGTCACATGTTAAAAGAAACAACTTGTTAATGATGTCAAAGATACACATGTTGTATGAAATTAATTAGTTCTAAACATGTGATGCATAGGGATATCAATCAAATCAACAATGAAGCTCAAAACATAAAAATAGATTTGATTGAAAATAGGGGACAAATCATATGTAATTATAAATACAACTTGAATATGATATACCAATCAATGCAAAGCAAGTTGTGAAACTTTAAAACAATAATACATATGATTTGTAAAGTTTGTTGAATCCAAAACATAAGATACATTTGAAAAGGATTTTCTTATGATGAAAAAAAACAACCAAAGATTCAACCAAGTATATGGATCATGTTACATCTAATTTCAAAGATGTTTCCATTAACATGATCTACTTAGATTTACCAAGGTTAAAGTACTACTTGGGTTGAATCAATGGTGATGCATCCAAAACAATAGATCAATTCAAAGTATAAAACATGCTAAGGATACAACACATCATAGGTTAACATGCTACTAAAGATTTATCAAAGATAAAACAAAACATGAAAACATATGATTTGTAAAGAAGTTGAATCCAAAATATAAGATAGTTTTGAAAGTGATTTTCTTATGATGGAAAACAACAACCAAAGATTCAACCAAGTATAGGAATCATGTTACATATGATTTACCAAGTTTCTTTCATTAACATGATCTACTTAGATTTACCAAAGATTAAGTACTACTTGGATTGAATCAATGGTGATGTATCCAAAACAATAAATCAATTCAAAACATAAAACATGTTAAGGACACAACACAAACATAGTTTATCATGCTACAAATGATTTACCAAAAATAAAACAAAGCATGAAAACATATGATTAAGGAAAGTAGAGCTTACTTGTAATTTAACTCATTAATCCAAGCTTTAGCTTTCCTAATGATCCCCTTCATCCCTTAGTTCATTTCCCTTGAATATACCTCAAAACCCCTCAAGGAGGGCCTTAAAATTCCCAACTTTTGGCAAAGGAAAGAACTCATATTTATAGCAAAAAGTGCCCAACGGCTAGTCCTCGGTCGACCTGCAAACAGGTCTCGGTCGACCGGGATCACACAACGGGCAGATTTCTGACCATTGGTGCTCCCAGGCACTTTCTGCCTGCAGTGTTCCCGGTCGACCGGGACCTCTGCGCCGGTCGACCGGCGACACTGCCGGGCCACCCCGCTTTTGGACAAAAATTCCAACTTTTGCATTCTTGAAGGTATTTCTTTGGGAGGATTTTTGGGCCACTAAACCAAGCTTGAAAACATGTTTTAAATCATTCTAAGATGTTTAAAAACATGAAACATAAAAAGCCTAAAAAGATTTGAAACTTTAAAACCAATGGCTTGCTTGATTTCTAAAAACTCTTTTCTAAAAACAAATGCATCCAAGATTGAAAACAAATCATGCATAAAATGATACTTTTACAACTCTTAAAAAACCATGCATGAATAAAACAAGATTTCAAGATTTCTTAAATCAATGCATATGTGTGTAAAACAAATGATGCTAGAATGATAATGCATCCATCAAATTGCAATCTACAAAATTCCTAACACTATTCAAAAACTATTCTAACACACAAACACCGTGATTGACCTGTAGTCCCACTTAATGCCCTAACCACAGGAATTGATCAATGCTAATCATAGAAGTTAAGGGGCGGGTCCTTACATTTACCTCCTCTTCTGGGAAAATCGAACAATCTATTATTCACTGGAAACTTTACAAGAGTCGAATGAATATAGAAGAAAGAACAATAGGAAGGGATGGGCCTATTTAGGACTAAGCATGAAGCTGTCGACCAAACTTGATTATCAATTCTAACATCGTAGAATGGTCGTCTTTACTTGTATTTATCAACCAAGCAACCATAAGACTTCGAGGGATCAAGCAAAAAACTTTTTTGCTATCATTAGAAACTATCATTATTCACTTATTTTGCGAATTTGATGAATAGTATCATCCTCTTTAAAATTCAAAAAAGGACATGGGTTCAAACATCAACCGTCCAATGATTACATGTTTTGAGATACTTGCAAAAAACGTCCAGGTCCTTAGAGCTACTTTTTTGGGCTTCTGTCGACCTCTAAATCAAGATCCAAATCATTCATCATCTTTGCAAAGCTTTAAATGTTCATAAGGTCAAATTCTAGGTCTTATCTAATCATATATTTTAGAAGATTTTATGAAAAAAATCCAAGAATTTGGCCAATCCCCCAGAAGGGTCCCTAAAGATTGTGCATCACAAGCTCGTTCTTCCCTCTACTTTTTAAGAAATAAGTGAAAAACTGTGAACTTTTGGATGTACTCATACAATGGAATGCGTTTCACATGTGTCTTATGAAACGGTCTATTTTTAAAACGTCTATTTCAAATAGATTTATATGACATATATCTATTCTAGACAAATCTACTAAATAGGGCAAACAAATGAGTGGAGTTGGTTCTAAAAGATCAAGTCGAGAGCTAAGGCCCAACCTCTATTTTATTCATTTATTAAAAATGGGTCTGAGCCCCCAACATGTAACCAACACCGGTCAACCCAACCGACCCGCCTAACTGTTAACTAAAACATTTTTTTTCTCATACTAATCCACATGCCCCCACCTTTTCAAATTAATTCTTGTGGGCGCATGAAAAAGTGATCAAAACATCCTAGAAAACATCCAAAAATCTGCTTTAATGAAATTAAGCACGTCTTAATAAGGCGTGTATATGAGGGGGGAGGACGAGAAACATTAAGAAATCTACTTTAATGAAATTAAACCCATCTTAATAAGGCTTGTATATGAGGAGGAGGTGGATGAAAAGTGGAGGAGACGGGGGAGTTGGGAGTTCATTCAGGTTAGATGAGTTAGGCTGGTCAACTTACATAGAAAACGTCTAGCTGTGAGTCAAGATTTCCTTACATGGGGCGTCCTAACAAAACTACACCATTCTTGGATTTCTTGTTAAATTCGACATAAAATTGATTAAGTGAAACTAGTTGGAGCCATATAAACTTTTTATATCTAGAAAACATGACCGTTTTGTTTGTAAGGACCGTAAGGTTATTTTAGAAAAAAGTTTGACCGCACAATATAGATTATTAGTTTTAGATATTTTCATTAAAACTAGAAAGAGAGGGGAAATAAATAAAATATGACATAAAACAAGGTGAAATAATTTAGAAGGAGAAAGATCAACAATAATTAAAGATAAAATGATTGAGGAGGGAGAATTGAATTTTGAGGGAAAAACTACAACAATGTTGAATCAAATGACTAATTATATTGGGAATGTTGCTAAAGAGGTGCTTTCTTTTTTTAACGGTAACCACAAAATTCATTACGAGAAGAGGGAAATACAAAGAGAGAAAAAAGAGAAATAGGATACAAGAGATATGTACCCTAACCTATAATTGAACTAGAAAACAATACCCTCCCAAGGAGAAGTCCTATCAACCCCCTGTTTAGCAAAAACTTCAGCCATATGGTTAACCGATCTAAGCACATGATGGAAATCAACATTGAAGCAAGATGATAGAAATCGGATTTCATTGAAGATGAATTGAAATTTCTAAGGACTCGCCTTCCAATTCGACACCCAAGGGCACTTTTGGTATTATTCTCATGCTGAGAATGAATCTGTTTTGAGAGTAAGATGTGCTAAGAATGTTCCCATTCTTAGAGTGGATTGATTGTTTGGCAACATTCTTTCATAATTCATTCCAAAGAAACAGAATTAGTTGAACATGTTTGGCAATGTTTTTTAATTATATTCTACAGAGAAACGTTAATATATACATTTTATAGATATAAAAAATTAAAATAATAAAATAATTTTTAACTCAATAATCTTCAATATTTGAAGGAGTTAATGGACTGTAGATCTGATTCTCGGTTTTTACCAAGCTTATATTTCTTTCAAGCATCATAACATACATTAAACATGGATATTTAAGGTCTTGTCCCATTTCCCTTTTGACAGTATGGCAAAGATCAACATCGTAGATGGGTCAGTATCAACATGGTCTGCTAGAAGTCAACAATCCATTGGTGAGCCCATCTTTGTTCCAAAAGGAGATGATGAGGATGATGGATACGTTCTAGTTGTAGAGGTGAGGAACTCAACTAATATTAGCCCATTTGCTACATCCTTCATGAAGGCTGTGCAGCCATTTAGTCTAGATCAGATTTGAATACTTGATATTTGCACACATAGATGGAGATAGAAAAACTTCAAAATCAAATAAGTGCAGAGAAAAGGAGAATTGCAGAGAGGGAGATGTATCTCCACTTGGAGAATACGACCCACAAATGTATGCCACCAAACATATATTCCACACCTCTTTGCAATCATTCAAGGAGAGTCCATACCGCACTGCATCATTAACTAACCTTCTGATCTTGATCACCTTCCCTTGTCCATCAACCCTTAGTTCTTTCAATTTCCATTCGTGCACATGACATAGAATATTAGAATGAATCCTTGCTTGAATCCTTGTCGCTTCACAATCTTCTACTTCGTAGCACCGCTCCAGACCCTATCCTCCTAAACAAATAGAACACCACACCATCCTCTCATCCATGCAAACCCACCACCTGTTTAGCCCTTAGCCACTTAAAAAAAAAAAAACCACTTCCATAGATCCAAACTAGAGAACCCCCACATCTCTCCTTGTCTCTTAGCCACCTCACAAGTCTGGACCCACTTGTGCAACCCCACCAATCTCTCTCACTTCATTCATCTTCAAACAACAAAAACCATTTGCATTGAATCCAATTTCGTCACCTTCTTAAACCCTCTGCAACTTGCCAGTTTCACAAAGCCATTAGATTTAGAACGACGAGATCCCTAGAGTGTCTTTGGCACGAGGCCGAGAGAGAGAGAGATGGGTACAAGGTAGAGAGGAAGAGTTGAGAGGGATTTATGAATAGGGTTTGAGAATCTTGAGACGTTACTCGTTCTAGTATTTTTCGCGCCCTGTCGTTCCAAGTGAAAAACGAAATCCTATCGTTCAGATTTTTCTGTGCTCATGGAGTATATTTCCATGAGAAAGTTTCAGGGGAAGATGTATTTTGTCACAACCAAACATTGTTTCCCACTTTTCTTTCCATGAGAAAGTGGAAATGCTCCCATGGCTTGATGCCAAACAGGCCCGAAGCCATTGCTTTGGAAGAGTCGGTTTCCACAATAAGAGAGCCATTAAAATTTCTCGAAAAACACCTAAGAGCTTCCATAATGGCTAAAACCTCTGCTTCATTAGAATCACAGACACCCACATTCTTAGAAAGCCTAAACAAAACCTCACCCTTGTTATTACGAAGTACACCTCCAATACCCATCGGACCGGGCTTACCCCTTGTAGCTTCATCAACATTGAATTTCAACACACTAAGAGGTGAAGGAGACCATTGAACAACCCTTCTCCCCTTAATTGGGCCACGTTTCATACAAGCTTCCCAATTAACCATGATGTTATTCAGAGCAAAATCAGAAAACTCCTTTCTAATCAAATCCCACTTTGCAATTGCTAGGGTGACAGTAGCAATTAGCTCTAATAAAGAAAAGGAGTCAACCCTAAAAATTCTATAATTCCTTTCTCTCCAAAGAGACCATAAAATAACAAAAAGGAGTCAATTTCCATGGAGTACGCCCACACCCACTGAAATGCCCTCCCAACCACGCCTCTGTTACTTCTCCTATCGACCCTGGACAACACCAAGCAATACCGCACCTAGCAAAGAAGTGTCTCCACATAGCAGTCGCAATCTTACAATGGAGAAAAAGGATAATTGACTGTTTCTTCCTCATCCCAACACACCACACAAATATCTGAAATGTTTGATGTTGTCAACCCTCTTCTTATCAGATTATTTGTCGTAGATACTTTTGCAGCAATTGCTAGCCACCATTACACCTCAACCTTGTGGGGGAACCAAACCCTGCCAAACAAGAGCAGAAGGGGCTCTTGAAGGTTGGTTCCCTTCTTAGGCCAAGTAAAAAGCTTTCGCTAAGAACTCCTTAGATATGGAAGGCTTCCAAATCCGATAATCCTCAGCATTCCTAAATATAAAAAAAACACGTTTAAAAATGGACTCAAAAGCTCCCCATACTGAACCTCTTTAGAATGCGGCAAACTTCTTTTCAAAGACACCCCTCACACTGCACCCATCCCTCACCTCATAACATTCATTTACAATAGATTTTTTATTGGACGCCACTCTAAAGATCCTAGGAAACAACCCACACAATGGACCCACCCCCACCTAGTCATCCAACCAAAACCCCACACCCTTCCCCTCCTCAATTGCAAAACCAACCTCTTTGTGAAAATTTTCCTTGTCACTGAGGACTCATCCATAGCCGAAACAATATCGCCCCACTAACCTGACCTCCGGTAAGATGGACCAAGACTAGGCCCCATCCCCATTCATCCAAACCATACTTAGATGCGATGACCCTCCTCCAAAGGGGCTCTCCTCCCCAAACCTCCACCACCACTTAGGCAATAAAACCTTATTTTTAGGAGAGTCGAAAGCAAAAAATATATATATATATGATAAAGAAACTTGGTGGTGGAGTGTAGAGGTTTTGTAAGCCGTTCGATGGGAAAGACATTATTATTACAAAGTTTGGTAAGGGAGTAGTAATATGAAAAACTATGAGATGTATAAGAAGGTAAATAAAGAAGCAAAGAACGTTGTAAGTGATGTAAAATTCAAAGTATATAGTGATCTATAGAATAGGTTGGGAACAATATAAAGAGAGAATGATATTTTTAAGCTTGTAAAAATAAGGGAAAGGAAAAGTAGATATTTAGACCATGTCAAATGTATTAAAAGGAATGACCAAAAGGTTCCAGTGAATGACAACGACAACAAAGAAATGTCGAGGATATCTTAGCAAACTTTTAAATGACTACTATGTAGGAGACGCAAAAACAAGAGATGATACTTTGTTAGCAAAGCAAACTTTTCTCACAAAATTAAGATGGTGAAAATGAGGAAAGCATTGAAAAAAATGAAGACAGGAAATGCTAGAGGTCTAATTGACATTCCGATAGAGGGTTGGGAATGCTTAAGAGAAGTTGGAGGGATTTGGTTAACTAAGCTTTTTACTAAGATATTAATGACAAAGAAGATGTGCGATGAACCGGGAAAAAGTCATGTAATACCTATATATAAGAACAATGGAGACATACAAAACTGTACCAATTATCATATGATTAAATTTATGAGTCATAATATGAAGTTATGGGAGAGGATAATGGAGCAAAGACTTAGAAAGAAGACCAATATATTTGAAAATCAACTTGATTTTTTTGTTAGGGAGGCCAACTATAGAAGTTATCTTTTCACTTAGGCAATTAATGAAAAAAATATTGAGCGAAGTGGAAATATCCGCATGTGATTTTCATTGATCTAGAAAAAAGCTAATGAACGTACATATTTAATTTGGTGGGTTTTAAATAAAAGGAATATTCCAAGATGTTATATTGAAATTATTAAAGACATGCATGAAGGAGGGGTAACTAGTGTGAGAACTACCTGTGAAGAGACATGTGAGTTTTCAATGACTATAGGCTTGCATAAGTGGTTAGCCCTAAGCCATTACCTCATTGTATTGACTATGGATGAGTTAACTGCTCATATTCAAAAGGATGTTCCTTGGCACATGTTGTTTGCAAATGATCTAGTGTTGGCGGATGAATTAAGATATATTATAAATGCAAAACTAGAAAGATGGCGAGAGACTTTAGAATCCAAAGATTTTAAAAATAAGTCATACAAAGACACAATATATGGATTATAACTTCAATGGGCACATATAAAGAGCTGAAAACACTGTGTGAATTGAAACCCAATAGATATTACAAAGAGACTCATTTTGTCAACTTGGCTCGATAATTAGTAAGGATGATGAAGTTGATGAAGATGTCAAACATATGATAAAAATAGTTTGGTTAAAGGAAAGACTTGCTTCTGGTGTGCTTTATGATTCACAAATATCAATAAGATTGAAAGAAAATTCTCACATGACAGTGACTAAGCTAGACAGACCTATGAAGTAGAATTTTGGTCAGTCAAGAAGCAACATAAGAACAAAATGGATGTAGCAGATATGAGAATGTCAAGTTGAATGTTTGTTAAAATTAGGAAAGACAAAAGTAGAAATGAGCGATTTTAAGAACATTTAGGGGTAGCATTAATATGGGATAAAATTAGAGAAAGCTGTTTGAGATGGTTTGGGCATTTCCAACACAGGCTAACAATGGGGTTGGTAAGAAAATTTGGTTTTGTAAGTTGATGGCCCACCAAGAGAAATGGGTAGGCCAAAGAGGATGCGGATGGAGGTAGTTAAGATACATATGAAGAAGTGCAACTTATCTTAGGATTCTGTTTACGATTGATCAGAATGAAAAAACAAAATTCATATAGCAGACCCCAACATATATAGTTAGGATAAGGCTTTGATGATGATGATGATGATGATTCAACATAAAATTGATTGGGGGTCTTTCTCAATTCCTCTAGATCATACTTCTTTGACCACTCCGCTTCATGATCAGAAAAGAGACACGCCATGGAGGGCGTAGCACCAACAACCGGGGTGTTTGATCAGTTGATTTCCTTCGTTAGCCCCTTAATTCTCTCCGCCAGTCTCGCCTCAGTTAGCAGTGCCTTATCTTCAACTGTATACATCAAGATTTTGTTGACAATACACTTTGAACCTTCTAATGGGTGGGCTTAGGGGCTGGTCGGGTACTGAACCCTTTGGTAATTTGATCCCTCTTCTCTCCCTCAATTTTCACATCTTCTCACCTTGCATCAAATGCCCAAATATCTCGTTCCTCTTATTATTGAAATCATGGAATTTGGCCACAAAATCTCAAGGATTGTGATAGCTCATGAATGATTTGAGAATCTAGCATCATCTCTCCATTTTGATTTACAGTCTAAGAGAAATCACAACTGAAAAGTCACATTTATATCCACAAAACTCAAGAAGAATTGGGAAGTTTTTGTGCCATAGTGCACAAAAAAACAATATAAGTGAAGTCCTGGAATTTGGCCACAGGAACTTCATAGAATATGGTGGCCCATGCTTTCTACATTTTGATTCATAGGTGATAAGTCCACAAAATTGTAGCTTTCATTCATCATTTTATATGCATTTGTGGACTTAATTAGGTTAATTGCATAGAATTACACTTAATTTCATGCATTTCATGCATCAAAGTTAGAATCTTAGTCAAATTTGGTCAAAATTCATTACATTGCATGACTTTTGTGAAATTAGGGATTTTCATCTCATTCATCACCCAAAAATTAGTTTTTTTTAGCTTCACTAATGCATACTTGCTAATTTTGACACTGTGTTATTTTTGGAAAGTTAGATATTTTTAGTGCATTAAGTAGGCATGTAGGGTCCCATGCATAGTCAATCTAGATTCTTCACACCTGATTATTATTGACATTATTTAATTTTATTTATGTAGGAGAAATCAAGAGTGGGACTTGCATTGGTGAAACTTGAAGAGAGATCAAAGGCGGGACGGACGCCCTTCATGAAAGAAGGAGAAAATTGGAAACTTTGCAAGGAGAGTTGACTAGTCAAAGTTGCTAGTGAGGAAGCATGACAAATATGGGAAGATAATCAAATAAGAAAGCAAATAAAGAGTCCACACATATCTTGAATGTCCAACATGGGTCCCACACACCCCATTGCATGTCAAAACTAGAAGTTCCTTTAATTGCACAATTATTCTCGAATTTTTCAGGGGCAACAAATTGAAATGGTCATAACTTTCAACCTGAGTGTCAGATCAGTACAATCTACATACTGTTGGAAATAAATTTTTGAGTAGATATCCGTGGAGCCTAAGATTTCATAAATCAGAGCTATATCGAGGGAGATATGACCTCTGGAAGTTGGCTGTTATAATTCTATGCAGGAATTACAAAAAGTTTTCAAAATTTGCAACTTGAGAGATGTTTGAGGAGTTCAATTTGGCAAGACTTGGAGCCCAAGAGACCACACTTAGTAACAAATCCTCTTCAACTCAAATTCTTTCCAAGTGTGAAGCCTAACTTGAATCATAAGCAAGAAATCTTTACCAATAAGGAAACAAGTCCTAAAGGAGATGAGATTCTTTGCTAAAAAGGAGGCATCAACATCTATAAAGTCATTCTCCATCGAGCATCTCAGTACAGCCCTCTCTTCTATTCCTTTCTTTCTCTCCTCCTTTCTTCTTTTCCATTAGTTTATTTTTATTTTTGGTAGCCTTGAGCCATGTCCAAGGATTTATTTTGAAGGAGAAAATTTGTAAAGGAGAAGTTGTAAAGATGCAATTTTTAATGATAAATCAAGAGGCATTCTTTGCAATGGCAAGCTAATTTTCTTTATTAGAGTTATGGATGAAGGTAAGTAATTGTCTTTTTATTTGTTTAGTAATTCTAATTTGTGTTCCATGATTATGTGCTTAATGATTAATAGACTTGTCTTTGTGCCCTAGGCAAATCTCTATTTTTATTTCTAAAAATAAAAATTAGTTTTTGACTACTCATATTTAGGTTTGATAGGTCATGCTTAGGATTTAGATCTTTTGATGGTTTATGCTTACTTTTGATGGGTGGTGCTTAAATTATTTTTATTTCTTTTATGAGATGAAGGAAGTCTTGAGTTTTGAGTTTTTTTATGATTAAAAAGGGATTTTAAAAGTTAAAATTTTCAAATTAAAAACGTTGATTTGTCTTTGATTATAAGTAAAAACTAGAACAAGTTAGGGTTACTTGATAAATAATTGGTGGATGCTTATTGGATTCCTATGCTCTAATCACCTTCATTAATTGGTAGATTTTGAATTTCTAAATTAGTTCCTTATTTTTATATCTAAAAACTCAAAACTTTTCTTAATTGTTAGTTAATTAGTTTTCTTAATTTAAAAGTTTATTTAATTAGCTCCCTGTGGGTTCGATCCGTTCTTGCCACTGTCTCATCTAGACACACGTGCACTTACGGTATTTTATGATTGATAAAGATCACATCAATAGGTTAAGCTAAATCTCAATTGAAAAATCATTTTATGTATATTTTACTAAAAATGAAAAATTTTAAGTTTTAGTTTAAAAAATGGTGTATAAAGTAGGAGTTTATAATAGGGACGGCAATGGGTTGGGTTTAAATGGGGATTTGACTGACCTGCTCTTATTAGGGGTGAGTTTGGTAGTGGTTTTCGTGGAATAGGGTGGGTTTGGGTTTTATTGATGTAAGCTACCCTGTCTATATATATATATAGTATTTATTTACTTATTATTAAAAGTAGAAATAAAATTCATATGCTACAAGTAGAGGTGTAAACTAGGTTCTGTCGGCTTTGAGGCTGGCCCAGCTGTGCCTACTCCGTACCATGAAAGTTCATGGGCCGTGCCTAGGTTAGCTGAGGGTCGGCCTAGTTGGCCCACGACACGACTTAGGTTGTGTCGTGCTTGGTCGTGGCCCAGATGGGCCGGGCCATGCCGCCCACTTGCCTCTCCTAATTACTTTTTAATTTAAAAAAAAAAGCTCTTTATAAAAATTAATTTTTTTATGAACTTCTAGGGTTCTCAACTTGAAATAAATCTAAAACTATTAAAATAAATACACAAACACTGATGCTAATTTGCAAATGAAAAATAAGACTTTAATTATTTTAAAAATAATAATCTATTTATGTAATAGATCATTCTTTTTTATATAAATGTTGTGCCTGGCCGTGCACAATGGCCTAGCACGTGACCAAGGCCTTGGGTCGTGCCGTGCCATAGCCTAGGGCTCCCTGGCCCAACACGGCCTATTCTTTGGTTCATGCGGGGTCAGACCGGTTCAGTCAACGTGCCATTCTGGCCCACAGCTTGGGTTTTTTCTTGCTGCCCCAACCCAATTTACACCCTTAGCTACAAGTAGTATTGGGGGATTAACTTAAGCATATTTAAAGGTAAGATTGTGTGTTTAGGCTAAGGGTCATCCCTTCTCCCTCTTTAATAATCTTTCCATTTTCTTCTTTTCTTTGGCCTTTGCTCTAGGTGAAGATAACAAAGGTGGAAAAGGCTATCATGATCTATCCATACATTCATATTTCATACATACAATAGGGTTATTTTAGGGACATTCTAGTAGCACACAGAAAAATACTCTTCACACACACACACACAACATATATATATTTTTAAATTTCTTTTTGCCTAAACTACCCTCCTCCCTTCCCCCTCCCCTCCCTTTCCCCTCCCCCACTGCCCAGTCACCCCACCCCCTCCACGTACCCAGCTCCCTCCACCCTCCTCCCCCTACGCAGCCCAGTCACCCCAATCCCTCTTGTGGAGAAGAAGGAGGGGAAAGAGAAAATGAAGAAATAAAGAAATAAAGAAAAGAGACAGAGAGAGTGAGATGCGTAGGGGGCACCTGATTCATGTGGCAGCAAGGAGATGGGAGATAGAGAAAGAAATAGAAAGAGGGAAAATGGGGGAAATAGAGAGAGAAGGGGAGAGCTTGGTGGTGGCCGGTGGTCGCTGGTGGCGACTGTGAAGGCGCGGTGACATGGGACAGCAAGGGGGGAGTGAGAGAGGAAGGAAGAGAAATGGAAGAATGAAAGATAGATTGGGTAATAATGAAGCGGAGAGGAAGAAGGGGGGTCAGGTGGTGGCCGTGGTAGTCAACGGCAGTGAGGGTGGTGGCAGTGGCAGTCGACGGTGGTGGAGATAGTGTCCGGTGGCGGCGGAAGGTGTGAGGGAGAAGAAGAAGAAAGGAGGGAGAGGGAGAGCAAAGATGGGGAGGAAGGAAGAGGCTGGGGCTGCCGCTATGGCTTGCCGGTTGGTCTCCCTCCCAGCCGACGATCGGGAGGGGAGAGGGAGGAGGGTGGAATGGGGAAGGGAGAAGAGTAGTTTAGACAATGTTTTTTTTTTAAATTATGTGTGTGAAGAGTTTTTTCTTGTGTGCCAGTAAAATGTCCCTTTTTTTTATCCTAGTCCATTTAAAGAAGGCTTTTGACATAATGCACCCTGTAATTTTACACTTTTTTTCAATTTAGACCCTAAACTATTAGATTTATCAATTTACCCCTTACATCAAAAGATTTGTATTTAGTTGGCCCCTCCGTATGTTAGCTGTTCAAATAAGAAACGAGACTCATTAATGCCATTAAAATATATAATGGGCCAACTAAACGTTGACGTTCTGTATGTCATTAGCTTGAAATTGTCCTTTTGTTAGGGATTTTCTCATAGTGCTTTGTTTGGGAGGGTCGATTCAGGCGATCAACGAAAGGGACGACGAATGAAGAAGGATACGAAGAAAGAGGGCGAATGATGCAGGAAGGCAGCAAAGATTAAAGGCGACATCAGGACTGAAGAAGACTGAGGGTGATTTGGGAGGGAAGGCAATGTTGTGCCTACTCAGCATCATACACTCCATCTTCCTCCACATCTTGCTGAGAACTCAAACTCAAACTCCTCCCACTCCCGCTCCCATTCCCATCCACCATCAATTCTCCTTGGACTTGATGATGCCTACGCCTATACTCAATAGAAACACATACCATATGCAACAAGCACTGCAAAGCATATCCCACAATCCAAAGCCTCAAAGGCATTGACGGATCCTCGTCCCTGCTCGACACCAGAACTGCCGCCGCCGCCAAAAACGCCAGATTCCATAGAAGATCCAGAACAACCATTGGCCTTGAATACGCTCAATCGCTCTGCCGCTCTTCCAGCTGCTCCGCCGTGTCTCTCTCACCAGCATCGACGGCTCCCTCATGATCTGCCGACTGCTCGGTCGCCGGGAGGGTCGATGGCCCTGTCGTCGTCCTGGTTAGGAGACGTGTTCCTAAGCAAGGGCATTGGATCTACTGTGTCATCCGAGGTGGGATTCGACGGACGTTCCATTAGAGTAAGCTCTGCAACTGCAATAGATAGAACATAATCCTAACTCTAGCTCTAACAGATGCAACGATTGAATGCAGTTGCATTCATTCAAAACTCTAATTTATAAAACCTAAAGAACAATTCTTTTGAAACCATAGCAAAAATCCGACATAAATGAAGAAGAGAAAAATGAATGAGAGAGAGAGATAGATTATGATGTCTCAAAGACGTCAAAGTTTAGTTGGCCTGTTATATATTTGAACGGCGTTATGAGTCCCCTTTTTTATTTGAACGGCTAATAGACGGAAGGGCCAACTAAATACAAAATCAATTGATGTAAGGGGTAAATTGATAAATCTAATAGTTTAAGGTCTAAACTAAAAAAAAAAGTGTAAAACTGCAAGGGCCATTATGTCAAAAAGCCTTTTAAAGAAACATGATTACTCGATAACACATTTCCACAGAAAACACAATACAAAAGTTCCCAACCTTTCAATGACTCTCTCCTATGGCCCTATCTGGAATCCATGCATTTCGTTTCTTCCTCTCCTCACTCCCCCAAACCCTAACCCTAACCCTAACCATAACTCGATCCTTCTCTTCCACCAACACAAATCCCCTCATTCAAACCCCCCTTTCGGAAGACGCAGCCCATCTCTTCCGTTTCTACGGCTGCGATGACGCCGACGTCTCCAAGATCCTCCTCCGCCAGCCCTCTCTCTCCAGAGCCAACCTCAACCTCCTCCAGCACAAGCTTGACGTTTTACGGCGGCTGGGCATCGCCGGAACCGACCTCGTCAAGATCGTCACCTGCCGCCCCCGCTTCCTCTCCGGCCGCCTCGCCGACGGCCTCCACGACCGCCTCCTCTTCCTCGAATCCCTCTTCGGAACGCGGGAAATGCTTCACAAGGCGATCGTCCGCAACCCCTCTCTCCTCAATTACGACATCGACAAGCGGATAAAGCCCTGCCTCGCCCTTTACGAAGGAATGGGCATTAGCAGAGAGACTTTGGCGAGAATGCTCCTTTCGCGGCCGATGATAATGCCGCGTTCTTCCCTCAACGAGGAGAAGCTCGACTACATCAATCGTACCGGCCTCTCCAAGGAATCCAAGATGTATAAATATGTAGTTTCTGTCATGGCCATATCGCGTTTGGATACAATTCGCAAGAAAGTTGCCAACATTGAGAAGTTTGGATTCACAGTTGATGAGGTAATGGGTCTGTTCAGTCGCACTCCTCATGTGCTCACGCTCTCTGTTGACAAAGTTCAGAGGAACATGACTTACATTATAGGAATCATGAAGCTTCCGGCGCACATTGTAGTTGATTATCCTTTTCTTTTGTATTCCAATTTGGAGGCGGTCTTGAGGCCGCGGTTTATGCTTGCAAGGAAGATTCAGGAGATGGGTCTGGAGCCTCAGATGAATGGGTCATCTTTGCTCAGGGCGTTGAGGATGAATGAGCCCCGGTTCTTGAGGGCGTTTGTTACTTGTCATGCAGAGGGTGTCGCGAAGGAGCTGATGGAATTTTACAACAAGGCAAAGGGTATCAAGAGATTGGCGCAAGACTCGAAGGTGGGGGTGCGCATGGGATTCCCCTTTTAGAAGTTTTGTTGCCCGCCAGGTGCTTATTCCTTTTATGCAATTTATTTGGCCAATTGTATGGGCATTATTGTTGTGATTCTAACTTTTGGTTTATTTATTTTGAAAATGAGAGTTTAGTTTGATGAGGCAACTATTGTTTACTTTATTTTCAGTTTTACATTTTTCAACTTACATTCTGGAGGCAGTGTTTGAGAATTGATGTACTTACTTATGGTTGCTACCTGTCAAGAAAACTGAACTTTAAATGAACTACTCTTTGATATCATTGTTTAATGATTCCTTAAGTACCCTTAGATTTGATGCCAAACCCAAAAACAATGTCCCCACCCACCCAGCCACCCACCGTCACACAGATAAGGAAAAAAAGGTCCATTGGCAATACCTTCTTATGGTTTCACGGAAAATTGCACTACTTGATGCTTTCCCCGTGGAAATGTGTTTGCACCAAATGATGGAGAAGGTTTTCTGTCGAAAATCGGTTACACAAGCATGCCCTAAATATGCTAAATAGTCCTTGCTGCTCTAGAAGAGCTCCTTGAAAATGTTGAAATCTTGATGTCTTTAAGTTCCTCCAACATCTTCAACTGGACACAATCCTTTGACTAGCATCATAATATCCAATGGTATGTTCGCTGTTGGTGGGTGGTAGATATATTCCAAATATGAAGCTTTGAAACTATGATAAAGTGACTATGCCAAAACTTGATGTGATATCCTCTTCCAACCTTGACTCTGATAATATTGCCCAATTATTTCACAACTCCATCCATGCATCCATATATCTATCAATCTATGTGGCACACCATGCCAAGACTTGATGTGATATTTCTATCAACACTGTGATAATATTGTCAATTTCATTCATAACTCTTCTTTATCTCTATCTCCTAGGGAGTTAGGGTGGCAAATCTGTACCTGATTCCGAGTATCCGAAGCCTCCAGTTTGGAGTAAAGCAGTTGGTTTAGGGAGAGATTTGGATCCGGATCCATGCATATAGGAGCCAAAGCATTTGGATCCGGAGCTGAATCCTAGCATGTTCTGAACTTCTGATCCGAATTTCCATATGTGTGATGATTACATTCACATATAAAATTTATATAGGTTTTAAGGTGGCTTGGGTTATATTCATATTTGAGAGTATGCGTAGCTTTAATCATATAACATTTATTAGTCCTTTCTGAGCTCTTATATCCAATATACTAATGCAATATACATTTTATTTCGGATCCAAATTCAGAACTAGATCCATTTTTCTAAGTTGAAGCGTGTACTGTATAAAAAAAAAGAAAAAAGAAGAGGAGGTTCCATGATGGAACCAGATCTGGATTATAAAAATGGGTCTAGGTCCAGATCCACCGTGGTTCCGTCCTGAATCCGACCCATTTGCATCCCTACTATCTATCTATCTGTTTGTCGTTTTGGGACTATGGATCAAGTGACCATGCAAAAACTTTTGATGTGATCTCCTCTACTACCGTCAACTTTGATAATGTTGTCAGTTGTCAAGCGCTCTCTCTCTCTCTCTCTCTCTCTCTCTCTCTCTCTTGCTCAGACTTGGGAGGTGAATTGGTCCGTCTCGAGTCGAGTTAAGTCAGCCGAGAGTAGGATTGACTCGCCCCCAGCCTCATAAATCTTGCGAAGAAGCCTCTCATAATGAGACTCTGCTGAGTTGCAATAGGACTTGGCTGATTTGCTTTTTAAAAGAGGGGACTTAGATCCAGACTCTGACTCGGTCTAGTCTGAGCTGAGTCGGCCAAAAGTTTTAAAACTTTGTTGTGTGTATTTGTCTGTCTATCTACATGTGTGTTGTGCGTGTGTATTGGAAATTGTCAATTTACCTATCATACCAGAAGTAAATGATATTTCCTCCATACTTTTCCATCCCAGTGGGGCTCTAACTTGATTTGGATAGGTTTTGGTTGAAAACTGGTCGACCCACGTTGCTGACTTGTGGCTTAGTATGACTTGTCCTGGTGTAGGATTGTCCTAAGGCATTTTATCTTTATATATTAAAAATAAACCCAAACCATATATGAATCCTACATTTTAAAATGGTAGAAGTTATAATATTCTTATCTCTTATAGCTGGAAAATGGTTGGGAAAAAAAGAGTCCAAACCGCTCTCCCATTGAGCCATGTTAGTGCATTGGCCCCATCCTTTTGCTCCTAACGATATCAAGTGAGGCTTCTTTCTCTCTTTGAAGCTTAACTGTTTCATCTCTGAAACAGAAGGAAACATGTATCTTCCTCTTCCTCAACGGCTATGCCTAAATCAACTCTTTGTTAATAAAACGCCTCATTACCTCAACGTTGCAGTGAAATAAATCAACAACTCTTCTCTTCCTCGACATCTGTATTGAAGACGTTCCTCTTTCTTTCTCCCTTCCTCTTATCTCCTTGCCTTCCTGTGTCTCACATCGTCGCCTCTGCTTACCATCTCTATGATCTTTGTGCCTATCAAGGTATGGTCTTTGGTTACCATGCTTTGTTATTCTGGTACTATCAAGGCGTGTGTTTTTTTAATTGACGTTGTATTATAAATCATGGCTTTTGAAATTTCTCATAGAGGGCTTCTTTCTTCTATTAAAAAAAAAAAAAATGCAAGTAAAGTTAACTCTTGCCCATTTCATCGGATCATAAAATTTCCAAAGCACTTGTTGTTTTATGAAGAAAAAGTTGTTTTTCTTAAAATTCCGAAAGACACATTTTTTACTGCAACATAGTTTGACTCATCCAGGTCCTATCCCAAGTCAACTCAACCCAGGGTGGTTAAATCTTACATTTATATGACATCTTAAAACATTAATTCCGAGAAGTCCATTGAGCTTCCAAACTCTTAAGGCTTCCTCGATAAAGTCCACTGAGCTTCCAAACTCTTAAAGCTTCCTTAATAAAGTTTACCTTTTTTTCTGTGGGCCCTTTAAGTGCTTAGTACTACACTAATCTAAGACCTCACAACCCCTCCACTCAGACAATTTTGGCCCAACTCACTCTGTTGTTATTAATCATCAACCTTGCATTCCAAATGTATTCTATCTTTGCTACAATTCATCTTTCTTCTGTCGCTGATAATTTTATATAAAAATATAATTATAAATTTCTTTTACTTCATTTTATCAGTTGGCTACAATATCTTAATTTATGAGTTTAGGAAATGTTTATAAAGGCCTCTAATTTTTTTGAATGGGTGGAACTTCAGGGGAAGGCGCCTAGTGGTGGAAGTGGCCAGTGGCCACCAGAAAATGAAACTAATGATATTAATAAGCACTGGGCGGAACCAAGGGGGTGCTGGCAGGGGCCATGCGCCGCCCCGCCCCCCCTTAATTTTTGAAAAACCTCTTTTCTTTTTAGGGATTTGTATGAGTTTTACATATGGTCCCTCCAAAATTTCTTAAAACCCCTTTATTCTTTAGAAAACTTTATGAATTTTTACATATGAACCATCCAAATTTTCTAAAATCCATTTTTTCTTTAAAAGATTTTATAACTTTTTACATATGGACCCCCCAAATTTTTCAAAAACACTACTAAATATTTTGAAAACTACATGCAATTTTCATGTGGGACCCAAAGAATTTTTTTCGACATAGTGCATCCCCCCCCCTCTAGAATTCCTGGGTCCACCCCTGTTAATAAGAGGAAAGAGAGCAAAACTGTTATAATGGGGACAAGAAAAGGGTAACTGGATGTGTGTTCCTGTTAATGGGGAGGAGAGAGAAGCACCGGTGGTTTTTAATTAATTAACGGAGAAAGTAATGTCCAAGGAAATGTCAAATCAGTGGGAAAGGTAATGGTTTTGTAAAGGAGAAATACACTTTCTAATAAACCACATTTGCATTTGTTTTTATGGTGTAAAGTAATTTGGGAGAGAAGGAAGACAAAGGACTGGAATGAGAGGAATTAAATGAGAAGGTATTGTAAAATAACCAATTTACTAGTGTTTTATGATGTAAAATTTTTTGGCAGCTTGGGAGAGAAGGAAGACAAAGGACTGGAATGAGAGGAATTAAATGAGAAGGTATTGTAAAATAACCAATTTACTAGTGTTTTATGATGTAAAATTTTTTGGCAGCTGGGAAAGTACAAGTGAAGTTTTGGATTTTATTTTCCCACACCTGACTGGCCAAACATGGGTAAAATAAAAAAACCAACTGTTGGGATTACTTGCCTGCTGCTTTCACTTTACCTCTTGAAAAACAAACACGCCCAAGGGATCCTACTCAGCTGTGGTGAGTAGTATCTACACAAAAGTGCTACAATGAAAATGGGATGGAAAGTCAGGCTATGGTAGTTGATGAATCCAGATATTATACAGTTCTGTGGGAGGAAGGCAGGCCTGGTAAGATATCTGGACCCTTACCACCCTTTGGTGAAGCTTCCGGCCAACCAGACTCAGCCGATGTCCTGCCAGGATCAGATGAGCTCAGCAGGGTACCAGCATCCCCAAAAACTCGAGTCCAACTCCAACTCAGGCTCCGGCATGCATCATCTCTCCATCTCCGGTCCCGGTGCCCAACTATGCAAAACCGCAAACTCTCGACATTACCGACTTTGCAGACAACTGAGCACATCATTTCTCTGACCCACAAATACCACCCCCCCTGGAACAGTGCCAAATACCCCACACTTCCCCATTTTCCAACCGGCCCTTCACACTCCAACTCCACTCCCGAGACTCCTCTGGCACCCCACTGCCCACAAGGTCTACAAGACTCTCACCCTTGCTTGACTTGCCCGTGACTCATGAGCAGTAATCCAAGTTGTTGATGGTTTGGTTTTGTTGATGGGGATTACAGGCGTAAAATTGGAAGTGGGTATTGGTTATGCATGGTCCCAAGTTTTCTGTTCATCGCAGTTGGGTCAGTGTTATCTTTCCCCAAGCTCTGTATACTTGGTAGTACTATTAGGAAGAGTTTCTTAGGGTTTGCATTCTTTACGAAAACAGCACCCTTTTCGTGCTTTTATAACAATACTCTTTGCATGCTCTGTGCATTATTTACACAATTGGTTCTATAGAGATGATCCCATGGGATGTATAGAGATGATTGTTTATACATTTTGGATGTATGAGATATTTTGTGGCCATGAAATAGACAAGATGATGGGTGTTGTTTCTATTTTATCTGTTATTGTTTGTTGCAATTACTGTATAGAGGTAAATGAGTCTTTTATCTTTTGGATGTTCTGAGTATTTGTTGGAGGAATTCGTATTGAAGTGATTGAGTAAAAGACATTTTTAATTAGATTAAGGGCCATTGTTGGAATATGTGGTGAGCTTGTATCCAGGTATACAATATCTACTATGAGATAAAAGTGAGGAAGATGGAAAATAAAAGGAAAGGAAAGATGGACTGACAGCTGTATTAAATAAAGTTCTGAACTTTTATGCTCTCATACTCTAAATGTTTCTATTCTAACTCTTGAATGAAAAACACAGATGATAATATCTTCTGCTTCTACCCCTACAAGACACTATTCCGAGTGCTATGATGTGTAATAAAGTGCATTGGCAAACAAGGGACGTTTGGATAAGTGAAGGTCAACTACAGGCTATATGCCTGCACTTTCAGGAGTCCACACAAATTGGAGTTGATACTACACTCAACAAGTGCTCTCTCTACTACTGAAGCAAAGTATAGAGCGACTACCAAAGCGAAGCTATTCGGTTGATAGGAGTAGTTAGTGAACTTCATCTGAAACAATACAAGCTATATAGATCTATTGTGTAGCGGAAGTGCCTGCATTTGGTGAAGAACCAAGTCCTCCCAACTGAAGTTCAAGTATTGATGAACATGAAGGGCCTGTGTCTTTTCTGGAATAAGAGAATTCCTGTGTGGGAAATTTCAGTCTTTCATGGACGTCCCTTTGTATTTGAGCATCCAAAACTTTCATAAAAAAGCAAAGGGATTGGAATTTCAAAATCCTATTAGGGCTTTCAAGACCTTTTAAGTGGTTGAGATTTTGAAATTCTTGTGAAGAAACATGGCATTTGCAAATGCCAATGGACAAACCTAAAATCCCCAATGCTTCAATTTCTTGTCAGAATCTCTAACAAAGAAATAGGCTCGAAGTATCTACAATGAAGACCTAAAAGGAAAATGCATTGGATATGTTGATAAACCCAAATCTCATTAGCAAGTTCAAGCCACATTAGCAAGTTCAATGCATCGGATTCTTCATGGGGGTTTCTCAAGATTGAGCCCTTCACAATAGCAACAGCCCTTTGATTTTCTCTTGAATATGCTTCTCTTTAGTATTTATTTTATAACTTTATTTCAGTTCTATACGTACCTTTTCTATTTATCCTGGTTTATTGGTATTCAAATCTTCTTAGTTATCGTGATGTAGTACACTAGAAAAATGTTTCATCCCATTTATGACCATGCATGCGCTTCATCTGAAAATGATAATAATGGAATATTTCAAATCCCAATAGAAGATTTTTACCCTTTTTTTATTATAATTATCACCTTTATTCTAAGCTTTTATTGTCTACTCCTTTAGCGTGGCATTGCTTAAAAATACTTGGCTCTCAAATGCCAGAGTGCACAAAGGACCCCCCCCCCCCCCCCCCCCCTTTTTTTGGCTGATATCTAAAATTATCGGTCTCAACCAAATATATGGGTCGATATCTTGAAAATATCAGTTAAAATATCATCCTACTATATTTAAATTCTTTTTTTAAATCTTTTTCATTTCTCCTATTCTACTCCTTTCTTCCTTCTTCCAAATACATTAGATGCTTCCCCAACACATATTTCAATTCCAAGCAATAAAAAATAACTATTTTTTTTTTGCCAAATTAGTCTTGAAAAATCACATACAACTCTACCAAGGTTAAGCATTTTGTATTCTTTTTTGCATTTCTTTTATAAAATTATTTAAATATAGCTTAGAAATGATGATTGCATGCTTTTTTTTGTTGTAGGTACCTTTCATTATCTTAAATCTACACATTTTGAGGCTAAATCTACTATTTGAGGTTTTAAAAATTAGTAATTTTGTCGAAATATTATAGGTCTTTGTAGAATAATTATTCAAATTTGTCATCATTTTAAGTAAATCATAAATGTCCAATTGCTTTGTGCTTTATCATATTATCACAGTGCAATATGCTATCTTAATTCTCTTGCGTTCACAACTTATTTGATGATTGAGTGATAAGTACAAGCTTTATTTTCTTAAATTTCACACGAAATTGACAGTTCATAAGTCATAATTATAGTTGTATTTTATAAAAATCTGTGATATTTTAACTTATTTTGATATATATGTCTAAATCTATTGAATTGTAAACATAATTTATACAATTTCAGATAAGACAATGATACAAGATCTCATTATTTAGGGGGTCCAATATTTTAATTTATTGTTGTTACTGATGAAAAAAATATTATTTTCAGCATTTTCTAATATTCTAAATTTTTCACATATACATTTTTTAAATTGGATTAAGAAAATTCATACCGCAACAGACCAATAATCATATCGATAATCATGACCGGTACCGATATTGTATTGGTTTTTTTTACTCGGCTAATAATGTGATTTTAAACCATTGTCCAGACCGATCCAGGGACCGATCCTTGTCTATGTGAACAGGGATATGTCTCACCACTGGGCCAAGTCCTTCATAATTTTCCTCTCTTTTTTTTCCTTAAAAAGAGAGCCAAATATTGAAGGGTGATCAATACCTACATTTTAAATCTGATGATAGATCTTGAAAACAAAGAAAATAGTGGGATAAAAAGGGACGCAAAAATCAACCACTAACTGGATTATCAAATTTATTTTCAAAAAAACACAATCAACACAATCGGTTTCCTTTCTCATTCATTAAAACCAGATACATATTCAAATGAATTTACATTGGTTATTCTATATGTATGCTATTGAAGAGTCCACATTTGGTAAATCATATGAAAAGTATACTATAGCTCCTGGGGCAAAACCAAGAGAGTAGAAATCCTTGGACATCTCCTTGACTTGCTTCTTTGGAGGAGTGGTATCTGAAACATGACAATCGCAAACTAATTATTTCCACTACAAAGATAATAAATTTTGGACACAAAAAGAAAAAGAATGAACATTATAAGAAGTATCAAACAAATATCGATTTGCAGGATTGTCAAAAGCACATATTGTAATCCAGGTAACTAAAAGCATACATATAAAATGTATAAACCAAAAACTATATATGAAAGATCAAAGAATAATCATTAAAGTTCTTTTTTTGGTGAGACTCGAGCATGTATCCTCACAGTTGTTGCAATCAGTTCTTGCTGCGATGTAGCCATTCAGAAACGAACAAAAAAAGAAACATCGAAAAAAATGGAACATCTTGATGCCAGGGTACAATCCATAGGACAAACAAATGTAGACATGCAGAAACAAAGATGAATTCATAAAAGAAACATTCAGTTTCCACGACAAAACAGAATAAACCATGGTTGCATAATACAATGGCTACACCATGTCATAGTGTTGGAACTGATAATTAGATGTTTCGGACGCATAAAAAAGACAATATCTTTATACCTAATGCACAAATAATATCTTCCTGGCTCAAGAAAGAACAAGCTTAACAAATAATGTCTACCAGGTTTCGAATATCCGTAACCTATTAGCACCAATGGGAGGCTTTCGCCATTGTTAGTGAGAGCATCTAGCAGTTTAGCATTGGGTCTATATATTAAAACTTTATCTTTCATAATGTAATCATTCATGGTACAAGAGACTTAAAACTTCGAAACAACTCAAGAGCCCAACCAGGTGAATCAATAGAAGTGAAAATTTGAAGCCATTTAAGACACAAAAAGTAAATGAAGAAAATTATTAGAAAATTTAAGAAACAATAGGAGCAAGGGAAATTTAAAAGGACACATGTATAATAAGAAAGGCATGCAATTTAGATTTTAAAATTACAAGTACGCCCTTTTTCCAATTGACTTGGCCAAATTTTACATGTCAAATAATTGAGACTGTACAAGTAGCAGTCTCAAGCCAAGCCAGAGAGAGAGAGGTATCCATCTGAATAACCATTTTTGAGAGAGAGAGAGAGAGAGAGAGAGAGAGAGAGAGAGAGAGAGAGAACCCATCTCAATAATAACAACAAAAGAATATGTGTGAACGATAGATAACAGCCAATAATATAATTATTTTAAATGTTACAGAAGATAACTTCCATAACCAGCTCCATAGATGGAAGCTGATACTTGATTTAAATAGAAAGGACTGAATAATCTGATTCGACGAGTCACAGGTTACTCACAGATATAGAATGGCAAGTCTGGTCGAGCAACTACTTTCATAAGAAGATCCATTAAACTTTGAATGGTTTCTGATGGATGAAACTTTGCCTCCAAAGTGTAGTTATTAGGAAAACAAACCCTAATTACCACCTGCACAAGGAAAAAAAAAAAAAAAAATATATATATATATATATATAAAGCCAAATAGATAAAATCAGCTAGATTTATGTCAACTGAGGATCGCCATTGAAAAACTAAAGATAGCATTCTAAGTTGCTGCTGGCAGCCAGACTTTTATTGTTTCACAATCTCATTACAAGAAACTGTATGCAAAATAGAAAGCCATCTATCAGTACCTTTGTTATTTTAGATCTACGCTCAGCTTCCTCTGCTTCTCGGATTTTGCAAGTCTTTAGAAATCTTTCTGCTCATGGGCCAAAGACAAACCATTAATAAAACAAAAAATAATTTAAACGGTAAAAATAAACTTCTAATATCATGAATGAAACAGCTCCACAATTGCAGTGATATAGGAATATTACTGGGCTAGCAATATAGCCAGCCACACAACCAGAACAGTGGATAGTAAACAGTTAAATCAAATACAATCATTGTCAGCATTACCTTCCTTTCTGTGCTTCAAGACTCGATAATAATCCTCCTTAGTAAAGTCGTAGAAATCTTCTGACTCACCTGTCAAGGAGCATTTGCATTTAACAGGATAAGTAAGCATTCCATTCATACGGTATTTTTTTTTTTTTGAATGGTAACTGAAACTTCTTAATTAATTAAAAGAATGTCACAAAAAAAGAAAACAAAGAGGAAGAGATAATATAGAACATAAAAGAAGAGAAAACACAAAAAGAGAAAAGAGCAACTAGGTACAAGAGTGTTGTACCCCACCGAAGCAAACTACAAGATAATACCCACCCAAAGAGACATCCTCTCAATCCAAACCATACACCTCATACAAGCTTCCCAAGCATTCCATTCATACAGTTTTTTTTTTTTACCGGTAACTGAAACTTCTTAATTAATTAAAAGAATGTCACAAAAAAAGAAAACAAAGAGGAAGAGATAATATAGAACATAAAAGAAAGAGAAAACACAAAAAGAGAAAAGAGCAACTAGGTACAAGAGTGTTGTACGCCACCGAAGCAAACTACAAGATAATACCCTCCCAAAGAGACATCCTCTCAATCCCCTGTTTAGCTAAAGCATCGGCGAAGTAATTGGCTGATCCAAGCTCATGGCAGAAGTGAACATTGATTGATGAAGATAAAGCCCGAATCTCATTAAAGAGGAATTGAAATTTCCATGGGTTCCTCTTCCAATTAGTCACCCAAGCGATCGCATTAGAGAAGTCACTCTCCACAATAAGAACACCATGAAAGTTTCTAGAGAAGCAACGAAGAGCTTCCAAAATCGCTAAAACCTCTGCTTCATTACAGTCACAAACCCCTGCATGCTTAGAGAACATGAATAAAACCTCTCCCTTAGTATTTCGAAGTACCCCACCAATTCCCGTTGGCCCCGGTTTACCTCTGGCAGCACCGTCGACATTGAACTTAAGAACACCCAGAGGGGGAGGAGACCAATCAACGGACTTCATCACCTTAAAACGACAACACCTCATACAAGCTTCCCAATTGACTAATATGTCATTGAGACTAAAATTCAAGAACTCATTTCTAACCAAAGCCCAATTAGCAATTATCAAAGAGATCGAGGCAACCAACTCTTTTAAAGTAGAGGAGACATTTCTAAAAATTTTATCATTTCTTTCTTTCCAAATGCACCAAAGAATAGCAAAAGGAATCAACCTCCGCAGCATACGCCCACATCCAACAAATGGACCTCTTGCCCAAGATTCTATCGCATCTGCAATATTCTCCGAATTGCACCAAGCTACTCCACACCTATCAAAGAAATAACTCCATATACATGCTACAACTTCACAGTGAAGAAAAAGGTGGTTAGTTGTTTCCTCTTTCTTATGACACATCACACAAATGTTGGAGATGCTAGACGTTGTCAATCCTCTCCTTCTCAAATTGTCTGCCGTAGACACTTTTGCTGCAGCAACAAGCTAATAGAAGACCTCAACCTAGGGAGTAACCAACCCCATCCAAACCAAAGAGGAAGAAGATCTAGAGGTATGGTTCCCCTCCAAGGCCAAGTGAAAAGCTCTAGCCGAGAACTCTTCGGATAAGGAAGGTTTCCAAATCCGAGTCCTTGTAATCCCTGCATAGAAATACATTAGAAAGAAGACTCAACAACTCCCCATATTGAACCTCCTCAACAAGCAAAGCCCTCTCCTAAAAGACACATTCCACACAGTCCCACCCTCCCTAACCTCATAACAATCACTGACAGCAGACTCCTTATTCAACACCACTCTAAATAACCTAGGAAATAACTCAGACAAAGGTCCTACCCCTACCAAATCATCCAACCAAAACTTGACCTCCCTCCCCTCACCCGCCACAAAACCAACCCCTTTGGACAAAACTTTCCCCCACTCAGAAGACACATCACCAACTGAAGCAATGGCACCCCACACTCCCGACCTACGGTGTCTAGGGCCAGGTGAAGGCCACCACCCCCACCTATCCTCCCCATATTTAGTAGCAATGACCTTCCTCCAAAGAGCTTCCTTCTCCCTAAACCTCCACCACCATTTCACCAATAAAGACATATTTTTATTCTCCAAACTACGAAGACCCAAACCTCCACTCCACTTTGGTTTAATCACCTCACTCCACTTTAAATGATGTAATTTCTTCTTGTCGCCTTGACCTTCCCATAAAAAGTTCCTACGGATATGATCCACCTTTTTCACCACTGCCTTTGGCATTTTGAAAAGAGACATATAATAGACTGGGATATTAGATAAGCATGCTCTAATCAATGTAATTCTCCCACCCAAAGATAAGTACTGCTTCTTCCAAGAAGATAACCTTTTCTCAATTTTACCGATTAGAGGATCCCACAAAGCCTTGGATCTCGGGCTTCGTCCCAATTGGAAGACCAAGGTATGAGATAGGGAGTCATCCAACTTTACAATGGACCAAATGCGCTAGAGCATGGACAACATCCTCAGAACATCCTACTCCCACCAACATGCTCTTGGAGATATTAATCTTCAGACCCAAAACCAACTGAAAACACCGCAATATCCTTTTAAGAGCCAAAATTTCTTCCCTATTAGAAGAGCTGAAAAAAAGGGTATCGTCTGCATATTGTAAATGGGTAATTGCCTCCCCATTCCGGGTCACCTCAAAGCCATTAATGACATCCAACTCTCTCGCTCTTAATAGGAGAGAGCCCAACGCCTCCATGACAATAGTAAATAGAAAAGGAGATAGGGGATCCCCTTGCCGAACGCCTCTCGAAGCTTTAAATAACTTTGAAGGAGATCCATTGACCAAAACTGAGAAGGATGTAGTAGAAATGCGCTCACGTATCCATCCACGCCATGTTTTCCCAAAGCCAAATCTGAGCAACATATAATCAATAAAGTTCCAATCTACATGATCATAGGCTTTCTCCAAGTCGATCTTGAAAATAACCCCCTCGGTTTTAGATCTCTTTCTGGAGTCAATAAGTGAATTGGCAATCAGTACTCGCTTATCCGTCAAGTGGTATATTTTTGAATCACAGTTCATGATCAGCTCAAATAATTTACTTTCTGTCTGATTCAATATGTAAATTGGAGTTTACAAAAAAAAAAAATTGTAAATTGGAAATCACATGTCAAGGGATACTCCTTTTTGTTTACCGAATCTTTCTGGCCCAAATCAACAATGGCAATTGCTAATGGTAATTATTAGTGCTAAGGCGGCACAAAAAACAGTATCCCATGCAATGCAATGTAGGTTATATAGATAACCATCCACTCTACCAAATATATGCCAAATAGTTTATGTTTGGGGTACATCCAGGGCAAACCACCACAAAACTGTGGGTATGTGCGAAGCTGGTTGAAGTATCCACTGGCTATTATAAAAGCAAAGGAAATGCTTACCGCTGTGTGAAGTCAAAGTACTGAGCGACTTATTTGACAGTGTTGCTGAGGTTGGAAATAAATGGATTTCGCGGCCAAGCTCTTTCGCCACAGCCATAATTTTGGCCTGAAAATATATGAGACAAGAAGATTTAAATGATGTATCAAATGTTCACACAAAACAATGTTACATAAAATAAATACATTCCTACCCATTCACAATTACCGCCATGTACAACATCAAAGATTCCAGAACAGCTATATTCACTATATTGAAAACACAAGAAAGTCATGAGATACCTGAGTTTTATCTGCCTCCATGGAAGGCTCTGCACTTATGATTCTCCTCTTGGAAAGGACACGCATGACAGAAATGCCTTCGACCATCTTTTTCAGTATAATGTAATATACCAGCGAGAACCTTACAAATAAGGAAGAATAAGAGGGATCCATTCATCAGGTGTGCCATGTTGACAACTTGACACAACTAAAATCAGAAACGAGAAATTGAAACAAATGGAACTTAAAAAAAAAAAAAAAAAAGAACAAAGAGGACATGTAAAAATCATCAAACGCATGGAATCAAGAAAGGGCTCATATCTTGCAGGAAAATAGAACACAGAATGTGATTGGTGTAATCTTGAAGCGATGGAACTTGGTTCGGTTAGGACCAACAAAAAAAACCATCAAACTTGCGCCAAATTATCTATAGAGATTGAATACGTTTGGAATTAAATAAATAGGGAAACCGATTCGTATCCATGATACGCAGTTCATAGCATACATCAAATTAAAGTTATAGAATCCAAATCTAAGATTATTATATTGTTGAAAATTTTTATGATTATAAACGTAAAACAAGATCAGTCAAGAATGCAAATCTAATACTACCCATGTTTAAATTATTCAGGCAAATCCAAAACGTTTGAATGTCATCACTGATTCAATAAATAATCAATACCCAATTCACATGAAACCCTTGTTTTATCCAATCCCAAAAATCCAAGCAACAAAAACATAAGAAAATCCAGAAGAAAAACCTAAGAAAACCATCATCATCATCACCACCCTCCATTAAAAGAGAGAGAAAAAAAAAAAAACTACTATCAATCTATCATCATTATCTTATCCCATCAAACAGGGGTTGGCAAAGAAAGCCCAAGACAAGATTCGGGAAATCCACATCCAAATAAGAGGTCTAAAGAGAAACCCTAGAGAATCCAAACGAAATAATTGAAAAGGAAACAAGAAAAGAAAAACTAGGAAAGTCAAAGAAAACCCAAAGAAAGGAATTCGAAGTAACACGAGTCCAAACAGTAGAAACACTGAAAGAAAGGCCTTAGAAAACCCAAATAAAAGAACTGGAAAAAAAAAAAAAAAAAACTACCAATATCCAAACAAGAACATGCAAACAACCAAAGAAAACCCTCAGGAAATCTAAACACAAGAATTGGGAAGAACCCCACGTCCAAACAAGAGCATGAGAATAACCCAAGAGAGCCCAAAGAAAGAATCCTAAGAAGATCCAAACAAAAACCCAAAAAGTTGGCCAACAACAAAACAAACCCATAATAGAATCAGTTTCTTGAATACAAAAGAGAAACGAAAACACTAGGAAGACAAAGATTAGAAGAGGGCTCCATCCATAATCAGCTAATTCAGTTATTTCTGAACTTTTCGACTTGATCAATTGCCGTGGAATTTGGTCGGATTCAAGATTAAAAAAAAAAATTAGATAACAAGATGAAACCAAGTTCGGGGGCAAAAGGGAATGTATTTTCTCAACTGGAAACGAGGTCTGTCATCTAACTTCAACAAAATCCTCTCTTGAGCTCTTTATCTCTTGCCTAACAAGGTTACTGCGTGTGCATAATAGCTGAGTTCTCTATTCGGGGAAAGCCTTTTCAATCTTTCCTTTAACAAGGTTACTATTTCTGCTAACGGCTGAGTTCTCTGAAGCGAAAGCCTGCTCTCTCTCTTGCCTAACATGGTTACTGGCCTAACATTTTTTTTAACTTATATTCTGTCTAGCCAAGTGATTTTCTGTAAAATTTTGGGAGACTAACGGTTAGCTCATTCAGTCTTCCCGTGTCTGTTTGATAAATTCACTTTACTAGTAAAGTGAGGTAAATGATCATTTTTTCAAGAGACAATAAGAGAAATGACGTCAAATAAAAAATTATTATATTTCAAAAAGTAATTTTACTTTAAAAAAAAGTTAAAAAGGTGACTTTCACAAACTACTAAATTACAAAAAAAAAAATCTTTTTTTTTTAAGTAAAAAAATTATATTCTTATTCCACTAAATGGCTAAACGTCATTATTTTTATTTAACCCCTCTTCTCTTTTTATCTCTTAATTTAATCATTCTCCTAACTTCACTTTACTAGTGAAGTTACCAAATATGCTAAAAAAAAAAAAATAGAAACAATGGATGTACGAATCACTTTTGTTTTACTACTAGGTGAACTGATAGATGATTTAAACGGAAAAGGACTGTATAATTAGGGGTGGAACCAGGAATTTTGTTTTTTTTGGGGGGGGGGGGGGGAATAGAAAAAAAAGCTAAATAAAATTATAAATTTAATAATCAAATACGTGATAATCAAATTATTGAAGTTGTACTCAATGTTCTTTCTTTGAGTTGAAATCATCAATTATTGTTTCAGTATTGATTTTTTCCACAATCTTAAGGTGGGTACTAGTCATTTCTTATGCTTGTAAATTGTAAGTTACAATTTAAAATTGTATTATTTAAAACCTCAAAGAAAAAAAATGAGAGCATCCCATATCTAAAATCTAAACCATTAAAAAGCACTAGCAAAGCATGCCCGCGCTAAGCCCGGGCCCAGAAATAAAAACACATCCAATTTATGGCTATTTTATGAGATATTAATTAATGAGAAAATAAATATAAAACAAACAAATATATCATTTATTACGGTTTGAAACATGGCCCAGCTCGACATTTATACAAAGTAAATATTACTTTTTATATAAATGAGTATGAAACTTCAAGTCTTATATAAATTAACATTTGCAAATTTGCATGTGGCCCCGTCTTTAGGAATTAGAATATGAGGCCCACTTTAAAAATGTTTATTGTATGTGGAGTCCATATGTATAAATCACTATCAAGGATCCACTTTTAAAAATCACAAATATTAAACAATAATAGATATATTATAATTCTAAATCCACCTAAAGAAGGCTCATTTTAACTTGGTTGGATAGAGTAAAATTTGAATTTACATCAAGAAGTTTAACAAAAGTGGACTCTGAATTAATTGATAGAGCTTATCTCTTGAAATTTATTTGAGATCTAATTTCTCAAATTGATTTGAGATTGGACTCCAATTTTGCAATCGATTAGCAAATCAGACTCTAATTTCGAAATCGAATCCTACGTCTATAATATATATTAATGGTTCCACTAGTTTTTATCTCTTTAAAATAAATTTCTTCAATCGGATTTTTCTGAGATGAATAATAATGATCAAAATAAAAAAAATACAATTATATTTCTTTGTCTACAATGGATAAAACTTCGATTAGGCTAAAAAATTATGTAATTATACAGCGCAAATAAACATTGATTTTAAGTGAATTAGATTTCAATATGAGCAACAAAGATTGAAAATACATAATGACATGTATTGAAATCGGTACATCTATGTAATTTAAAAAAGATTAATAAAAGAGAAAGTGGGTTCAACGTTCTTCTTTATTCATACCCCAAAGTCTTTGTAAGTCTGTGAATCTCCAACAAAAAGACGTACTTCTCCTCTTCCTCTCTTAGATCATAAGATTTGGGGCAAGTGTAGATGGATTAGAATAATAATTGAAAAATCTCTTCTCCAATATCCATCAAGCCTTCTTCATTTGTTCTCCTTTCCTCTCTTTTTTTCCATTCTTTTTTACATTTCAAGTTTTCCCCAGAATCGATAACATTTTTGTTTCATTTTTCTAAAGTCAAAACTATATTTAAAAAATCTCTAAATGAAAAGATGGCCATACAGAGGATGGGCCAAAGCCCTAAATTTAGGGAATTTTCAAATGTAAGGGGGTGACATGGCCCCTGCCAGCCCCCCTAGGTCCGCCCCTGTGAATAATCTGATTCAACGAGTCACATGTTACTCACATATATATAATTGATTTTAATCCTACTGTCGAATCCACTTGGATTAGTGTTCCTCGACATGCAGGGGGGCCGCTTGCCATGGGATCATATTGATTGCGTGGGTCCTAGATAGGCCCCATGGGTTGCTCGAACGGCGTGAGACATCCAGATAGGAGCATAAGGAAATTCCATTTGCACCATGGAAATAACTTAGCACACCCACTTTTTTTTTAAAAAATTATTACCAAAATACCCATGTGTAAAATGACGAAAATACATACGAGCTTCATCTTCTTTGCAAGTGCACGTGAAACCCGTGAATATCTCTTGTGCACGACTGTGAAAGCCCGTGCATATATCATGCACGGGGTTTCACAGTTGTGCACCTCTTTATGTGTACAGCCCTGAAACTTCGTGCACCCACTAATGAGCGATACATGCGAAGAAAGAGGAGAAGATAGTTGTCGGTGATTGTAGGTGTCACGTCCCTGGAACCCGATTAGAGAATAAACCGGACCCGGGGAGTGAATTTTAGGGCTAATTAAATTTTTTTTGCCCTTTTTAGTCCAAAGATCGTAAGTCCACTATAAGGATAATACATTTCAAACATCAAGTAATATAGCAACTGCGGAACTCATTACAATTCAAGTCATATTAAATATCAAATCAAAAGAATATCAATTCTCATTAATATTAAAGTTTAAACAATAACTAATGAGACTAATAAAGAGTAATTTATTAATCAAATGGTCATCCCAAGTTCTAGACCATTTGGAAACCGAAAAGAATCAATGATAATAAAAAGTTCAATCCGTAATGATAAAGAAAATCAACAATTTAAAAAAGATCCCATATGCCTCTCTTGTGCCGGATAAGATGACGATACTCTACATCATCGTTAAGCCACTCACACTCCTCCTCTGTCGAATGGAGATCCTCTGGGATCGCCTCACCTGCCAACTCCTCATAGTAGTCAGCTGGGGTGTCTGCACACCAAGGAACATAGTTAACGACATGTTGAGCAAGAATAAATAATGAATAATAACAATGTATATCATGTATCAAAATTAGAGTATAGACAAGTATAGTCATGTAAACACAAGGTAAAAGAAGGAGGCATATAGCATGAGTATAAAACAGGAATCAACAACAATAAAGTCCTAGCAACCTCTAGCAATAAACATGATCCACACACATGTAAGATGCAAGAATCAAGTAGGAGACTCCAAGAGTGTCCAAGCCAAATCTCAGGGTATCAATAGCAATCCTATCCAGATCACTGATATTAAAGTCCGGCTCAGGGGGATCCAACCTCCTAGTCCTAGGAATAGCAGTACAGTCCAAGCTCACTCCCAGCTATTCAAAGTCATGGACGCCGTCCAAGCCGACTGCCATCCCGATGTCCGAGTAACTGGCCCATCTACCCCAAACTATAGCTAGTCATGATATACAATCCTCCCCACAGTGGATCCTACTATGGTCGGATAATGAATAGTGAAGTGGTGTTGACATGAGGAACCCAAGACAAGCAGGTCTAGCTAGTCAAGATACACGACCGAGATCAAGGGATTATCTCATTCAAGATAAGTTGCAAGACAAGTCTATACCAATTGATAATCCCTTACATTCTAGCCATCCTATTTATTAAGTATAAAATACAAGGGTCCTAAGGTACACTCTAAGTCCAGTCCAAGTCCTAGTCCTACAAGGATTTATATTTCATAATTAATTAAGTATTTTATGCCAAGCGAGTGTACAATGATGCAAGATCAACAAATACGATTGCAAATCAAGGAAGAAGTTACAATCCAATCCTAGGCATAGGTTCTTATCCATATACCGTACATGACTTAATGGAGTACGTGTGGAGGTTGAGCCAACGATGCTTTTAGGAACGAATCCTTGGTGAGTAATCATGTTAGACATCAATTGAATCAACTTCCACACGCATTCAATTAATTCATGCATGATATATGAATACCTAGACAACCATCAAGGCACACCAAGCCACGTGCTTCGATTTCATTTTCCATTATTGGTCATGTGAGGATAGGATCAAAGTATCCAGCATCTAAGTCCCAAACCTAGGTTAGCGGTCTCATTTCCCACAAGACAGGGTCTGAATCATTAATCCACATATCTACATTAATTCCCCATCTCCGATCATTATGAAACCCGAGCCATTAGATTCTACGTTCCAAGAGCTTGTCGACAATATATAGCCCGAGAAATTCTGACGAACGGATCAAAAGTTATGGGCGTTCAAAGTGGCCCTTTTTAACACATCCCTGCGGGTTCGACGCTAAATACCTGGCGTTCGGACGCTCGACACTAGTTTAGGCGCCCAGGATACTGCCCACTAGTGTCTGGATGCCAAAAGCCTGGCGTTCGGCAGAAACCTCCCAAACGTCCGAAGTTTTCCCTATTTCTTCTTCTAATTACCTTCACAAGGCCCTAACCTGCACAAAATTGAGCCTCCTACTCTCCCAACAATCCATTTCCATCATCACTTCATTGGAACTAATCTCTACCAATAATCAAGTCCAATTACAATAATCTAACATTAACATAAAAATCCAAATTCCATAATTTATTAAACTGGATTTTTGGTATCTATCAATATCATTAAGGAATCACATAAACAAACATGCACACATCAATTAACCATTGTTTATCACTTGCCTTGGTCAAGAAGATAAAGAGAAATTGGGGAAATTCGAGGAGGAGAACTCTTCTATTGAAAACCACCGATCTACCCCACTCAAACGCAACCTAAAACGCAAAGGAGATGGAAAGGAAAAAGAGGATCAAGAACAAACCTAAATCTAAACAAAAAGGAAATGATTAGGGAAGATGAAGTTAAGAAAAGGCCTACCAACTTAGATTAATGGAGAGAGGAGATCAAGAAAATGAACATGAACGGTCCTGATCGTTGAAGATAACCTCTCTTGGTTGAGTTCCGGAGCTTGAGAAGAAGAAGAAGAAGATGGGCTGCTAGGGTTCTTCATTGTAGAGAATAAAAAAAGAGATTAGGGCTAATCTTTCTTTAAAGAGAAAGGAATGAGAAAAGACTAATTTGCCATTTAAGTGGGTCCGATGAAAGAATGGACTACTTGAAGGGTTTCTGATCGTTGGATCAGAACGACCCAAGAGACAAAAATGATCAGCGCGATGAGACCTTTCCAATGAACCCAAAATCACTGCAATTGAAATTTTCAAGAAAAACACTCAATTTTTCCAAAATTGCAAACTATCCCTGCTATGGTCAAATGCGCTCGAAATCGCACGAAGATCCACAGGCGCTACTCTAGTAATAAAAGAAACTCATTTATGGTCTAAACACACCTCATATCTAACAATACAATTAATTACAATATTTACAAAATAAACGGGTCAATTGGCCTGTTAATGGGCTTAACTGACCTAGTAAGGTCGGAGACCTTACAGTAGGGCAGAGAGGGGAAATCGGCGGTGATGGGGTGGCCGTCGGGGTTCAGTCGCAGTAGGTGGGAGGGGAAGAGAAGAGGAAAGGAGAGAATAGGAGAAGAGATGGGAGCTCACCGGTGATGGTGGGGCAGAGAGGGGAGCTCATTGGAGGAAAAGATTGTCGCTGGTGATGGGGCGGCTGTCGAGGTTCAGTTACAGCAGGTGGGAGGGGAAGAGAAGAAGAGAAGAGAAGAGAAGACAATATGAGAAGATGGTGTTTTGGGTATTATTAGGGCGGGCTCAACAAAAATGGCCTCTTTATTTTTCTTGGTGTGGTGAGCTCAAAAAGTGGGTGTGCTCAACAAAGCATGTGGGTGCAAATAGAACTTCCCTAGGAGCATATGCTATATATATATATATATCATTACACATTATATAATAGTGAATTATACTTGGCTTGGAGGAACCAAAAAATATTAGATGAACATTATTGTCGTTATATAATATTTATGTATTATATAGGATAATAATATATTTGGCCTTTGAGTCTATCGATAGGGCCCGCTATGATGATACTGGCTTGCCCAACCCTTAAAATTTTTATAGGCCGGCCAATTTGAGTGCTAGCTTGGAGAATACTAGGGATGCCCCGACCCTCTTATTTTTCTTATGTGAACATATATATGGGCTTATTTGAGCATGATTATTATGTAATTTTTATGTGGACTTATTTGAGAATGACTTTTGTGTAACTTCTTATGTCTAAAAAAAGTGGCTTTTAGCGGCGGAAAAAAATGGCTTTTAGCCATTGGAAGCTCTTCTACATACACACACATGCATGGCTCTCCTAAGCTGCAGCTTAACTTAACCTAAGCTGGAATAGTGCTGGTCCCACAAATCAAAGTTAATTATATCTGCTTTTTGCATGATGGAACTGAAAAATTCAGTTCTGATTGGATTTATCTTGATTTTGGGGACGATCATCATGCAAAAAACAACGATAATCGACTTTGATTTGTGAGACTAACACTATTTCAGCTTAGGATAAGTTAAGCTGCAGCTTAGAAGAGCTGGCCCCTATATATATTTATATATATGAGAGATGCTCTTATGAGAGGTATCTCTCACCTTATATGAGAGATAGGGGTGGGGGCCTCATATTTAAGTTGTTGGCATTAGATACGGATGTGAGGGCATTGACCTAATCTCTCATATAAGGTAAGAGATATGGGTGAGGGCCCTCACATTTAAGTTGTTGGCATTGGATATGGATGTGAGGGCCCCCACACAATCTTTCATTTAAGTTGAGAGATGTCTTTCATAGGAGCATCTCCGATATATATATATATATATATATGAGCTCATTCCAATGGCCATAACTTTTGAGATTTTGAGACCTCTCTTCCAACACGAAGTGCCCGCTAAATAACATGATCATATTAGAGCTTCCAAAATCCAATTCCACTCATACTTCGGCTCCTAAATAGGTATATTTAAGAGCATTCAAAGCTATAATTAAGTGTGAATAGTGAAATCACTTCTCCTGGGTAAATCTTAAGTCTCTCAAGTTATAATCCTCTCATAGATTTAGACTCTCAAATCCTCTTGGTTGAGCACTCATTGAAGCATCATCAACACCAAGGGAGCAAGCAAGGAGTCAAGGCTTGGGGCTATGGTTCAAGCATCAAAAGCACCCTTAAGACTTTGGTTTTTGTCTAGAGGCATGTGTTCTTAGGTTTAATTCATTGCAATATCATTGTAAAGTGGATTAGACTTTCATGATCGAACCACTATAAAAAAAATAGGAGCTGGTAGATTAGATCTTAGTGATAAAACTACTGTATCAAAAAATCGGATGTTATATGATTGGGGGCAATCGCCCCTCGATTTCTTTGTATTGCTAGAACATATGAGCTTTGAAGGATTTTAGTTTTTCACAATCTTGCCCCTCCTCATTATCTTGTTCATTCACAAACCGAGAGAATTCTTAAAATAATCTTTAAGGCTGCTTTTGTCCTTCGCTTGCTTCCAAAAAAAGCAAGTATATCATCTCCATGTTTTAAGGAGAGTTTTTCTCTCTAAAAAGGTGGTTTCTCTCTCACAACACTTTGAGATAATCCTTTATTTAAAACTAGTTGGGTTTTGGTTTTTTTTTTTTTTTTGAAAGAGGGTTTTGGTTTATTGGCTATCCTTTGGATTGAAATAAAAGTAGGTCCCACTATATTTATATTTAAAAATATGATGTGCTAAATCTTATGGTGCGACCAACCTATACTAAAATAAAATTTAGGGAAAGTCAACTTAAACAGAGGACATTTATTCTAAGTAGTATGAATAGTTGACTGTTTACCTTTTGATAGCATTGGTTAATGGCTATCAATGGTACTATACCTACAACCATCTATGTCTACCACGAGCATTGCAGCCCATCAAATGATCACAAGTAACTAATCAATAAATTTTAAACTATCCATGTCTACCGTAGTTATTGTGGCCCATTAAGTGATCACAAGTAACAAATTCACATATTTTTATTAATTAATTATGGATAGATTGGTTTACGCTTTATCAATCTGATATAGACCATTAGAGTGAGATATAACTCTCACTCTTAAAACAAAGAGTAAAGGATTATTTTGAGCTGGTTGGATTCATTATAATAGTCCTATTATTTTTATATTTTACTTGTCCTCAAAGTTTTGAAAAATTATATTTTTAAAATGTTAGGGTAGTGTCAAATCTATGATTTCTTCTCGGGCTGCACATGGGCGGTTCGGATCGGTTTAACACTAAAATCAACAACCAAACCGAACCTATCGGTTTTTTAATTAACCGATCAAATCCGACCGATGGAGAGGGCTTAAACCAAACCAAACCGAACCAAACGGTTCGGTTTGGTCGGTTAAACTGTTGTTTTTATTTTATTTTATTTTTTTAAATCAGACATTAAAATTTTCAAAATGATGATACCCCATCCTTTGCATTTATGCATTTATTTCAATGTTTAGTGCAAACATAAAAAGGCAACATTCCAGACTGGACTAAACGCATATAAAAAATAATTCTACTCCAAAACGAAAGTTTGGACTAAACGCAAGCTCACAAAAAAAAAAAAAAAACAATAGCCAGCTTGTAGTGAAACATTCATCCCACATTATACCATTTGGAATTACAATAAAATAATAGTTCATGTCAAGAAAAGTCACACACAAACGGAATCTGTATCAGAACCCACTGTATTTTTCAGAAATGAATGTTTCTTAATAGATTGATTAGGTGAGACCAAAACCAACCATCAAAAGTAGGGTTGTAAAAGGGTCGGTTCCGGTTCGGGTCCAGGGTGGAACCGGAACTGGAACTGTTTTCTAAGAGGGGGAACGAGGCCCGGTTTGGAACAAGAAAACTGGTTCCGAAATCGGAACTGATAATATTAATGGGAACCAAAACCGGAACCGGAACCGGAACCATTTGTGAGGCGGGTCTGGTTCCGGTTCCGAGTATGAGATGTAGAAAAGTAGAAACCCTAATGAAGAAAAGTAGAAAAGTAAAAAGGGTTCTGTTTTCACATACTAAAGTTATCTTATGTTAGTATATATTGGGTCGGGTCCCGGGTCCATGGGTCTGAGCCACTGTGGATCTGGAACCAGAACCGTTTAGGTATCGGTTCCAAAAAAAGGATTCGGAACCGAAACCATTTGCTTATCAGGACCAAAATAAGGACCGAGACCCGGAACCTAACGGGTTGGAACCTTCGGATAATCTAAGAATCGGGGACCCATTTACAACCCTAATCAAAAGGCTAGGCTCTACTGGCTTTTCTAGCATTTTCAAGAGTGCAACCTTCTGAGAAAAACTTCATTGAAACGAGGTAGAAATTATGATGGAAGGAAAACACCCCGTACAGTAATCCCTCCATCTGTAATGAAGTATCAAAAGGCATTTGAGAGATTAGAGGAGATGCACTGAGGCAGTGTTGACGATTGAGTTCATGTGAGAATGAAGTTGTGGAATGTAACTTTGAAAGTAGTAAAAAACAAAATCCTAAGGCTAAAATAGTAACAAAGCAACACTAAAGTTACTACATACGGTCGATTCGGTTTAAGTGGTTAATCGTGGGCTCAAACCAATAATCGACCGATGTAAGCAGTTTTTATGATTTTCAAACCGTTAACCGGACCGATTTATTATAAACCAATCCGAACCGCCCGGTTCGGTCGGTTCAGTTCGGTTTTGCGGTGATACCGGATTTTTTGTGCAGCCCTAATTTCTTCTAGATATAAGTATAAAACTCTACAAAAGAACTAATAATATTTTTTTAAATGATAAGTAAAAAACCAACAAATCTAAAAAATATCATCGGTCGCCTCTATAAAAGAATCATTGTTCTGCCCGTTGTTAGTCAATTATTGTTTGCACCTTATGGAAAAAAAATCCTAGCTCCACCATTGATTTGAAGGATTAATGGTAATTTTAAAAAGACCCTCAAAATAAACTCAACAATAATGTAAAAGTAGTATAATAATAAATAAATAATAATTTGAATTTTAAGGTAAGGTCTGTAGATCTTCATCTAGGGCTACACATGGGCAGTTCGGATCGGTTTAACAATAAAACCAATAACCAAACCGAACCTGTTGGTTTTTCAATTACACGATCCGATCCGACTGATGGAGAAGGCTTAAACCAAACCGAATGGTTTGATTTGGTTTGATTCGGTCGGTTAAATCGTTGTTTTTTATTTTATTTTTTTGAAAATCAGACAATGAAATTTTCAAAATGATGATGCCCCGTCCTTTGCAGTTATTCCAATGTTTAGTGCAAACATAAAAATCCAACATTCATGACTGGACTAAACACATATAAAAATAATAATTCTACTCCAAAAAGAGAGTTTGGACTAAATGCAAGCGCACAAAAAAAAAGAAGCAATAACCAGCTTGCAGTGAAACATTCATTCCACATGATACCATTTGAAATTGCAATAGAATAATAGTTCATGCCAAGAAAAGTCATACACAAACGATGTTCTGTATCAGAACCCACTATATTTTTCAGAAATGAAGGTTTCTTAACACATTGGTTAGGTGAGACCAACCATCAAAAGGCTAGGCTCTACTGGCTTTTCTAGCATTCTCAAGAGTACAACCTTCTGATAAAAACTTCATTGAAACAAGGTAGGAATTATGATGGAAGGAAAACACCCTTTACAGTAATCCCTCTATCTGCAATGAAGTATCAAAAAGCATTTGAGAGATTAGAGGAGATGCAGTGGAGGCAGTGTTGACTGTTGAGTTCATGTGAGAATAGAGTTGTAGAATGTAAGTATGAAAGTAGTAAAACATGAAACCCTAAGGCAAAAATAATAAAAAAACAATATTTAAGTTACTGCATATGGTCGGTTCGGTTTAAGCGGTTAACCGTGGGCTCAAACCGATAACCGACCGATGTAAGCGGTTTTTATGATTTTCAAACCGTTAACCGAACCAATCTACTATAAACCGATCCAAACCGCTCAGTTTGGCTGGTTCGGTCCAGTTTTGTGGTGATATTGGATTTTTTGTGCAGCCCTATCTTCATCTATCACGTCCCACGTAAATGGTGATATGGGTGAAATCCTATATAATTCATATAATGGTGTCACCTAGATAGGTAGATGGGTTGTATCTAGAGGGTCACAAGTTAATAGGCATGATAATAGTGGCAAGTAGGGGTGTAAAAAAAAAAAACTGAAAAACCGTCTAATTGATCGAACCAAACCGAATCGACGGTTAATAATAGTGTTTCACGGTTTCAGATACGGTTATTAAAATAAAATAAAAAATCGTGCTTTATGGTTCAATTTTGGTTTTCAATCTCGACTCACAATTATTAATCGAACCGAACCGTAAAATACAATTTAGTTAATCGTTTTCCCAAAACACACTATTAACCGATATGTTAATCCCAATTTAAAAGAAGAAAGAGGGCATTGTGTAATTTTATAACTTAAATAAATTTTCAAAATACATATATTTTAAGTGACAATTAATCATTACCGAACCGTCTAACCACGGTTCGATTTTTTAATGGATTTTTAGGGTGCAGTTACGGTTACTATATATCAATCACATTATTAATTATGTCCTCATCTTACAAAGAGACAAAAAAAAATGAAAATATATCTGTGGAAGCAATAGAAATTCATTTTGAATGGCCCGAGTTATACTTAGGTAGGGTCCACAGTGGAGTTCCACTTCAACACATCCCACTTACAGGAACCGAACCCTCATGGAATCCGGACTTTTGATGTGGCGGATCCAGAAAATCAAACTTGGGGGACTTTACATAAAAAAAATTATAGGATTTAACCAGAAAAAACACTTAATGCACACATGTGACGCGATCAAACACTTTAGATGGTGGTGCACCAATTAGAGCAATTGGGCTGAATTTTATTATTATTATTTTTTACCTATATGGCACATCGTTGGTGCCAACCTTATTTACACTGCATAAGGTCGGTGCCGACCTTGTCTGCGAAATCCTATTAGGGCTCGAATCCCTGTTTCTTCTCTTTCCCAGACTACCGCCAAGATTGACATTGGACGAGTGCTCCTGAGTGGTAGCTGTCATTTCCACTTGCAATAGGCTTCAAACTTCCTCCTCAACTGCATTTCTTTGCTTCTGATCGGTTTTTCCATCATCTATTTTTTTCTATCTTGACTGCAGAGGTATCTATCTCCTTCCATTTTTCTCTATGTTTTTGTATTTTCCTTCCTTTTGGATCTCACGCCATCCCGCATACGATATCGAAGTGCACGGTACATGGGCTTCAACATCATTGTGGGATTTATAGATTGTTCTTTTGAATGGACTAGGGTTTGTAGGATTCCAAGTTTGAGGTTTTCTGAGTTGAGAAAGACGATGGTTCTGGAGCAGTTGCCCTCTTTGGCAGATAGAATGAATTTGTTCTCCTTGGTCATTTTTCTTATTTTGTGAAATGGATTTAGTTGATTTTAGTCCCAAAGCTTTAAGATAACAAATCCATTCTGTTTTTCTTTTTTTTTTCAGTCCGATATGTAATTAAATTAAGATTATGGTTTGATTAGTTTCCTTTTATTTGATTGGTCTTTTTGTCTATTGCCAAAACCTGCCTCATTGATGTAGCCCAAATGCATGAGATCCATATGGAAAATATGTCTTAATCAAGTGACTCAAAACTAGGCCATTTTGTGTTCCAAAAATGGTCACTAGTTTCTTTATGAAACCACATTTTAGTTGAACCACGTCTGAAACTGTTATCAGGGAACCACCATGGGATCATTAATAATGAAATTCTTTTTAATCAGACTATTTATCAAAGGAATGGTTCATATACAAAGATGAATGTTATAAAATAAAATTTTAGGGTAATTTAACTAGAATGATATTGGTCTTATACTTTACTAGTGAAGAGAAATCCATGCTGAGCACAGGTAAGCAACCAACTAAATTTGTAATACGAAAATTGTAAAGAGAGTAAAAATTGGAGATGCACCAATTTTTTAGTGCATATTTTTTTATACAATGCAATTAATAAGTAATATTAACAATGTTAACAAATGTAGTTGGTTGCAAATAACCGATAATACATCTTATACTTCCTTGCAAAATCAATAATTTACACTACATGAACTTTAACTAATGTGGTGTTAGACAAAGCTGTTTATCTCTTACTTCAAGTGGGCGTAATCTATATCTAATATTGGATTGTTATGAAATGTACATTTTTTTTGTTTTCACTATTCCAAATAAGCATGAGATTTTTAGTGTTCATAATTTCTGTCTTGTGAACATTTTTTATGTATACTTGCCTTCATTACATTCAATGCTATCATGTATAATTTGAATGTACACAGATGTCTCAAAAGAATACAAGCAAGAACGAATTGCCCTGCAACGAGGCTAGTACCTCAAATGCACAACTCGCACAACTTTTGTGCGAGCAAGAGCATCACATTTCCGTCGCTATCGAACGTGGTATGGTATATTTTCTTCCACACAACTACTAATCAATTGAATTTCCTTTCGATCTATGGCTAACGTTATTCAAACTGTCATTTTTCGCAGGAGTGGTTATATTTGAGTGCTTTATCCAAACCTCCCTCTCCTCTCGGTCTTGCCGCCTGGCTTGCAGTGAACCCCCCTACATTTGTTGTGCTATATGTGTTCTTGGATATTGATCATAATGTAATTTGTAATTGAAGTATGGTTATGTTATTGATGTTGTCAATTTGTAACTTTAAACTTAGGAGATGTGCAGGCAATTTAAGTAAATGTATATGTGATGTTGATGGATTGATTGAATGTCAATTGAATGCATGAAATGTTTTTGTTTGTATTTAAATTCATAAATGTTGTATTTGAAGCACATAGGGGCCTTTTGATGTAAATGTATTAGTCTCATTCCTTAGGATTTTTTTTTTCCAGATTTATATAGCGTCATCACCGATGCTATATCACTTATTTTAGACTGTTATGGCCATCACCGACCTTGACTTAGAATTTTTTCTCGAGAATGCCTGAAAAAAGTTACAACTTTTGGTTAAAAAACTAAAATACCTATGTTGGTGATGACTTTATTTTACACTGCTAACGACATCACCGACCCTAACTTAGAATTTTTTTTCTGAAAACGCCTAAAAAAGTTACAACTTTTGGTAAAAAAAGTATGAAACTTGCATTGGTGATGACCTTATTTTACACTGCTAAGGTTATCACCAACCCTGACTTAAGAAAAAAAAAATTGGAAAATGTAAAAAAAATGAAAATTCGGCCCAATTGCACTAATTGGTGCATCCTGATCTAAAGTGTTTGATCGCGTCATACGTGCACATTAAGTATTTTTTCCGATTAAATCTCCAAAAAGTTATTGAAAAAAGGAGCAAATGTAAATAAATATATATATGTGTATATTTTCAGAATTCGTATAGAAATTCTTAATAATTTTAAATCTTTTTTAAGATATGGGTGGGGGCCAACCCTTACACCTCGGTCCCCCATGGACACACTGCCGACTCACTTCACCCAAAGTAGGAGCAGATGCAGGTGCAGCCGACTGAAGCTTTCAGACAAGATAACATGCCATGTGCCACTCTCTCCTCTGGCCAAATTCCCTGGAAGAGACATGTGGTGCAAAGTTGGATTTGCTGCAGAAGCAGAGCTTTTGGAGACTGCCACGTACCATATTACATGTCCCCTTCATCTCCTCCTATAAAAGCCCTCCTCTCATACACATGCCAAAGTATTTATTTGTTCATTTCATGTTCTTAGCGTTTGATAACTATGATGAGGAAAGAAAGTGCTGCAATGCTGCGAAGACGACTCCGCCCCTCTTCTCCTCTGCTGCTTCTTATGGTGCTGCTTCTACTTGTAATGACATGCAGCATAGGTGTCTGTGGAGCAGTTGAAGATGGGATTGATGTAGAGCAAGCAAAGCTGAAAATAGAAGAGGCTGGGAAGGAAGCGAAAGAAGGATCGGAGTCGTGGGCCAACTGGGCCAAGGAGAAGATCACTGAGGGACTGGGTATTAAGCATGAGGATGCCTCTGCAGCAAAGAAGGCCTCGGATGCAGCTAGCGATAGCTTGAAGAAGACCAAGGAGAGAGCCCAAGAAGTCAAGGACAAAGCTCATGAAGAAGTCGCTTCTGGTAATCAGCCTTCTTCTTCTTCATTATCATCATCTTGCCTCCTCGCTTAGGGGTGCTCTTGGGCCATTCAAGCCCAGCCTCTGACTAATGCCAACTTATCGGGCTCAGCAGTCAAATGGGCAGGACCTAGCCCAATATTCTTGGAGCCAACATGTTATAACTAGGGATGGCAGCAAGGTAGGGGTGCCCCGTCCCTGATCTAGGTCCATTCTACTATGGATTGGGCCTTGATGTATGGGCCCATTTAATACTTGGGGTAGGCTTGGATTACGTGTTTGAAAGCTAAAGGCGTGGCCTGGCCTGAGTGAGGGTACTTCTAATTTAGTGATAATTTGTCCAAACAATTGGTTGAAAGCCCATACAATTGATGAAAAGCCCTGTTTTGGCCAGGCTCAATTGACTAAATGGGCAGACTTGGGCCTTTGGGTCAGGCTTTGCCTTGATACAGGCGTATGATTCTAAAGTTGGCCAGGCTCAATTGACTAAATGGGTTGGCTTGGCCCGGATATTGGTACGTGTTTCAATTCACTAGATGGGCGCCTATTTCTATGGGCCTCGATATGTGTCAAAGCTCAGGCTGGGTCATAAACATCCCTACAGCAAGGGATGGATTTGGTAGTGGGTCTATGCGGCTCATATCAGATTCAAGACAGGTACCGGGTCTTGGATTCCAATCCCGAGCTGGTTTCAGATTTCTGGTTGTTAGTGAATTGTTATATATATATATATATATATATATATATATATATATATATATATATATATATATAGGGGCTAGCTCTCCTAAGCTCAAGCTTAGGATAAAGTAAGCTCAAGTGTGTGGTGGGGCCCACTTGGGGACCCTCATGAGGATGGGGATGGGGGGAATTTCAAGGACTCCTTAGGATCCTCCTCCCTGCAAAAAATTAGCCCCAACCATGATTTCTATCATCTCCATATTGACCCAAAAGTTTAATGGTCAATAGTCCATTCAAATCGACATATAGTCAATCTAACGGTCCAATAAATTCGGATCTAATCGAAAGTTGGTGGACATATGCAATTTAGGGGGGCCATGTGTTTTGTCCATTTGGATGGACCAAAGGTGAGCCCCACAAGCATGAGCTTATGAAATTTTATCCTAAGCTTGAGCTTAGGAGAGCCTTGCTCATATATATATATATATATATATATATAGGGCTGCTCCCCTGAGCTGCAGCCCTCCTTAATATCAGCTGCAGGCAAGTGATGAGGGCTGCAGCTGCTCCCCTCACATGCCTCCAGCTGATATTAGAGGGAGGCTCCAGCTAGGAGATCAGCAACTATATATATATATATATATATATTTTAAGTTAGCACTTAGTTACCAAGATTTTGCAAATAGAAGCCCTATACCTCAAGTGGTTTATTAACAAGAAGAATCAACGACCAACCTCAACCCATGTATTTTGGTTGGTTTAATTAGACGAATAAGCCCACGTTTCCATCCTTTTGTATAGCACAAATGTGTTCACTAGACTTAAGGGCTGTATCTGGGCCTGAATATCGTATGCAATTTTCGATGAATTTATCTCATGTGTTGTGGAGATGCCGGAGATGCAAAAGAAAAGGCCTGGGAGACGAAGGAACCTGCCAAAGACAAAGGCAGTAAAGCTGCAGACAGTATCAAAGAAAAGGCCTCTGAGACTGCACACAGGGGCACTGACAAAGCTGAGGAGGCTGCACGCTATGCCACATTGAAAGCCGCCAGATCTGCAAAAGAAGCTGCTGAGGAGATGGCCAAAAAGGCTGCAGAGATGGCCAAAGAAGCTGCAGAGAAGGCCAAGGAGGCTGCAATTTATGGCACAGAGACTGCCAAAGAGAAACCTAGAGTTGCAAAAGAGGCTGCCGAGGACCTAGCTCAGAAAGCTGCAGAGAAGGCCAAGGAGGCTGGATGGTATGGCACAGAGACTGCTACGGAGAAAGCTAGAGAAGCAAAGGAAGCTGCCGGGAACATCGGTCAGAAAGCTGCAGATAAGGCCAAGGAGGCTGAGAGATATAGCACAGAGAAAGCTGGAGAAACCAAAGAGGCTGCTGCAGAGAAAGCTGGAGGAGCAAAAGAGGCAGCTAAGGATTATGGGAAGAGAGCAATGGAAGGAATGAAAGAGAAAACAGAGGATAAGCTGCAATGGGCCAAGGATAAGGCAGGAGAGACTCTTGAGTCCGCTAAGGAGACCTTGGCCTCCAAGTATGAGGCAGCCAAAGAAAATATTGCAGGCAAAGGCAGAGAAAAACTTCATGAAGAGGAGCTCTGAGGCCACTTCCATCCCATGTTAATCCATCTTCATCTGTTTGTTTTGTGTGTATTGTATTACTGGTTATATCAACTCTTGTATGTAGTAGTCACATGAGATTTCTGTGTCCATGCTTGTATATATTCTTACAAGTAGTATGAAAAAAAATTGTGCTTTTGATTTTAATGAATAAACTCATATTGGAGATCTGGAGTTGAGTTGGGCTGGGTTCAGCACTGTGGGCAACTTGTGGGGGCTCTGCCTAAGCTCAATCCATTCATTGTTGAGATTCCTGAGCTCTCAAAATTAACAGGTATGACCAGGGACCCAAACCCAAAAGAAAAAAGGGTCTTAAGAGGTCCCTGAATCACCAGGTACGCTATGTTGGCTCCATTCACTCAAAAGGTCAAAACTCAGATATGCAAGGTGTGTATTTAAGCTCTATTGGTTCCTCAGAATTATGTTGCCTTGCAATCAATTTCCTTGTAAATTTTGTTACCAGTAAGTCCATCTCGGTGCAATCCATTAGCAGAAGGAAAAACAAAATAACCAGGCAGTTTACTCACGTTATCCAAACCTAGGAAACCACATTATAACATTTGTCTGTTAAAGAATCCAAGTCCAACTGGGAATCCTGGGAATAGAAAAATTCTTGGCCAGAGCTTGGCCCAATACGTGAAAGCTGGAAAAAAAATAAGAATTTCAGCAACGGAACACATGAATGAAGCCTGTTTACATTGTGTTTCATTATTAAACAGAGAGATTGATAATAAATTGACTTATTCACAAAACACACAATACAGATGGCACCAATGTTTCATTTATTCTTCAGAAATCTGGTTTTTCAACGGATGGAGAGAATCTCCAAACGGATGCTAACCGTTGCAAGTAGCTTCTCCGGGCTCTGATACAAGGTGTTTCGAAAACTTTGGCACAGCTTCATCGACTCCATTGTTTTGGTTCGAGAACTACGTGCTGCAAATATAAACCAAATGGGGGTTACAAGAAAGCCCAACACAGAGATTGGCTTTGAGAGCAAGACCCATATGTTCAGGAAGTTACCTTTATCTGGGTCCTGTTATAGGTATAGGTCACATGTACAAACCCATCACTGCTCTGGATCACAGCAGGGTATGAAAATTCCATTGCCGTGTCATTTTCCAGAGTCGTTACATCAGGCCATGAATCACCATCATCTGCTGAAATGGCCACATTGAGCACTCCTCTGGAAACTGTATTGTAAGCAAGTATGAGGCGTCCATCTTTTAGCTTAACTCCATCGATGCCTGGTTATACATATACAAGATCCAAACATAAGCCAACCACTAAAACATTGATAACTTTTGACACTTTCTTATTTGCCTAAATGAAGGTTTAGAATCATCTGATCACCTGAATTTGGGTTAGGAAGCTCTGTAGGCTTTGCATACGTCCAGCTCAAGCCGCCATCAAGAGATTCTGACATACAAATTTTGCCAATGTCCTCAAATGATCGCAATAAAATGCGCAGTGTTTTGTTCGCTGTCTGGTATGGAACAGGTTGAATCACACTCAAAGGTTCATCTTGGATGTATATCGGCCCATACTTACTCCATGTTTGTCCTGAATCTGTGGTAACCTGTATATTGCAACCGAAAGAAAAAGATAACATTCAGCTTTCCACAACAAAAGTCTCACATACGTAAAAATGCATCCAAACATTTTGCTCATAAGGATATTCGGGTACTTTATTACCTCCATCCATGCTCCCCAAGAATTCCAGCTTTCCACAGAGGAGCCACAGAGCAAGAAGTTGTTGTCCAACAAGATAGGCTTGAGAAAATTAAAAGTTGTTCATTGCATGAGTACTACTTCAATCCCAGCATTCTATTTCACAGACCTAAAAATCATCGTCATACCTTATTCTTGGCTGGTCCTAATATTCCGGGTGGAAGTTGTTCTCTATCGGACCAAGTTACACCACCATCGAATGACCGCTTCATACATCCACTCCATCTGAATTTTTGATTAACCAGCATTAAGATTTAAGACAAGCCAATGATTGAAACTACAGATTTCACTGCAAGCTTCACAGGAGAACACAAATTCTTGGGAAGCCAGCATCGATTGCAACCCCTATGTGCACATGATGAAAGTCCAGATGTGTAAAATGATGATGAAAATAAGCAATCAAGAAGAGATCCGGAGGAAAGGCCACTAGTTACACTCAACATCTAGCCCTCAACCAGAGGCAGTGAAACTTGACTTGGGAAAACAGCGCAAAATAAGGATATTTTTGTTCTGATTAACAGGTGGATGAGCAATGGGGCTTGTCTTCACCAGACTTCAGTTGGTCAAGTTGGCCCACAGAGCTATTCAGGATTTGAACGGGAGATGTATGCAGGGAGGTGGATCAGCATACTGATAGGAAATCTAGGCCACATAACTTTTAGAAAATTGGAGGGCGGGAGTGAGGTTTTTGGAAGCAGGGTACTGTCAGAAGGGAGGCAAGGGATATCTGTGTATCTGTGGATGAAAGAGATAAACTGGGAGGAGAAATGGTAGTGGATTGAGGGCCAATAAATGGAAGGCAACTTCCAAATCAAGACCAGAAGGCTGGTTGCTGGACTTTTGTTTGAAGGATATAAGTGGGAATGATCCAGTAAAAGGGCTTCTGCTTCCAAGTAGCTGTTCTGTGTCAGTATATTGGCAGTGTCACAGGCCTACCAGGGAGCTGTCTGGGACTCTTGGTATATATTTATGGGCTCTTGCTCCATGCATAGAATGTAGAAACCTTCAATGCTCATGGAAATATTATGGGAGATTTATTTTTGGATGGAAGACTGGTATCTGACTCACAAGTAGCCCTTGTAAGATTATAAACAAAAGTGAGAAGAAGTTCAGAGTAAATTGAAGGGCCAACACTCACTTTTGGACCTCTTGGCCAATTTTGTAGAAAAGAAGCAACTCATGAGAAGGAAGCTTATATAAAACCGGGTTCCACAAGGGAACATTAGGTTCTTCATCAACTGCCAAAGGAGGAAGCCAACAACCATCCTGCACAATATGTTTTCACTTGTATGAGTCAAACTACCCAATCCGTAATGCTCTGCATTGACAAAAAATGAGAATGATGGAAAATTCTGACTATCAAAAAGAGGTTTCATCTTTTTAAATATCATATGGAAATTTCTAAAGCCAAAGAGCATAACAGACTACGATGTTCAAGTTGTTAGTACATTAAGCTAGAGACATTTATGAAAAGCAACAAGGAGCCAATAATTTCTAAGATCCCCAGTGAAAAAAAAAAAAATAGAGATTGTCTGTTGGGCCAACCCAAATAGTACAATGGGTAGGTTCAAAAGGCCTAGTTCCAAAAGTTTGAAAAGTCAAGGTTGTTGCACAACAAGACTAACCCTGAAAGCACTAGGTCCAATCAAACCTAAGCCCATGGCTCACAAAATTTAAGGCCTGAAACATGGCGACCCACTGAGACGGGCTATTTCTTATCAAACTTGATCAACCTTGACAAATCTCAACAAGGAGAATCCAATACAAGTGATGGACTGTAAATTTTGACTCCCAGATCTGTGCACCTACCCATGGCACTTCTCAAATTCAAATTCCTCTTGATTAACAACCATTTGTAAGCTTTCGAGTCGAACAACTTCAAATTCTGAGTTAAGACAAAAAAGGTATGGAGTTAAAGAAAAGGCGTGAAAGAAAAATCACAAGTGAACAAAAAATTGATTTGGTATACACATGACCCCTAGCTAGTGATCACAGCATGAAGAAATTGGTCTTTAGTGCCCCCACATTATACTTTTTAAGTGTGTTCAGTATCTCAAAGCTGAAATGCTGCCAAGTTCTCAATTAAAAGCATCCAAGTATAAAACAGGAAATGGTTAAAGATTCAAGATAGTTCATTCTTAGACTGTGACTTACACCAGAGGATTCAAGCTGACAGAGAAGTACATTAAGAGAAATAAACATCCAAATTTCTTCAATTTTTGTTGGCTTGTTCTCTCTATTTTCTGTATGAACAATCACAGGGATACATCTTTCTGCTTCTAGCCATGAGATTAGATTTCTTAATTATCAGGGAATCATATATTCATCAATGTTTGTTTTATTTGGCTCTAGTCTGGGGTTTTTTAGGCCAGTTGGTCTCGAGTTTTCTTTCTTTATTTGAAGAAGGTTATTAGGAACTTGGTTATGATCTGTTGATTAGAATCAACTAATCTGAGTGCAGGGCAACTGAGTTCCAAGAATCCAATCAGATCCATTGGGCATGGTGGAATTTCAGGAATTTCATTCCAACACCAAAAATGGAATTCAGGGGCACATGAATTTTCCTTGTCCCCTAGGTATAAAAAATTATGCTAGTTTCAGATTATCCATCCCAAATTCTCCTCCCATACAAAGACTTAGGATGTATTCCTAATCGCAATTTGGTCAACAAGTCTCATAGCATCATCACAAATCAGTCGATATGGGTGCAGAACTTCCATCAATACCAACACATGTTGCCAATTGAAAACAACCAATACAGCTTTAGTTGCATACTCCTATCATTGTCACCTCTCTTTTGATTAGTGATACTCCAAGCTGCACCAGCAGACCTAGCACCACTACACAGATCTCAAGGTCAAACTAGAAGACTTTCATTCAAGGAAACAAGGGTCCGTCTATATGGAGCCAAATCAATGGGACTTCAAAAATATCCACCAGGGGGGCGCACTTCTCTTGGATGCAAACTTTTAGATCATCATTCAAAACAATAAAGAGAGAAAAAATTAAGTTACCATTGATTCTTGCAGAGAAAAGAGGAGCCCTCGTGAAGATGAAAATTGTTGGGAGAATCATCATCATCAAAATCATCATTTAAGCCTTATCCTATCAATTGGGGTCATCTGAAAGAGTTCCGCTAATAAACAAGCTATGACCAAAAGGCCAGTATATCAAACAATTAGAACAAGAAAGTAAGATCTCTCTGTCTATGTGCATGAGAATTAGTTCTACAAAAAATTCTAATAGACAAGATGAAGATGGTTAGGAAATCAAATTAAGTCCAAAACAATCATGCACTCATATAAATACACGCATAAAAACAAAGCAGAATACAAATCCATAGATGGGTGCATTCTCTCACCTTGTATCTCTGCAACCAGATCTTAACGTCAGGCGCCCCTTCAAAACTACCCCCAAAGTAAGCTAGCAGAAAATGATCCCTTTCAAGCTATACCCACAACACAAAATCAAAACCCCAGTTAAAACCCCAACATTCTTCTAAAATTTAACCCAATCAGATCTAAACAGGCAAAACAAACATGGAGAATGAAATAAAGCATGAACAAAAAAGTAACAAACCTCTACAATGGTGGAAGCATGGCAGCTGTTGAAAGGAGCAGAGTTTGGTTTGAATGCGAACTCCTCTAAAACTATCTTTACACCCCCATTGTTAGAGTGATCCTCTCCCATCCTCCTAGCAGCAGGAAGAGAAGCACTTGTGAACCCACACGAGTCGTTTTTCCTGTAAACCAATCAGACCCACCAAGTGAGGGACAGATTGAAATGAGTTATGAACCAAGCAATCGAAATAGGAATTAAAGAGGGGAGGGTGTACCTTGGAAGGAAGTGCAGATGATGGGTGGAGTTGAAGTTAGAGATAGCAAGAACGAAGGCCTTGGAGGAGGAGGAAGAGGAGCTGCTGCTGCTGCTGAAGAAGAGAGTTTGGCAGAGGAGAGCTGAGAAGGTGAAGGTGGTTAGCCACGGGCTTCCACAACCGGCATTCGACATCAAATGGAGCTGACAAATGTACGGAATAATGGCCGCCGCGTTCGGGGCAGTAACCTTTTGGGGGCCGGTAAATAATACTTGGAGTCGGAGGAGGGCCGGTAAATACTTGGAGTCGAAGGAGTGGACTTCAAAAATTAGGGCCCACCAATTATAAAAATCGACTTAGGCTGTGCAACACACGAGCAGAGGGGAAACCGAAACAGGGTTTTCCTGGTTGGACGAATCGGGCGACACGCCCGGGGGCGGACAAAAGAGAAACAGGGTATATTTGATCCGCCCCCCTACATGGTGACCCCTCCCTGTTTGGACGAAACAGAGAGCAGACGTGTGTCTCCATGTCCATGAGTCAATTTGGCTTTAAGTGGGCCTTCCACCTGACAAACATACTTCAAATGCATTTGTCTAATTAGGGGCACATAGACGTCCCTTATCTGATGAGTCATTTGTGATTGCATGCATGTGGGCCCCACTTGACATGTATCCATAATTGAAAAATCACATCACATCTCCCCTTCCATATAAGCCTGTTTGTTTAGAAGACCTGTGAGAATTCTTACCCATTGTTTGGAAAGAGGAGAGGGGAGGGGAGGGAAAATTTGAGTGAGAAGAAAAATGAAGGGGGAGGGGAAGGGATGGAAAATTAATTTTACCTCTCCAGAGAGTAGGGGGAAGAAAAGTGAAAAAATAGGGTTTTGTTGAGATAGAGAGAAAATTATCATTTTGTCCTTACTTTTATAAAAACTTCAAAATTATATTTTATAGACAAATGACAGTTTTGTAAATTTTCACTTTTTCCCGTCCTTTCCCCCCATTTTTCCCCCTGTTTTGGGGTGGAAATTTTTTCACACTGCCCCCCCCCCCCCCCTAAACACTCTCTAAAAAACTTTTCCCCCCACTTTTCTCCCCTTTTTTTTCCTCCTCTAATTTTTCCCGCATCCCAAACAGAGGGTTAGTCTCGGAAAATTCTAAGAATTCTAAATATTGTCTCTGAAGCAGAATTTCAAATGCTCGACCCCATCTAGCATTTGAAATGCTAGAATTTTGAAAACCCGTAACGTTAAAAGTGCATTTTCATGTGGTTTGAAGTTTTAACATTCTTGCAACAAATAAAGCATTTGAAATTCTTGACACTTAGAAGTACTTGTTCTTGTTTTTGACTTTTTTTCGTTGATGAGGGTGTTAAAGAACTAACTAAACCGGGCACATAAAAGAACTGCCTCCCCACTCACCAATTATGTTTATGTTTTTGGATTGTCAAGTGGCCTTAAGATGGGAGCACGAGCTCAAAATCACACTCTTGTTCTTAAGCGGTGATCTTAGCCAACAATATTATTCATTTTTAGGGAAGTCAGAAAAAAATAATTTAATAATTTCCAATTTACATATAGAATAATACTGCACCAAGCCGTGGAAATACAGGACAATAGAAAAAAAATTGGGAGGATTTTCTCTGCTCCCAAGAATTCTCACATATTACAAATATGTCCTTAAGTTTCATAGTAATTCCCATCAAGTCCCTCGAACCTAGACGGCAACATTTCTTTTTTAAGTCAACCACTGCCAGCCACACTAGTGAGCTATATCTATACATTAGTCAGAAACTACAGGTGGGGATGGAGGTTTTGAATGACAATGCCTGTTGATGATGACAAATTTGACATAACCAAATTGGGCATGATATTGGCAAGAGGGTGAGAAAACACTGGATAAGCTAACGATCCATTTAGAATTATTTTTTAATCACGATGCATCATGTGTCATTGATTAAGGTCCTGCAACACCTAACTCGGTGCCCAAAAAGAAAAAAGGCCTAACTCCTCCTCTTTTTCTTTATAAAAACCTCAGATACTCCACATGCTTAAAGCCCACGTTACACGTCTATTGACTCAACACCACCTTAAAATATTAGGAGCATTGCTGGCATGAAATCATTCACGATCAGGTTCTGTCTGTATTATTAGAGCTGGCAGTTATGTAAATGTGTAAAGGAATTAATAAGCTTGGATGGCAACTGGTGGAGGTCAACTCAAACCCACACATCCCATAGAGGATGGTGTATGATATTATATTATTATTGGATATCAAACCCATCCTGTAATGGTATTGGTGGAGTTTGATATTGACTATCTTTCAATTTTGCTCGGATTGTTGATTCAATGGCATTCAAAATGCTTGGAGCCATTCGATATTGAGAAAACAATCATTGATTCATTATGGCTAAAGCTCAAAGGAGTTTTGCTGGATTGGAATCATTTAAGAAGATTAGATTAAGGGGTTGTTTGCCTTTTACACATGTAATAGGAAAATAGGTTTTACGCATGCGAATATTATATACGTAAATGTTACACATGAAGTACACTACCATGTTTGTCAAAATCACCATCTGTCATGAGTAGCTGAGTACCTCAACAGTTTCATATGCATTTAGTTTTGTAAACTCTTTTCACAAATTTCTTAAAATTCATGAAGAATTAAGTTATGAAATTAAATGTCATGATATTTTAAATGGTTTGGATCATAAATTGGGGTTTTATGAAAGTGCATAAAATTTTATATATGTGTGTCTCTATAGGAATCTACAAATGCCCCCGTCAAAAAGGGGCCCTTTTGGCCCTCTTTAACTTCCAAAAAAAAGAGACCTTTGGAATTAACATTTCTTGAAAAGACAAGCCGTCTCACTTGGAGAGATAATATGAAAGATATAGAAACTTGAAAAGAGAGATGTTATCTCATCTTTGACTCTTTTTTATTTTCCATAGTGGGGCATACCAGTAAATAAACCTCTCCCCACTACAAAATCAAAAGAGAGTATAGTGATCATTTAAATAATAGGCCCAACTTAGATGTCAACCCATTCATAGAGGTAGTTTGTAGGGATTTTGATCGTACATGATATAAAAGACCATGAATTCCTCAAAATGGTATTGACCAAAACTATATCTCAAATGTGGATATTGTACATGGGGTCCCAAATTCTTTTTCCAATTCTACCTATTTTGTGCAATATCGCACAAACTTAAGGTGAAGTTTTAAGTGGATCATTTTCCTTCTCATATTCCCCTCCGTTATCATCTCCTAAAGCACTGAACCTCCATTTTTCCTACGACTTTCTCCGTTCCTACAACTTTCTTCATCGTTAAAGAAAGTTTTTATGAGGGTTTCTCCGCTGCTCTTCCATTTATCCAAAGAATCTTAAGTTTTCTCCACTACTCTACCTTTTTCTTTTTCATTTGGTCATTGTCTTATTGTGATAACTTTATCTTGAGGATAAGGGATAGATCCACAATATCAATATCACGTGAAGTTTTGTGGTCTATGCGCCCTTTTTGGAAACTACTTCTCATGAAACGATCATCAGGTTAAGAAAATGAAAGACTGCACTTCTTGGCATAATAGCTAAGACTTTAATCCAATTCTTCCCGACCAAAACTTTTTCCTATCGACGAGAAAAACATGGAATAAGACTTCAGAGAAAACAACTCAAAATCCCACCAAATTTGGGAGGCTAATTCAATGCTTCTTGTGCGATATCGCACAGTCAGTTGGCCAATTTTCCAAAGATTGAAATTCCAGCAATCTTCACTGCATTCTTGGGCACAGAAGTTAGGAGTTTAATCAGTTTTTTTCTCCACCAAGATTTTTTTTTTTTTTTGTCAACGAGAAAAACAAGGAATAAGACTTCAGAAAAAGAAGATAAAAACCGAGTCTAATTCATTACTTCTTGTGCGACATTGCATAGTCACTTACCCAATTCTCCAAAAAAATGAAATCTCAGAGAGCTTCATTGCGTTCTTAGGCATAGCACCTGGGACTTTATTCAATTTTTTTGCAACGAATTTTTTTTTCTTATCAACAAGAAAAACATGGAATAAGTCCGCAGAAAAAATAATTCAAAACCCCACCAGATTTGGGAGGCTAACTCATTACTTCTTGTGGGATATTACACAGTCGCCAGTTCCCCAGAGAATGAAATTATAGCGAGCTTCACTGCATTTCAGTCAATATCACACAATTGATTGAAGTCGCAACTCGTGTCCCATGGAGGTTTAGTTCTTTAGGATATGGAAATAGAGAGGAATATGAGAGGAAAAACGATCTACTTGTATTTTCGCCTTCAATCTATGTGATATCGACAAAATATGTACAATACCCATATTTGGGATATAGTTTTGGTAAACACCATTTTGAGGAATTCATAGTCTTTTATATCCTGTAAGGTCAAAATCCCTAGTTTGTATGTACATGGAACTTTAAGGATATGGGGTGATCCATATATCCTTTTAATTAGATAATTATAACTCTCAATTCTTAAAAGTCTAAACTAATAGTAATTTTTCAGTGCATTTATTTTTTGTAACTGTAATCCAAGAATGCGTGATAGTAAGATTAGTATTTAATTTAAAAAATGTCAATTGATAAAAGGCATGTGAGTGTAAATGGTTTTAAAACTCTTAAAGATAAGACACTGCTAGAATGATTTCATATGTGAAAATTCATATGAAAGATATATTAAAGGTGTGAAATAGATCATACTCTTTAACCATTTTCATTCTTTGACAAAATAAATAAAATCATATATCTAGAACCCAAGTCACCAAAGCATGTATGACTTTATCCGATAAAAGAAAGTTTGAGATAACTTATATTCTCCCTATGTTTTCTTAATGGTTCATTTGCAATTGAGGCTAGACAAGATAATTGATGTTTTCTTAATGGTTGCTTTGCAATTGAGGTTAGACAAGATAGTGCTCGATCGCACTCAGATTTTGGAAACAGTGTTAAAAAAATAGTTTTCTTATTTTGAGGCCCTAGCCCTGCCTTGGTCTGGCCCTCGAGGGTAGGGTAAGGGCCTAGATAGTGCAGGCCCTCCGAAGGCTTTGGCCCGCTCAGGCCCGGCCCTGCATATATAGAGGGTAGGGCTAGGACAACCTCAGGCCCAACCCAGCCCAACCCGTCCCTTTGACAACACTAATAATAAGTAGTTAACATTTACTTTAAGCTCATATTCTAAAGAAATAAATCTCGAGTAAAAACATCCTTAACTTTGGAGGTAATCCTCTCCATAACTATAGTAAAAGTAGGGTTATGAGTAAGGAATGGAGTGGAGCACGAATTTTTGTGTTATTTTTATGTAAAAAAGAAAAAGTTAGATTTTTGGAGCAAAGTCTCCTCAAATTGTGGCAAGAGGATGCTTGCGGTGACTACATCCATTACTGGAGAAACTCATAATAGAATGGTTGAACTCATACATCTACAAAAACCATTCCTTCATCATCAAAATGCAACTCCATGTATCACATTTTTGTTAAGTTTAACTAGTCAACTGTGAAGTCTCTTCTCGACATCGCAAGTTGTTTCTTGGCATTGTAACTTAATCATACTAATGTTCAATTCATACCTGAGCTCGTAAATGATGTTAGACACATATTTCGACAAAAAATAATGTTTAATTCATCAAATTTTCTTTAATCTAGTGATCTATTTTCTTATTTTTCAGCTAAAGATCCCTTGTTTAATCTTTCATGACTCAATTTATTAGTTTGTATTATTCGATTTTCTCTTTTTCTAAACTTCAAAAGCCCTAAAATTTGGTGTACCTTATCTCCTTGAAGATTCGATGTTTGCTTATTCAAGCTTGATTTCATCCATTACCCTTTATAAAAGAGAAGAAGTGTCTTTTTTTTTTTTTTTTTTGTTTCTCTACAGCTTAAGTGGGAGCCACTTACATGCCGTCTAAGTTGTGGCTCATCTGGTGAGGGACGTTTGTATCCGTGTATGGCCCAGTGTATACTGCAGGTGTAGTGAACATGATTATTCCTTTTTTCTCGATTGTCTCTCTTTACTTGACTCTTCATTCCAATTGAAGATACATAAACTGCAACAGTATCTTCGTCGAAAGGAAGAAGAGAGGAATGAGAAGATCTGCAGAGGCCTCATGAAACCTCCCCCTAATTAAAGATGCATCAACTGCAGTAGCTTCGTATTTCTCCTCCTCCCATTTCTCTTTTTCCCTCTTTCGTGTATCCTAATTGATTGGTGTTTACATTTTGCTTGTCCCCTTTTCTAGGCTCTTTAATTTTCTTTAATCTGATGATCTATTTTCTTGTTTTTGGCTAAAGATCGCTTCTTTCATCATTCATGACTTAGTTTGTGAGTGAGTATTATTTGATTTCCTCAATTCCTAAAGTTCAAATGCCCTAACATCTATTGTACTTGAGCTCCTTGAAGATTTGGTGATTGTTGATTTGGGCTTGTTTTCATCATTACCCTTTATAAAAGAGAAGTAAGTGTCATGCTTATTTTGTTTCTCTACACCTTAAGTGGGACCCACTTTCATCGCCTCTAAGTTGTGGCTCATCTGGTGAGGGACATTTATATCTGTGAATGGCCCATTGTATACTGCAAAAGCAATGAACATAAATATTCCTTCTCTCTGCAATGTCCCTCTCTACTCGACTCTTTGTTCCAATCGAAGATGCATCAACTGTAGCTGCATCTTCATAGAAAAGAAGAGGAAAGAAATGAAGAGATTAGCAGAGACCTCATTAAACTTCTTCCTAATCGAAGATGCATCCACTGCAGTAGCTTTGTATTTCTTCTCCTCCCCTTTTCCCTTTTGTCTCTTCCATGCATCCTAATTGGGATTTTTCCTTTTGCTTGTCCCCTTTTCTGGGTTCTTTAATTTCTCTTTAATTTGATGATCCGTTTTCTTGTTTTTCAGCTAAAGATCGTGTTTTTCATCGTTCATGAATTAATTTGTGAGTGAGTATTATTCAATTTTCTCTTTTCATAAACTTTAAAAGCCCTAAAATGTGTTGTACTTGAGCTCCAAGAAGATTCGGTGATTATTGATTTGGCCTTGTTTTCATCTATTACCCTTTATAAAAGAGAAGAAGTGTCCTGCTTATTTCGTTAATTTCTCTACACCTTAAGTGAGACCTACTTGCATGCTGTCTAAGTTGTGGCTCATCTGATGAGGGACATTGATATCCATGTATGACCCACTATATACTGAAAGAGTAGTGAACATGAGTCTTCGTCCTCTCTCAGTTGTCCCTCTCTACTCAAGTCTTTGCAGGGCCGGCTCTAGCATAAGGCCACTAAAGCCTTTGCTTTAGGCCCCAAAAAATAAGGCCCAGAAAAGGCCCCATAATAGTAGTTGGCATCTTTTGAAATTTCAAAAAATCATACTTGTCAACTTCCATCCCCTTTTGTTTATCCCCAAAATATAAGGCCCCATAATAACTCTCTCTTAAGAAGAGGTCGATTTTTATGGGGCCTTAAAGTGTCATTTATGGCCTATTATATTTCCAAATCTATCCCTTATATTACTATTGATAGGAGTCCAATTGATTTTAGCACACCATTATATTTCTAGCAGTCTATGTGTATCAAATCTCAACCATACATTCAGTCATGAATTTGCTTTACAAGTCTGTCTCATTATTTTTGTGTATCCTATTTCAATAGGAGCCCATTCAGATTTAATCCATGATGTGGTTGTAATATATCCATAGTTTGGATTTCAGCCCTAAAAATAGATCTTAAAATTTAAGATAAACAATGGCACCCATCGGAATTTATTCACTTGCCCACAGTGCATATGAGCACCGTGCATCTAGAACATCCAATACGTGGGGCACAACTCTAAAGTCCATCTTGGATGGTCTTGACTCATGGTGCGTATGCGCACCATGCGCAAGTGAAAACACATTGAGCCCCACAAGTGGTAGATTCAAGATTTTTTTTTTTTTTTTGGTGGGGGGTGGGGTTTGGAGCCAAATAGGTACTTGATTTTTGTGACCCAAGATTTCCATGTGAGCTTTTGGGATGGGTCCAAAGTTTTCATGTGAATTTTGGAGGTGGACTTAAGATAGATTAGCAAAACTTGAATATACAAACTTAATTAGTAATTCTGCATCACAAAAAAGCAAGAAAAATAAATTTTAAATTAAATGTTTATAATAATATTAAAACATGAAAAATGTCTCATTTAGGATTGTCGTTTTAGGCCTCGAATTGTCTCGAGCCGCCATGGGGTCTTTGTTCCAATCAAAGATGCATCAACTTCGTAGAAAAGAAGAGGAACAGAACGAGAAGATTAATATAGGCCTCATGAAACTTTCTCCTAATTGAGGATGCATTGGTTGTCACGGCTTCGTGTTTCTCCTCCTCCCATTTCTTGTCTCTTCCTTGTATCCAAATTGGTTAGAGTTTTCGTTTTACTTGTCCCCTTTTCTAGGTTCTTTAATTTTCTCTAATTTGATGATCTTTTTTCTTATTCTGCAACTAAAGATCGCTTCTTTTATCGTTCATGACTTAATTTGTGAGTTAGTATTATTCGATTTTCTCTTTTTCTAAACTTCAAAAGACCTAAAATTTGTTGTCAAGACCGACCCAGACTCTACCTCTCCTGAAATTCTTGGTTTTTTAAACCGGTTAAGGAGAACCAATCTTTGATTGTTTCAAAAGCTTGAAGGGCATATTGATCTTTTAAAAAAGATCTGAGAGAAATCTGACTAAAGAATACAAATTTTGGCAGTTGTCCTTAATTGAAGAGTTTGTGGAAAACTTGAACCTTGATTTGAAAACATTTGTTTTCTATGTTCTTTTTTGAAATTAGACAAAAGTTTAAAGTCCTTTTTGAAATTCTACCTATTTTAAATACTTTGAAAAGTAAGTATGCATATATATATATATGGAGATGCTCTTGTGAGAGATATCTCTCACCTTATATGGGAAATTGGGTGGGGGATATCACATTTTAGTTGTTGGCATTGGATATAGATGTGATGGCCCCCACCTTATCTCTCATAATAAGGTAAGAGCATCTCTCATAAGAGCATCTCCCTATATTAAATACTCTGAGAAGTGCACGTGGACCAAGTAATCTTTATTAAATGATCTTTCAACACAAAATTTACCTACAATAAAGGGAGAAATAAAAAAAATAAAAAACTAACCTATCTCATTGATTATCTCCTAGTCATAAAGATGCCAACTCTTCAAATCCCCCTATGATGCATTTTAACCTTAATACATGGCATAAAGGCAATATTACGTCTAATAAAAATAAATATGTAGTTTTGAGGGGGGTTTAAATATAAAAAGGTAAGCAATACTTATTTTGCAATGCAGATGAATTTCGTTTTTCAAAACATACAAAAATAAATAAATAAATAAATATGCTTAGATGCTTTTATTTGTACTAGTAGAGGAGGCCTGTGTTATTATAAAAGAAAAGAAAGAGAAGAAAAAAAATACTATAATTAGAAGCTAAAATAATGAGATATTTTAAACTTAAAAAAGGGAAAATGATTAAAAGAATGCAAAAGGTTTAAAGAAAGGTTAAATTTATTTAAAAAATCTACTAAGAAAAAAAGAGAAAGAAAAAGTGTTACTGCAAAAAATAAAAATAAAAAAACACCTTCTCTGTGCATGAACTTTTCTTTGGATTTTTTTATTTTTATTTTTATTCAAGGTGCTATTTTAGGAAAGTTCAAATCACACTTGAGTTTCATCTAGTTCTTGTTTTTTTTTGCTTAGACACGCTTGAAGAGAGTGTTAATGTCAACAACCCTCCCCAATGGGTTGCTTCAGACTGTGACGATTAACGGTTTGGGACTTGCTGAAGGTTTTCTTTATTTTCCCACTACATTATTTATAGGTCATTAGAAGATGAGAACCACCTCATCCATATAGCCCCATCACAAATGTGCATTGATATAGAAGTACAAAAATGATGAGCCATATATGACACAATTGCAAAAAAAATGCCATCCATCAAATGCTTGTTACTAAAGATCAAATCCAATTTTTCTTAAAAAACTAACACTAAGTGCAATGAGGAAAAGAAGAAAAACAACTCGTTAAAAATAGGACATACATATGTTATATTAAACAAGAGTAGAACCAAATAATCAAATTATGTTTGAATCTTATATAAAAGAACAAGTTAGCTAGATAACCAAATAATGCAATGTGATTATCATTTTATCCTTAATTTCATAATGATAAAAAATAGCATCAATCAAAGCCCTTATTACAAACAAATACCTCCTCTTTTCGAATCGTAGATTTATAAAAGTAGCATCAATTACAGTAGACCAAAATTGGAAAGCAAAGTAGCATCAATTACAGAAGACCAAAATCGGGAAGCGAGTCCCAAATAATTATTTCAAGACATTTATAACTACATACAACATCTTGTATAGCAACTATCATGATAGTGAGGTAAATCACAACATTTACATAGAAATGTGGTACATTTTCTTCTTCTTGCCTAGGAGACAGGAGTCTACTGCTCCATTTCTTTTATAATAGGTGGCTTGTTGAAGGAAGACATGTGTCTTCATGTGAAGGAGGGCAGGTGTCACAATACTAAGGGAGACTACATTCCCTTAGTATAATAGATTACTAATAATAAAAAAAAAACTACTTATGATTTCATTGCAATGAAGTTGAATATGACATGAAGACAAATTCTAAACACACCCACCCAATTTGTTGAGCCAACCCATACACTGAGCTCACCTACAGCAAAAATATAAACTCTCCTCTTTTGCTGAGCCCACCCATGAAAAATTACTAACATGCCCTTCTTCTTCTCCTTCTCCTTCTTCTCTTCTTCCTCATTTCCGTCAACATTGAGAAAACGAGCGACGTCATTTCCAATCATCTGAGCATCTCCTTCGAGCCAGTGGATAGCTCATCTTCTTCTCTTCTTCGTGAGCAAAGGCTTCTTCATCTTCATCTCCTCCAGGTACCTCTTCATCTTCAACTTCTTTCATTTTTGTTTTCCTCTTTAAACTTTTTTCAAACTAAATAGACATGTAATGCAAATAGATTGAATGTATGCAAATGGAATGGAGTGTGTGGGGTTGCAATTGGGAGAGAAATCCAGTTGAATGGAAGGGATGAGAGAGGGGAGAAGGGAAAATCACTAACGGATTGCATGCAAAATAAAAAAAAACATGGTTTGCGTTATGCACGGAAACGTAGATCCATGCACATTAAAATGTGCATGGCAATTTGATGAAGTGCAAAAAAATCTTGCTTGGCAATTCAAACCCGTGCAGTTTGCATATGCACGGAGATTCAAATCCGTGCAGGTTGCATATGCATGGAGTTTCACATCCGTGCATATGTGAAATGCACATGTAATTAAAACCGTGCAGTTTCAGATATGCATTACTAATGAAATCCGTGCAGTACGTTTATGTATTTATTTCTAATTCAAGTGATGTATATACTTCAGCATATCGCCAAGCGAGTTCGTCGTGGTAGTTCTTCGACCTTTGGGTATGATGGCGCTATTAGTAGTCTATCGAGGGGTCAAAGTGGTGTGGCGAGCTCATCCAGCACAGATCGTCATAGGCCTATGCGTCAGAACGGAGACGCAAGGCGCTATAGGATCCAAGTTCAGACTTGATAGAGGAGTCAGAGGAGGATGTAGCCTTTCAGGAGGCTACAGATGATGATATTATTGATGAGGATGCACATCGGCTCATTCCAGAGGAGAGGATGGACGAGGATCGTCACGCAGGTCCTATTCCACGTGGTCCAGAGGATCTCTCTGTCCTTGTCATCTTTATGACGCACATAGCTATGTTGATAAGGGGAGGGGAGGTATGACATTCATTTTGACAGTATGTTAATGATTCATTTTTCTTATTGGAATTGTTAGAATCTAATTTTAATATATTTTCTTACAATGTACAAGATCGCGATGCTCTTAAGTGTACAAGTCATTGGCCTAAGTTGAGATCATGGTATCTACTGTAGCTAGGTTTCCTGGACTTTGTACGATTATAGAGGAGTCCAGGTTGGCACCACTGAGGATGCACTTATCTTACCGCTATATCGATCGGACGGCCGGCTGACGTGTATTACCGTGCGTTACAGCTACACTCAATATTCTAGAAGACTTGCTGGTTACATACAGGCGTCGTCTATAAGGATCGTAGTCGGGTTTTATGGGTGTGATATGTATTTTATTGGTTGAAAGATGAACTATGTATTATTTTTTTTGGATGAACTTTAATGTGGAGAAAACTATTTACATGACATTTGATATTCGGATGTACTTTTAATGGATGGTGGATGGAGTTGTTTATCAATTTGTTTTTAAAGTATGCATGTTGATCAAAGTAGCAATGGTGATGCAAAAATTTTCAATAAAAATCTAAAATAACATTACATTAAGCTTAAGAGTACACAATATGATAAAATAAAGTCCGCATTGACATTAGATCAACAAAGTCAATCTCTATCTAGATGAATCGTCTCCTGCGTAGCAACATAGTCCCATATGATATCTTTGAACTACTCAATGCCACTAGTCGAGCGATGTTGTATTGCATGGAAATCCAAAGCCGTGCAATACACTAATGCACGACTTAATATTGTTGAGCAATACACGAACGCACGGTTTCATATTGTTGAGTATTATATGTGATGCGTGGTTCTACAAATCCGTGCAGGACGCGAATGGAAAAAAAAATGAAAACATGTGTCAAAAAAACGAGCCCAATCTCTTCATATATGGTCATTTGCTTGTCCATATTGGAGATGGCTTCTTTAAAACACAATGTGGTGCCTAAGATTGGAGATGTGATAGCTTATATGGGACACTGGAGAGATGGGTTGGGAGACGAGTTCTTCTAAAGTGGGGGCTTTATGATGATGAGAGGAAGTAGAATAAGTATACACTATTGAAGGAAAAGAAGTGTGGAAGAAGTGAAGATGAAATCCTGAAGAGTAGGAAGATGAAGTGAAGAAGAAGAAAAAATCAGCTTAGGAAGAAGTAGATGGCTTGAAAAGGAAGATGAAGGCAAGGGTAATTAGGGAAATTCACGGATGGGTATTCTTGGAATAAAAAAAATTAAGGGACTTGCTATTGGCACACAAAATATATCTTTTCCCACACAAATTCTCTCCACACACATCACAATAATTTAAAAATTACATTATTTCTTTCCACACACAGCAAAAACCCTCATTTTACCCCTCTCTCCATTTCCCTCTTTCTTCCCACACACATCGTCTTCCCTTTCTCTTCACCCACAAATCAACCGAACTCTATCCACTTCTCCGGCGTCTCTGTCTCTCCGGCGCTCCTCCGGTGTTCCTAGTCCTCTACACCATCTCCTTTTCCAAAGGTAAATCTCTATCTCCACTATTGTCATTTCATTTTTCTTCATCATTCATTCTTTACCATTTTATCCATCTTAGATTACCTTTTTTTCATGAAATCTTGTTATGGGGATAGATTCTCATTCAATGTAAGATCTTACAAACAATGATAATGTTTTTTCATGCATTTGGGCTGGTTTCCATCCATCATCACAACCATTTTTCGCCCAGAAATCGCGACTTGTTCGGACCTGAACATCCGAACATGATGAAATTGTTCGGAACTTCATATCCGTACAAAATAATATTGTTCGGACATGAACATCCGAACAGTCTAATGCAAAAACCATTCATGTTATCCTACAATGTTTATATTTTTATTTCAGATATGGACCGACCGAGCTCTTCTAGGGTGCGACCTACCGCTTCAAACAGAAGGCGTCGCCACCGAGTGGAAAAGGTTGTAGAAGAACCTCTTCTTAGTGAGGAGGACGTTGAAGAACAACTTGAGATGGAAATGGAACCAGGTTCGGGGCCACAGGATAGGTCTTTATTGACCAGCTTTGATACACATATAGCTGAGTATATTTGGAATGGACAGGTGTGTTTCGTTTGTTTCATATCAAGATTGATTGATTGATTTAGTTGTGAATTTCTTCGATAATGTATTAATTGTTAAATGTAAGATCGAGGAGCACTGAAGTGTCTAAGTCATGGTCAGAAAGTGTCATTGTGGAAATGACAATTGAATGGGTCTAATAGGTTTAGGCAGTGGATGTCTAGATCCAAATTGGCTCCCTTGGTGACTGCATCATACCGCTTCGTCAATAAGATTATTGTATCGGGTTTTGTGGAAAGGTGGTAACCTGAGACTAACACCTTTCACATGCCATTTGGTGAGATAACCATCACTTTAGATGATGTTGCATCTATCATAGGCATCCCAGTGACGGGGCAGACTATCTCATATAATGATAGAATGGCATATGAGGAAGCTCAAGCACTCTTTGTTAATGCACTAGAAGTAGAACTCATAGAGGCACATGATGAGCTGATCCAGGTACGAGGCAAATCTGTTAGATTGGAGTGGTTACGGGAAAGGTTTGGCGGAATGTCTGACGATGATGGGGAGGAGATGGTTGACTGTGTAGTCAGAGCTTACCTTCTGTACTTATTGGGATGTACGTTGTTCACATACAAGAGTGACACATGGGTGCCGATCATATTTCTTACACATCTGGTGGATTTGAATAACGTACGTTCATATATATAGGGTACTGCTGCATTGACATACTTATACAGGCAGTTGGGGTTAACAATCCGGCATGAAGTTAAACAAATGGCCGGTTACCCGACTCTATTGGAAGCTTGGGTGTATGAGCACCTCGAATGTTTGGCTCCAACTCCAAACATTCACTATCAGCCCGATCAAGCCCGGGTCCATCGATGGGTCCCTCATAGGGAGTCTGCTCATTTACAAGCACTATGGGAGAGACTTGATTCCATGAGCACTAACTTGGTAATTACGTATATTTCCATACTCATTTTCTATCACATGAAGTTATTATTCTGTATTTTCATATCTGATGCTTGGATTCACTATTTTCAGGTCACTTGGGACCCATATCGTGATGTTAGGCGCTATCACCCTTTCAATGAGGTTGCATACTATCGTGGATGCCTCAAGTGCATGGATGTTGTTGAGCCTTATCATCCGGATAGGGTGCTTAGACAGTTTGGGAGATTACAAACTATTCATCCACCGCCATTAGCCCCCATTCGCGCTACGCAAGGTCCGACTGCCCGTGACTACCATATCGGGTATCAATACATCAATCAAGTTTGGGAGGGATGACCTAATCACCTATGGTCTGCATTGAACCGTAGTCAACCAGTAAGGTGTCCTGCAGATTGCATACCCGAGTATATGGATTGGTATAAACGAGTCTCTTGGAGGATATTACAAAACCGAAACCGTCATTCTAATTTTACGACCCGTCCCGAAGAAGTAGTTTCAAGCAGTATGGTGGACTATGAGCAGCGTAATTCGGATGCACCGTTCATTCTTGATGAAGTGATGGGAAGGGGTGAGGACCATTGGGTTGAAGACCCATGGGGACTATATACCCATGTGAATCAAGTTGCCCATGTGTTACGAGGAATGTCAATTGCCGATGCTCAACGAACCATTCGACATCCCCATATGAGTTCACAAAGCTACACCTGCAGCAGGTTAACAAGGGGAAGAAACACCTAACGAAATTTGAAGAAGTTTGACTAACAAAAATGAAAAATTGTATTTCTTTTTATTTTTGTAATTTGGATGGTTGTTATAAGACTTGGATCCTCTTTTAAATAGTTTTTTATTTGGAAAGTGGTTGTTCTTTTTTAGTTAGTTCAAATGGCTTTTTGGTTATGTTATCTTTGATTATATATTCAGAATATGCTTGAATTGTTACAGATGTAGAAGCAAAAAATTTCAAAAGTACTGGATATGAAAATCTTCAAAAGGGACGAACTAAACATATCTTTAGAAACACAGTGCCGAACAAATGCCATTCGTTTGGCACTGTGTTTTCGAACATATCCATTTTGTTCAGAAACACAGTACCAAACAAATGGCATTTGTTCGGCACTGTGTTTCCGAACATTTTCTGTAATTCTCATCACTTTAAAAACCTGTAATACACATCAAAACCACTACATCCGAGTAGTTTCAAAACTTGTACATACTCTAATGTACATCAAAGCATTCATTAAATACAATAAAAAAACTACTAAAACACATTCCAAATTCTATCAAATGTTTAAAAATACTTGTTACATTCAACATAAACTCGCTTGGATGAGCAGGTAGTTCTATTCAATCCAAATCAATTGTCTCACATGTTAATACGTCTGGAGTTACGAACTCTTTGAATTGTACAATCTGATCCCTGTATGGAGTCTCCCAACCATTCGCAGAAGAATGATGAAATTGTCTCCACTTATTTGCAATAGGCGGAATTTGATGACTAGGTACTAAGAATAATTGAAACAAATGATTTCAATTAACAAAACCTATTGTTCGCTCGTTCCGAAAAGGCGTCGGCACTGGCACAGACAGCAATGGGAGGAAAGTCAGACATTGTTCTATGCTTAAATGGTATAACACCAAATTATAACGAAACGTTATGAGGTGCCCCATGTCAAGCATAGTCATCCAATAGTCCACCGATGGGTTGTCATCATAGTATGATAATGCTTCAACCAATTCCTCAACTCTGTTCTCCACCGCATATAATTGTTTGTAGTGGTCTACATGTGTAAGCAACTCTTGTAATAAATCTCTCCTAACTTGTCTCCATTCATCCTCGGCTAAACCAACCAATCCAGCGATGGCTCTGAAGCCACAGTTACCATCAGGTGCGACGTCCTTTACATGTCGTAAGGTCTCAACCCCACTGGAAATGAGAGAACATAATTATTGATGCTCCTTGACCTCGTACGAATCGTACTAATCTTTTCTCTTCTCTTTGGTTTGCATTCTAGCCGTCCTTTATCTTTAACTTCTGTCATTGCAACTGAGTTAGAAGAGTAGCTATCCTGTGCAGACGATACCAACTCAAATGCGCTTGGATCTCGTCGAGTTGAGGTGTCAACTTTCATACTTGGTCTAACTCTTGTTCTTGATTTTACTTCGGGTTCTATCAAATGAGTACTGTCTAGTTTTGATAGTTCTCGTATCTTCTTTAGAAGTTGCGGTTTTCTTATTGAATCATACTCACTGAACCGTTTTTCAAGTAACTGCAAATCTTCCTTACAATCCAAGCCCATAGAAGAACTTGTTGATGGGGCAATAGGCAACATATCAAGCTTATACCAATGCGGATGTATGCAAGTTAGAGGAATAGGCCGCCATTGACTTATATATTTTGCAATCTCATGCGCACAGGGTAATCCATGTGTGCGTCGAATAACACAACCACAAACACTGGCGTCAATTCCAACTAGGTTGGCTCTCTTGGTTTCTGTTAAGATTTTTTCAAGTGCATTCTTAGAGGCATTACCACGAAGCTCTTTGTATTCGGCCGGCTTAAAATTATGTTGCACAATTGTCTTACTTTTCTCAAATGAAGCTTTGATACCGGTATGCTGCAACTCAAGCAAACTGTGGATTTTAGTCCAAACCGCTTCAAAATTTTCTTGACTTTATCCCAGCTGCCTCTTAAGCCGTGCATGTGAACTTTATGCCCTTTAATGCGAAAGGGCATCCACATTTTTTTGAACCGGTTTGTTTGATCATTTTTCGCTTTTGGCCCTCTTCATGCTTATATTGTCCACTTTTCTCGCATGCAAGGAGTACTCTAACTTTGACACTTATCCGAGCAGTATTTGAAACCTTTATCACAGTGACAAACCCGTTTTTCCTTCATACATCACGAACCCAACTGATCAACGAATCATGACTGTGAAACATCTACAATAAACAATTTTAATACGAATTTAGTAACAAATAATTGTAATTTGAGTAATAAATTCACAGTCGACCTCTTGAGTTATAAACTCACTGGTATAATCCATGACAAAGTCCGATCCAACTTGACTTTCCTGCGTAGAGACATGCAAAAGTATAAAATCAAATATCACTGTTCAGTATGAAACATCCGAACATATGGTGTATGTTAGGAACTGTATGTCCGAACATAAAGCATATGTTCGGATCTACAGTTCCGAACATATGGTTTATGTTCGGACCTGAAAGGTCGTACATATCGGGAACCTGCAACTCATTTCAGGTGAGAAAAATAAATAAAAAAGAGAGGCATAAATAAAATAAAATAAAAAAACACAAAACCAAACAAAGGAACTGACCTTTTCACTACTACTTTGATTTAAAGCTATAATTTGATTGTTGTTTTATTCCTTCATTGCACTAGAAAGTAGAGGAATGTGAGTGAAGATGAGTAGACAAGTGGATGGAGGAAGTAGAGAGTGAGAAGTGGAAAGTGAGATGAGTTAACTAAGAGAAGAAAATGGAGGAATGTGAGTGAAGATGAGTTGCCTAACGAAGATGGAGGAAGTGAAGAGTGAGAAGTGAAGAATGTAAGAAACCATATACCAACCTAAAAGCTTAAGCTGATAGGTGGAAGGCCCATACAGGTATATTAAGACATGACAAGCCTATTACTTAGGCGATGTGGGATGTGGGACTTCCCAACACTCCCCCTCACGTGCAGGCCCAACAGATTTCATGAACGGGCCTGTCACATAGGCTACACAAGAACAACGTCCACGTGGACTGCACAAGAACAACGGGATCGGAACCCGCTCTGATACCATGTAATCAAATGATCAAGAGGAAGAATCAAATGATCAAGAAGTAGAATGAATAATGTACTGTTGTCAAGGTATATGCCTCTTTGTTGATGACTGTTCATTTATAGTACAATGTTACCAAATATTACAGATCACAATCGATCATTTAATAAATACAATTGACTAATTTGTATCATCAAATCTCCTATAATTAGTAGGCTAACAAGGATCCACGTGTGTGGATATGGTCCTAAGATTCTAGATGAATTTAGCCAGATGGGCCTGGGTCATGTGGATCTGCCAATGAACCTGGGTTAGATTGATCTCTTCTACACTCCCCCTCAAATTGATGTCGTTGTGAACAGAGCATCAATTTGGTAGTAAGAAAATCATGACGTGGTCCGGGTACTGATTTGGTAAACAGATATGCAAGTTGATTCTGTGAGGAGACGTGCGGAAGATCAATTACTTCGGAGAGGACATGCCGACGAATGAAATGGCAGTCAACTTCAATATGCTTAGTGCGCTCATGAAAGACGGGATTGTTGGTTATTAATATTGCACTTGTATTGTCAGCATAAAGTGGAGTGGGACCAATAATTGGCACACCAAGTTCCCGAAGAAGTCAACAAAGCCAAATGACCTCACTGCTGGAAGAGGACATTGATCTATACTCAGCTTCAGCTGAAGATTTGGAGACCGTGGCTTGCTTTTTGCACTTCCAAGAGATAATAGATGTGCCTAGAAACATACACCATCCAGTGGTAGATCTCCTAGAGTCAGGGCAACCAGCCCAATCCGCATCTGCATATCCTTGAAGATGAAATGAGGATGTAGAGGAATAGAAGAGTCCATGATGAAGAGAACCTCGAAGATAACGAAGAATTCGACGAACAGCGGTGAGATGGGGTTTATGAGGATTGCTCACAAACTGACTGACAACTTGTACGGCATGAGATATGTCTGGCCGAGTCATGGTTAGATATACTAAGCTCCCAACAAGTCTTCGATACAAAGTTGGATCAAGAAGAGGGTTGCCTTCTTCTCTCCGAATTTTTGTATTTAGTTCTAATGGAGTATCAACAATTTTGGAATCTGTCAGATGGGCCATTGATAATAGATCTTCAACATATTTTCTTTGATGGATGTAAATGCCAGCCTTAGTGCAAGAAATTTCCAATCCAAGAAAATAAGTGAGGGGTCCCAAGTCCTTCATCTTGAAATGGCTCATAAGATAGTGTTTCAAAGCAGTAATACCTGATGCATCATTCCCAGTGATAATCATGTCGTCTACATAAAGCAACAAGAGAGTACAACCAGTACTTGTACGCCGAATAAACATTGAATTATCATTAGGACTTTGAGAAAAAGTCGCACGAAGAATAGCATTTCGACATTTCTCAAACCATGCACGAGGTGCTTGTTTGAGGCCGTAGAGCGATTTTCTGAGATGACAAACATGATTAGATGGACATGCATATCCTGGAGGAGGCTTCATAAAAACCGTCTCACGGAGCTCCCCATGCAAAAAAGCATTTTTGATATCCATTTGCCAAAGAGGCCAATGGCGTATAGCAGCAACTGCCAGTATGGCACGGATAGTGGTCATTTTAGCAACAGGGGCAAAGGTCTCTTCATAGTCTATACCATACTCTTGCTTGAATCCCTGAGCAACAAGACGAGCTTTATATTTATCTAGACTTCCATCTAATTTTTCTTTGATAGAATAAACCCATTTACTACCAATAATTGGAGCTTCGGCTGGTCTTGGAACTAGATCCCATGTGTGATTTGATTCGAGAGCCAGCAATTCTTCCGTCATAGCATCCTGCCATTTGGGTATCTCTTTCGCATGTAATAAGAAAAAGGAATTGAAAGAGAATCAGGGTCACTAAGAAATGCAGAAAGACTAAGACGGCTAGGAGGTTTGGATATACGAGTGGAACGCCTCACAGGTGGATGTGGTGGTGGTGGTGGTGGAGAAAATGTTGCCACAGGTGGATGTGATGGTGGTGGAGGCGGTGCTTGTTGTGGAGAAGGAACAGAGAAACTATCACCTTGTTGTGAAGGAGCCGGCAATGTAGGATGATCGGGAGTAGAAGTAGTTGCAGGAGGCTGCTTCTGTCTTCGACTATAGACCTGTAACATAGGAGGTGATGTGGGATCCTGGAATCGAGGAAGATAAGAAACATCCAAAACATGAGAATTTGACGGAAGAGAATAATAGTGAACATGCTCAACAAATAAGACATTACGGGAAATGCGAGTTCGATGAGCTTCTGGATCATAGCAAACAAATCCCTTATGCTCGTCACTGTACCCCAAGAAGACACATTTAGCTGCTTGTTGAGATAATTTGGTTCTTTCAAATGATGGTAAATGGACAAAACAGAGACAACCAAAGGTTCACAACAAAGAGTAATTTGGTGGAGAGTGATAGATAGCTTCAAATGGTGAGATGTTTTTTAAAACTGGAGTTGGTAGCCTATTGATTAAATGAGTAGCAGTATGAACTGCTTCACACCAAAAGATTGTCGGAACCTTTGACTCGATGAGCAAGGCCCTGACTGTTTCAAGAATGTGGCAATTTTTCCTTTTTGCGATACCATTTTGCTGTGGTGTATGAGGACAGGACTTTTGATGAACAATTCCCTTATCTGACAAAAATGAGGAAAAGTCCCCAGAAATATATTCTCCTCCGGAATCAGAGCGAAGTACCTTGATAATTTTATTAAATTGAGTATGCACGAAATTGAAAATTTTCTTGAAAGTAGGCAAAACTTCAGATTTAGCTTGAAGGAAATAAATCCATGTAAACCTAGAGTGATCATCAATAAAGGTCACATAGTATTTATAACCTAGCCTATTGCATTTTGGTGCAATACCCCAGACATCACTATGAACCATATCAAAGGGAGTACTAGCTCGTGAATCACGTATAGGAAATGGTAAAGTGTGACTTTTGCCTAGACAACAGGAAATACAACGAGAATGTAAAAATGAAGTAAGCATTTTATTATCAACAAAGGTTTCCAAGCAACCATTTCGAAATAAAGATGCTAATCTATCATTATTTAAGTGACCAAGGCGCCTATGCCAAATGGTCCACAAATTGGTCATAGAACTAAGTGAAGTAGCCAAAAGAGATCCAAGGCCAATATCAAGTAGAAATAACCATCCGTGCTTACTCCCTGTCTCGATCACCTTCCCATTTTGCCGGTCCTGTATAACACAACCAGATGAATTGAAGTGAACAGAGTATCCATTATCCACTAACTGGCCAACAGATAGTAAATTAGCAGATAAATGAGGCACAAAATAAACATTAGAGAGAAGAAAAGATTGGTCCTGCGCAGTCTCAAGGGCTATGGATCCAATGCCAGAGATAGACAATTTTTGACCATTAGCAGCAACAATTTTATCATTTCCAGTATATGGTTGGATGGCATGGATATTTTGTTTGACAGCAGTCATGTGGTTGGAGGCCCCTGAGTCTATAAACCACGATGAAGGTGAAAGGGAAGTAGATAAGGCAAGAGAGGGATACCGACCAGAGACACCCATTGAGGTAAATGCAGATGCAACGGAAGCATTGATCATGTCTCGAATTTGTTCTGGTGTGACAGACATAGACTGAGAACAACTGATTTCACTTTCTGCAGCTTGTGCTTGAAGGGCTGGCTTGTTGTAGATGGGTCTCTGTTGATATGAATCAGGCTTTCGTGGAGGTCGGCGAGTACATTCAGAAATGAGATGTCCATTTCTTTTGCAGTAATTACAAAAGTTCTTCTTTCTACAATACTTCGCAACATGCCCAAAAGATTTACATTCAAAGTATTGAACCTGCTGTCCTTGAGTAGTTTTCAGAGCCAGAGTTTCAGACGTAGGAGTAAGAAAGGCCTTCGGATCCTCATTTATATGAGTTTGGGATTGGAGGCGGCTTTCTTCTCTCAGAACCTCCTGAACACAAGTATCAAGATTTGGAGGTACCTCTCTGTTTAATAAAGCAGCTCGGACAGACTCAAATTCAGGCCGTAAGTTCATTAAGAACTGGCTAATATGAGCATTCTTTTGTATCTTAATGACAGAGGAAAGGGCCTCTGTTGGTACATCGATCAAGATCATGGAATCAATTTCATTCCATAAAGTAAGATAGCCATTGTAATAGTCTTGAACTGCCTTGTCTCCTTGCCCATATTTAGCTAATTCAGTCTCTAGGTGAAATTGCCTCTCCTTGTTTGCCTGATGATATAATGTCTTCAGATGATCCCACATATCCGAAGCCTTTTTAAAGGCTTGCAAGGAAGAGCTAATGTTGGATTCAATGGAATTAAGAATCCAAGTAACCACTTTAGAATTATTTTGGGACCAAGTTGCAGCAGATTTAGCATCATCAGTGGGTTGTACAGTTGTGCCATCCAGAAATCCCCTTAGTCCTTTGCCTTTCACAAAGTGTTGGAGATGAAAGGACCATGCCATATAATTTTAACCATTTAATTTAACAGAAATAATATCTTGTTTCTCCATAACCAGCAGAGATAAATTTTTTTTTGAAAGAGAATGAGAAATCTCAGATAAAGTAGTGACCTGAGAAGAGTTCTTGGCAGGAGATATGGAACAGAGGCGGACCCTAATTAATGATTTGGGGTCAGTCGATCAGTCAATCAGTGGAACACTGATATGCCGAGATGCTGATCACACAGAAAGAAGATGCCGGCTTGATCCCAGAAATGATCCTCCTTGGATGATGTTGATGCACGTAAAATAGCAGAAATCTGAATAGAAGATGTTACTGGTTGGGTTGGGTTCAGGTCAAGCCCAACAATGACCAACTCGTATAAGTGAGGTTGGCCCTTTTTGCCTCTCGACTGCTGTGCCCAGAAAGAAAAGGGAAAGGAAGGGCTTATCTGATTTGTTTCAATGCCAGAGAGAGATGGAGAAAAGGGCAGAGAGATGGAGCAAGGGGCGACAAAAAAAAGAGGCTGGCTGTCCTGCGACGACGGAGGAGGCTGTCCTGCGACGATACCGTGACTATAGGGCAACGATGATGGTGGTCTGGGGTGCTTGCAGGTAGTGGCGCAACAACGAGATGGTATGAGCCCTTGATTGAAAAAAAAAATATCTGATACCATGTAAGAAACCATATACCAACCTAAAAGCTTAAGCTGATAGGTGGAAGGCCCATACAGGTATATTAAGACATGACAAGCCTATTACTTAGGTGATGTGGGATGTGGGACTTCCCAACAAAGAATGAGATGGGTGAAAGAAGAATAACAGCTTGTGTGTGAAAAGAAGATGGATTCTGAGTTTTGGTTGGATTATGTTTATTTTGGTCATTTCATGAAGGGGTATGAATGTCATAAAAAAAATTTCGTGTGTTTCAAAATGTAAAATTTGGTATGCCAATAGCAACTCCCAAAGTTAAAATATGGGTTGGGTCAGCAAATTGGGTGGGTTCTCTAGCGTGAAATCAGGAACGCAGCATGCAGATTTCCATGTAAAGAGGGCAAGCCAAACACGAAGTAAAGGATCAGCCTCCAACCAGTATAAAACTCTGGTAAAGTTCTATTTCATTATCAAGAATTTACGATTGAAATTTCTAGCCGGCACGAAAAATCTCCATCCAATTCTGACTTTTCCAAGTCCCATGGCCTTGTGTGATAATACAAGTCACAAACAAAAACGGCTGGAGCAGTAGGCCAGCCTAGTCAGGTACGTTTCCATAATCAGTCCAGCTTCAATGGATCTCTCCGCAAGTTCATTTACAAATCAATGTCAGTTCAAAGTTCAAACAATGCATCTATTCTTCTGGATGTGATCGTTTATTTACAGCTTGAAAGCAAAAAGGTTTGATTCTGGATGCCTGCGTCCTTAGAATTTAGAAACGCTACTTTCTCTCCTCCTTCCTGTTCTTATCTCTGCCAGTGTCCTTGTCCTCGACCATTGTCATGGCCTCTTCCGAGTTCCGTCCTTTAGACGAGAAATCTCTGGTCGAGTACATCAAAGCTACTCCTCGGCTCCTGGATTTGCTCGGAGAAAAGCTCGAAGCTTTGACAATCAAGGAAGTTGGGGACGGTAATCTCAACTTCGTCTACATCGTCGTCTCTGCCACGGGCTCCGTCGTCATTAAGCAGGTAATTCATTTGATGCCCACTTCACGAAAAAGCTTTGATTTTTCTATGCATTTGCTAATTTCTTACTTAACAATGATCAACTCACCTGTTTTTATACTGTTTCTTAGACTTGATTGTATTATTACTCCCACTTGGGTAAATGGGGCTTTCAAATCGGACCCGGATGTGGAAAGGCGGGTGCTTTTTGTTCATCTTTTGTGTATATGGGACTGCAGTTTGATAACTGGTACCCCCTTTGAAGTGCCCACAAGATGGGCAATTAGAAAAATGAGAGGCACCAGAGTGGGGTCAATCTGTGTGATCTTTTATTTTATTTATGTATATATAAATGCATATTTTTTGTGGGGTTCCATTAATTAATCAATTAGTTTTTTCAGAGCCTATCTTGGCAGTGTGGTTTGCCATTCAATGATGATTTACAAGTGATTTGATATCGCCAGGAGTGATTAGTGTGCATTTCTTAATTTGTTCTTATTTTTAAGAATCAAGGTTTATCATGAACTTTATCTTTAGTGATTTGGTGCTGAGATGGATGTTGTTTTAAAGAGATTCTGTGCTGAGATGATATTAGGAAAGAGGAGGGGAAGGAAGGGGAAAGAACGGTCTTTGTGTGGTTAGGAGGTGGACTAAAAACACAGCCGGATTAAATTGTGTGGATATTAAGAGTTTAAAATCAAGGGTGACAAAGCAGTAAAAGAAGTTCCAATGTAATATCCAGCTGCGGATCCGGTTTGTATGAGTGTCAAATTGGGCTTGCCAATTCATAGGGGGTGGCTTGTGTTGAGGGCTAAAGGGACCTTAGGTGCATGTTGATATTGCTCACTTTGGTTCTCATGGGATGATTTCGCAATTTTAACGTGGATTGATAGCAAACCCAGTTATACAAGTTCATTTTTAGTAGACATGACCTACCCCATATTGATGGATGAGGCTAGAATGATGATAATGATGAGGATAATCTATGGTGGGAAGGAGGAAAGAGGAGCCTTGATGATGGTAGAAATGTGGTATCTGTTAAGAGAAGTTGTCTTTGCTTGGAAGACAAACTCCTTCATTGCTGGAGTTCTACCCCTCCCATTGTTGGAAGTACCTTCCCTATGATGCCCATATACGGATTTGAGTATGGACACGAATACGAGGATGAGTATGACTATGCATTTTTGAAAATTTAGGACACGGATACGGATATGAGTGTCCTAATTTTTTCCTCGGATCACTTTTGAATCAATGAGATTATCATAGTTTATATTCCTTTTTAATATATATATATATAGATATATAGATATATATATTTTTAATGTTGAGAAGTAAGAAAATTTACAAAACTGTATGAAATAATGGACTTGGTAAGTAGGATATGCAAAACTTGTACCCTAGAAATATTGGTGTAGTATTGGGTACTGATACAAGTATCGCATTGGTCCGACATGGATACATTGGGCTTGTACAAGTATGTGGGATTGTGGCTACATAGACACTCCGCCTTACTCCACTGGAAGCACCAATGCTCATGAATTTGCCGTATGTTAAACAACTAGAAAGAATCTATATCTACATGCTGAGGGCTCTCATTGTTAAGGAACAGACTGATGGATCCAAATCAATAAAAATCAATCAATTCGGCAGGACATACATGAGAAGAAAACATGCGGTGAAGGTGAAACATGGCATGGGAAAATAGAAGAGCCTTGGAGGAGCTGCTGAAGAACCTCTAGACATCAAAGAGACACAACGGACTACAGAGTTATAAATACTGATCCATTGGCTCACAAGGTTGGTTGGATTCTATCACTGAGAAATTGCCGAACTGCATGTATAACATGTTGGATGTGGACCCACATGACTAAATGTCTAACCTACATGCATGTTGAAGGAGCTCATCTAACAATTCTCTGTTTATGAAGAATTTCTAATTGGGCTTAGGTTAACATGGCATTGAAATCCCAACTAAAATCCAACTCCTTGATGGAAGAGGGGTTAGCTAATCTTTTATTTTAAATTAGATTGGTTGGTTTTTCCTTTGTGATTTTTGCGCAAGGGTGGCCATCAACTCAACTTTGTGATAGGGTGAGCCGGTGAGGCATATAGGAGACGAGATTAAACCAGTAAGGGCTTTAGATTAAGAATCCAAGTACCATAACATGACCCTATCAATCTATTATCACCCAGCTATGCATCAAGTACAGTTTTCACTTTTCTGTTTGGCATTGCACAACTCCATGATCTGTGCGAAGATCACTCCTTCCAACATGTGGTGTCAGAACTCATCATCGTCGTCGTCGTCATCATCATAATCATCATTTTTATGCAATTCAGTTTTCTCCTTTTCTTGTATTATTAGTTTGAAATTAATCCGTTGCATGTTAGTACCCTAACTCCTGACTTTGTTTGCTGAAAGGTTATGAGTGTCCAAGAATGTGAAAATTACATGCTATGTTTCCATATTTTTCAAGTTCAGTACGTTTCCTAAGGCTTACTTGTCCATTGCTTTATGCATCTCAAATCATCACTCTAGCCAAACAAGCAACTTGACCAGTGACTGAGGTTATTGATTTGTTCTTGGAAGTTTGGTTTTTTGCCATCTGCATGAGTAGTTCATATCCCAGATTGTCTCTTAATCTTTCCCAAAGAGGTCGACCACCTCAGATATTGCTGGAATCAGTATCGAGTTTGACCGCTTCAGGTATTGCTGGAATCAGTATCTTGTCGGGTATGAGTTCTGGATCTAGACAAGTCTGGAAGACTGGATCTTATATTGTAATAATTTGACTAGGTTAAATGACAGGTTTTGGGAGGCAGATATGGAGACAGAATACGTCTATTGACAGAGGCTGACACAGACTATATTTTAACCTTTAACAGAACTAGAACAGGACTGATATATGGATGTTTTAGGGGCTGTAATGGGGTCTTTTTAGAACAGGGCTTAGGTACAATTACTGTTGTTGATCAGATGCTGTTAAGGGGCGATCAGGTGGGTTTAGGCTGGGCTTTGGTTCTATTACTGGGTTGTAAGTTGTAACTTGTAAGCTGTAACAGCCTGACAGGGTTGTATAAAAAAAGTAAAAGAATCACAAAAGCATGTACAATTTAAAGAACATGTTTAAAAATTTTACGTTCTAAAGTGTTCTGAATAAAACTAGAAACAATTTAAAGTTTTAGATTTAGTTTGACCTTTTTTATTATTATTTTTTCTACTTCACTCATCAGCTGGTTCTTAAAAAACAGATGGTTTTAAATGCTAAGAATGACTCAATGGTCAAACTGTATGGTTCCTGTGGTTCAACCAAAGGAAAGCAGTTTTGGTTAAACCAGACTGCAACATGTGGTAATTCTGGTTCAACTGGGTCGGATTGCCCTGTTCAGTCTGGTTTTAAAACATTGGATAAAACTGAGTCAGCACCTTGTTCTTCTTGGAGTTATTACACCAAGAAGAGCGGCGTCATTACATTCAAGTTTGCATGGAATCTTCACTACACATAGAAATGAAGAATTAGTTTTGGTTGAAAGTTTATTAAACTAGAGTTCTTTAAACTGCTCCAGATTACAATATAAAGGTTATCCGGGTTTGCTAATGGCAGGGCTAGGAATCAACCACTTCCCTTTAGTATATATTTCTAAAATTAAAAAAGAACTATTTAATGCTAACTGACAAAACAATTCAAACTGTGACTGACATGCAGTATTGTGCAAAGTGCAAACTCATAAAAGCCTTTTCCTCACATTCAAATGACATAAATGAAACCCTAGGATAGGGTTGTGGGACTCATCCTGGATCTCCTCCTGTAGACCTCTAACGCCTTTGATGTTTCTCCATCTCTCCCCGGATTGAGATGGCCCAACTCTGACAGGTGTATGGCTTGATACTGCTCCTTCAGATTTGGATCTATCCACTGAAAATCTGTAGCACTGATCCAAGTTCTGTTGAAAAGAGTTTGACCTTTCCCTCTGACTAGATCATGATATCCACCCAATCCGTGTGGGTACCAATTGATTCTCAAGTTCATCTTAAACTTTTTTTCTTTCAATTTAGGATGGTCACTGTCTTCAATGCTTGTTGCTCATAATTCTCATCCATGTGATGAACATGGTTGATGTTTAATTCTTTAAGGTTGAAAGTGGAGCTGATGTTTAGATCATTGAGAAACACTAGGACATGCCTCCGATTTCTTTTTGCCTCTTGGACTTATTTCTAATATTTTATGGTCTCGACATTTCGGATGCAACTTTTTGAATTTTTCCAAGGAAATCTCTTGGGCCATGGTCATTCCTATCTGTAACAGTGACTATGTTTCCAAGGACAAAACTTAACAAACTGTTGATGTGCATCAGCATGTTTCTTTTTGCTTCTTATCACTATCCAAATTATCTGTTGCACTTAATGAAATATTTCAAATGTGTATGCCAAATGTTTAAGTTTCTTCAATTGAATATGGCTTGAACATGATGGGCATATTTTGTCATCCTGAACCTTTTTGCTTGGGATTTAAAACTAGAAGTGTTCATAAATGTTTAGTGGGATTTTGATTCATTCAAATCGTATATCCTTCTTAAGAGTAAAAAGAAATTTGAGTTTTGAATGTTCTTAATGCATGAAATGTTCTCTACTCTCAATTTGTTTTGGTTATTCTTAGATTTTGATTACAAGCTACTATCCGAAGTGTGTACCATGAAATTTCAAACTATTCAATTTTCTTTTCTTATTGATAGGACAATTGAATGTTTTCCTCTTCCTCTCATTTTAAAATCTGATGATTCTGTTGCTTGAGATGTCAGGCACTTCCATATATCCGTTGTATTGGAGAGTCATGGCCAATGACAAAGGAACGTGCCTATTTCGAGGCACTTGCCTTAAAAGAGCATGGTCATTTGTGTCCAGAGCATGTTCCAGAAGTTTATCATTTTGATCGGATTATGTCTTTGATTGCAATGCGCTACTTGAAGCCTCCTCATATTATTTTGAGGAAAGGCTTGATTGCTGGAATTGAATATCCACTGCTTGCAGATAATATGTCAGAGTACATGGCAAAAACTCTTTTTTCTACGTCCCTTCTTTACCATTCTACTGCAGTACACAAGAAGGCAGGTAAAGTGTAATGCATAGTTGCTTTCCCTATTTTTTCTCTGAGTTCCTTGTTGCAAAGAAAGCTTTTTTCTGGTGAAATTCCTATTGCAAAGAGGGCTTTTCGTGAGCTAGTACCTTGATATATTGATTCACCAACACGCTAGTGACATCTGTGGATCTGATACCACTGGTGTGATCACAAATATTGTAGTATGAACTAAGTCAGGTGCTTGCTCCTTGCAACACTTATGAATATATTGAACAAAAAGTTTACATCAGTCCCTTTGTTCAGGGATCTGATTTCAGTAATGGATTACAAATAATATTCTAAATGATACATAAGATAGGTACAAAAGAAACATGCCTGCAGAAGCATATAGTATGGTTTCCTCCAAGATTCGAAGTGACTCCAATAATGATATATCTTTATTTTCTTCCAAGATCGAACACCGTTGTAAAAAAACTGAAAAAAAAAAAAATGCTAAAGAGAATTTTGGATTGAATTGAGTGATCTCCCATTGTGGTGTGATCCTTTATATTAACCTCTTTCTGTGTTTACAAGATAACTCCAATGAATCTTCTCCTTATTACAATTAGTCAAATATTCTTAGTACAAAGAACTTGGATAATGAGAATTGAGAATTAGAAATCCCTGTGGTACACCTTTGAGGTATACAAATACATGTCCTCCACTAGGTTCGGTAGTCCGCATGACTATCATATTTAATACTCCCCCCTCAAATTGATGCCAGAGGATCAACCAGCGACAATTTATGTACAAAAAACTGATGCCGGTCACAAGTTAATGCGTTTTGAAAATGTCAGCAATTTGAAGATTGAAAGGCACGTGTAGGAGAGTAATTGTGTTATCATCAAGAGCATCCCCAATGGAATGGCAATCGACTTCAATAGTCTTTGTTCTTTCATGAAAGACCTGATTTGCTACTATTTGAATAGCACTTGTATTGTCCATATGAAGAGGAGTTGGATGGCGCTGAGGGAATCTAAGTTCAACAGTAGTCGACAAAGAAAAATAATTTCGGAACAAGTAGAGGACATGTCTGGAGAGACACTAAATATCACAAGAGAGTGAGCAGATATCTTCTCGGACTAGCATACTCATAGACGGACTACCCTACTTTAAGTCCACATGTTTTATATGTTGTAATTAGGGAAGATTAGTATCTCACGGGAAAGATTGGAATATATAATTGTAGTTTAATTGTAATAATATTTGGGACCTTGATTGTCTGTGATTCGATCATGATTATAGGCAATTGGGTTTCTAACACGTGTCGACCACTAAAGGTGGTAAGACAATCTGTCTCTCTTTTCAATTGTCTCATTATTATGGTATGAGTGCCATAGGCTCTTTCATTCCTTCTCTTCTCTTTTTTGAAGATCTAGTCTTCATCAGAAAAAGTCCTCTGAATCTCTTCAGAATTTTTTTTCATCGACAGAATTTAGTAACGACCAAGGATGAAAATATCGGTATCGGCGGGCGTAGCGGCCCGCCGCCAAACCGATACGAAGCGGGCGATACGTAGCGTATCGGGGATACGTATCGGCGTAGCGGTGCGATTTTAAAAAATCGCCAAAAAAATCTGAAAAAATTCCAGAAAATCCAGAAAATTGTAAAATGAAAGAAAATGTAGTTCTTTTGCAAAAGTAAGTAAGAAAAGGGGGCGTATCGGTGCCCTCAATATATGAGGTCCTGTATCGCTGTATAAATAGAAAATAATAGTAATGATTAGTTTTTTCACATGTATTCATGTTTCTTAGTCATGTTAACTTAAAAAGTAATGAAAAGCTCATTAAAAAAAAATTAGAACATGAAATAAAGGCTAAGAATTAAGAAGACTTAAGAGTTAGGTCATTAGTGAACATTGAACAATCAAATATCAATACTTCAGCATTCAAGGTTCAAATTCAATCAAGTGAATGAACTATGAAGTGATCAACAATCAACATTCAACACCAATTTAGAAATGACAAAGAGAGTTGAGAGTTAGTGAAAGAAATAGGAAATTAGGAATACCTTGATCACCACCAAAAGGAATGTCTACCAAGATTCAATGGGCTATGGTTATCCTCATCCCCATCAGTGTTATCATTTCTATTGGCACCATATTGAATTTGATATTGATGAGTATTGGGATCCACAAATCCAAAGAAGCCAGCCGCACCCACATCATAGGAACTTGGAGGAGGTGGAGGTGGTCCAGGTGGATATCTACCATATTGCGTTTCACCATAGTCACCATATGAGTAGGACCCCGAAGTTGAAGACTGTTCTTCTCCTTGTTGTACTTGACCATATGGAAAAAAGTCAAAATACTGTGAGTGTGAGGGTCCTTGTCCACTGTAACCAGGGTTCCACGAATCAGTCCATGATGCCGCTTGTTGTCCTCCAAAATCTCCACCCCTATTTCCTTGCTCAGTACTACCTCCAGCCCCAGGTGGTGAATCTCTTCGGCGCCGTTGATAACCACGGCTTGGATCAAATCTTCCAGATGGAGGTAACTCCTGTACTTCCTCTACAGGAATGACATCGTCTTCATCATGTTGATAGTATTCACTAGTACCACCTGTCCCACTGTCTCCTCCTCCATCTCCTCCACCATGACTACTTGAAGAGACTGTGGTGGAACTAGCTTTCTCAGAAGCAGGTTCTTTCCCACTCCTCCTAGTCCGTATACTGGTACATTCTCCTTGAGGTGGCTGACCTTTTGCAGGTGCCTCACCCATGTCCTCACCTATCAACTCTTGAACCGTTTCCTGAAACCCCGGATCTGAATCTAGCAGTGGATCCTCTATCTCGGCTAGCCATGGGAGTAAGGGATCGTCATCTCTAAATATGTTATCCAAATTAATGGGACAATAATCGGGACTATCCCTTACCCTTCTCTCCCTAATTCTGTGTCTCAACTTCAGATTGTAATGACAATACACAAGCTTGTTGAGTTTCTGCATGGTAAGCCGATTCCTGACCTTCGTGTGGATCAGAGAGAAAGTGCTCCAATTTCTTTCACAGTTGGAAGATGCTGTAGTTTGACTAAGGATGCGAACAGCTGCACTCCTTAGATGTGGAGCACTCTCTCCAAAATTCATCCACCAATCAGCTGAAATGCAAAAAATAAATAAAGAAAATTAGATCGTATCACAAGATATCTGCAATGTGGATATGTCTTTTGTTTATAGTCATACTCATACCAGGTGGCATCTTTCCAATCGATCGTATCACAAGAGGGTCAGCAAAGGTTCCTTTCCTTTGTGTATAGAATGTAACGACAGTTTAGTGATATCAGACATTGTGATCTGACAGTGGGGCAAAATTGGTTGAAGATTTTACCACTAGGGTTGCCTCTTTTTTTTATCAAGAATATTGGTTTTTTTTTCTTGGTTTTTTCAGCGAGAAAAGGGTTAGTCATTTACCCTTTTTCTTTTTTCAGAACCAAATTTCATCATCATCGTTGATCTTTATGATCAACGGTCTGGCCTACCTCAAACTTAAAGGCTTGGTACGAAAATAGGTGCCTGTGTAACCTGGAGGTTAGTTTGAGATTCCGACTCTCATTTTAAAGTTCTTGCCAATCAGCAGCACTCTAGGTTGGTTGACCCATATAGCTGTTGTTTGCATGAATTTCCGATTGGGCAGTAGTCAGTTTGCATTATTGATTTAATTCCTTTGTTGTAATTGCTATTTCGTCGTCGCCAATGTGCTGACAGTGACAGCTCAGTGGCATAGGCATGCCACAATGAAGCGGGCAACGGATCCTCCACTCTCACGGTCGGCGTTAACCATGCCAGCGAAGCACTCAATGAAAGATTAATAAATTTCTATTTCATCTTCCCATCTTCCCTACACCAAAATGGAGAAAAGTGATATCATCCCTATTCGCTTGAATGGGAAGAATTATATGGGGTTGGTCCTTTCATCTCAATCACTTTGTGGAAGGCTAGGACTTGATATTTAGAAGGAACTGCAGCATCTTCCTTAGATGACAAAACTAAAGCCACTTGGAATGAAAATAACTCCAAGGTGGTTATATGGATTTTCAACTTCATTGCGCCCTCGAGTGCTCTATCACTGCAGTCCTTTATCAAAGCTTCATACAAGTGAAAATATTTACAGAAATTATATCATCAGACAAATAAGGCACAAATCTTATTTACACATTGAATTGGCTAAATACTATCAATGTGATAAAATAGTGCAATAATGTTATTGTGGCTTTCTAATAAAAATGACTATGATTTTAGCTCTGCGCCTTCAAAGTGTCAATCCAGGCCATCTGCGCAGGCCCATCTGGGCCCCAATTGTATTTTAAGTTAGCTATTGTAGTTTAGTTTAATTACAATTATTCTAGTCCTAACTTAGGTACACTTTCTATATTAGGTAGCTCTAATTTAGTATTTCAATTTTATAAGGATTCTGTAATCAGGGCAATCGACCCTTATATATCTGAGATGAAGTCTACCCTTATATATCTGAGATGAAGGGGACACAATTATTCATCACAATTCTCTCTCTCTATTTTATGTTTCATCTTTTCAAGATGACAGGGTATCGGAGCATGGTCGACATCTTTAAAATCTTTCTTCAAGATCCTCCTAGTCATCTTCCAAGTTCTGGAAGCCCTCAGAAGAGACGAGTCCCTTCAGTCTGATCATCTTGGGTCATCCTTGATCATCTCAGATCAAACGTCGCCCCCCTAAGATCGAAATCACAGCAACAGCGGAATAGCCAAACAAGGGTTGCCTGATATTTCTCTTGTTTATGGTGATTTTTCCAGCAATTTTTGCTCATCAGAGGTAGGCCATGTACCATATCTTTTGATATTTCAGTTTTATCCAACAGATTTCATCACAGCCGTTCAAAATTGTGGATTTTGATCCGTTTTGAGTGGTACTTCTTCCAATAATTGAGAAATCGCTCTGCCCTTCCAACCCCATACTCTGATCAGACCTTTGATCATCTACTGGAGCCCACGTGGACATCCTTCCACTGACGACCAAGGACGTGTTCTGCTGTTGTTTTATATTTCCTGTTTCTGGCTGTTTCTGGATAGATCTGCTACTGCTTGCTGCCTTCCTGCTCTTCTTGATATATCCAGAGATTGGTATATCTGCTGCTGCCTGCCTGCTCTTCTTGTGTTTTTTCTTCTTCCCTGCTGCTGCTGCTGCTTTTTTTTCTGCTGTTCTCTGCTGCTGTGAGATCTTCATCACTACTGTGCTGCTGCTTCTGCTGCTCTTCCCAAATTGATCCCAACTCTGATTTAACCTTTGATCATCTACTGGGGCCCACGTACTGCATCCCTAAATTGATCACTGATCTGAACCTTCTGTTGGTTCCCACGTCCCTTGCTGCTGCTGTTGTTTGGCATTCTTACTAGTTTGCTATTAATGGAGAAATCTGAAATTGCCCTAGTTCGTTTCGATGGGAAAAATTACACATCGTGGGCCTTCCAGTTTCAAATCTATTTAGAAGGGAAAGAACTCTGGGGCTACATGGATAGTTCTGAACCTAAACCGGAGGACGATGACAAGAAGATATTAGCCTGGAAAACTAAGGATACTAAAATATAAACTTAAGCTTTGTTGACCCTTATTTTATTCTCAATCTAAAACCTTGTAAATCTACCCGTGAGATGTGGGATTGTCTTAAAAAGATTTATCAACAAGGTAATGCTGTTTGACAAATTCACTTGGAGCTCGACATCTCCCAATTTTCTCAAGGCATCCTGTCTATACAGGAATATTACAATGGGTTTCGACGGATGTGGTCTGAATATGATGAAATCAAGTTTGCCACTGTGTTTGAAGTACTTCTACTAGAATTACTTCCCTTGCAACAAAATAGCAATCGGGACCAGTTTCTCATGAAACTTGGTCTGGAGTTTGAGACCGTCAAATCAAACTTAACAGGCTCCTCTTCCAAGCTTAGATGACTGTTTTCAGGAACTTTTGCCAGAGGAACGTCTGGTCACAAAAATAACTCTGGAACAACAGAGATCTACTGAGGCTCAACTTGCCTATGCCGCCACAACCAGACCACTTTCTCGGGACATCAGTAAAGTTCAGTGCTATAACTGTAATAAATACTGTCATTATGCAAATCAATGCAAGGCTAAAATCTGTAAATATTGTAAGGCCATTGGTCATGTTATTGAAGAATATCGAAAGAAGGCTCAAATTTCTACTTCCTGCAACTATGTGCCGTCAGCACTTGGCACTTATAATGTACAGTCAGCTCGTAGTGCTTACACAATGACTTCTCAACAATTTGCACCCTCTGACTTCGGTGGTTCCCTATAGTTTGATTCTTGTTCACAGCCTGGTTCCTCATCCCATTATGCGTCCTCAGTGCTTCTCACTCCTGAAATGGTAAATCAAATGATTATTAATGCCTTAGCATCCATGAACATCTTAGCTACTGATTTGTCTCTTTCTCATACGTGGTACTTAGATTCTGGCGCAAGTTACCATATGACATCTTCACCCACAAAATTACAATATGTTGTTCCTTACACTGGTAATCTTACTGTCCAAATTGCCAATGGAAACCATCTTTCTATTGTTAGAGACTCTTGAACCAAACCAGAAGCAACAAGAGAGAGAACAGAAACATGCAAGACAATTGCATATCATTGTATATTGATTTGTATTGACGATGGTTACATATATAACACTGTAGCCTAAATTAGTGGATCTGATTAAGATCTGATTACAAGATTACAGGCATAGTTAGGGAAACTAATATCTATCTAATATCAAGTGACAACTCATACAATGTTGACTTGTGGGCTGACCCAATACATGGGTTGTGGGCTGACCCATTGGTCAAGCTGACCTGCTGCTGACCTGCTTCTTTACACCTATCACCTCTGTTGGTGATACTCCTGGCCCATTACCATTAACCAATGTTTTAGTGTCTCATCTTTCTACCAATTTAGTTTCTGTTGGTCAACTAGTTGAGGATAATTACAATGTCTCATTTTCTTCTTCTAGTTGTGTTGTGCAGGACCGGGAGTTGGGGGAAGTGATCGCGAGGGGGCCTAAGCGTGGCAGACTGTTTTCCCTACTAGTGTCTACATATATTTAGAATAAATGAATAAATCTTTACACCAGTTGTTTTGGTTTTTTCTTGAGAATAATTCTTAGTTGTGGCATAATAGACTTGGTCACCCGAATGCTTCTACGATGTCAACTTTATTTAAATCTGGATTATTAAATAAAACTATTGATTCTGTTTCTTTTAAATGTGATGCTTGTAAATTTGGCAAAAGTAAAATTTTACCTTTTCCTCACTCCACCATTCGGAGTACTGAATGTTTTGACTTAATTCACAGCGACGTTTGGGGCATTGCTCCTCACTTTTCCCATGGACATTTCAAGTACTTTGTTATATTCATTGATGACAATAGTAGGTTTACTTGGGTTTATCTATTGCATTCCAAGTCTGATGTTCTTAATGCATTTCAATTTTTTCTTAGCTATGTTGAAACCCAAATTTCAAAATGCATTAAAACTTTGCGCTTGGATTCAGGGGGGGAGTATGTTTCCAATGATTTTCAGTCTTTCCTAAAGACTAATGGAATTATTTTCCAGCGTACCTGTCCGTATACTCTACAACATAATGGAATCACGGAACGGAAAAACATGCATCTCCTTGATGTAACTCGAACACTACTGATTGAATCATCAGTTCCTCCTCGTTTTTGAGCCGAAGCTCTCACAACTGCAGTACATCTCATAAACCGCCTTCCATCACCTACCATTGCTCAATTAACACCGCATTTTAAATTGTTTGGTCATCATCCTATGTTTGATCATCTACATACCCTTGGTTGTATTTGCTTCGTTCATCTACCCCCCACAGAATGAACAAAATTAACTGCACAATGTCACCGGTGTGCATTTTTGGGTTATGCTAGTAATAAAAAAAGGTTTTGTTTGTTATGATCCTATTGGTCGTCGAATCAGGGTTTCTCGCATTGTTATTTTATTTGAAAATCAATATTTTTTTTCAAATTCACTTAGATTGTCCTCATCCATCTTCTCCTGCTATCTTACCTGGTTTTTCAGATAAAACAATTGTTACTAGGTTTCATCATGACTTTGTTTATCATCGTCGGGAAAAACCTACCACTGCAGATGCCCATCCTCTTGATCCTCCACGGGCAACTGGTTCTCATATCATGCGTCGCTCCTCCAGAATTTCTAGAGCTCCCGAGCGGTATGGATTCACACACACTTCCTTGATGACAACCCTTTCTTTTGTCTTTATCCCAAGTTTTTATTTGCAGGCAGTACAACATGATAGTTGGAACTAGGCTATGAAGGCAAAATTGGACGCATTGGATCAAAATCACACATGGGACATTGTGGATTGTCCTTCAGTAGTTAAACCCATCGGTTGCAAATGGATCTACTTAATTACACTTAAATCTGATGGCTCATTGGATAGACACAAAGCTAGACTTGTTGCACTCGGCAACGGGCAAGAATATGGGATTGACTACGAGGAGACGTTTGCACCTGTGGCAACAATGACTACAGTTCAGTTACTTATCGCCATTACTGCCTCTAAATCTTGGCCATTATACCAAATGGATGTCAAAAATGCCTTTCTCCATGGGGATTTGAAAGAAGAGGTCTATATGCGGATACCACAGGGAGTAACCTCTCCATCTAAGAAACATGTCTATCGCCTACGTCTATTTATCGTCTGAAGCAAGCCCCTCGGGTTTGGTTCGAAACTTTTAAGGGTTGCCTTTGCACGAGTGGCTTTACTCAATGCCCTTACGATCCGTCTCTTTTTCTGCAAACAACATCTATTGGTGTTAGTGTTCTTCTTGTGTATGTTGACGACATTATTATCACTAGCACTGATGATGGTATGATCAAGTCTATCCAAGCCTCTCTACGAGATTCTTTCCATATGAAGGATTTTGGCCCATTGCATTATTTTTTGGGGCTAGAAGTGCATCAATCTCCCAAAAGCCTGTTTCTTAATCAACACAAATACACATCTGATCTTATTGAGCTTGCTGATCTCCATGACTATACGCCCGTTGATACACCGGTAGAAGTCAATCTCAAATTGAGTAAAGATAATGGTGACCTTCTTCCTAATCCACATACCTATAGGCGCTTGGTGGGTAGTCTTTGTTAGTTTGACATTTGGAGAGATGATATTCAGAAAATAAAGAGAGAAAGTGAGAGATGAATGTCGTCCCCTCCTTTGGATCGACTGATGTATATATAAGGGCTTAATACCCTAATTACAATCAATTACAATCAATTACAAATCTAAGATCCTAAAATTAAGTAACAACTTTGACTAATTACAAAGCAATAAATGGGTACAATAAATGGGCCAAAATGGATGGGCCCAAAATGGATGGGCCTGGATTGACACCCCCCCTCAAATTGATGCTGGGGAGTCATAAAGCAGCAATTTGGAGACGAAAAATTGATGGCAAGGCCGAGGAAGTCCCTTTGTGAAGATATCTGCAAACTGAAACTCTGTAGGGACATGAGGTAGACTAATGACATCCCGCTTAAATTCATCCCGAATAAAGTGGCAGTCAACTTCAATATGCTTGGTGCGTTCATGGAATACTGGATTTTCAGTGATTCGGATAGCCCCAGTATTGTCGACATGCAATGGAGTAGGAGAGGTTTGAGCGAACCCGAAGTCCGAAAGAAGTCCCCGTAGCCATAAGACCTCAGAACAAGCAGAAGACATTGCCCTATATTCAGCTTCTGTGGAAGATCGAGACACCCGTTCTTGTTTCTTGCATTTCCAAGAAATGAGAGAATTGCCAAGGTACATGCACCAACCAGTAGTAGAACGGCGTGTGTCCTGACAGCCTGCCCAGTCAGCATCTGCATAAGCGGTCAGATGAAGAGGATTATCCGTTGGATAATATAAACCACGAGGGGCGGTTCTTAACAGATAGCGGATAATGCGCTTCACAGCTGCCAAATGAAGGTGGCGAGGAGCTGTCATAAACTGGCTCATAAGATTAACAGCATAGGATATGTCAGGTCTAGTGATGGTGAGATAGACAAGACTTCCCACCAGGCGCCGGTATGGTTGAGGATCAGGAAGAAGATCGCCATCATCCCTACTCAGCTTGAGATTTACCTCGACAGGTGTATCAACAGGCGAAGAATCATGGAGGTCAGCCAACTCGATAAGATCTGATGTGTATTTGTGTTGATTAACAAATATACCTTTGGAAGATTGATGCACCTCTAAGCCCAAAAAGTAATGCAAGGGGCCCAAATCCTTCATATGGAAGTAAGTCCGGAGGGAATCTTGAAGAGATTTGATCATACCATCATCCGTGCCAGTGATAATAATATCGTCAACATACACTAGAAGCACCGTAACCCCAGTAGAGGTGCGGCAAAGAAAGAGAGATGGATCATAAGGGCTTTGAGTAAAGCCACTTTCGCATAAGCGACCCCGAAAGGTTTCGAACCATGCCCGAGGGGCTTGCTTTAGACCATAAAGCGATTTCCGCAGCCGACAGACGGACCTCTTGGAGGGAGAGGGAACACCTTGTGGTATACGCATATAGACCTCTTCTTGCAAATCCCCATGGAGAAATGCATTTTTGACATCCATTTGGTATAATGGCCAAGACTGCGATGCAGCAATGGCGAGAAGTAACCTAACAGATGTCATCTTTGCCACAGGTGCAAACGTCTCCTCATAGTCAATGCCATACTCCTGTCTGTTTCCGAGTGCCACAAGTCGAGCTTTGTGTCTATCCAACGACCCATCAGATTTAAGTTTGACCGAGTAGATCCATTTGCAACCAATGGGCTTAACTGCTGAAGGGCACTCCACAATATCCCACGTGTGATTCAGAGCCAATGCATCTAATTCCTCCTTCATGGCCTGGTTCCAGCAATCTTGTTGGACAGCCTGCAAATAAGAACTTGGGATAGAGAGAGAAGAGAGGGTGGTCATCAAGGAAGTATGTGTAAATCCATACCGCTCAGGCGGTCTAGAAGTTCTGGAGGAGCGACGTAAGGCAGGAGTAGGCGTGGAACCATTTGTCGGCGGAGGATCAGGAGGAGGGCCATCTGCAGTGGGAGGTTTCTCCCGTCGGCGGTATACAAAACCAGGATTAAACCTAGTAACAGAGGGTTGTTCTGAAAAACCTGGTAAGAGAGCTGGGGAAGAGGGAGGAGGACAATCCATGTGAGTTTGGAAGAAATATTGATTTTCAAAGAAAATAACATTTCGAGAAATCCTGATACGACGACCAATGGGATCATAACAAACAAAACCTTTTTGATTAGTGGCATAACCCAAAAAGGCACACCGGCGAGATTGGGCTGTTAGTTTCGTTCTTTCTGTGGGAGGGAGATGAACGAAGCAAACACAGCCAAATGTATGTAGGTGATCAAATACAGGATGATGACCAAATAATTTAAAATGAGGTGTTAAATTATCAATGGTAGGTGATGGAAGGCGGTTAATGAGATAGACAGCCGTGGTGAGAGCTTCAGTCCAAAAACGAGGGGGAACAGATGATTCTATTAAAAGAGTCCTAGTGACATCAAGAAGATGTCTGTTTTTCCGTTCCGCGACTCCATTTTGTTGTGGAGTGTACGGACAGGTACGTTGAGAAATGATTCCTTTATTGTTTAAAAAGGATTGAAAGTCCTTGGAAACATACTCCCCCCCTGAGTCTGAGCGCAAAGTTTTAATGCATTTAGAGAATTGGTTTTCAACATATTGAACAAAAAATTTAAATGCATTAAGAACATCAGACTTTGAATGTAATAAATAAATCCACGTAAATCTGCTGTAGTCATCAATGAATGTCACAAAATACTTGAAATGACTATGGGAAAGGGTCGGGGCAATGCCCCAAACATCACTGTGAATTAAATCAAAACATGCAGTGCTCCGAGTGTGAGAGTTTGAAAATGGTAAAGTTTTACTTTTACCTAATTTACAAGCATCACATTCAAAAGAAGCAGAATGAACAGGTTTATTTATTAATCCAGATTGAAATAATGTAGACATTGTAGAAGCATTCGGATGACCAAGTCTATTATGCCACAAACGACAATTATTCTGAATAAAAAAACAAAGTAACTGATGTAAAGAATTTTTCTCAAAAACGGAAGACGGTGGTAAGGAAAAAAGTCTGCCACGCTTAGGCCCCCTCGCGATCACTTCCCCCGACTCCTGGTCCTGCACAACACAGCCAGAAGAAGAAAAGGAGACAGTGTAATTATTGTCAACAAGTTGACCCACAGAAACCAAATTAGTAGAAAGATGAGGAGAAACCAAAACATTGGTTAAGGGTAAGGGGCCAGGGAGATCTCCAACAGAGGTGATGAGGAGATGATCTCCGTTGGCAGCTTGAACAGTGAGATTCCCAGTGTAAGGAACAACATTCTGTAATGTGACGGGTGAAGAGGTCATATGATTACTTGCCCCAGAATCTAAGTACCATGTATTAGAAAGAGAGGAAGCCGTACCGGCGATGTTCATGGATGCTAAGGCATTGATGATCATTTGGTTAACCATCTCAGGGGTGAGGGGAGCAGGAGATGTAGATTGTGATGAGGAACCAGGCTGTGAGGAGGAATCATACTGCAGAGAACCACTGAAGTCAGATGATGCATACGATGGAGTGGTCATAGTGTAAGCAGTCGGAGGTGATGACATAGTGGAAGGGCCGGACTGCACAGAATTGCGGGAAGTAGAATTGCGAGCCTTCTTCCGACATTCTTCAATAACATGGCCAGTGGCCTTACAATATCTGCAAATTTTTGCCTTGCATTGATTTGCATAGTGTCCGTATTTTTTGCAGTTATGGCACTGAACTTTACTGATGTCCCGAGGAGGAAGTCTGGCTGTAGCAACATATGCAAGAGGAGCCACACTAGATGTCTGTTGTTCCAGAGTAGTTTTAGTAAGCAGACGTTGTTCTTCCCGCAGAAGTTCCTAAAGACAGGTATCCAGGTTGGGAAGAGGAGCCCTGCTCATCAAGTTCAATCTAACTGTTTCAAACTCCAGACGAAGTTTCATAAGAAGCTGATCGCGATGACTACTTTGCTGCAATGGAAGCAATTCTGGTAAAAGTGCGGCAGAGACCGTGGCAAACTTAATCTCATCATATTCAGACCACAGGCGGCGAAAGCCATTGTAATACTCCTGAATAGTCTGGGTGCCTTGAGTGAATTGAGAGATTTCAAGTTCCAATTGAAACTGGCGGGCAGCATTGCCCTGTTGATAAACTTTCTGAAGATAGTCCCACATTTCACGAGCATTTTTGCATGGTTTTAAGTTGAGAATAAAATGTGACTCAACTGAGCTAAGCAACCAGGTCTTGATTTTAGCATCCTTTGTTTTCCATGCTAAAATCTTCTTATCATCCTCCTCGGGTTGGGGTTCAGATCCATCAATGTGTCCCCATAGTTCTTTGCCTTCCAAATAAATTTGAAATTGAAAGGCCCATGAGGTATAATTGGTTCCATCAAAACGAATCAGGGCTATCTCATGTTTGTCCATTACTAAAAAAATTAGCAAGAAGTACACAGAACAAAGAGCAACCAATAGACAAGATTGGAAGAATAAAGAAGCCCAGAGGAGTTCCCAGAAGCCACGGGATAAAGCGTAACAGTCACCAACACAGTATCAATTTTAGCAATAGTAGACAAAACAGCCACAGGGAAAATAAAACAGCAAAAACGTCTCTGCCGTCAGTGGGTAAATCCACACGTGGGCCCCCTCTTGATGATCTGGACACAGATCAGAGTGCGGGGATGAAAAGAGAAGAATATTATGCAACTACTGGAAGTGGTCGCATGAAGATCAATCCCAGATCCAGGAAGGTGTACGGCCGAGATGAAAACTATTGACAAATAATGAATTTTTACCAAAAATGGTAGAAAACCAACCTCTGATGATGAACAAATCAGGAAAAAATCTTCAGAAATCCCAGAAGCTCCAGGCGACCAAGATAGTAAGTTTCCGCTGATGTGATGATGATGATCACAGGTGGACCACGTCTGATCAGAGATGATCAGGGAGAATCAGAGATGATCAGGCTGAAGAGGATGATCACAGATGATCATAGACTGGCTTCCTATGCTTGGAAGATGATCACAGGAACAGTCGACTACTAGATCCAGTAGATAGTAGTAGCAGAAGATGAAGCAGAACAGAAGCAGCAATGGACGTCCAGGTCGTCAGTGGCAGGTTCTCCACGGGTGCCCCACCAGATGATCTGTAGGCAGATCAGAGGAAAGGGATGATAGGAGATACAAATTTCGCAGCTGATGGAAGAAGAACTCCTCAAAAAGGATCAAGATCCGAGATTCTGGACGACTGAGATGAAAACTTGTGGAGAAAACGGAAAGACCTTAGAAATTAGCAGATGTCCTTCCTCTGATGATAAAAAAATCTTGGAAAAATCACCAAAAATTGGTATAACTCCTGTCGTCCATGATGGAGGAGGTTTCCAGAAGTGCTGATGGCGATCCGAAGTGGGCCATGTGCTGATCTGAGATGATCAGTGATGATCACGAATGATCAGGCTGGAGAAAACTGTTTCTGAATGGCTTCCAGAGCTTGGAAGATAACTAGGATGATCCACAAATCCTTGAATCTTGAAGAAGAACACTTAGGCTCTGATACCATGTTAGTTTGACATTTGGAGAGATGATATTCAGAAAATAAAGAGAGAAAGTGAGAGATGAATGTCGTCCCCTCCTTTGGATCGACTGATGTATATATAAGGGCTTAATACCCTAATTACAATCAATTACAATCAATTACAAATCTAAAATCCTAAAATTAAGTAACAACTTTGACTAATTACAAAGCAATAAATGGGTACAATAAATGGGCCAAAATGGATGGGCCCAAAATGGATGGGCCTGGATTGACAGTCGTTTCTATCTCACCATCACTCGACTGGATATCTCCTATGCTGTTAATCTAGTGAGCCAATTCATGACATCTCCTAGACACCTTTATCTAATTGCTATTAAGCGCATTATTCGGTATTTGTTAGGCACTGTCACTCGTGGTTTATATTATCCTATGTTGTCAATCTAGTGAGCCAATTCATGACATCTCCTAGACACCTTCATCTAATTGCTATGAAGCGCATTATCCGGTATTTGTTAGGCACTATCACTCGTGGTTTATATTATCCTATGGATAATCCTCTTCAGTTGACTGCTTATGCAGACGCTGACTGGGCGGGCTGTCAAGATACATGTCGGTCTACTACTGGTTGGTGAAGGTATCTCAGAGAATCTCTCATTTCTTGGAAATGCAAGAAACAAGAGCGTGTTTCTCAATCTTCCACAGAGGCTGAATATAGGGCAATGTCGTCCTCCTGTTCTGAAATCTTGTGGCTCCGGGGACTTCTTTCGGACCTCGGCTTTGCTCAATCCTCTCCTACTTCATTGCATGCAGATAATACTGGGGCTATCAGGATCACTGAAAATCCTGTCTTCCATGAACGCACCAAACATATTGAAGTAGACTGCCACTTTATTCGTGATGAATTTAAACGTGATGTCATTTCTTTACCTCAAGTCCCTACCGAGCTACAATTTGCTGATATCATCACCAAAGGACTTCCTAGTTTCTGATTTCCAAATTGCTGCTAAATGACTCCCCAACATCATTTTTTTTTTTTTTTTTTGGGGGGGGGGGGGGGGGGGGGGGGGGGTTCAATTCAGGCCATCTGCGTGGGCCCATCTAGGCTCCAATTGTATTTTAAGTTAGCTATTGTAGTTTTGTTTAATTACAATTAGTCTAGTCCTAACTTAGGTACACTTTCTATATTAGGTAGCTCTAATTTAGTATTTCAATTGTATAAGGATTCTGTAATTAGGGCAATCAACCCTTATATATATATATATGAGATGAAGTGTCACATCCCGGTCCCTAATCACCCTGGCCTAGGGTAATCCCCGAGGTGAGACACACGTACTCCCGTGTGTTGTACCTGTCTCGAGCTAAATACAACACACGAAGGAGAGAAAAAAAAACTTTTTCCACTCGTGAGTCAAGCTCACTTAAACATATAAATAACAATTAATGATAGCGGAAGTTGTAATTCATACATGAAGGTATCATTTTCCGTTCAGTCCATTTAAACATTCAAGTTTTATACAAAAGAGGGTGTATAAAAGAACCCTATACAACACTACCAAAAGTATATTCAAAAGAATAAACTAAGTGTGACCCACACAAAAAGGGGCTAGCCACACTCTACAGTAACATCTCCAAAAGTATCATACGCTCTCCAAGGAAGAAGATAGCTATATTGGCCCTTGTTCTGGCCACTCCTCTAATCTTGGAGGCACCTCTTGGGTAACCTCCTCTCCCTCCTTGGCCTCTTCAAGGCCGGGAGCTGCACCTACGACTGTGACACCAAGAGTAGTATCTCAATACGACGATTTAGCAAATATATGCAATAATAAGGAAATACATAATGTTGCAAATTGAATTAAAAGACGATTAAATTAATAGTTGTCAATGGTATGTATTAACTAGGCAATTTGTGCTAAAATCGAATAATTCATGCTTGAGAATCAAAGTAATATGAAAATATACTAATTTGGCTACTACCTTAAGCTCATCCTCTCAAAGAGAGCAAATCTAGTTGGGATGTTACCAGCGGCTTGGCCAAAGGCTAATTGGCTACCCGGTTCTGGAGTTTTGGTGCTCTAGATGACTTACTGCAGTAGTCTCGAATAACTAAACCAAGTTCAACCATGTCGGGTATCATAGGGTCGAAGTTAAGTAGTGCCGACTCAATTGAATCAATAACAATCGAAACAATAATTGGATTTGAGTGAGTTTGTATTTCATTTGTCTATAATCAAATCGAATGCTAATCACATATCACAATATACTCACTCAATCCACATTACCAATGAATACTGAATCGGTATACAATACTGAAGATTTACGGAATGAATGTAACAATTGGACCTCAAAGAATGCTAATAAAGTAATAAATCTACTAGTTATGATTGATATACAAAATGGAAGTGTACTTCAATATGAAATGCAATAATTTAAGGAATCAAGGAATTTACTAGCCAATCTAGTCTAATCATATATTGTTCTTCACCATCCAATTCGATATACGTTTAGGGAACTCCTACTTAGTGTCACATTTTAATAAAAGGTTCACTAAACTAATATCCATGGCATGGTGGTAAGGTCCTGATTTCTAAGGCTACTCAAGTTCCTAGGGTTTCAATTAGGTAACTAAGAGGTTAAGGTATCAATTCATGGCCCTAAGAGGTCCTTTGAAATTTCCTAAAATGTGGGAAATTCTGGGAAATCGGTCAGCTGGCGGTGACCCCGCGGTTAGCCGCCTGTAGAACAGTCGGCTAGCTGCCAGGTAACCACCTGGTGACCGTAGTTTCCTAACAGGGATTTGTCAGTGGAATTGTGACCGACTGGAGGTCGGCTAGCCGCATGTGACCGCCTGGTGACCGCCAATTTGACAGAGAATGGTTAGCTACTAGAAATCCAACCGATTTAAGGTCGGCTAGCCACCAGGTAGTCATGCGGCTAGCCGCTAGGTGACCGCCAGCCTGCGACAGAGCCTCAGAAACTGAGTTTTTCATTAGTTCTGAAGCTCTCTCTCTTCCCTTCTATTCTCCACAACTTCACACCCGAACACCTGCATAATTGAGCCTCCTTGCTCCCTAATTATTTCATTAATCTCATCATTTATTCCCATTCATCCAAATCAATGAAACCAATCCAACCCATTCGTTTATTAAGATAAAGAAAGATGAGAAACGAGTTTCACTTGAATCAAATGAAATGAACAAAATGAAATTCCAAATTTATGCTTATACTTGCCTCAATTGAGCTTTCCAAAACCTCTTTTCACAATCTACCTCGAACTTCGAAGGACCCAAAAACCCCCAAAATTCCAAACCCTAGACACAAATATCCATGGAAAAATCAATGAATATGCATGTATGGACAATTATGAGTTTCTTGACTATAAATATAACTAAAAAATCTAAACAAAAAGGAGTTTGAAGCTTACCTCTAGCAAGGATTTCGAAATTGGAAGAAGTAGAAGAGGGTTGAGGTGGTTTCTTGTTAACAATGAAGAGAGGAAGATGAAGAGGAGTCCTCTCTTGGCTCCCAAGTGCACCTACTAGGATCCCTTGATAATTGAGAAATAGAGAAGGAGAAGAAGAAATGGAGAAGAAGAAGAGTAGAGAGGAAGGAAATGAAAAGGAATGAAAAGGAAATGATAAGGTTGTATTTAAAGGGGTGAGGATGTCAATTTTGCAATAAGGTCCACTAAGAATAGTCTATATCCAATTTAAGTCGAATGAGGGTCCGTTTATTCAACGATTGGTCAAATGAAGTAGAGTCTAATACGAAAATCGACGTGTTCATCAAAAAACACGCGATAATGCCAATATGACGTGTAATTGATGCAAAATGCGAAAATCGATAATTACGAAAAAGTCCTTGACTCTACCCAACCGAGTCAAACCGGTTCCAACTCACCTATCCAAGGCTCAAGGCCTGACCAACTCAGTCTATAGAGGCTAATTAACACTAATTATTATAATTAACGACCAAATACAGTTAATTTAGCTAAATCACCATTAATTAGCACTAATCAAGGATAAATTGGGTCGGGGTGTAACATGAAGTCTACGCTAAGGGGACACGATTATTCATCACAATTCTCTCTCTCTCTATATATATATATATATATTCTATGTTTCATCTTTTCAAGATGACACAAAGTCTCTTACCCATGTACTCCGCACATCAGTCCATTCCTTATGAATCCAAGGTCTGAATCTGAATCTGTTCGAGTTGCTTTCATGAATAGATAAGTATGTCCAGATACATATGTTCGGGAAGTTCTAAGAGAAGAACTTTGACTTCAATCTTAACATACTTCATTGAGGAACCTAAGGCATTTGATGTCCAGCCTTATGAAGAGGCCGCAGCCACACTTCTCACACTGGGGGTCTAAAATTTCAGCACTTTGAATGTGAAGTTATGGGCATGTGACTGGTAATTATAAGAACTTTTGCAATTACTTTAAACGAACATAGGACTGGTCAAAATTAGACTGCTTCCTTTTATTCTACTAGCACGAATCTGACTCCAGAATAGATCTGGGACATGATCCAAAGCTCTGTTAATGCTTCAATAGCCTCTGCCATTCGTATACTGCTCTCTATGTTTTATTCATTAGCTTCTTCACGGTTCATTGATTTTGGTGCCTTAAATCAGATGACTCCAGTAGAGAAAAGCCTAAGCAATATGGTTATGCCGGACATGAACAGATTATGGCTGCTAGTGATCAACACTTGTCCATTTCTGGCATAGGGTCCATCGGCATCATTACTCCTCCTAATGTCTATTTTGTTCCCCACTTGTCTGCTAATTTAATATCTGTTGCTCAATTAGTAGATAATGATTATCCAGTAATTTTCTTTTCCTTTGGTTGTGTTACATAGAATTGGTAGACTGGAAAGGTGATTGGGAATTGAAGTCCGATGCAAAATAATTCTTCCTGCTAAATCTTATTGGCAATATTTCGGATTTCTCAGCTGCTACATTCAAAGAAGTTCAAAGAATCCGCAAAAAGGAGAATCTCTGAAGTTAGACAAACCACCCCCACCCAAAACAAAATATATAAATAAAGTTCTGGGTCAAACAAGAAAGGTGAAGATCAGCCAGAAACTATAGCAATCAAGTTATTTCTCATATCAGCAAATATATATGAATTCACTGCAATTTTATCTATCTGCCAACTGTTGAACACAGATTAGATGATGGATCAAAGATTTTCAATGGCTGTGATGAAATGTAGTCAAGGAAACTGCTGAATTGGAAGGAGGACGTGGCTGTTAATAACTAGTAACACCAAAAGCATGGGCTGTTAGTGAATGGCATAATAATTTATATCAACACCCCCCTTGGAATGGGAAGCCGTTTGAATTCAAAACCCAACAGACAGACAAAACAGATAGATGGAGTTGACATGCCTCCCAGAGGTTTCAAACTCGTGACCTTTGACTTTGATACCTTGGTAATTACTAGTAACACTAAAAGCTCGAGCTGTTAGTGAATGGCATAACGATTGATATCAATAGTGGCTTATTTTTTAATGTTCAAACAATCCAGAAAAATGTTAGATATACTCAACAATGTATGCGACCTGAATGTGAAGTGCTTTTGAAGCACTGATCTTCTGAATGGGCCCCACAGGCTTACACTAGATTCCAAGCTTCTAACGTTTAGACAGATGCAGAAAGATTTGATCTATATAGGAGATGGTTCAATCTCTACTCTCTGGTTTGCTCCAAAAAAATCACAGGTGGGTCAAACAGACAAATCCCTGATTAGAGATCTATGGGTCAGTCAAAAAATAAAAAAAAACAAAAAAAAAAACCACTACAATGTTGATGAATCTGCTCAATTTCATTTGTGATGCAGAAAATATGAAGTCCCTTCAAGTGGGCCCCACCAAGTGCCAATCAACAGAGAACGAAAAATCAGATATCTTGTCTGCTCGTTTCCTTGAGATTTGAAATCAGATCAACAAACCCATCAAAACATATATTTGTTGTATCCGATACATACAATGTGCAGACTAGACCTCAACACAGGAATGATCATTCCCCTGATCATCTTAAGCCAGAAAGAGCCTTGGCTCTGATAGCACGGCAAAACTAAAAACAAATTCTAAAAGAGAATTTTGGATAAAATTCAGTGATCCCCCATTGAGTCAAATTGTTTCAGCATATCAGGCATGGGCTATTGGCATGGAAAATAGTTTGACCAAACAAACATTCATAGAACTGAGTTGTTTTTGGATTCTTTATTGCAATTTTGTTTCTTTGCTGTGTAGTATGATATTCACCTCTTATACTGGTCTTCTCTCTCTAATTGTCTCCTTCTTTCTATTAGTAGAAGTTACGGCCAGAGATCAAAAATAAAATAAAAAAACTCAGCATAATAATCTAAAGGAGTATATTTCATAAATGTCAGCATTATTGGTCAGTGGTTAAGCTATGGTAATATGCTTATATGAATTTGGCTGACGTGTTCTTGGTGCCCTCTATGCAGTAGCTGAATTTTGTGGGAACATGGAGTTATGTAGGCATACTGGGCAGGTTGTTTTTTCTGACCCTTATAAGGTGTCTCAATATAATCGTTGGACTTCTCCTTACCTTGACCATGATGCTGAGGCAGTACGGTCCGATAACACTTTAAAGCTGGAAGTTGCTGAGTTGAAATCCATGTACTGTGCTATCTTATACCACCTGTTTCTTTTGGAAATATGTGATGATTTGTCACTCTAGTTACTATTCTATGGACATGCATGCCATTTTGGTTTCAATATGGCTGCAAGTGCCAAGGTGCGCTCGTGATTTGAACCATTTCTCTTGAGGCTGTTTGCTTTAGATGCTATGGCCTGAAACTCTTGAGAACTACTCATCAGGTGGGTCAATGCTCACACAACAATGGATGGCTGAAAAGAAACTTGGAACTGTTCCTCATTTAATATACTTGTGTGGACTGCCTGATGAATGAATGGGTCAGCTTATTTTTTGTCTAGGTGATCTACTATTGGTCCTCACTAATGAATGTGGCTTTGATGGAGCATGTGTGCCTCATTCCCACATGTGGCCATGGGGAAGTGGGCACTGACAGCATGGATTCTGATATGAGCAAACCTTGTCTCTCCAATTATAATATGCTTTGTGATGTATTGGAAACTAAAGATTAGCTATCGGTTTTGTAGGTTTTGTGAAAGAGCCCAAGCTCTTATACATGGAGATCTCCATACTGGTTCTATCATGGTGACTACTGATTCCACTCAGGTTATAGATCCAGAATTTGTGTTTTATGGACCAATGGGGTTTGACATTGGAGCTTTCCTGGGGAACTTGATTCTGGCTTTCTTTGCACAAGATGGACATGCCAGCGAGGCAAATGACCGCAAGGTTTGTACCATTATTGTTGAGGATATATCAACACGTGTTTGACAGTACTTCTCTATTTGCAGTTTGAAACAATTAGGTATGGATCATTTAGTATCAAGAGGCTATCTTTGTTTTGAGTGCCTTGTTTGGCTGTGCAAGATTTTTGTTTCCTATAATTTTGATTGTGTATGAATAACAGTGGTCATTGAGGGCTTCAAATTCGGAGTGACAATTTTCTAGGTGAGAAACTCCCAAGATTTTGCAGCCATTTTTACTGCAGTCCCTGTAAATTCTCTTCCACACAGAGAGAGAGAGAGAGGATGGAGAAACTTAATTCATTTAGCCGACCCCATATGTATGTATGTATATATATATATATATGTATGTGTGTGTGTGTATAGAGTTGTGCTCTCCTGCTGACAGCCTTGTGCAGGGGCATTCCCAGGTGGAGGGTTCTGGGGACTGAAGCCCCCACCAAACTTGAAAAAATTGAGAGTTTTTTTTTTTTAAATAAAAAACCTGCTGACTTCTAGAATTATTATGCATTTTTCTTTTACATTTGTCCCTTTCCCTAATATTTTTTTTACTTAATAGCCCTCTCATGTTGAATTTCCTGGGTCCGCCTTTGGCCTTGTGGGCCCATCTGGGGCCACGACGATCATGGAGGGGTGGGGAATAGAAAGATCTAGATGAAACCTGCTTGTATGTAAGATTTCAAGTCCGTTAGATCATCCTAACCCCTTGATCTATGGTGCTCAAGTTTAATGGTTTTAGAAGCCAAAGGCATCATTTTTTTATATTTCAATTCAACAGTGAGTTGATTTCAGATGGGTGTCAAACCTGGGGCTTGCGACATTCTTTGGTGGTTTGTTGAAGAGGGTTGCTCCCATTTAAATTTTTTTGAATATATATATATATATCATCAGTATAAAAAGAAATTTTAAGGAAATAGTTGGGTGATCTGGCAATAATCTTGACTCTCTGGTAAGATGTTTGCTTGTGTTTTCTTGCACACTTGTTATCCCTTTCATACTAAGCCTTAGCATTAAATATTTAGTTATGGTTTAGAATTCATGGTTAATTAGGCATTTTGTTGCAACCATCATCAATTTTCATTTAAAATTTTTTACTTTGGGTTTTCCTTCCAAAATTAACATCATTTGATAGCCTATTTAGTTAGGGGCGTTCATGGACCGGGCTGGGCTGGGTTGACTATTATCCAGGCCCGGCCCAACTTTTGAATGCTAGCCCCAAGCCCGGCTCGAGCCATAACGAGCTGGCTCGAGCCCAGCCTGGTTTACATTATAAAGAAAAAAAAAAAAACGCAGTTTATAATGTATTCCTCTGTATCTCAGTTGGCTTTGGTGTGCTTGCATCTGTAAAGCGTCAAGTGTTTGAATCCTATTCCTCTCTGCTTTACATTGTTACTTTGCAACCGGGCGGGTCAGGCTTGGGCTCTCTGCCATTTGAGTCCAAGCCCGGCCCATTTAATAAACGGACCTAGAGAGATAATCCGAGCCCGGCCCAAGTAGTAAGACTTAAAGGCCTAGCCCATGCTAAATCGGGCTGGGCCAAGCTCGCTTTGGCCCGATCTATGAACAGCCCTGTATTTAGTTATCCATCCAACAACCCCAAGATTGTGATTCCAACATGAACTAGGCAACTTATGATGGATTTACATACTGTTTATTGAAATCTTATGAAAATTAACAAATAATTTGAGAATCTTCACTTCTTCCTTTTTTTTTTCAATAGAATCTTTTGTTTCTGTATTTAACTTTTTTTTTTAGTCTTTGTTAGAGAGGGTTTGCTTCTTAGTGACCAGTTCTAGATTTCTTGCCCGACTAGGACATCTATTCTTATTTAAGTAGGAGTAAAATGGTAAATGGTATATCTTCGTGCCTTAGTCGTCAATGCCGGTCCCTCTCCCACACAAAAATTCTGGATCCTAGATTTTGTTCTGATTCTTCAAATATCTTTGTTTGTGTCTTAGGCATGAGGGCATTTGAATGTTATTTCTTCTTTGATAAGCCCTGAAAGGGCAAAGCCCTTTGTTCCTCTCGTTCATTCCTAAGAGCCGATCCTTTCCCAAATGACAAATGACAAATGACAATATATCTTCTTCTTTTTTATCTTCTTCTAATAGAAGAGGGAAATTCTAAAATTAAATCTCTTCCCTTTTGTCAAGGTGCTGGTGTTCATACTTTCCTTCTTGTTACTCTTGATTGTTGTAATTTTAAAATATGTATATTAATATACTATACATCCGAATTGACCAATTCCCATGGAGATCCACTTCCAGATCCATCCAAATCTCTTAGTATTGTTAAGAGCACTACAATATCTCACTCGGACAGATGGAACCGTCAAGATATTGCTTTTTGCTGTTAACCAAGTGTATCAGTTTATGCACTTTCCTACTTTGATCCACTAGACTGCTGTTATAACTTAAAACACATCCTACAATATATTTAAGGGACTGCTATTCATGGCCTTCTCTTGACATCATCTAATTTGGCCTTGACATGCTATGCTTATTCTGATTGGGCAGATAGTCTTGATGATTGATGCTCTATATATAGTCACTACGTTTTCATTGGGCCCAATATTATCTCCTAGAGTGCCGAGATGCAACCCACCATTGCTAGATAGAGTACCAAATCAGAATATCTCTCCTTGGCAACATTCTGCAGCTGATTTGTCATGGATGTTGTGTGTTCTTAAGGATCTCCACATCCCCATTGCTCCTCCTTCAATTATACGAGGCAGTAACATCAGTGCTATTATCATACTGTCAAGTAATCATTTGTAATCTTGTTTTCCACACTCACACTAAACACGCTGAGGTCAACTATCACTATCCAAAAAAGTCATTTGTAAGGAACTTGATGTAGTTCATCTCTACACAAGAGCAAGTAGTATGTAGCATGCATTTTTACTTAGGGATTGATTTCTGCCCACTTTGCCTTTCTTCAAGACAAGCTTATGGTTTGTGCATGACCCATCAGCTTGAGGGGGCATATTAGCATACTGTCTGAAGGCAAGAGAAATTTAAAAATCAAATAGAAGAGGTAAATTTAAAAATCAAATCTTTCCCTTTCTGTCAAGGAGCTGCTGATTCATACTTTTCTTTAATGTACCCTTGATAGTTGTAATCTTACAATATATATATATATATATATCTAATAATCTCACTAAGATTCTTATTGGCTGAGAGATTTTTTAGGGGCTTTTACTTCTGTAGTTAGGGCCTTTAGAGTTCATTTTCTTACGGACCAAGGTAAGCCCCACAAGGCCTCTAGAGTCCATTTGCTCAAGGACCAACGTTCTCCTCCTTATCAGCCCTAAGCCCAATGTTCTCATGAGGATGTCGGTGTGGGATTCAGATTATGAGTCATCTCAAATCCATCAACGGGGTACACCTTTGAAATCCAAAGTTCTTAAAATTAGTGCCTATTATCATCATAGACGATTTATTCCAGTAAGAGTTAAGCTCATTGTTAGGTTGGAATAAATTTTTTCATGTCAAGGGATAGAACAAGTTGGGATAATGACCATGGATGGATTTTAAAGATGGCCCGGCTGGTATTTTTTTTTTGTTTTTTGATCAGTAACGAGTAACGACAAATTATATTAAAAGAAGAAAGACAGATACAAGAAGCTCACCAAACAATCCAAAAGGGGCACGATGGTATAAAAGAATTATACCACGAAAAGGGAAAGCAAAAAACAAAGGAACATCACACAGTGAAAGCTACCAAGTCAGAAGACCTATCCACCCCTTGCTTAGCTAACGAATCGGCTGGTACATTTATAATGATGGATTTAGATGAATCAGATCCATCGGATGTTGCCAACTATCAAATTCATTTAAGGCTTCAAATGTTGTCACTTCATTTTAGAACTGGATTTCTTTTGCAATCTTTTCTCTTGAAATATACTGAATCTGGGTACTAATATCAAGTCAGATCCTGATATTTGTACTCGGCACATCATTTTTGAATTTTGGGGATGTTAATATGATTGAAAGCCACACTTTCTCACATTATTGCTGATCATGACATTAGTGCAATGAAATTTTCGTATTTGGAACCCATATTGCTTCATAAATGCATCCATCTAGCCCCAAGATTCATTTTTGCTTTTAACAATTTGAAACCTAAACACTCAATCTGGCTTGTAGCAACTGAGATTTACTTTACATTTTTTCTTGTGAGCGTCAGTCTTTTTGCTGAAATGTCTTTTAACTGCGGGATTATAAAATCCTAGTTGTTTATTTTTTGGATATTGTCTGATATTTTATAAAGAAATATAGTTATTAAAATTTTAGACTTTTAAATTTGCAAGCTGCTATTTTGGTTCTTCTATGATTCTACAACCAGTTTGACTTTCAGAAAACTGATTTTATTCACATGAAGATCAACACTTGGTAGATGCGAATATGCGATAATACCACGAGGCATGATGGTTGCTAAAAAAGAACCAGTGATGGGAAGTGATTTATAACCACAACCATATCCAAGCATATGTGAAGACAATAGATGCCTCTTCATGTTGTAATTTATTTTATTTTTACGAGTTTGGAACCAAATGTTTTTTAAGACCGAGTATCTGGTCCTATAATTAAAGCCTTTATAGTTGTGTGGATTCTATTATTTCTTTCTTTTTATTTTTTTTAATACTAGAATCATGGGAATTCTGCCACTGCAGTGAAACTTTGTTATCAATTTGGGAAACAGGTTATACAAAGACATGAATACTGGTTCCAATTTGTATTTACACGTTAGTAATATCCCTTTCATGATTTTACAACCAGTTCGACTTTCAGAGCATTGATTCCATTTGCATGAAGCTCAACACTTGATAGGTATGTTGGTCCCACAATGCATGATGGTTACTCAAAAGAATCAACAATGTGATGTTATACTTAACCACAACCATCCATCAAACATATATGCAGATGGTTTTCTCAGTTTCTCTTGATATGTGATTTTTTTATTTTAAATATCAATGATTGGAACCTAATGTATTTTAAGAAGGGCTATCCAGGCTTGTATATATAGCTTCACATTCATGGGAACTCTTGCCTGAAAGTTTCATTATCTATGGGAAATCAGGTGTACGCTAAGGCATATGTTCCGGTACCAGTTTGGATTTGATTTACGGAAGACGTGTGCAAACTTTGATCTGAAAATATTCAAATCTGGGCTTCAAAATGTGTGTACTATCCAGTTGTAAAACTGAGGAAACTCCGTAGTTCTACTTTTCGAAGCTTGTAGAAGGATATATGCCTTTTGGAGTTCACAGACTAAGGCTGCTTGATCATGTTTGTGAAAAACATTTCATGATAAATCTTGTTTGTGAAGGTGGTATGGAGGTTATATGTTTCTGTTCTTGACACTGCTATTGAAAATAATTTAATTTTCTGTCACGACTGATATCTAAAAGCTTGTCATGCAGCTCTACAAACAATGGATTTTGAGAACAATTGAAGACACTTGGAATCTTTTTGAGAATAAGTTCACTACACTTTGGAATGACAACAAGGCTGGGAATGGGGAAGCTTATCTGATGGACATATACAACAATCCAGAGCTGCAGCAACTTGTACAGAAGAAGTACATGAATGATTTGTTTCATGACACACTTGGGTTTGGGGCTGCAAAAATGATAAGGTGACTCACATATGCATGCTTTTTTCAATTTGGCATTTGTAGGCATCGTTGTTTGCACTTGAATTTCACAAAATGAGTTTATATAATTATAGAATGGGAATTATCTTGTTTTTAATGTTATACCTTTGCATATTTTGGACTCGTATTTACAACAATGAGTCTGTTTTATAGCGTTCAGTTAGTTACATCTGTGGCTAATGTCTTGATGGATCTGTTCATTTAGTTATAGTTGAGGCTGTTTTATAATGGTTTGGACATTTGATTTGAGATTGAGCTCAGGCTTCATCAAGCTTGCCCCGGCTTGTTTACATCCCTAGATACCATTGGTTTATATATATAAAAGAAACATCTGAATAATCTTCATAGAAATAACAACAATATCAGTTCACCTTTTCTTTTCTCAAATCTTTTCCTTGCCCTTTCTGTTGCTTGGATCCTTAGTATACTTAATTATTTTAAAATCCCGTCATTCCAAAAGTTGCTTAATATGCATCTAGACTGCCAATACCAAGTTAGAATAGCTGGGTACTTGCAAAAATTGTGAGGGGCTCTTTTTACTTCATCTCCATGCAGCCACAGGTTCAATTCATCAGCCAGTGCCAGCTAACCATGTAGGTTAGCTTGCCTAAAGGCCAAGCCTGTCCACTCATCAGGTGGCCCGCATGCATTCATTTTGTATGGTGGCCATTTTTTTTTAAACCATCCATTTGGTTTGTATGCTGGCTTGCCTGATGAGCAGACCATCTTGGTACCAACTACTGATTTTGAGGATGCAAAGTACTCAATACTTTGAGTACTCAATCAAAAGGAGAGTGTGAATTTCACTCTTTGGCACAAAAGAATATTTTTAACAAATCAAAAGGACATTTAACCCAACAGGGCTCTGCAACATTTTAGCTTCTGCAAGCACCTTAACTTTACTAAGAAATAAACCAGTACCCAAGGTGAAAGGCTTCATGCTGCAGGTTACACCCTGTGAAATAGGAACTTCAGTAAAACAAAGCCGGAGGAGAATCTAACTCTGATAAACCTCTGTCACTGAACATTTCTACACGCATCTGCAAATTGGACGGTGGGAGTAGCTAAAACTACTTTCATTCATCTACCACTCTTTTGAAAGAGCAGCAATTTAGGGGTGCACAAAAAATCCGTCAATCCGTAAATCTGATCCGATCCGCGGATTTTTATTTGATCCGAAGGTAAACGGATTGGTGACGGATTGAGAATTTTGTAATTCGTTAGTAACGGAACGGTGGCGGATTCCACCTTCAATCTGCGGATTCAATCCGATTCGATCCGTTGACATTAAATATGAATAAAAAAAATATAAGGGGTCTAAATATAAATTAAGATGTCTAAATATAAAATAAGAAAAAAAATGTATGGGTCAAAATGTAAATTTTTTACAACATGTTTGATATTTTTCTTTTAACATTAAATTGAACGGATTAATCCGATCCGATCTGATCCGGTCCTCCACGGATCGGATTTTAACGGTCACGGATTGGTGACAGATTTGGCCCAATCCGCACCAATCCGATCCGTGTACACCCCTAAGCAGCAATCAGTTTTTTTTAGTACAAACCTAAAGAAATCTCTTGAACATATATGCATTGTACATCCTTTCCTGAAGCCATGCCATGGTCTTGAAATGGCCATGGCCAATTAATAACTTCTGTACATCCTAGTAACAAAGAAACATTAATGAAATAACTGTAGCAGCTACCCAGAAGAATATTGGAATGCTGCTAAGGTGTCAAAAAATCTATGTTGTAAAATCTTTCAGCCATGAAACACTTAAATAATACACCAGTTTAAATGTCTAACATAACACTTCTTTATTGTGAATGTCAGATGCTTATTCCAAAGGGAACACCTACCCGATTTTCTTTGTTTATTGCATGATAAATATGCACGTTATATCCAATGTTCTCAGATCCATGCTGCTTCTCTGAGTTGCAGGCGAATCGTCGGCGTGGCTCATGTTGAGGATTTTGAGTTGATTGCAGATCCTGGCAAACGAGCATATTGTGAACACCGAGCTCTAGAGTTTGCGAAAATACTTATGAAGGGCAGACGTGGTTTCCAGAACATTAATCAAGTTGTTTCTGCCATTCGTGAAATTCCTGTGTGATAAGTTTTTCAGTTGATTGACTTCCTGTGTGATAAATCCTCCCATACTGAACCTGTATCAGTGTTATATATATCACTGTTATATATATATATATGATTTCTCAAAAGTAATGCACAAAGAATTAGGTTTTCAAAAGAGTTTGGATTCTAAAACCAATGCATCCAAGTTTAAAACCAAAACATGCATAAAACAATACTTTTACAAATCTTACAAGCAATGCATGTATAAAACCAGATTTCAAGGTTTTCTAAAACAATGCAAGTGTGAAAATTCAAATGATGCTAAAGTGAAAATGCATCCATCAAATTGCAAATACAAAATACCTAACATATAAACCTTAAATGTGGCAGTGGTTTGTGTTCGGGAGTTGAAGTGCAACCGAACCGCCCTTCGGAATTGGAACAAGAAGTGCGCCCAAGTTCCTGGGGTAACTTGGGCGCACCTATAGGGGCGCCCAAGTGTCTGCCTGCTGGGTCATTCTGGGTTCGTCCAATTCTAGGGTGTTTCTAAGTCGGATTCGTATCTCGGTTGGGGAATGTCTCTATTCTCTGGATGTGGCCTAGTTTGATTGTTTTTAATTAGGTTTTGATTGGGGGACTTAATTAGGGATTGGTGATTAGGGCTTTGTTTGTTAGGGTTTGACTTAAAGGTTTGTTGATTAGGCTTATTAATTAGGGTTCGGATTAATTAGGGGTTTTAGTTTATTTAGGCTTATTAATTAGAATTTTAATTAAGGTTTTTTTAATGGGGGATTCGGCAAGAGGTCCCTGAACATTTCACTTTATTGCCTTAGGTCCACAATCTTTTTTTATAGTGTGAAAAGTCTTTTTTCCAAATTTGAAAACCTAAAGTGTCTAATTTACCCTTTCTTCAAATCATATCCCATGATTAGTGGGATAAGCCATTAATAATGATCAACTACCATTAAATTAGTCACGATTAATAAAATTCCACTAATGAGATTTTCAAATAAAGTTCAAAAAACAGGAAACAAATTTCTAAAAATGAAATAAATTTCAAACATGCAAATAAATTTCGAAAGATCCAAATAAATTTCAAAAGACGAAAATAAATTTAAAAAAATGTAAATAAATTTCAAAAGACGAAAATAAATTTCAAAAGATGTAAATAAAATTAAAAAGAACAAAATTAAACTCTAAAAAAACAAAACTAATTTCAAAAAATACAAATAAATTTGAAATAACGCAAATAAATTTCAGAAAATGCTATAATATCAAAAGAACATAGAGAAATTTAAAAAGACACAAATAAATTTCAAAAAATCTAAAAATTTTCAAACGATGAAAATCAATTTAAAAAGACGCAAATAATTTTCAAAAGATGAAAATCAATTTTAAAAGATCCAAATAAATTTCAATAAAGTGTAAATAAATTTAGAAAAACGCAAATACATTTGCCACAAACTCGGATAAATTTGTCCAAACTCAGATAAATTTGTCCCATAACTCAGATAAATTAGCCAAAACTCAGATAGATTTGTCCAGAACGTAAAGAAATTTATTTCAGAACTCAGATAAATTTGCAAAAAACTCATATAAATTTGTTCAAAATTCAGTTAAATTTGTCCAGAACTCAGATAAATTTGTCTCAGAACTCAGATAAATTTCCAAAATGAAGATAAATTTATTAAAAACTCAGATAAATTTTCCAAAAACTCAGTTAAATTTGTCGGGAACTCATATATATTTGCCAAAAACTCAGATAGATTTGCTTTTAGGCTTTGAAACCAGGTCAAACGTGACCCGACCTCACTTGGACTGGAACCGACCCTCTAGGTCATCTTCTTCCTCCTCTGCGAGATCCGGACTCTACGAGCTCTGGACTCTGAGAGATCCGGACTCTACGAGCTCCGCCTCTACGAGATCTGGACTCTGCCCTCTGCGGGACTCCGGCAATTCCTGCGATTCCCAGGCCCACCTATTCTTTCTCTTCGTTCTTCTGTTCTGATTCAGAACCAGAACCTGCAACTCAATAAAGATAGCCAGCTTTTGATCTTGATCTCGGCCACCTTGCTTCCATCTGTCTCTCAGCCTTTGTTCTACAACAGAACCGAGACCCATACCCTTTGCCAAAAAAACAACAAACAAAAGCTATCTCTACAAAACCACTCAGATGGTATGGAAATTTATCTGAGTTTGGACAAATTTATCCGAGTTTGTGGCAAATGTATTTGCGTTTTTCTAAATTTATTTACACTTTTTTGAAATTTATTTGGATCTTTTAAAATTGACTTTCATCTTTTGAAAATTATTTGCGTCTTTTTAAATTGATTTTCACCTTTTGAAAATTTTTAGATTTTTTGAAATTTATTTGCGTCTTTTTAAATTAGCATTTTTTGAAATTTATTTGCGTTATTTCAAATTTATTTGTATTTTTTGAAATTAGTTTTTGTTTTCTTAGAGTTTAATTTTGGTTTTTTTTTTAATTTTATTTACATCTTTTGAAATTTATTTTCGTCTTTTGAAATTTATTTACATTTTTTTAAATTTATTTTCGTCTTTTGAAATTTATTTGCGTGTTTGAAATTTATTTGAGATTTGTTTCCTATTTTTTGAACGTTATTTGAAAATCTCATTAGTGGAATTTTATTAATCATGACTAATTTAATGGTAGTTGACCATTATTAAAGGCTTATCCCACTAATCATGGGATATGATTTGAAGAAAGGGTAAATTAGACATGAGAATTATATCCAGGGACTTCTCGCCAAAATATGTCCAGTTGCATGGACTACAGGCTTTAAAAGAAAAGTTGATGGACTGGAGGCCTTACAAGTACTATATGAGGGACCTTTCGCTAATTATCTCTTTTTTAATTAAGGTTTTGTTAGGAGTTTGTTGACTAGGGTTTTATTTATTAGGGATTGTTTAAAGATTGTTGATTAAGGATTTTAATTAAGGTGTTTTATTAAGGTTGATTTATTAGGGTTTAATTAATTAGAGTTTGGAAATTAGGATTTAGATGAGTGGTTTTAATTAAGATTGATCTAGGTGTTTTAATTAGATGTTTTTAATTAAGGTTAAATTAGATGTTTTGATTAAGTATTATTTTAAAATGTACTAATTTGCTTAGGCGTAAATTCAATAACCTAGGTTTATCTACTTACTATCTACTCTTTTTTTTTAATGTTTCTATTTCTTTTAATTTTTTTTGTTCTCTCCTCTAATTACTAAAGAGTAAGATGAGAAGAGAAGAGTTCTATGGTTTTATGATTTTTTTGGTATTTTATGCAATAGCAATGCAACCTAAACTAAAGAGCAAATTATGATCATCTACTTAATGTCTATTGTTCTAATTCTACTACTTCTTCTTTGTGGACTTTTCTATTTCTTTTAATCTTTTTTGTTCTCTTCTCTAATCACTAAAGAGCAAGATGAGAAGGGAAGTGTTTTATGATTTTATGATTTTTTGGTATTTTATGCAATTTATCCTAACCTAAAATGACGATGATTCGATGATTCCAAGTCTAGAAGTTCAGTAGTCAATTGAAATCACCACAAAGATAAAACAGCAAGCTAAATGGAATGCAATGGTATGGAAAATGCAGGCCAAAAAACGAATTGGGAACTTGGGCGCACACACAGGGGCGCCCAAGTGCCTCTGCATAACTTGGGCGCACACACAGTGGCGCCCAAGTGTCTCCTTTGCGGGTTGTGATGCACTTGCAATTTTCTACGATATTCCAATTCGATTTTTGACACTTCGTGACTAAATATAAGGTCCTAATATGAATTGTTGGTATAATAACCTTCGGATTCGGAAGTAATGACACGAGGACCAAAGTCCAAGAGGCGGATCTCTTTGCCAGGAACTTGGGCGCACCCACAGTGGCACCCAAGTACACTGTCTTTTTTTCTTTACCTTTTGGTAATATATTTCGGTATTCCTTCAATTCTTTCAATGCCTTTTGTGGATCCGAAGGCTTTGATATCAATGTATATGAAGATGGACTCGGATCTAAGAACTAGAATGCACGCGAAATGGGAAATCGGGGCCAAAGCCCTATCCAGAAACTTGGGCGCACAGATAGTTGCACCCAAGTGTTCTCCTGCACTTTTCTTCCTCTTTTATTTCTTTTCTCAATACTTTTCGCACGATTTGGGATGCAAAATTACAGATCCGAAAGCCCCAATATCAATATGTATGAAAATGAGTTCGGATCTAAGAAATAAAATATGCTTAATATGAAAATCGGGGTTGGAACCCAATGCAGACACTTGGGCGCACAAATAGTTGCGCCCAAGTGATCTGTTGCACTTTTTTTTTTATTCAGATTTTCCTTAATGAAAATGAGATGGATGCAAAGTCTACCCTAATCACGAGTTCAGAATGCAAAAAATAATGCAGATCTATAGAGTCGGAATGATCCTAAGCATGTTACTAATGGTAGATGACTACTAAATGTTAGATCTACTGAAAAGCACTACTATTAATGCAGATCTACAATGCATGCAAGATCTTAAACATGTTTCTAACTATTAATGATGCTGAATATCAATTGAAGAAAACATAATCTAGAAATACCGGTTTGAGTTGTATCCTTCAAGTCCTAGGTCGAAGCTCTCGCGCAGATCCATGACTTTTGGAAGCTTTCTCCATTGCTTATCTTGGAAACCAGGAAGCTCCTCTTCTTCTTCTTCCTTCTAGATCTAAAGCTCTCTCTTTTTCTCTTTTCTTCTAGTTTTTCTATTCTTTTTGGTAGCCTCCTTTGTAAATGATATAAGAGATCCTTGTATAAGGGTTTTCTCGTGGAGAAGGGGTTAGGGCTACTGTTTGCACGAGTTTCTAGAGACTTCACGCAAACCAAGGCAGATCTAGGGTTATAAGGAACTTGGGCGCACACCCATGTTTTGTTTTAGGGCTAAGTGGGCTTAGGGTTCGGTTTGGATTGTTTTCGGATCAAGTTTGGGCCAAAACAGAGGAAACTAGACTTAGGCGCATTTGTGGGGGCGCCCAAGTGGATTTTAGAACTTGGGCACGCACACGGGTGCGCCCATGTTATCTTTTGAGTCGAATGGGCTCGGGGTTTGGTTTTGGATTGTTTTCGGATTGAGATTGGGTCGGAACTATGAAGAGTGGAGAGGAACCAACCTAAACATGCACTAAAGTGCTTTCTAGGGCAACCAGGGACTTGGGCGCACCTGTGTGTGCGCCCAAGTGTGACCTTGGAACCTGGGCGCTCACCCTGGTGTGGGACCACTTGTATAATCTTCCGGGGGCCATATCTTTTGATCCATTGGTCGGAATTGGACGTTCTATATATCGTTGGAAAGCTCTCGGAACGTAGAATCATGTGGTCTATAGGTCCTAATGGTCAAAGGTCAGGAAAAGTAAGGGATACTTGGATCAATAATTCTAACATCCTAATTCATGTTAATCATATCGTACTTAGGGGCAAACTATATGTAATCTCTTTAGGAACAACCTAAGTGTGTCTTATACAGTCTGGAAGGGGTTTGGGTAGCATTGTAGTTCATTCCTTGTTTGAATAGCGGGTTGAACTCGAGATCTCAACGTGATTTGGCCTTTTCTCTCACAGTTTCTATGAATCGTCGAACTAAGTCTAAACTGATCAACAAGCATCTTCATTGTTATTAATTAATCTGAATTATGCCATTAACTATTCAATTATGGGTGAAATGGGGGCATCGTTACATATGATAAGTGTTTAAGGCTATCATAGGGGGCCAAAATGAGGTGTCTACAGGCATGTGCAACAACTTGCACTAGGGGCTAGGCGTGCACTTCAATGTGTTGTTTTTCCACCCCTCTCTTCTCCTCTATTTATAGCCTAGAAACCTCCTCTTTTACTAATTGAAATAGAAGTCCTACTTACATTAAGAATTAGTAATTTTCTACTTTCTAATTATTATAGAAGTCTCACTTCCACAACAATTAATAACCTACTATTACCATTATTAGAAGTCTCACTTCAAATAGAAATACTAACTTTCTAATTCTTTGCTTTTAAAGTTCAAGTAGGATTAGTATCTTTCTAATAACTTGGGCTAGCATGGGGACCATTAGGGATTCCATAGAAAGCTTACTCCAACTGGGACACCGCAACCCCACATCTCATGTGCAATCTAGGCCCATAGTTAATTGCAAATTACTCCACTATATAAATGCAATTGCACTCAAGTCTTAAGAATAAATGACAAAGAATACCCTAAACTTCCCTATTACCACAAGTAGATCACTCTATCAATATCCATGGATCAATTGGATTAAACATGTCCCTTCCAATCTTAGATCCACATCGTATTATCATTAAGACCCAATTAATCACTGTGATCATCGGTACCATCCAATTAACTCTTAATCGAGATGGGTGCGCACTTACTAATGATAAATCCATTAGTTGGCACATGGAGATAATATAGATAGATTCCATCTTGACCATTGAATGTTCCCACAATCCTACTACCACGTAACCAAGACACCGAGGTGTTGACCTATAGTTGGCCTCACTCATTGGTGACTCAAAACAAATTAATAGATAGAAACTTGAGTTCATCAATGTCTCAGGATTGAGAGCCTATTGTTAGGGAATTACGAGAGTAGCCTTTAAAATAAAAACAGTATTCCATAAGGTGCTTCTCATGGTCCTTCAATACATCCAATGTACCAACGCCGTGATCCAGAATCTTACATTCTGATGATCGAGAGAAATCACACTATCTCATAGTGATCAAAGTGTTGCAACCTTATCAGATTAGATGCTCAGTCTCATCACTGGTTGTGAAGATATTTAAGTATAAGATTTATGACACATGTCTCCTGCATGTGGATCTCATCAATACATATATATCACATCTAATATATTAATAGGACCCGGTTCATCTCATGAACCATCATGTCATATGTATTGGTTATGTGCATAAAGTAATAAAACATCATTCATCTCATGAAAGGAAAACCTGATTTTATTGATAAATAAATTAATTAATCAATTTATTCCATCATTTGATGGATTGAGACCATACAAGCTAACAGTAAGAACAATGAACATTAGACTTCCTCCTCTCTTGATTGTCCCTCTCTACTCGAGTCTTTGTTCCAGTCAAAGATGCATCAACTGTAGCAACTGCTTCGTAAAAAAGAAGAGGAAAGGAGTGAGAAGATCAGTAGAGGCCTCATGAAACTTCCTCCTAGTTGAAGATGAGCAATTGCAGCTGCTTCGTATTTTTCCTCCTCCCCTTTCTCTTTTTGTCTTTTCCGTGTTTCATAATTGATTTAAGTTTTTCATTTTGCGTGTTCCCTTTTTTGGGTTCTTTAATTTTCTTTAATCTGATGATCTGTTTTCTGGTTTTACTACTAAAGATCTCTTCTTTCATCATTCATAACAAAATTTGTACGAGTTATTCGATTTTCTCTTTTCCTAAACTTAAAAGGCCCTAAAATATGTTGCACTTGAGCTCCCTAAAGATTCGGTGATTGCTGCTTTGGGCTAGTTTCCATCAATTACCCTTTATAAAAGAGAAGAAGTTTCATGCTTATTTGGTTTCTCTACACGTTAAGTGGGTCCTACTTGCATGTCATCTAAGTAATTGCTCATCTAGTGAGGGACACTTGTATCCGTGTATGGCCCATTGTATACTGTAAGTGTAATGAACGTGAGAGTGCCTGCTCTCTCGATTGTCGTGCTCTACCCTATTCTTTGCTCCAATCGAAGATGTATCAATTGCAGCAGCAACTTCGTAGCAAAAGAGAGAAAAGGAATGAGAAGATCAGTAGAGACCTCAAGAAACATCCTCCTAATCGAAGATGCATCAACTACAGCAATTTTGTATTTCTCCTCCCCATTCCCCTTTTGTCTCTTTCATGTATCATAATTGATTGGAGTTTTAGTTTTTCTTATTCCCTTTTCTGGGTTTTTTAATTTTCTTAAATTCGACGATCAATTTTCTTATTTTTCAGTTAAAGATCGCTTATTTCATCATTCATGACTTAATTTGTGAGTGAGTATTATTTGATTTTCTCTTTACTAAGCTTCAAAAGCCCTAAAATTTATTGTACTTGAGCTCCTTGAAGATTAGGTAATTGCTGATTTGGGTTGTTTAAATCTATTACCCTTTATAAAAAGAGAAGAAGTGTCCTACTTATTTAGATTCTCTACACCTTAGGAGGACCCACTTGTATGCCGCCTAAGTTGTAGTTCATTTGGTGAGGGACATGTGAATCCGTGTATGGCCTACTATAACTGCTCAAGCATTGAGTCTGAGACTTCTTCCTCTCTTGATTGTCCATCTCTATCCAACTCTTTGTTCTAATCGAAGACGCATCAATTGCAGCAGCAACTTCGTAGCAAAGAAGAGGAAAGGAACGAGAAGATCAGTAAAGGCCTCATGAAACTTCCTCCGAATAGAAGATGCATCAACTGTAGCAGCTTCGTATTTCTCCTCCTCCCTTTTCCCCTTTTGCATCTTTCATGTATCCTACGATCCAAGTTTTCATTTTGCTTGTCTCATTTTCTAGGTTCTTTAATTTTCTTTAATCAGATGATCTATTTTCTTGTTTTTCAGTTAAAGATCGTTTCTTTCAACTATCATGACTTAATTTGTGAGTGATTATTATTTGATTTTCTCGTTTCCTAAACTTCAAAGGCCCTAAAATCTATCGTACGTGAGCTCCGTGAAGATTCAGTGATTGTTGCTTTGGGCTAGTTTCCATTATTTACCCTTTATAAAAGAGAAGAAGTGTCTTGCTTATTTGGTTTCTTAACACCTTTAGTGGGGCCTACTTACATGCCGTCTAAGTTGTGGCTCATCTGGTGAGGGACATTTGTATCCATGTATGACCCACTGGTTACTGCAAGTGCAATGAACGTGAGACTTCCTCCTCTCTTGATTGTCCCTCTCTACCAAACTCTTCGTTCCAATCAAAGATGCACAACTACAGCAACAACTTCGTAGCAAAGAAGATGAAAGGAACGAAAAGATCAGTACAAGCCTCAAGAAACTTCATCCTAATCAAAGATGCATTAACTGCAGTAGCTTCGTATTTCTCATCCTCCTCCTCCATTTTCTCCTTTTGTATCTTTCATGTATCCTAATTGTTTGGAGTTTTCATTTCGCTTGTTCCATTTTCTGGGTTTTTTAATTTTCTTTAATCAGATGATTTGTTTTCCTGTTTTTCATCTAAAGATCGCTTCTTTCAACAATCATGACATAATTTGTAAGTGAGTATTATTCGATTTTCTCTTTTCCTAAACATTAGAAGCCCTAAAATCTGTTGTACGTGAGCTCCTTGAAGATTCTGTAATTGCTGATTTGGGGATGTTTCCATCTATTACCCTATGTAAAAAGAAGAAGTGTCTTACTTATCTCATTTCCCTAAACCATAAGTGGGACCCAGTTGCATGCCGTCTAAGTTGTGGCTCATCTGGTGAGGGACATTTGTATCCGTGTATGGTCCATTGTATACTACAAGAGTAGTGAAGATGAGTCTTCCTCCCCTCTCTATTGTCCATCTCTACTCAATTCTTTGTTCTAATCAAAGATGGATCAACTGTTAGAGTTTTTGTTTTGTTGCAATTTGATAGGATGCATTCAATTTCATAAAGCTTGTCCTCTCATTCATTCATGGTCTTTTTCATAGGGTCATCATGCATATTACTCATTCTTGATCTTTGTATTTATCATTTAATATGCATGGTTTTCATTTCAATTTATCTCTTAAGATCATGGAGTTTTTGGTTTCAAAAATCATCCAAGCTTTCCAAAGTTTCTATCTTTAAATTCATTATTTTGATTTGGAGTTTTCATGGCTTTAACAAATTGAGTTTTCATCTTCTTTCAGTCATGATTTATTGCTTGGTAAGTGTGTCTCAAAGTCCCCTGGAAGATGCCCTCTTAAATTACAAGTTTCTCTTTTGTTCAAAAAACTGGGCATTTTCCAGTGTCGCCGGTTGACCGGGACAAGGCTGCCGGTCGACCGGGATCACTGCATCTTTTAAAATGCAGTTTTGTGCAGAATTTTCAAACGGTCAAAAATATGACCGTTGTGCTTTCCCGGTCGACCGAGACCTGTTTCTTGGTCGACCGAGGACTAGCCGTTGGCAACTTTTTCTTTATAAAAAGTGGTTTTTTTGGTTGAAGAAAGTTGCTGATCTTGGAGGGACTTTTGAGGCCATTTGTTTGCAACTTCTCAAGAGCATTTCTAAGGGGATTATGAAGTCATTCCATTAAACCAACCTTTGATCTTCAAATGGGTGTGCTTTCTTTAATCCTAGTCTTTTTGAAATCATGTTTTGTTTCAAATCTTTGATCTCTTTCTAAACATGATTAACAAGTTGCTTTTCTTTTAGAATGTTGTCTTTCATAACATGCTTAACACTTTAGTAATCTCATATGCTATGAATACAACATATGGTCTATGTTACACATGATTTTACTTTCTTGTTTCAAAAATCAACTTGTTAGACTTTAGAACATCTTTCTTGAAAACAAGTTATTTCTCATTGTCAATCACATGTGTTAGACATACAACTCTTTCTCCAATATATGATAAACATCTTTGTATCATTTAAGTTTTTATCTTTTCAAAGAGAAAGAGTTATTTCTAGAAAATGCATTTTACATAAACTTTGTCATTCACATGCATGTTTCTAGAACTTAAGTTTTCACTTTCTAATTAGCCTATTTAGAGGCACTCAATTGCACCTCATTGTTCTCTTTATCCATGCATTCTTAGGCATATTTCTTAAGAGAAAAGTTCCTTGGTGTAAAGGTTCATGCTTAGCCTTGAAAAGCATATGTTGTAAAGGTTTATGCTAAGCCTTGAAAAGCATAGTGTTGATTGTAAGGTTTGAGGTGATCCTAAACCTTAATTGAAGTTAGTGAATACCGGTAGGTGTACCGGGAGTGGATGTAGGCAATTTGGCCGAACCACTATATGTGATTGTGTTATGGTGATTGTCTTTATGCTTTCTTTTTATGGATTATGCTCTCTTGGTTGATTTCATTATTCTTCTTCAAAGCATAAGAGACTTAAAAGCTAAAAGAATTAAAATTGGTCTAGGACTTTGAGCTCACCCTATTCACCCCCCCCCCCCCCCTCTAGGATTCGATCTCGGACTTTCTTCAGCTACAGCATCAGCTTCGTAGATAAGAAGAGGAAAGGAACGAGAAGATCAGTAGAGGCCTCATGAAACTTCCTCCTAATCAAAGATGCATTAACTGCAGAAGCTTCATATTTCTCCTCGTCCCCTTTCCCCTTTTATCTCTTTCATATATCCTAATTGATTGGTGTTTTTGTTTTGCTTGTCCCCTTTTCTTTGTTCTTTAATCTTATGGTTTTTCCTTTTGTTTTATTGCTAAAGATCGATTCTTTCATCATTCATGACTTAATTTGTGAGTGATTATTCGATTCTCTCTTTTCCTACACTTCAAAAGCCTTAAAATCTATTGTACTTGAGCTCCTTGAAGATTCGGTAATTGTTGATTTGGACTTGTTTCCATCAATTACCCTTTATAAAAGAGAAGAAGTGTCCTGCTTATTTGGTTTCTCTATACCTTAAGTGGGGCCTACTTACATGCCGTCTAAGTTGTGGCTCATCTGGTGAGGGACATTTGTATCCATGTATGACCCACTGGTTACTGCAAGTGCAATGAACGTGAGACTTCCTCCTCTCTTGATTGTCCCTCTCTACCAAACTCTTCGTTCCAATCAAAGATGCACAACTGCAGCAACAACTTCGTAGCAAAGAAGATGAAAGGAACAAAAAGATCAGTATAAGCCTCAAGAAACTTCATCCTAATCAAAGATGCATTAACTGCAGTAGCTTCGTATTTCTCATCCTCCTCCTCCATTTTCTCCTTTTGTATCTTTCATGTATCCTAATTGTTTGGAGTTTTCATTTCGCTTGTTCCATTTTCTGGGTTTTTTAATTTTCTTTAATCAGATGATTTGTTTTCCTGTTTTTCATCTAAAGATCGCTTCTTTCAACGATCATGACATAATTTGTGAGTGAGTATTATTCGATTTTCTCTTTTCCTAAACATTAGAAGCCCTAAAATCTGTTGTACATGAGCTCCTTGAAGATTCTGTAATTGCTGATTTGGGGATGTTTCCATCTATTACCCTATGTAAAAAGAAGAAGTGTCTTACTTATCTCATTTCCTTAAACCATAAGTGGGACCCAGTTGCATGCCGTCTAAGTTGTGGCTCATCTGGTGAGGGACATTTGTATCCGTGTATGGTCCATTGTATACTACAAGAGTAGTGAAGATGAGTCTTCCTCCCCTCTCTATTGTCCATCTCTACTCAATTCTTTGTTCTAATCAAAGATGGATCAGCTACAGCATCAGCTTCGTAGATAAGAAGAGGAAAGGAACGAGGAGATCAGTAGAGGCCTCATGAAACTTCCTCCTAATCAAAGATGCATTAACTGCAGAAGCTTCATATTTCTCCTCGTCCCCTTTCCCCTTTTATCTCTTTCATATATCCTAATTGATTGGTGTTTTTGTTTTGCTTGTCCCCTTTTCTTTGTTCTTTAATCTTATGATTTTTCCTTTTGTTTTATTGCTAAAGATCGATTCTTTCATCATTCATGACTTAATTTGTGAGTGATTATTCGATTCTCTCTTTTCCTACACTTCAAAAGCCTTAAAATCTATTGTACTTGAGCTCCTTGAAGATTCGGTAATTGTTGATTTGGACTTGTTTCCATCAATTACCCTTTATAAAAGAGAAGAAGTGTCCTGCTTATTTGGTTTCTCTATACCTTAAGTGGGACCCACTTGCATGCCGTCTAAGTTGTGGCTCATCTGGTGAGGGACGTTTGTATCAGTGTATGGCCTATTGTATACGGCAAGAGTCATGAACGTGATTCTTCCTCCTCTCTCGATTGTCCTTCTCTGTGCGACTCTTTGTTCCAATGGAATTTGCATCAACTGTAGCAGCAACTTCGTAGAAAAAAAGAGGAAAGGAATGAGAAGATCGGTAGAGGCCTTATGAAACTTCCTCGTAATTGAAGATGCATCAACTGCATCAGCTTCGTATTTCTCCTCCTCCCCTTTCCCCTTTTGCCTTTTCTGTGTATCCTAATTGATTTGAGTTTTCATTTTGCTAGTCCCTTTTAAAGAGTCTTTTAATTTTCTTTAATTTGATGATCTATTTTCTTCTTTTTCAGCTGAAGATCACTTCTTTCATCGTCATGACTTATTCTGTGAGTGATATTATTCGATTTTCTCTTTTCCTAAACTTCAAAGCCCTAAAACCTATTGTCAAGGCCAACCCGGACTCTACCTCTCCTGAAATTCTTTGTTTTTTTTAAACCGGTGAAGGAGAACTGATCTTTGGTTTTTTCAAAAGCTTGAAGGCATATTGGTCTTTTAAAAAAGATTTGAAAGAAATCTGTCCGGAAGAATACAAAATTTTCCAGTGGTCCTTAATTGAAGAGTTTGTGGAAAACTTGAACCTTGATGTGAAAACATTTGTTTTCTTTATCCTTTTTTGAAATAAGATAAAAACTTAAAGTCCCTTTTGAAAGGGTGCTGCTATTGGCACACAGGATTTTTCTTTTCCCACACAAGCTATCTAACTTTTTTTAATTACATTTTAACCCCTTTATGAAATGACCAAAATATCCAATCTCCCACCAAAACTCAAATCATTTGTTCTTTTCACACACAAGTGAGTTGTTGCTGATGCTGTTGCTTCTTCTTCTTCCCTACTAACATACTTCCATAGATAACTTATTCTCCACATCTCAGTCTCCACTTCTCATTCTCCACTTCATTGTTGTTTTGGGCAACTCATCTTCCTCCATTTTCTGTTCATAGCCAACGCATTTTCTTCCATCTCCTTCATCTTTCCTTCTTCTTGTACTTAACTTTTTTCATTAGATCTTTCTAGTACAATGAAGGAAGAAAAGGACAATGAGATTGTTCCTTTAAATCAAAGCAGTAGTGGAAAGGTCAGTTCATTTGTTTGTTTGTGTTTTTTTTCTGTATTTATGCCTATTTTTTTTAATTTTTTTCTCGCAAGGAATGAGTTGCAGGTTCCTGATATGTACGGCCTTTCAGGTCCAAACATACATCATTTGTCCGAAACTGTAGTTCTGAACAAAATGGTTTTGTTCGGACATGTATGTCCGAACAAAATGGTTCTGTTCGAACATGTATGTCCGAACATATGGGTTATGTTCGGACATAAAGTTCCAAACATACCCCATATGTCTAACAGTGATATTTTATACCGAACAGTGATATTATATTTTGTACTTTCGCAGGTCTCTACGCAGGAAAGTCAGGTTGGATCGAACTTTGTCATGGATTATACCAGTGAGTTTATAACTCAAGAGGCATAGTTTACCGTGAATTTATTACTAAAATTACAATTATTTGTTACTAAATTCGTATTAAATTTGTTTATTGTAGATATTTCACAGTCGCGATTCGTTGATAAGTTTGGCTCGTGGTGTAGGAAGGAAGAACGGGTTTGTCATTGTGATAAAGGTTTCAAATGCTGCTCAGATAGGTGTCAAAGCTAGAGTACTCCTTGCCTGCGAGAGAAGTGGACAATATAAGCATGAAGAGTGCCAAAAGCGAAAAAGGATCAAACAAACCGGTTCAAAAAAATGTGGATGCCCTTTTGCATTAAAGGGCATAAAGTTAGACTCAAATGATGATTGGATGTTGGAGGTAATATGTGGTGTGCATAATCATTCGGCAGCAGAACATTTAGAGGGGCATTCATTTGCAGGCAGATTATCAAAGGAGGAAACTCAGTTGCTTGTTGATATGTCCAGGAGCATGGTTAGACCAAAGGAAATTTTGGTTACGTTGAAACAAAGAAGTGAATTAAATGTAACCACAATGAAGACAGTATACAATGCACGCTACAGATATAAAGTTAATGAGCGGGGTGGAAGAAGTCAGATGCAACAACTGCTCGGGAAGTTAGCAGAGCATAATTACATTGAATGGCATAGGACTTGTGAGGATAGCGAGACTGTAACTGACTTGATTTGGGCGCACCCAAGCAGTCTAGATTTATTACGTGCATTTCCACATGTTTTGATAATGGACTGTACTTACAAGACCAATCGTTATCGCATGCCTCTATTAGAGGTTGTTGGGGTCACATCCACAGACATGACCTTTTCTGTATGCTTTGCATACCTTCATGCGGAACGTGAAGAAAATTATGCATGGGCATTGGATGTATTGCGTAGTATTATTGGTGATGGTATTCTTCCCCATGTCATTGTGACGGATAGAGAATTGTCACTCATGAACGCCATTAACAGAGTATTCCCGATTGCTACTCAATTACTATGCAAGTGGCATATTAATAGAAATGTATTGGCAAGATGCAAAAAGTTGTTTGAAACGAAAGAAAAATGGGACAGGTTTATTATGAGCTGGAATATGTTAGTGTCTTCATCAACACAAGAGGAGTTTGGTGAACAACTACGTAAGCTAAATCAAGAATTCAGTACGTATCCTGATGCACTCAATTACGTGAAGGGTAATTGGTTAGATCCTTACAAGGAGAGATTTGTTTCCGCATGGACAGACAATAGTATCCATTTTGGGAATACTACTTCGAACAGGTACTTTTACAAAGATACAAATTATTTGGTTTTATGCCTATTAATTACTATGTCTCACTTCTTAACAATCATACGCAGTGCTGAGAGTTCACATGCACAGCTTAAGAGGCAGCTGGGATCAAATCAAGGAAATCTTGAAGCGGTTTGGACTAAAATCCACAATTTGCTTGAGTTGCAGCATACCGGTATCAAAGCTTCATTTGAGAAAAGTAAGACAATTGTGCAACATAATTTCAAGCCGGCCGAATACAAAGAGCTTCGTGGTAATGTCTCTAAGAATGCACTTGAGAAAATCTTAACAGAAACCAAGAGAGCCAACCTAGTTGGAATTGACGCCAGTGATTGTGGCTGTGTTATTCTACGCACACATGGATTACCTTGTGCGCATGAGATTGCAGAATATATAAGTCAAGGGCGACCTATTCCTCTAAGTTGCATACATCCGCATTGGTGTAAGCTTGATATGTTGCCTACTGCCCCGTCAACAAGTTCTTCTATGGGCCTGGATTGTAAGGCAGATTTGCAGTTACTTGAAAAATGGTTTAATGAATATGATTCGACAAGAAAACTGCAACTTCTAAAGAAGATACGAGAACTATCAAAACCAGAAAGTACTCATTTGATAGAACCCGAAGTAAAATCAAGAACAAGAGGTAGACCAAGTATGAAAGTTGACACCTCAACTCGACGAGATCCAAGCGCATTTGAGTTGGTATCGTCTGCACAGGATAGCTACTCTCCTAAATCAGTTGCAATGACAGATAAAGGACGGCTAGAATGCAAACCAAAGAGAAGAGAAAAGATTAGTGCGATTCGTAACGAGGTCAAGGAGCATTAATAATTATGTTCTCTCATTTCCCGTGGGGTTGAGGCCTTACATTCGACATGTAAAGGACGTCGCAGCTGATGGTAACTGTGGATTCAGAGTCATCGCTGGTTTGGTTGGTCTAGCCGAGGATGAATGGAGACAAGTTAGGAGAGATTTATTACAAGAGTTGCTTGCACATGTAGACCATTACAAACAATTATATGCAGTGGAGAACAAAGTTGAGGAATTAGTGGAAGCATTATCATACTATGATGACAACCCATCGATGGACTATTGGATGACTATGCCTGACATAGGGCACCTCATAGCGTCTCGTTATAATTTGGTGTTATACCACTTGAGCATAGAACAATGTCTGACTTTCCTCCCATTGCGATCTGTGCCAGTGCCGACACCTTCTCGGAACGAGCGAACAATAGGTTTTGTTAATCGGAATAATTTTGTTCAATTATTCTTAGTACCTGGTCATCGAATTTCGCCTACTGCAAATAAGTGGAGACAATTTCATCACTCTTGTGCGAATGGTTGGGAGACTTCATACACGGATCGGATTGTACAATTCAAAGAGCTTATAACTCCAGATGTATCAACATGTGAGACAATTGATTTGGATTGAATAGAACTACCTGGTCATCCAAGCGAGTTTATGTTACATGTAATAACTATTTTTAAACATTTGATGGAGTTTGAAATGTGTTTTAGTAGTTTCTTTTTATTGTATTTAATGAATGCTTTGATGTATGTACAAATTTTAAAACTACTAGGATGTATTGGTTTTGCCGCCTATTACAGGTTTTTAAAGGTGATGGGAGTTACAGTTAATGTTCGGAAACACAGTGCTGAAAAAATGCCATTTGTTCGGCACTGTGTTTCCGAACAAATGTTCAATTCGTCCCTTTCGAAGATTTTCATATCCACTTTTGAAGATTTCTGGTTCTACATCTGTAACAATTCAAGCATATTCCAAACATAAAATCAAAGGTAAAATAAACAAAATACCATTTGAATTAACTAAGAAAGTACAACCACTTTCCAAATAAAAGCCTACTTAAAAGAGGATCAAAGTCTTATAACAACCATCCAAATTACAAAAAAAAGAAAGAAATACAAGCATTCATTTTTGTTAGTCAAACTTCTTTATATTTTGTCAGTTGTTCCTTCCCCTTGTTGAACTACTGCGGGTGTAACTCTATGAACTCATGTGGGGATGTCGAATGGTTCGTTGAGCATCGGCAATGGACATTCCCCGTAAAACGTGGGCAACCTGATTCACATGGGTATATAGTCCCCGTGGATCTTCAACCCAATGGTCCTCACCCCTTTCCATGACTTCATCAAGAATGAATAGTGCATCCGAATTACGATGCTCATAGTCCACCGTACTGCTTGACTGTGTTTCGTCGGGTCTGGGCGCAAAATTAGAGTGATGATTTGGGTTTTGTAATATCCTCCACGAGACTCGTTTATACCAATCCATATACATGGGAACACAATCTGCAGGACGCCTTACTGGTTGACTACGGTTCAATGCAGATAGTAGGTGATTAGGCCATCCCTCCCAAATTTGATTCATGTATTGATACGCGATATGGTAGTCACGGGCAGTCGGACCCCGCATAGCGCGAATGGGGGCTAATGGCGGTGGAGGAATAGTTTGTACTCTCCTAAACTGTCTAAGCACCCTATCCGGATGATAAGGCTCAACAACATCCATGCACTTGATGCATCCACAATAGTATGCAACCTCGTTGAAATGGTGATAGCGCCTAACATCACGATATGGGTCCCAAGTGACCTGAAAATAGTGAATCCAAGTATAAGATATGAAAATACATAATACAGAATAATAACTTCATGTGATAGAAAATGAGTAAGAAAATTTGCGTAATTACCAAGTCAGTGCTCATGGAATCAAGTCTCTCTCGTAATGCCTGTAAAGGCGCAGACTCCCTACGAGAGACCCATTGATGGACCCAGAGGTGGGAGGGCTGATAGTGTATGTTTGGAGTTGGAGCCAAACATTCGAAGTGCTCGTACACTCAAGTTTCAAATAGAGTCAGGTAACCGGCAATTTGTTTAACTTCACGCCAGGTTGCTAACCCCAATTACCCGTATAAGTATGCCAGTGCAGCAGTACCCCATGCATATGAACGTACGTTATCCAAATCTACCAGATGTATAAGAAATATGATCGGCACCCTTGTGCCACTTTTGTCTGTGAACAACGTACATCCCAGTAGGTACAGAAGGTAAGCTCTGACTGCACAGTCAACCATCTCCTCTCCATCATCGTCAGACATTCCACTAAACCTTTCCGGTAGCCACTCCAATCTAACAGATTGGCCCCGCACCTGGATCAGCTCATCATGTGCCTCTATGAGTTCTACTCCTAGTGCATCAACAAGGAGTACTTGAGCTTCCTCATATGTCATTCTATCATTATACGAGACAGTCTGCCCCGTCACTGGGATGCCTATGATGGATGCAACATCATCTAAAGTGATGGTCATCTCGCCAAATGGCATGTGAAAGGTGTTAGTCTCAGGTTGCCACCTTTCCACAAAACCCGATACAATAATCTTATTGACAGAGTGGTATGATGCAGTCACTAAGGGAGCAAAACTGGACCTGGACATCCATCCCCTGAACCTATCAGACCCATTCAATTGCCATTGCCACAATGACACTTTCTGACCATGGCTTAGACACTTCAGTGGTCCTCGATCCCGCAGTCAACAATTGATACATCATTATCGAATAAATTCACAACTTAATAAATCAATCAAACTTCATATGAAACAAACGAAACACACCTCTCCACTCCAAATACACCCAGCTATATGTGCATCAATGCTGGTCAATAACGACCTATCTCGTGGCCCATGAGCTGGTTGCTCTTCCATCTCTGGTTGTTCTTCAACGTCCTCTTCACGAAGAACAGGTTCTTCTACAACCTCTTCCACTCGGTGGCGACGCCTTCTGTTTGAAGCAGTAGGTCGAACCCTAGAAGAGCTCGGTTGGTCCATATCTGAAATAAAAATACAAACATTGTAGGATTTGCATCAAACTGTTCGGATGTTCAGGTCCGAAAAAAGTCAATTTGTTCGGATGTTCAGGTCCGAACAAAATGATTTTGTTTGGACGTTCAGGTCCGAACAAGCCATGCTTTCTGTGTGGAAAAATAGTGGCGATGATGGTGTACAAACCAGCCCAAATGCATGGAAAAACGTCACCATTGTTTGTAAAAACTTACATTGAATGAGAATCTATCCCCATAACAAGTTTTCATGAAAAAAAAGGTAATCTAAGATGGATAAAATGGTAAAGAATGAATGGTGAAGAAAAATGAAATGACAATAGTGGAGATAGAGATTTACCTTTGAAAGAGGAGATGGTGTAGAGGATTGTGAACGCCAGAGTAACGCCGGGGAGAGAAATGACGCCGGAGAAGTGGAGAGAGTGGGAAGAAAGTGGGATCGGACGATGTTGGAGAAGAGAAAAGGAAAAACGTGTGTGTGGGAAGAAAGAGGGAAATTGAGAGAGGACTAAAATAGGGATTTTTGCTGTGTGTGGAAAGAAAAAATGTCATTTTTAAATTATTGTGATGTATGTGGAGAGAAATTGTGTGGGAAAAGCTATATTTTGTGTGCCAATAGCAAGACCCTTTTGAAATTCTCCCTTATTTGTGCGCACGCACACACACACATATAGAGGGGGGGCTCTCCTAAGTTGCAGCTTATGTAATCCTAAGCTGAAATCATCTGCAAAATCATCTCCATCATAAATTGCCTCAAATCATCGTCTCCAAAATCAAGATAAATCCAATCAGAACTGGATTTTCGAGTTCCATAATGCCAAAAATAGAGATAGTCGACTTTGATTTATGGGATCAACACTATTTTAGCTTAGGATAATATAAGTTATAGCTTAGGAGAGTCATGTTCATATATATATAAATATTATATATATAGAGAGATGCTCCTATGAGAGATATCTCTCACTTTATATGAGAGATTAGGTAGGAGCCCTCACATCCATATCCATTGCCAACAACTTAAATGTGAGGGCTCACAACGAGATATCTCTCATGGAAGCATCTCCATATACATATATATATATATAGGGAGATGCTCCTATGAGAGTATCTCTCACCTTACTATAAGTGATAGGGTGGGGGCCCTCACATCCATATCCAATGCTAAAAACTTAAATGTAAGGGCCCCCACTCCTATTTCTCGTTTAAGGTGAGAGATATCTCTCATAGGAGCATCTCCCATATATATATATATATGAGCAGGGCTCTTCTAAGCTACAACTTAGCTTATCCTAAGCTGGAATAGTGTTGGTCCCACAACTTAAAGTTGATTATATCTGTTTTTTGCATGATGGAACTGAAAAATCCAGTTCTGATTGGATTTATCTTGATTTTGGAGACGATCATCATGCAAAAAACAACATAATTGACTTTAATTTGTGGAACCAGCTCTGTTTCAACTTAAGATAAGCTAAGTTGCAGCTTAGGAGAGCTGATCCCATATATATATATATGGTGGTCCTGTAAGGACCGTCCTTACGGTCAGCAACATTCAAAACGCCCACTGGGGCCCACCTTATGACCCATCCAAAGTGACCACTCATTCATGACCCCCTTATAAGCACTAACTCTCTTGAATTTACATGAATTCGGATGAACTAGATCGTTGGATTGATAGTCAATTTTTTTTCTTTGATATAAAGCTGTTAAACTTGTGAGTCATGTATGAAGGAGTTAGAGGTATTAAATTGATTTCAAATTAATATGTAAGTTGACCTATTTGGATTTTTCAATCCACCTCTGCCCTATGACTAGTGGGGTCTCACAGTGAATCCCAATAGGCGGTCTGCTCCGTAAATCGTAAGGATGGTCCTTGCATGACCAAGTAATCTTTATTAATTGATCTTTCCGTATAAAATCTACCTACAATAAAAGGAGAAATAACAAAAAGATATTATTTCACTGATTATCACATGGCCTCGTGTGATAATACACGGCTGGAGGAGTAGGCTAACCTAGGCAGGTACGTTTGCATAATCAGTCCAGGTTCAATGGATCTCTTCATAGGTTCATTAACAAATCAATGACAGTTCAAAGCTCAAACAATGCATCTATTCTTCTGCGGTTTGAAAGCAAATAGGTTTAATCCTGAAAACCCTGACAGAACTAGTGGGCCCCACAAAGTATGGAATTTCTTCTTCCTCTCAAAAAGCGTGCTTCGTGGCGTGCTACAAACCATGCATTTGCTGGTGGCGATCGGATCGAATCCCATCGCATCCCATCCCATCCATTTTTTTTTGGTTAAGTGCTAATCTTCAGTCATTAGAATTTAGAAACGCTACTTTATCTCCTCCTTCCTGTTCTTATCGCGCTGGCACTGTCCTTGTCCTCGACCCTTGTCATGGCCTCTTCCGAGTTCCGCCCTTTAGACGAGAAATCTCTGGTCGAGTACATCAAAGCTACTCCTCGGCTCCTGGATTTGCTCGGAGAAAAGCTCGAAGCTTTGACAGTCAAGGAAGTTGGGGACGGGAATCTCAACTTCGTCTACATTGTCGCCTCTGCTACGGGCTCCGTCGTCATCAAGCAGGTAATTCATTTGATGCCCACTTCACCAAAAAGCTTTGGATTTTCTATACATTTGCTAATTTCTTTCTTAACAATGATCAACTCACCTGTTTTTATACTGTTTCTTAGACTTGATTGTATTATTACTCCCACTTGGGTAAATGGGGCTTTCAAATCGGACCCGGATGTGGAAAGGCGTGTGCTTTTTGCTCATCTTTTGTGTATATGGGACTGTATTTTGATAACTGGTACCCCCCTTTGAAGTGCCCACAAAATGGGCAATTAGAAAAATGAGAGGCACCAGTGTGGGGTCAATCTGTTTGATCTTTTATTTTATTTATGTATTTATAAATGCATATTTTTTGTGGGATTCCATTAATTAATGAATTAGTTTTTTGAGAGCCTATCTTGGCAGTGTGGTTTGCCATTCAATGATGATTTACAAGTGATTTGATATCACCAGGAGTGATTAGTGTGCATTTCTTACTTTGTTCTTATTTTTAAGAATCAAGGGTTATCTTGAACTCTATCTTTAGTGATTTGGTGCTGAGATGGATGTTGTTTTAAAGAGATTCTGTGCTGAGATGATATTAGGAGGGGAGGGGAAGGAAGCGGAATGAACGGTCTTTATGTGGTAAGGAGGTGGACTAAAAACACAGCCGGATTAAATTGTGTGGACATTAAGACTTTAAATCAAGGGTGACAAAGCAGTGAAAGATTTTTCAGTGTAAAATCCAGCTGTGGATCCGGTTTGTATGAGCGTCATCAATTCATAGGGATGGTGTGTGTTGAGGGGAAAGGGACCTTAGGTGCATGTTGATATTGCTCACTTTGGTTCTCATGGGGTGATTTCTGCAACTTTAACTTGGATCAATAACAAACCCAGTTATACAAGTTCATCTTTAGTAGACATGACCTACCCCATATTGATGGATGAGGCTAGAATGATGATGATGATGATCTATGGTGGGAAGGAGGAGAGAGGAGCCTTGATGATGGTAGAAATGTGGCAGCTGTTAAGAGAAGCTGGAGTTCTACCCCTCTTATTGTAGCAAGTACCCTCCCTATGATGCCCATATGCGGACATGAGTATGGACACAGATACGGGGATCAGGGACATGACTGCCATTTTTTAAAATTTAGGACACGGATATAGATATGGGTGTCATGAAATTATCATAGTTTATATTCATTTCTAATATATATATATATATAGATATATTTTAATGTTGAGAAGTAAGTGTAAGAAACTATATACCAACTCAAAAGCTTAAGCTGATGGGTGGAAGGCCCATACAGGTATTATTAAGACATGACAAGCCTATTACTTAGGCGATGTGGGATGTGGGACTTCCCAACACTTCCCCTCACGTACAGACCCAATAGATTTCATGGACGGGCCTGTCACATGGGCTACACAAGAACGACGTCCACATGGACTTCACAAGAACACCGGGATCGGAACCCGCTCTGATGCCATGTAAGAAACCATGTACCAACCCAAAAGCTTAAGCTGATAGGTGGAAGACCAATACATGTATATTAAGACATGACAAGCCTATTACTTAGGCGATGTGGGATGTGGGACTTCCCAATAGTAAGAAAATTAACAAAACTATATGAAATAATGGACTTGGTAAGTAGGATATGCAAAACTTGTACCCTAGAAATATTGGTGTAGTATTGGGTACCGAGTATCGCATCAGTCCGACATGGATACATTGGGCTTGTACAAGGATCTAGGTACATTGACACTCCGCCTTACTCCATTGGAAGCATCAATCTCATGAATTTGCTGCATGTTAAATAACCAGAAAGAATCTATATCTGCATGCAGAGGGCTCCCATTCTTAAGCAACAGACTGATGGATCCAAATCAATAAAAATCAATCAATTAGGCAGGACATACATGAGAAGCAAATATATGGTGAAGGTGAAACATGGCATGGGAAAATAGAAGGCTCTTGAAGAAGCTGCTGACGAACCTCTAGACATCAAGGAAACACAACGGACTACAGAGTTATGAAGACTGATAAAGAGTGATCAATTGGCTCACAAATCACAAGGTTGGTTGGATTCTATCACTGAGAAATTGCCAAACTGCATGTATAACGTGTTGGATGTGGACCCACATGACTAAATGTCTAATCTACATGCATGTCGCAGGAGCTCATCTAACAATTCTCTGTTAATGAAGAATTCCTAATTGGGCTTAGGTTAACATGGTGTTGAAATCCCAACTAAAATCCAGTTCCTTGATGGACTACGGGGTTACCTAATCTTTTATTTTAAATTAGATTGGTTGGTTTTTCCTCTGTGATTTTTGCACAAGGGTGGCCATCAACTTTGTGATAGGGTGTGGCATATAGGAGACGAGGTCACGAGATTAAACCAGTAAGGGCTTTAGATTAAGAATCCAAATACCATAACATGACCAATCAATCTATTATCTACCAGCTATGCATCAAGTACAGTTTTCTGTTTGGCATTGCACAACTCCATGATCCGTGCAAAGATCACTCCTTCCAACATGTGGTGTCAGAACTAGTCATCATCTTTTCTCGTCGTCATCATCATCATAATCATCACTATTATGCCATTCAGTTTTCTCCTTTTTTGTATTATTAGTTTGAAATTAATCCATTGCATGTTAGTACCCTGACTCCTGACTTGGTTTGCTGAAAGGTTATGAGTGTCCAAGAATGTGAAAATTACACACTATGTTTCCAAATTTTTCAAGTTCAGTATGTTTCCTAAGGCTTACTCGTCCATTGCTTTATGCATTTCAAATCATCACTCTAGCCAAACAAGGAACTTGACCAGTGACTGAGGTTAGTGATTTGTTCTTGGAAGTTTGGTTTTTTGCCATCTGCGTGAGTAGTTCGTATGCCAGATTGTCTCTTAATCTTTCCCAAAGAGGTCGACCACCTTAGATATTGCTGGAATCAGTATCAAGTTTGACCGCTTCAGGTATTGCTGGAATCAGTATCTTGTCGGGTATGAGTTCTGTATCTAGACAAGTCTGGAAGACTGGATCTTATATTGTAATAATTTGACTAGGTTAAATGACAGGTTTTGGGACGCAGATATGGAGACAGAATACGTCTGTTGACAGAGGCTGACACAGACTAGATTTTAACCTTTAACAGAACTAGAACAGGAGTAATATATGGATGTTTTAGGGGGCTGTAACGAGGTGTTTTTAGAACAGGGTTTACGTACAGTTACTGTTGTTTACCAGATGCTGTTAAGGGGGCGATCAGGTGGCTTTAGGCTGGGCTTTGGTTCTATTACTGGGTTGTAAGTTGTAAGTTGTGACTGCCTAACAGGGTTGTATCAAAAAAGTAGAAGAATCACAAAAGCATGTACAATTTAAAGAATTTGTTTCAAAATTTTACGTTCTAAAGTGTTCTGAATAAAACTAGAAGCAATTTAAAGTTTTAGATTTAGTTTGACTTTTTTTATTATTATTTTTTACTTCACTCATCAGCTGGTTCATAAAAAACAGCTGGTTTTTAATGGTAAGAATGACTTAATGGTCAAACTGTATGGTTCCTGTGGTTCAACCAAAGGAAAGCAGTTTTGGTTAAACCAGACTGCAACATGTGGCAATTCTGGTTCAACTGGGTTAGATTGCCCTGTTCAGTCTGGTTTTAAAACACTGGATAAAACTGAGTCAGCACCTTGTTCTTCTTGGAGTTATTACACCAAGAAGAGTGGCGTCATTACATTCAAGTTTGCATGGAGTCTTCACTGCACATAGAAATGAAGAATTAGTTTTGGTTGAAAGTTTATTAAACTAGAGTTCTGTAAACTGCTGCAGGTTACAATATAAAGGTTATCTGGGTTTGCTAATGGCAGGGCTAGGAATCCACCACTTCCCTTTAGTGTATATTTCTAAAATTAAGAAAGAACTATTAAATGCTAACTGACAAAACAATTCAAACTCTGACTGACATGCAGTTTTGCGCAAAGTGCAAACTCATAGAATCCTTTTCCTGACATGAATGAAACCCTAGGATAGGGTTGTGGGACTCATCCTGGATCTCCTCCTGCAGACCTCTAACGCCTTTGATGTTTCTCCATCTCTCCCCGGATTGAGATGGCCCGACTCTGACAGGTGTATGGCTTGATACTGCTCCTTCAGATTTGGATCTATGCACTGAAAATCTGCAGCACTGATCCAAGTTCTGTTGAAAAGATTTTGACCTTTCCATGTGACTAGAAGCTCATGATATCCACCCTGTCCACGTGGATACCAATTGATTCTCAAGTTCATCTTAAACTTTTTTCTTTCAATTTAGGATGGTCACTGTCTTCATTGCTTGTTGCTCATAATTCTCATCCATGTGATGAACATGGTTGATGTTTAATTCTTTAACGTTGAAAGTGGAGCTGATGTTTAGATCATTGAGAAACACTAGGACATGCCTCCGATTTCTTTTTGCCTCTTGGACTTATTTCTAATATTTTATGGTCTCGACATTTCGGATGCAACTTTTTGAATTTTTCTAAGGAAATCTCTTGGGCCATGGTCATTCCTATCTGTAACAGTGACTATGTTTCCAATGACAAAACTTAACAAACTGTTGATGTGCATCAGCATGTTTCTTTTTGCTTCTTATCACTAGCCAAATTATCTGTTGCACTTAATGAAATATTTCAAATGTGTATGCCAAATGTTTAAGCTTCTTCAATTGAATATGGCTTGAACATGATGGGCATATTTTGTCATCCTGAACCTTTTTGCTTGGGATTTAAAACTAGAAGTGTTCATAAATGTTTAGTGGGATTTTGATTCATTCAAATCGTATATCCTTCTTAAGAGTAAAAAGAAATTTGAGTTTTGAATGTTCTTAATGCATGAAATGTTCTCTACTGTCAATTAGTTTTGGTTATTCTTAGATTTTGATTACAAGCTAATATCCGAGGTGTGTACCATGAAATTTCAAACTATTCAATTTTCTTTTCTTATTGATAGGACAATTGAATGTTTTCCTCTTCCTCTCATTTTAAAATCTGATGATTCTGTTGCTTGAGATGTCAGGCACTTCCATATATCCGTTGTATTGGAGAGTCATGGCCAATGACAAAGGAACGTGCCTATTTCGAGGCACTTGCCTTAAAAGAGCATGGTCATTTGTGTCCAGAGCATGTTCCTGAAGTTTATCATTTTGATCGGATTATGTCTTTGATTGCAATGCGCTACTTGAAGCCTCCTCATATTATTTTGAGGAAAGGCTTGATTGCTGGAATTGAATATCCACTGCTTGCAGAGAATATGTCAGAGTTCATGGCAAAAACTCTTTTTTCTACATCCCTTCTTTACCATTCTACTGCAGTGCACAAGAAGGCAGGTAAAGTATTATGCATAGTTGCTTGCCCTATTTTTTCTCTGAGTTCCTTGTTGCAAAGAAAGCTTTTTTCTAGTGATATTCCTATTGCAAAGAGGGCTTTTCGTGAGCTAATACCTTGATATATTGATTCACCAACACGCTAGAGACATCTGTGGATCTGATACCATGTAATTCCTGGTGGGATCACAAATATTGTAGTATGAACTAAGTCAGGTGCTCGCTCCTTGCAACACCTGTGACTGTGAATATATTGAGCAAAAAGTTTACATCTGTCCCTTTGTTCAGGGATCTGATTTCAGTAATGGATTACAAATAATATTCTAAATGATACTTAAGATAGGTATGAAAGAAACATGCCTGCAGAAGCATATAGAATGGTTTCCTCCAAGATTAGAAGTGACTCCAATAATGCCATATCTTTAATTTCTTCCAAGATCGAACACCCTTGTAAAAAAACTGAAAAAAAATGCTAAAGAGAATTTTGGATTGAATTGAGTGATCTCCCATTGTGGTGTGATCCTTTATATTAACCTCTTTCCGTGTTTACAAGATAACTCCAATGAATCTTCTCCTTATTACAATTAGTCAAATATTCTTAGTACAATGGACTTGGTTAATGAGAATTAGAAATCCCTGTGGTACACCTATGGGGCATACAAATATATGTCCTCCACTAGATTCGGTAGTCCGCATGACTATCATATTTAATAGTCCCCCTCAAATTGATGCCAGAGGATCAACCAGCGACAATTTATGTACAAACAACTGATGCCAGTCACGAGTTAATGCGTTTTGAAAATGTCAGCAATTTGAAGATTGGAAGGCACGTGTAGGAGAGTAACTGTGTTATCATTAAAAGCGCCCCCAATGGAATGGCAATCAACTTCAATATGCTTTGTTCTTTCATGAAAGACCAGATTTGCTACTATTTGAATAGCACCTGTATTGTCCATATGAAGAGGAGTTGGATGGCGCTGAGGGAATCTAAGTTCAACAGTAGTCCACAAAGCAAAATAATTTCGGAACAAGTAGAGGACATGTCTGGAGAGACACTGAATATAACTGGAGAGTGAGCAGATATCTTCTTGGACTACCATACTCATAGACGCACTACCCTACTTTAAGTCCACATGTTATATATGTTGTAATTAGGTAAGATTGGAATATAAGGAAGGCTAGGACTTATATGGGGTTGGTCCTTTCATCTTAATCACTTTGTGGAAGGCTAGGACTTGATATTTAGAAGGAACCGCAGCATCTCCCTTAGATGACAAAACTAAAGCTGCTTGGAGTGAAAATAACTCCAAGGTGGTTATATGGATTTTTAATTTCATTGCGCCCTCCAGTGCTCTATCACTGCAGTCCTTTATCAGAGCTTCGTAGAAGTGGAAATATTTACAAAAATTATATCATCAGACAAATAAGGCACAAATCTTATTTACACATTGAATTGGCTAAATACTGTCAAATTGATAAAATAATGCAATAATGTTATTGTGGCTTTCTAACCCAAGGAGTAGCTCAGTTGGCCTAGGACCACGGTTTGTATCCGGAGGTTGTAGGTTCGAAACTGCACTACCACACTGGGGCTACAGGGGAGTTTACCTGGCTTCCCTTTGGGCCCGGCGGGATTAGTCCAGCCCAAAGGGTTGGGAACCCTTCGATAGCAAAAAAAAAAAAAAAACTATGAATAAAAAAGACTATGATTTTACCTCTGCGCCTTATGTATTCTGCACATCAGTCCATTCCTTATGAACCCAAGGTCTGAATCTGAATCTGTTCGAGTTGCATTCATGAATAGAGAAGTATGTCCAGATACATATGTTCGGGAAGTTCTAATAGAAGAACTTTGACTTCAATCTTAACATACTTCAATGAGGAACCTAAGGCATTTGATGTCCAGCCTTATGAAGAGGCCACAGCCACACTTCTTACACTTGGGGTCTAAAATTTCAGCACTTTGAATTTGAAGTTATGGGCATGTGACTGGTAATTATAAGAACTTTTGCAATTACTTTAAATGAACATAGGTCTGGTCAAAATTAGACTGCCCTCCAAGCACAGTTCCACTCAGTTAATAATGAAGTTGCTTCCTTTTATTCTACTAGCACGAATCTGACTCCAGAATAGATCTATGACATGATCCAAAGCTCTGTTAATGCTTCAATAGCCTCTGCCATTCTTATACTGCTCTCTATTTTTTATTCATTAGCTTCTTTATGGTTCATTGATTCTTGTGCCTTAAACCAGATGACTCCAGTAGAGAAAAGCCTAAGTAATATGGTTATGCTGGACATGAACAGATTATGGCTGCCAGTGATCGACACTTGTCCATTTCTGGCATAGGGCCCATCAGCATCATTACTCCAACTGTTGTCTATTTTGTTCCCCATTTGTCTGCTAATTTAGTATCTGTTGGTCAATTAGTAGATAATGATTATCCAGTAATTTTCTTTTCCTTAGGTTGTGTTACATAGAATTCGTGGACTGGAAAGGTGATCGGGAATTGTAGTCCGATGCAAAATAATTCTTCCTGCTAAATCTTATTGGCAATATTTCGGATTTCTCAGCAACATTCAAAGAAGTTCAAAGAATCCACAGAAAAGAGAATCCCTGAAGTTAAACAAACCACCCCCACCCAAAACAAAATAAATAAATAAAGTGCTGGGTCAAACAAGAAAGGTGAAGAACAGTCAGAAACTATAGCAAATCAAGTTATTTCTCATTTCAGCAAATAGATATGAATTCACTGCAATTTTATCTATCTGTCAACTGTTGAACACAGATTAGATGATGGATCAAAGATTTTCAGTGGCTGTGATGAAATGTAGTCAAGGAAACTGCTGAATTGGAAGGAGGATGTGGCTGTTAATAACCAATAACACCATAAGCGTGAGCTGTTAGTGAATGACATAACAATTTATATCAACACCCCCTTTCGAACAAAAAGCCGTTTGAATTCAAAACCCAACAGATAGACAAAATAGACATATGGAGGTAATATGCCTCGTAGGGGTTTCAAACTCGTGACCTCTGACTTTGATACCTTGTTAATTACTAGTAACACTACAAGCTCGAGCTGTTAGTGAATGGCATAACGATTGATATCAATAGTGGCTTATTTTTTAATGTTAAAACAATCCAGAAAAATGTTAGATGTACTCAACATTGTATGCGACCTGAATGTGAAGTGCTTAGGGCGGTCAATCATGTCGTGTTAACGAATTCGGGTTACGGGTTAATGAGTTCGTGTTAAATTTACCTCAACCCATACACGACCCGTTAACTTAATGGGTCAAAAAATCCAATCCGAACACAACCCGTTAATTTAAATGGGTTACATGACCCAACCTGTTAAGTAATTAAGTCATTTCGAAAATTAAAAGAAAATCCATTTAAAAATATATAAGGAGAAAAATATATAAGCCACACGAAATTGTAAGTGAGGATCTCGAGTGGATCCCACCTAAAACCCCACTATAAAACAATAAATTTCAATTTCTTCTTTATGAATATAAATTAATTCTAGCTACACTTATGGACTAAGAAAAATTTAACGGGTTAAGTGGGTTGTTAACGGGTTACTGGTTTAATTCGTACACGACCTGTTAACTTAATGTATTAACGGTTTTGACCCGTTAACGACTCGAACCCATTACGAGCCCACCCGAACCCGTTAATATCGTGTGGGTTTGTGTCGTGTTAACGGGTCGTGTGGCATTTTGACAGCCCTAGAAGTGCATGTGAAGCACTTATCTTCTGAATGGGCCCCACAGGCCCACACTAGATTCCAAGCTTCCAACGTTTAGACAGATGCAGAAAGATTTGATCTATATAGGAGATAGTTCAATCTCCACTCTCTGGTTTGCTCCAAAAAAGTCACAGGTGGGCCAAACAGAAAAATCCCTGATTAGAAATCTATGGGTCAGTCAAAAAATAAAAAATAAAAAATAACCACTACAATGTTGATGAATCTGCTCATTTTCATTTGTGATGGCAGAAAATACGAAGTCCCTTCAAGTGTGCCCCACCAAGTGCCAATCAATAGTGAACAAAAAATCAGATATCTTGTCTGCTCGTTTCCTTGAGATCTGAAATCAGATCAAGGTTATGTAAGCCCATCAAAACATATATTTGATGTATCCGATACATACAATGTGCAGACCAGACCCCAACACAGGAGTGATCATTCCCCTGATCATCTTAAGCCAGAAAGAGCCTTGGCTCTGATAGCACGGCAAAACTAAATACAAATTCTAAAAGAGAATTTTGGATAAAATTCAGTGATCCCCCATTGAGTCAAATAGTTTCAGCATACCAGGCATGGGCTATTGGCGTGGAAAATAGTTTGACCAAACAAGCATTCATAGAACTGAGTTGTTTTTGGATTTATATACTGGTCTTCTCTCTATAATTGTCTCCTGCTTTCTATCAGTAGAAGTTACGGGCAGAGATAAAAAATAAAAAAAAAATTCAGCATAATAATCTGCAGGAGTATATTTCATAAATGTGAGCATTATTGGTCAGTGGTTAAGCTATGGTAATATGCTTATATGAATTTGGCTGACGTGTTCTCAGTGCCCTCTATGCAGTAGCTGAATTTTGTGGGAACATGGAGTTATGTAGGCTTACCGAGCAGGTTGTTTTTTCTGACCCTTATAAGGTGTCTCAACATAATCGTTGGACTTCTCCTTACCTTGACCATGATGCTGAGGCAGTACGGGCCGATAACACTTTAAAGCTGGAAGTTGCTGAGTTGAAATCCATGTACTGTGCTATCTTATACCACCTGTTTCTTTTGGAAATATGTGATGCTTTGTCACTCTAGTTGCTATTCTATGGACATGCATGCCATTTTGGTTTCAATATGGCTGCAAGTGCCAAGGTGCGCTTGTGATTTGAACCCTTTCTCATGAGGCTGTTCGCTTTAGATGCTATGGCCTGAAACCCTTGATGAGCTACTCATCAAGTGGGTCAATGCTCACACAACAATGGATGGCTGAAAAGAAACTTGGAACTGTTCCTCATTTAATATACTTGTGTGGACTGCCTGATGAATGAATGGGTCAGCTTATTTTTTGTCTAGGTGATATACTATTGGTCCTCACTAATGAATGTGGTTTTGATGGAGCATGTGTGTCTCATTCCCACATTTGGCCATGGGGAAGTGGGCACTGACAGCATGGATTCTGATATGAGCAAACCTTGTGTCTCCAATTATAATATGCTTTGTGATTTATTGGACACTAAAGATTAGCTATCGGTTTTGTAGGTTTTGTGAAAGAGCCCAAGCTCTTATACATGGAGATCTCCATACTGGTTCTATCATGGTGACTACTGATTCCACTCAGGTTATAGATCCAGAATTTGCATTTTATGGACCAATGGGGTTTGACATTGGAGCTTTCCTGGGGAACTTGATTCTGGCTTTCTTTGCACAAGATGGACATGCCAGCGAGGCAAATGACCGCAAGGTTTGTACCATTATTGTTGATGATATATCAACATATGTTTGACAGTACTTCTCTATTTGCAGTTTGAAACAATTAGGTATGGATCATTTAGTATCAAGAGGCTATCTTTGTTTTGAGTGCCTTGTTTGGCTGTGCAAGATTTTTGTTTCCTATAATTTTGATTGTGTATGAATAACAGTGTTGATTGAGGGCTTCAAACTTGGAGTGACAATTTTCTAGGTGAGAAACTCCCAAGATTTTGCAGCCATTTTTACTGCAGTCCTTGTAAATTCTCTTCCACAATGAGATATAAAGAATTTATTAGAAATTCTCATGACATTGTTTGTTTTGGCCAAGTATTTTTATCAAAGGGGGTTAAAGTGTGAAACGAATAACATATATATATATATATATATATATAGAGAGAGAGAGAGAGAGAGCTGCTTGTATGTAAGATTTCAAGTCCGTTAGATCATCCTAACCCCTTGATTTGTAGTGCTCAAGTTTAACGGTTTGAAACCTAGGGCTTGCGACATTCTTTGGTGGTTTGTTGAAGAGGGTTGCTCCAAGGTAGGGAGTGTTAAATGGGTTAGTGCTAAATGGGTCAGTGGGTCAGCCCATGACAAATTAAGCCCAAACTTGGGTGATAAGTTACCTCTCATGTACAGCTATGTAATTTATATCATTGCCATATTAGGAGATGTAAATTAGATTATGATTAGATTGGCTGTAATTTAGTGATTGCTACAATTATGTAACATGTATAGTAACTATTCTTCTATAAAGGAACATCGTGAGCCCTCAATGGGATCAACGAATTCACAACATATTGTTTCTATCTTCTTCTCTCTCTACTGGCTTTGACATGGTATCAGAGCCTTGAGTAAACACAACACTATACAGAGTTTCTGAGTGATCTTCTTCATCTTCCAAGCATTGGAAGTCATCGAGTGTATTATCAACTCAAGGAATCTTCATCCACTGGTCTGATCAAGGTGTGATCATACGTGGCCCACCCCAGATCCACATTGCTGTATCTGGATATTGCAACCAGACTGATCGACCACTCCTTCTGGTATTTGTGGGCATTTTTTGAGGATTTTTAGCATCTCAGAGGTAGGCTTTCTACCCTTTCTACAGAAATTTCAATTTCTGCTGTATCTTTTCATCACAGCCGTCCAAGTTTTTGGATTTTGATCTTTTTGGTGAGCAATCTGGTTTGTTTGGTGCGAATTTGTGGTCTTTATCATCCAATGATCTCTGATTGATCATAAATCAAACCTGTTGGCTGCTGCACTCTCTTTTATCTGAAAAATCCTGGTCACCTGGGCCAAATTTTTGGATATTTTTTGCTTGAAAGTGCTGTGTTTGGAAATTGTCTTCTCTGACTTCTCTATTGCTAACGTGGACTCCTCTATTGCAAACTTGGGACTCCTCTTCTCATCTGGTTAGCCATTCTTTAAGAATTAATTGGATTTTCTTGCTCATCAATCTACTGCCTTGGAAAAGCATGATATTGCATTGATTAAATTTAATGGAAAAAATTACACTTCCTGGTCCTATCAATTTCAAGTCTATCTTGAAGGGAAGGAAATGTGGGGACTTGTTTCCGGATTCGATCCACGACCTAAGGAAGATGAGAAAAAAATACTCTCTCGGAATACAAAGGATGCCAAAATAAAAACCTGGATTCTTGGGTCTGTTGAACCCCAATATATCCTGAATCTCAAACCTTACAAGACCGCTAAGGAGATGTGGGAATATCTGAAGCAAGTTTATCACCAAGGGAACTCCGCCAGACAATACCAGCTTGAACTGGAGATTGCTCAGTATGCCCAAGGGACTTCTTCCATCCAGGATTATTATACAGGTTTTCTTAATTTATGGGCTGAATATGATGAAATCAAATACCTCAATGTCTCTGAGGCCGCCGCTCTTTCTGAGATTCAAAAATTACAGGCAACTTCTCACAGAGACCAGTTCCTCATGAAATTAAAATCTGAGTATGAGATCATTCGTTCCAATCTGATGAGCAGGGTTCCATCTCCATCCCTGAATGAGTGTCTTAATGAACTCTTGCGAGAGGAACAAAGTCAGATCACTCAGCATGCTCTGAAGCAACAGTCCTCCAGAAACTCTTCTGATGTCGCATTTGCTGCCACTACCAATTACACCCCGGGAGGGATGGTTCATCATACTACTTCTGCTTCGAAAGGACAACCTCCATCAAGAGATCTCAGCAAAATCCAATGCTTTGGCTGCAAAAACTATGGACACTATGCCTCACAGTGTAAGACCAAGTTTTGTAATTATTGCAAATCAAATGGTCATGTTATTACTGACTGCAAAAGGCGGCCACAAAATCGCACTCCACGAGCCTATCATGTCAATACTGCAGATGCTACTTCTTCTAGTGCTAGTCCCTCGGCACCAGTCATGCCTTCACCACCTCCTGCCACCAATACTGGTCTTCAAATCACCCCTGAGCTTATTCAACAGATGATCATCAATGCCTTCTCTGCACTTGGCATTTCAGGTAACCGCCACTCCTCTTCCTCCCTATGGTTTCTTGATTCTGGAGCTTCCAATCATATGACCTCCTCCACCGCTCATCTATCTAACCTGTAACCATACAATGGAAATTTACAAGTCCATACTGCCGATGGTCAAAAGCTTCCTATTACAGCTACTGGTGATATCATTCATTCATTACCTCTCACAAATGTCTTTCTTTCTCCTCATCTTACTACAAATATTCTGTCTGTTGGACAATTGATTGATGATAATTGTATTGTTTCCTTCTCTTGCTCTGGTTGTGTTGTGCAGGATCAAGTGTCGGGGACAGTGATCGCGAAGGGGCCTAAGTGTGGACGCTTGTTTCCTCTCGTTTTGCCTCCTCAGAATAACTAGCTCTCTGCCTTTTCTTGTTTTTCTCCTCAGGATGTTTGGAGGCTCTGGCATAATAGATTAGGCCATCCTCATTCAAAATTGTTATCTTTGATGTTAAACACTGGTAGTATTAATGAAAATAAAACATCTTTTCGTCATATTTCTGATGAGTGCTCTGTTTGCAAACTTGGAAAAAGTAAAGTTCTTCCCTTTTCTTCCAAATCTACTATGGCTTCAAATTGCTTTGACATTATTCATAGTGACGTCTGGGGGATTACTCCGGTAATCTCTCATACCAATTTCAAATATTTTGTCACCTTCATTGATGATCATAGTAGATTCACTTGGGTTTATTTCTTACACTCTAAATCTGAAGTCTTCGATGCTTTCCAAAAATTTATGGCATATGTTGAAAATCAGTTTTCTACTCGCATAAAAGTTCTTCGATCTGATTCCGGAGGGGAATATATGTCCCATCCATTTCAAACTTATTTGCAAAAATACGGGATTTTATCACAGCGATCGTGCCCTTACACTCCTCAACAGAATGGAGTTGCTGAACGAAAAAACAGACATCTCCTCGATACTGTTCGTTCTCTTCTCTTAGAATCATCAGTTCCCGCACGATTTTGGCCCGAAGCTTTAGCCACTGCAGTTCATTTAATCAATTGCTTACCATCCCATCGCCTCAACAATCAAACACCATACTTTCGTCTCTTTCATACCGAGCCTACTTACACTCACCTATGCATTTTTGGATGTGTGTGTTTTGTTCATCTACCCTCAACCGAACGTACCAAATTAACTGCTCAATCTGCCAAATGTGCGTTCCTTGGCTACGCCTCTCACCAAAAGGGGTATCTTTGTTATGATCCTGTGCTTAACCGTCTTCGCATCTCTCGAAATGTCACATTTTTCGAAAATCAAATTTTTTTTTCTACCCATTCCTCTACTTTACCTTCTTTTTCTCATCTACCAGATTTTTCTGACTCGACCTCTTCTCCACTCATTGTTTATGAACGACTTCGTCATAAGGATGTTCCACCACTGCCTCCCCCTCCAGATCCCTCACCGGCACCTGATCTTGTTCCCGCTTCATCACAAGCTCCTTCCTCTCCAGTTTAGCTTCGACGCTCTACGCGTATCTCCAAGCCTCTTGACAAATATGGGTTCATTCACACATCTTTGCTTGCTGCCCTCTCCTCCATTGCTATTCCGACTTCTTACTTGCAGGCGGTGAAGCATGACTGTTGGCAAAAGGCTATGCATGACTAATTAACGGCACTGCAGGAGAATCATACCTGGGATATTGTTCCATGTCCCTCATCTGCAAAACCTATTGGCTGCAAATGAGTTTTTTCTGTCAAACTCAAGGCTGATGGCTCTTTGGATCGTTATAAAGCACGGTTAGTCGCTCTCGGCAACCGACATGAATATGGCATCGACTATGAGGAAACCTTTGCTCCAGTTGCGAAAATGACTACAATCCGTACTGTTCTTGCCATTGCTGCTTCTCACTCCTGGCCTCTTTACCAATTTGATGTCAAGAATGCCTTCCTTCATGGTGATCTCAAAGAAGAAGTCTATATGCGACTTCCCCAAGGCATTACGGGTACATCAGCAGGAGATTGCGCGCGCTTACGACGCTCTCTATATGGTCTTAAGCAAGCTCCGTGCGCCTGGTTCGAGAAATTTAGGGATGCTCTCATTCATATACAGTTCACTTAGAGTGCTTCTGATCCTTCTATGTTCCTTCACCGCTTCTCAAATGGGCTTACTGTCCTATTGGTGTACGTAGATGATATCATCATCTCTGGGACAGACTCTGGCATGATCACACATCTACAAGCATCCTTACATGAATCTTTTCATATGAAAGATTTAGGGCCACTCACATACTTTCTAGGCCTTGAGGTTCATCAGTTAGCGAAAGGTCTCATCCTTGATCAACACAAATATGCTATGGATCTCATTGAGACAGCTGGTCTTCAAAACTCCACTCTTGTAGATACGCCTATTGAGGCCAATCTTCAGCTCGCGCACGATATGGGCGATCTTCTTCCTGGTGCCACAATGTATCGCCGTTTAGTCGGAAGTTTGATCTACTTGACTATCACTCGGCCTGATATCTCTTATGTAGTAAATATGGTTAGTCAGTTCATGACACAACCACGCCATCTCCATCTCGTTGCTGTTCGGCGCATTCTTCGATATGTTCTTCATACACCATCTCGTGGTCTTTTCTTTCCTGTGGGCAATTCAACGTCTCTAATTGCTTATTCAGATGCTGACTGGGCTGGTTGCCCTGATAGTCGCCGATCTACCACTGGTTGGTGCATGTTCTTGGGGGACTCCTTAATTTCCTGGAAATGTAAAAAACAAGATAAAGTCTCCAAATCTTCCACAGAAGCAGAATATCGTGCTATGTCGGCTGCCACTTCTGAAATTGTCTGGCTTCGGGGTCTTCTTTCTGAGCTTGGATTTTTCCAATCTGGTCTTACTCCTATGCCGACAATACCAGTGCCATAAGGATTACTGAAAATCCTGTCTTCCATGAATGTACAAAGCATATTGAGGTGGCTTGTCATTACGTACGTAATGAATTTGTGCGTGGAGCAATTACTCTTCCTCATGTTTCTACCGGACTTCAAATTGCAGATATCTTTACCAAGGGTCTTCCCCAGCCACGACACCAATTCTTAGTTGGCAAATTGATGCTCGTGGATTCACCCGCATCAATTTGAGGGGGGGTGTTAAATGGGTTAGTGCTAAATGGGTCAGTGGGTCAGCCCATGACAAATAAAGCCCAAACTTGGGTGATAAGTTACCTCTCATGTACAGCTATGTAATTTTTATCATTGCCATATTAGGAGATGTAAATTAGATTATGATTAGATTATGATTAGATTAGATTGGTTGTAATCTAGTGATTGCTACAATTATGTAACATGTATAGTAACTATTCTTCTATAAAGGAACATTGTGAGCCCTCAATGGGATCAACGAATTCACAACATATTGTTTCTATCTTCTTCTCTCTCTACTGGCTTTGACAGGGAGGGAGGGAGCTGCTTGTATGCAAGATTTCAAGTCTGTTAGATCATCCTAACCCCTTGATCTATGGTGCTCAAGTTTAACGGTTTCAAACCTTGGGCTCGCGACATTCTTTGATGGTTTGTTGAAGAGGGTTGCTCCAAGGTAGGGAGGGAGGGAGCTGCTTGTATGTAAGATTTCAAGTCCGTTAGATCATCCTAACCCCTTGATCTATGGTGCTCAAGTTTAACGGTTTCAAACCTAGGGCTTGCGACATTCTTTGGTGGTTTGTTGAAGAGGGTTGCTCCCATTTTTTTGAATATATATCATCAGTATAAATAGAAATTTCAAGGAAAGAGTTGGGTGATCTGGCAATAATCTTGATTCTGTTAAGAAGTTTGCTTGTGTTTTCTTGCACACTTTTTATCCCTTTCATACTAAGGTTAGCGATAAATATTTAGTTATGGTTTAGAATTCATGGTTAATTAGGCATTTTGTTGCAACCATCATCAATTTTCGTTTAAATTTTTTTTGCTTTGGGTATTCCTTCCAAAATTAACATCATTTGATTGCCTATTTAGTTAGGGGTGTTCATGGTCAGGGCTGGGCTGGGTTGACTAATATCCAGGCCCAGGCCTGCTTTTGAATGCTAGCCCGGCTAGGGCCATAACGAGCTGGCCCGAGCCCAGCCCGGTTTACATTAGAAAGAAAGAAAATGCAGTTTATAATGTATTCCTCTGTATCTCAGTTGGCTTTGGCGTGCTTGCACCTGTAAAGCATCAAGTGTTCAAATCCTCTCTGCTTTACATTTTTACTTCGGCAACTGGGCGGGTCGGGCTTGGGCTCTCTGCCATTGAATCCAAGCCTGGCCCATTTAATAAACGGGCCTACAGAGATAATCCGAGCCTGGCCCAAGTAGTAAGACTTAAAGGCCGAGCCCGTACCAAATCGGGCTGGCCTGATCTATGAACACCCCTATATTTAGTTGTCCATCCAATGAGCCCAAGATTGTGATTCCAACATGAACTAGGCAACTTATGATGGATTTACGTATTGTTTATTGAAATCGTATGAAAATTAACAAATAAATTGAGAATCTTTCACTTCTTCCTCTTTTTTTTCAATAGAATCTTTCGCTTCTGTATTTAACTTTTTTTTAGTCTTTAGAGAGGGTTTACTTCTTAGTGACCAGTTCTAGACTTCTTGCCCGACTAGGACATCAATTCTTATTTAAGTCGGAGTAAAATGGTAATATTGTATATCTTCGTGGCTTACTCGTCAATACCAGTCCCCCTCCCACACAAAAATTCTGGATCCTAGAGGTTCTATTTCGTCAAATATATTTGTTTGGATCTTAGGCAGGAGAGCATTTTAATGTTATTTCTTCTTTGATAAGCCCTTTGTTCCTCTTGTTAATTCCTAAGAGCTGATCCTTTCCCAAATGACAAATGACAATATATCTTCTTCTTTTTAATCTTCTTCTAATAGAAGGGGGAAATTCTAAAATTAAATCTCTCCCCTTTTGTCAAGGTGCTGGTGTCTTGTTGTAATTTTAAAATAAGTATATTAATATACTATACATCTGAATTGACCAATTCCCATGGAGATCCACTTCCAGATCCATCCAAATCTCTTAGTATTGTTAAGAGCACAACAATATCTCACTTGAACAGTCGGAACCGTCAAGATATTGCTTTTTGCTGTTAACCAAGTGTATCAGTTTCTGCACTTTCCTACTTTGATCCACTAGACTGCTGTTATAACTTAAAACACATCCTACAGTATATTTAAGGGACCGCTATTCATGGCCTTCTCTTGACATTATCTAATTTGGCCTTAACATGCTATGCTTATTCTGATTGGGCAGATAGTCTTGATGATTGATGCTCTGTATCCAAGCACTACGTTTTCATTGGGCCCAATATTATCTCCTAGAGTGCCGAGATGCAACCCACTGTTGCTAGATTGAGTACCAAATCAGGATATCGCTCCTTGGCACATTATGTAGCTGATTTGTCATGGATGTTGTGTGTTCTTAAGGATCTCCATTCTCCACATCCCCATTGCTGCTCCTCCAGTTATACAAGGCAGCAACGTCAGTGCTATTATCATACTGTCAAGGATCCATTTGTAATCTTGTTTTCCACACTCACACTAAACACGCTGTGGTCAACTATCACTATCCAAGAAAGTCATTTGTAAGAAACTTGATGTAGTTCATCTCTACACAAGAGCAAGTAGCATGTAGCATGCATTTTTACTTAGGGATTGATTTATGCCCACTTTGCCTTTCTTCAAGACAAGCTTATGGTTTGTGCATGACCCATCAGCTTGAGGGGGTATATTAGCATACTGTCTGAAGGCGAGAAAAATTCAAAAAGAAAATCTTTCCCTTTCTGTCAAGGAGCTGCTGATTCAACTTTTCTTTTATGTACCCTTGATAGCTGTAATTTGCAAGGCTCTCCTAAGTTGAAGCTTACCTTATCCTAAGCGGTAATAGTACTGGTCCCACAAATCAAAGTTGATTAAATCTGTTTTTCGCATGATGGAACTAAAAAATCCAGTTCTGATTGGATTTATCTTGATTTTGGTGACGATCATCGTGCAAAAAACGACGACAATCAAATTTGATTTGGGGGATCAACAGTGTTTCAGCTTAGGATAAGGTAAGCTTCAGATTAGGAGAGCTGGCCCTGTGTGTGTGTGTGTAAATGAAGCTCTTGTGAGAGACACTCTCACCTTACTATGAGAGTTAAGGTGGGGGCCCTCACGTTTAAGTTGATATATATATATATATATATATATATGGGAGGTGCTCTTGTGAGAGACACACTCACCTTACTATGAGAGATAAAGGTGGGGGCCCTCACATTTAAGTTGTTAACATTGGATATGGATCTGAGGACCCCCACCTTATCTCTCATAATAAGGTGAGTGTCTCTCACAAGAGCACCTCCCTAGGATTCTTATTGCCTGAGAGATTTTTTTAGGGGCTTTTACTTCTGTTAGGGCCTTTACAGTTCATTTTCTTACGGACCAAGGTAAGCTCCACAAGGCCTCGAGAGTCCATTTGCTCAAGGACCAACGTTCTTCTTATCAGCCCTAAGCCCAATGTTCTCATGAGGATGTCGGTGTGGGATTCAGGTTATGAGTCCATCTCAAATCCATCAACAGGGTACACCTTTGGAATCCAAAGTTCTTAAAATTAGTAACGTAGTGCCTATTATCATCATAGACGATTTCTTCCAGTAAGAGTTAAGCTCACTGTTAGGTTGGAATGAATTTTTTCATGTCATGGGATAGAACAAGGTGGGATAATGACCATGGATGGATTTTAAAGATGCCCCGGCTGGTACATGTATTTTTTTTTTTACTTTTGATCAGTAACGAGAAATTATATTAAAAGAAGAAAGACGGATACAAAAAGCCCACCAAACAATCCAAAAGGGGCACGATGGTATAAAAGAATTTTGCCACGACAAGGGAAATCAAAAAACAAAGGAACATCACACAGTGAAAGCTACCCAGTCAGAAGGCCTATCCACCCTTTGCTTAGCTAACGAATTGGCTGGCACATTTATAATGATGGATTTAGAAGGATCAGATCCATCGGATGTTGCCAACTATCAAATTCGTTTAAGGCTTCAAATGTTGTCACTTCATTTTACAACTGGATTTCGTTTGTAATCTTTTCTCTTGAAATATACTGAATCTAGGTACTAATATCAAGTCAGATCCTGATATTTGTACTCGGCACATCATTTTTGAATTTTGGGGATGTTCATATGATTGAAAGCCACACTTTCTCACATTATGGCTGATCATGACGTTAGTGCAATAAAATTTTCGTATTTGGAACCCATATTTCATCATAAATGCATCCATCTAGCCCCAAGATTCATTTTTGCTTTTAACAATTTGAAACCTAAACACTCAATCTGGCTTGTAGCAACTGAGATTTACTTTACATTTTTTCTTGTGAGCGTCAGTCTTTTTGCTGAAATGTCTTTTAACTGCAGGATTTGATAATATCCTATTTGTTTATTTTTTGGATATTGTCTGATATTTTATAAAGAAATATAGTTATTAAAATTTTTGACTTTTAAATTTGCAAACTGCTATTTTGGTTCTTATATGATTCTACGACCAGTTTAACTTTCAGAAAACTGATTTTATTCACATGAAGATCAACATTTGGTAGATGTGAATATGTGATAATACCAGGAGGCATGATGGTTGCTAAAAAAGAACCAGTGAAGGGAAGTGATTTATAACCACAACCATATCCGAGCATATATAAAGACAATAGATGCCTCTTCATGTTGTAATTTATTTTATTTTTATGAGTTTGGAACCAAATGTATTTTAAGACCGAGTATCTGGTCCGATAATTAAAGCCTTCATAGTTGTGTGGATTCTATTCTATCTTTCTTTTTTTAATACTAGAATCATGGGAATTCTGCCACTGCAGTGAAACTTTGTTTCAATATGGGAAACTGGTTATACAAAGATGTGAATACTGGTTCCAATTTGTATTTTCACATTCATGATTTTACAACCAGTTGTGACTTTCAGAGCATTGATTGCATTTGCAGAAAAGTCAACACTTGATAGGTATTATGTTGGTCCCACAATGCATGATGGATTGATGGTTGCTTAAAAGAATCAACAATGTGATGTTATACTTAACCACAACCATCGATCAAACATATATGCAGATGGGTTTCTCAGTTTCTCTTGACATGTGATTTTTTTTTTTAAATATCAATGATTGGAACCTTATGTATTTTAAGAAGGGCTATCCAGGCCTGTATATATAGCTTCACATTCATGGGAACTCTCGCCCTGAAAGTTTCATTATCTATAGGAAATCAGGTGTACACTAAGGCATATGTTCTGGTACCAGTTTGGATTTGATTTACGGAAGACATGTGCAAAACTTTGATCTGAAAATATTCATATCTGGGCTTCAGAATGTGTGTACTATCCAGTTGTAAAACTGAGGAAACTCCGTAGTTCTACTTTTCAAAGCTTGTAGAAGGAATATATTCTTTTGGAGTTCACAGACTAAGGCTTCTCGATCATGTTTGCGAAAAAACATTTCATGAAAAATCTTGTTTGTGAAGGTGGTTTGGAGGTTATATGTTTCTGTTCTTGACACTGCTCTTGAAAATAATTTAATTTTCTTGCGACTGATATCTAAAATCTTGTCATGTAGCTCTACAAACAATGGATTTTGAGAACAATAGAAGACACTTGGAATCTTTTTGAGAATAAGTTCACTACACTTTGGAACGAAAACAAGGATGGGAATGGGGAAGCTTATCTGATGGACATATACAATAATCCAGAGCTGCAGCAACTTGTACAGAAGAAGTACATGAATGATTTGTTTCATGACACTCTTGGATTTGGGGCTGCAAAAATGATAAGGTGACTCACATAGGCATGCTTTTTTCAAGTTAGCATTTGTAGGCATCATTGTTTGCACTTGACACAAAATGAGTTAATATAATTGAAGAATGGGAATTATCTTGCTTTTAATGTTATACCGTTGCATATTTTGGACTAGTATTTATGACAATGAGTCTGTTTTATAGCATTCAGTTAGCTACATCTGAGGCTAATGTCTTGATGGATCTGTTCATTTAGTTATAGTTGAGGCTGTTTTATAATGGTTGGGACACTTGATTTGAGATTGAGCTCGGGCTTCATGAAGCTTGCCTCGGCTTGTTTTCATCCCTAGATACCATTGGTTTATATATATAAAAGAAACATCTGAATAACCTTCATAGAAACAACAACAATATCAGTTCACTTTTTCTTTTCTCAATTCTTTTCCTTGTCCTTTCTGTAGCTTAGATCCTTAGTTTACTTAATTATTTTAAAATCCCATCATTCCAAAAGTTGCTTAATATGCATCTAGACTGCCAATGCCATTGGGAAATTTGCTTGGTACAAGTTAGAATAGCTGGGTAATTGTAAAAATTATGAGGGGCTCTTTTTACTTCATCTCCATGCAGCCACAGATTCAATTCATCAGCCAGTGCCAGCTAAGCATGTAGGTCAGCTTGCCTAAAGGCCAAGCCTGTCCATTCATCTGGTGGCCCTGCATGGATTCATTTTGTATGTTGGCCTTTTTTTTACCATCCATTTGGTTTGTATGCTGGCTTGCCTGATGAGTGGACCATCTTGGCACTGACTACTGATTTTGAGGATACAAAGTACTCAATACTATGAGTACTCAATCAAAAGGAGAGGGTTCATTTCACTCTTTGGCACAAAAGAATCTTTAACAAATTGAAAGCACATTTAACCCAACAGTACTCAATCATGCTGCAGGTTACACCCTGTGAAATAGGAACTTGGGTAAAACAAAGCCAGAGGAGAATCTAACTCTGATAAACCTGTGTCACTGAACATTTCTACACGCATCTGCAAATTGGACGGTGGAAGTAGCTAAAACTACTTTCATTCATCTACCACTCTTTTGAAAGAGCAGCAATCACATTGGTTGAGTACGAACCTAAAGAAATCTCTTGAACATATGCATTGTACATCCTTTCATGAAGCCATGCCATGGTCTTGAAAATGGCCACGGCCAATTAATAACTTCTGTACATCCTTGTAACAAAGAAACATTAATGAAATAACTGTACCCAGAAGAATATTGGAATGCTGGTATGTTGTAAAATCTTTCAGCCGTGAAACACTTAAATAATACCCTAGTTTAAATGTCTAACATAACACTTCTTTATTGTGAATGTCAGATGCTTTTTCCAAAGGGAACTCCTACCTGATTTTCTTTGTTTATTGCATGACAAATATGCACGTTATACCCAATGTTCTCATATCCATGCTGGTTCTCTGAGTTGCAGGCGTATTGTCGGCGTGGCTCATGTTGAGGATTTTGAGTCGATTGCGGATCCTGGCAAACGAGCATATTGTGAACACCGAGCTCTAGAGTTTGCGAAAATACTTATGAAGGGCAGACGTGGTTTCCAGAACATTAATCAAGTTGTTTCTGCCATTCATGAAATTCCTGTGTGATAAGCTTTTCAGTTGATTGACTTGCTTAAAGTTTGATTGTGCTTTAGTTGACAAATTTTTCTTGGGAATGGATTACCTGATAGATCCTCCCATACTGAACCTGTATCAGAGTTTATATATATATATATATATATATATATATATATATATATATATATAATATATATATATATATGTCACCTGGATTAAAAACATTTATTTGTCCTGGGCATTTTGTACTTGATGACTAATGACTTGCTATTTTCTGAATCCATGAAACAACTCAGTGAAATTTTTTCCTCAACTCTTGGAAGATGCTAGAGAGACAATTGGACTTAAAGGTATTTGAAGATTGCGAAGATATTTTTTTTTAAATTGTCCTTTTTATCTTTTTGGTCCAATAGAATTCATAGGTAAATGAGGAAACCTCGCAAGTAGATTGTTTTTGTATGAAATCTTATGAAAAGAAACTAAAAATAGAAAGCTATGTTAAAAAAATTTAAAGATACTTTCCCTAAAAAAATGTTTTGAGATTTTTTTTTTTTAATTATTACTTTGAAAACTTCTTGATAATACCACAATTTTCTCAGTCCCATGATCCATTTTCTCAAGAAAAATCCTGATTCGCACAATTCTTCTACACTGATAGAGAGAGTTCTCACTGTGGATATGATCCTTGATGACATGATACTATTTGCTGTGGTGGTCTCTGAAATGTAATCAGATGCACTGCTGCATGTGATGAGTGGAACTGGAAGCTGCCCTTGCCTTAAAATAGCTGCCTGCTAAACAATGTTGGCATTAAAATTCTCTTTTCAGAGAATGGAACCTCTGCCATTCAAATACCCCCAACATGAGGACAGGGGACCCTATTTGACTCTGCATAATGCACGTGTTTTTGCAAGATCAGTTACCTCTCGTATCTCAAATCTCTTAACACCATCTGTCCGAGATTCAGTTCAAGGTCAGGCATTGTAACAAATATACATGACCTTCCAAACTCCCAGTTTGTTCTGATTCCTCTTTAACTCCACTCTTAAAAGAGAGTTCATAGTCTGATTCATTTCATAGGATGTTAAGCACATCCCATACAATTTCTAGGCAACAAAAACTGACTCATCAATAGGACCAAGATCCAGATGTGGGGTCGATCATCCTTTTTTTTATCAGATTAAAAAGAACCAAAACCTTGATGATCCTGACAATGCTGGGTGAATCAATCTCTCATATGGTTAACCAATACCTTATAAAGGGTTAGACCCATGCCTCACATGATAATTTTATCATTGAAAAATAAAAATAGAAAAAGAAACGAATTAATGGAACTCTGAGACCCAGTTAAACGGTAGGAGAAGCCAAGTCTAAATAGCCCGGCTGCTAGACAAGACTCCATCCAACCCAAAATGGGTCATTTAGAAAGATGGGTAACAGGAGAAACAAAAAATGGTTTTAAATTTCATCCACAAATCATCCCCACCCTCATTTACTATTCTCTTTACCATCATAGTTGTCATTGGATGGGTGGGAAGATGAACCTTATCCTCCACTTGCTAGTTGTAACTCTCTTTTAACAATCTCAAAACCGAGAGTGCTGAAAAACCATTACAGCTACAAAAAAAATGCCCTGTAATCTAACACAACAGGCATAACAAACTTACTTTCAATGAAAAGATGACGGCTACAAAAAATGCCCTGTAATCTAGAACACAACAGGCATAACAAACTTACTTTCAATGAAAAGATGACAGCTACAAAAAATGCCCTGTAATCTAGAACACAACAGGCATAACAAACTTAACTTTCAATGAAAAGATTGTCAAAAACATTTTATAAACCTCATATTTTCACTGCCACCTTAAATTAACATTAAGGTTAACATTAATATAGTTCTAAAGCACTTCTCCCTGGGTACCGGAAAATGGCAGCTTCTAAAGCACTTCTCCTTGGATTAAAAAAAACGGCAGGCTGGACTTTTGGTACAATTCCACAACTCACAGGTGTTTTTTCTCTTTCTTCTTTTCTTTCTTCTTGCGTTTTGCTTCAGCTTCTTGTTTCACAACTTGAGCACTTGCAGCTTCCTCCTCTTCATCATGCTTTCGCTTCTTCTTCTTCTTCTCTTTCACTTCTGTCTCTCCTTCAGGTTCAACATTCTTCTGGTCCTGTTCTTGGAAACTAGCATCCTCAGCCTCAGACTGTTGCTTCTTTTTCTTCTTCTTTTTCTCTTTCCTCTCTCCATTGTCACCTTCGGCATTCTTCTGTTTCTGTTCTTGTAGATCAGCATCCTCGGCTGCCTCTGACTCTTGCTTCTTCTTCTTCTTCTTCTTCTCTTTCGTCTCTTCAACACCTTCGTTAGTGGCAGCCCCTCCCACCTCTTCAGCCTGTGATGATTCTGTCTCCTTGTGCTTCCTCTTCTTTGGAGCTGTTTCCCCTGGTCCATTAGCCGGCTCTGTGGATTTTTCAAGTACTGAATCTGCTGCAGGATTATATGTCTGGACAGCAATAGTCAGCTAGTTATTTCTAGAATTAACATCAATGTTCAGCCAATAATTTTACAGGAAGAGGTATCTAGTATTAGCTCTCTACATACACTACAATTCAAAATAAAAAACAAAGAAAAACTCAAGATGCATTGGGAGTAGTAGGGGAAATGTTCTCCTACGAGAAACTGGATATGAGCAATATGCAGTGCAGATCATGGACCCATTTAAGATGCCCTCTCATTAGTGGAATTGGGTACATGGAAAGGTCTCCTTGCAGATAAGGGGCCACATAAAAATCAGCCTTCTAAGATAATCCTAGCCCTTGATTTGAAAGTCATAAACTTTAGTGGTCCTTAAACCGTAGATTTCTTTGACATTCAATCCAATGATGGATAAAGGTTGGATGATAGTGAACCTTGGCCCGGTACCAAATTATAAGGGGATGAGAGCAAGGATCAAAACAGCAGTCGCGGTGGGCGTAGCGGTCAGTGGCCAAAACGCTACATAGCGGGCGATATTGTAGTGTAAATTTTTTAAATGGTTAAAAAACTTTGAATCTTGTATAACAACCAATATTTTGTTTTTTTAGTGATTTGAAACCATGTAAGGATAGAGACAACTACAGGAAAGGCTATTGAGAAGAAAAAATTGGAAAACAAGTGTTTAAAACCTTTTTTTTTTTTATAACAGAGGGTGTCCCAGCCCTCTCGGACGTAGCACCGCTATTTTCAAAATAGCATAGCACCCTTGACCACTATAGCCGATAATGCGGCCGCTACGCTACTATTTTGAACCATGGATGAGAGTGAAATGGCGAGGAACTGATCCAAGGTGGGCCCCACAGAGCTGTACTGCATGTAGTGGTGGTGCAGGTGAGTGACCCCAATCGGCACAGCAGAAGTATCTAGAAAGCAATGTTACCATTAATTGAATTGAGTATTTTCTTTCTTTTCTTTTTTTTGAAAGTGAATGAGTATTTTCTTGATCTTGCAAGAGATGTTGCCGTTGAATTGACCCCGTCAACAAAAGCATCGCTCCCTTGAACAACAATAGTATGACTCTCATTGCTCCCACTGCAAGCTACTGGCAAGTTGGTACCTTTCATTGCTGCCCAATCAGCATCATAAAACTCCCTGTATGGTCTATCAGATGGTTCAAGCTATCTGATGGCTTCCAAACAGACAGTTACATCCAATGCCAACATTTAATGAGGGGAAGCTGGGCCTCTAAGGGGGAAAATGAGGTTTGATCATCACCTAATGATGGAGGCTTTGGGGTATCTCCCATCAATAATAGCTTCCATCACTCTTTAACGGTTGTGACCAACCATTTTCTATATTTCCACCATGATCTATGGACAAGCAATAATGATTTGATGAAGACTAAATAATTAAAAAAAAAAAAAAGGATTGCTTCAGTTCCTAACCTTGGCAGATGTTATCAGTGCTCCTGCACCCTTCTTCCGATCTTTATCATAAACCTCTATCTTGGGCTTGCCTTTAGTCGTACCTGCAGAGCGACCCAATTCTCTTCCCTCCAACTGCCTCAATCGAGCTTCGAGCTACATAGGAAAAACTGTAATCATGAGTCCTTCCATAAAGAAATGGAAGGAGGTGCATTTATCAATAGAGCTGATTGTCATGTGTATGTTTACCTTGGCACGATGCTCTAGTCCAAGAGAACTGTCTTCAATTTGCTGTTGACTGAGAGCATCATATCGAATTGCAAGAGCACTTTTAGCAGCTAGAGATCGAGCAATCTTCCCCTTGAACTTCGGGGCTGCTTGACCAATTAGGGATGCATGAAAAATCAGCCCGTATTTTGGGGTAGCATGCTTGGTCTTCAAAGCTCTGAAAAGAGCCTGCAGAAAAGTAAAATTAAATCAAGATCACTGCACTACATCGGAAGCAAAGATACATCCTAAATTTCAGTTTTATTACTAATGATAAATTTCAATAACAAAGACGACATTTTCCAATTACTTGCCCAATCACATCTCACTGATTGAGTCTTGGATCAGATTACAATGGGTGGCTGATGGGGTATCAAATTAAGAGTTATGAAGAGGACCGGAGATAATTTGCATCCAAACAGATTCAGGGTGTACAGGATTTCAACTAAAATTCCATAAATAAACGAGTTTTTAAATGTTTACTCCATTTAATTGATGAATACTAGCTAAACATAGAGCCATGTTCAGTTATCCTACATTTTTTGCATAAATTTTTTCAAGGATGGCGGACTCGTATAGTCGTATAGTTGTTAAAGGACCGAAGGAAGTTCCCGTCATATATGTGTCTGAACATTGTAATTTGTTAACAATGGTGTCACAAAGACACAATAAGAAAAAAAATATGTTCCATTAACATATGAGTTACAACTAACCTCTAAAAGTACACCCAACAGAGTTAGGGATGCATCTCACATTTGTGCCCTAGACTCTTAACTCGCCTAGGCGCATGCAACTTGAGCTTTGAGTTGACCACTTTGCTCGGTCAAGTCATTTTTGGCAGTTGTGAAACAATTTTTAAGATAATGATGGATCATCATATCTGAAACTGGATTCGGTTCCTTAAAAATGAAGGAACCTGAATTACATTTTTGTATATGGCACAAGTCCATTCTGTTGACTAGGTTATTAAACTGATTCAATAAAGTTAACAGGAATACCTTCTCTGCACCAAGGATCTGAATTGTACTTCCAGGTTGCTTGGCCAGGTTCAACAAGCTGCCACCATGGGCAATCAGGCGAGCTCCAACAAGCTCTCCCACAAGAGCAGTCAAATTTGGAGCAATTGTATTCATTCTGCTCCTTAGATAATCATACAGCTGAGCTCTATACTCGGAAAGAGCTAACACTTGGTCACAAAGGGCTCTAATATTTGCTAAATCAAGATCACTGACGTCAGTGCCCATGGATATTACTGCTGCCTCTTTTAACTCAGCCTCAGCCTCTTCTGACAATATCTGTGGAAATGTACGAAATTAGTAAAAGCAAACACAATAATTGGTATTGTCTTACAAAGAATCAACGCGGGCACCACCTCAGAGAAATCAAGGTTCACCGCATTTACACGGTTACCCATTAGCTTCACTGTCTTAGCATACTGGATGTTGTCCTGTACAATCTTTGCAAGTTCTGGGAAGTGCCAGCCGTACCATTCACGAACCCTCATAGCATATGTATTAAGCTCTTTGTCAAGATCATCCAACAAGCCAATGGCCTGTACAATCATTGTGTCCACCTAAGGAGAACAGAAAGACAAGTTAAAGCATCAGAAGCAAAGAGAGCTAGAGCAACATAGTGTAATATACAAATGGTTGGTACAAATAGATAAAAGAAGAAGAAGAATCCACTTGACATCAACAACATTGACTTGTTCTTGCCCACAGCTTAGCAGGATTTCACAATGATGATTATAGAACTAGAAATACAGAGGTAAGTACTGGTGAAAGTTGAACTTTGAAGATAAGTATTATAAACTTGTCCTCCATCGCAATAGTAGAAACAGAGACTTAAGTGGAAGACAAATGGAGCCAACTGAAGGCTGAGTTGCCCAAAAGATAACAGAAGAGTAGTAAATGATATGTGCCTAGCTCATCGGATTAGATTAAATTACTACTTTTTCCTGATTCAAAAATCTTAACTTTGAGCACCAACTCTCAAAAGGAGAGGGGGTAGATGAAGCCAATAAAACACAGTGCTTCTAGTCAAATGTCAGCAGCCATAAAAGAAAGGGAGTTCACCTTGTCAGGGCTGAACTTTAGTTTATATCTAGATAGGCTGTGTGACAACCCCAAGCTCATTGGGGCCAAATCTTGCGCACCTAGACCTGATATGAGTTCAGTTAACTGACTTCTGACCCCCCTCATCAGCTCCATGACAGCATTGTTGTGAAGACATTCAATTTTCTGGAGGAAAGAAATGCATCGTGACAAATCCATATGAAATATAGTTGACAGAAAAAATGGGATTTTGATAAAGCTATTGACTAACCAATTTTTCTTTAATTGCATTTCCAAGCTTTGAATCTGCCACGGCCAATGTTTCACCTTCACAGTGAGCACGGAGAAAATTGCGTAGACCCTTGCTGGGCTTACTATCAATCAGAAGGGTTGCTGCTGATAAGGCTTCTGACGTGTTTTCAAACTTAGTAAAAGCTTTCAACTTCACCACCTGATTTGATGTAATATTATAGAAAAATTAGTTCATTTGGAAGAGGAAATTGACAAAACAATATGCAACACAGAATAGGAACATAATATCCATAGTCAAGAAGAGAAATGCAGGGGAAGATGTGAAAGAGAAGAAAGTTTGGACCCAAAATAAGGGGTGTTATTCTACATCTTCTCAGTCATGAAAACATCTAAAAGATGTCAACTTTCATGACAGAGACTAAATCTCAGCTTCTTCTTCTAGAAGAAGTGCATATTTCTCTCTCTTCTATAGAAATTTCCAAATCTCTCCATTGTTATCCCAAATACAACAATCAGAATAGTAAATATGATTAATGGACCTGTCTGGCACTTTCAGATGTAGAAAACTCCTTCCACAGATCCTGCACAAATTACAAAGCCAACAGGAAACCTTTCAATTCAATCAAAATTTAAAAAAATAGATCTTTAGTTTCATCCATTTGGAAATTGGAAATCACAATCAGCATGAAAAATCCAGAGACAAAACACAACTAACTATAACAAATTCCACAGAAAAATAACAACAAAAAGGAGAACAGATAAGACCCAGAAATCTCATTACCTCAACTTTTGATAACTTCCCTTCATCCAAAACCTTAAATAAGGCAAAGCCTGCTGGCGTTTCGAATAGCACAAGCATTTTTAATCCCTATCAAGCTCCACAGAAAAAACCCTAAACACCAAAAAGTAGATATTTTTAGCACCCCATTGATCTAAAACCTTTTTATTCCCCATTTGGGGAAGTGGGTCCTTTCCTATTGGAAAAAAAAAGCCCACCCCAGATCTCAGAACTGAACTGAAGTGGGTTCTGTTAAGATGATGAGAAAATCGAAGTGGGGGAAAACAACTCCATTTCCATATTCGTATTTGGGCAGTTTTCTCCACTGGTTTTCTCCTCATCCAAACAGACACATGAGAAGAAGATGAAGAAAGAAAGAAGCAGAGATCGAAAAGATTGATGAAATATGGAAAGAATGGGAGAAGAAAAGAGGAAAAAGGAAAGAAAGGAAAACCCATTACCTGAACAATCGAGAGGGTGATGCAGGAGGTTGGAGGAGCCTCGACGGAGAGAAGGGACGAAAAACGAAGAGGAAAACAGAGGAACAAAGGCGACGGCTAAGAGGTGGTGCCGAGAGACTCGACACAGGAGAGAGGAAAGAGGAACAAGAGGATAGAGGAGTTGGGAATCCACATATGCTTATATATTGGGGTCAAATGCTTTGTAGGGTTTAGGGTTTAATGCTGACTGGGCCAAACTGGTTTGGGTCGGCAATGGGTCAAGACTTTGGATTCATAGACTAGGGTCAGGCCCACTGTGACAAATTTTGTTTTTGGGATGTTTTATGTTTAGGGAAAATGTTGGGGCTGTTCTAAATTTGGGCTTTTATTGGGGTATACTGAAAAAATTATCTTGGGAAATTATCATTCCGATTTTCTTGTGCTAACAGCGCCATTGCCGTGAGACTTTTTCGGGAGAACGAGTCTTTCTTTATGTCCAAACACAATTCCGTTGTTTCTTTTCTAACAGAATGCTGAATATAGTCCTGGAGCTTAATGCCAAACGGGCCGTAAAGTTACACTCGATAGCGACACAAAAAAAAAATAGTATAAAAAGCTACTTTTTCTATACAGATTCCCTGTTTGGTGCACTACCGGCTAAAGTTCTATGTTTGGTGCAGCGGCCGCTTGAAGTTAAATTTTTAGTAAAATTCCTAAAAAACTATCTTGGAAAATTAAAGTTTTAGTTTAAAGATCGTTCCCTTTGCTAAGCATCTACTGCTCACCTTATGCTGAGCACCATTCACACTAGGCCCCACCCGATCCCTCCCAATCTACTTGTGTATGGTGATGGAAGTCTAGATCATCATCCTAACAACTTGATCAATCGGCCATAAGTTTTCACCATTTTAAATAGGGCATAGTTGATTCAAAGGTCCAATCCATTCAAATGGGTGACAAAACTTGGGGTCAATGACTATTCGAGGGGTCCTTATTTTATAGTCCACTCAGATACATCATAAGGTTCCTTAAAAGATAGATGGCAAATTTATGAATGGTTGGTAATCTATAGAAGCGCAAAAAAGTAAAAAAGGAAAGGTTAAATCCATACATGTATATATGCAATTATATATTAAAGCAAATGGGAGATGTCTTCTCGAGGGTGCCACGTCAGGGCATGAGAGTTCATCTCTAAAGAAATATGCATAAAATTAAAAGGAGTATGATCCCCTATTTTGGCCTATCTCAGAGTGTCACCTATATAAAATGTGATGTCGGCTAATTGCACACTTTTAATTGCTTTCTTGGAATGAAAAAGGCAAAAACGGTATTTTATATAGGTGGCGCTCAAAAATATGCTGAAACAATATCTCCTTGTTTCAACATTCAGACTCAAATAAAAGGGGTTATTGAGACGCTATGTCAGCATTCTCTCTTAAGATATTCTTCCCTCCCGGATTATAAAAACATCGCCTACGTACCCATCCTTTTCGTAGTGCATTAATTTGAATCTTAAAATGCATGGTTTTGTATTTTTGAAGCAAAAATCCTTTGATGACAAAAACTTAGGCGAAAGTCAAAGCTTATCACAAAAGTTTCCAAACGTACACAATAGATAAGCTATGATCTCATCTAGAGTTGTCAAACGGGCAGTGCCAGTTTCGTGATGGGTCGTGTCGTGCCTCCGTGCCCACTGTGCCTCTTGTTTTGGTTTTACACTTACGTCTCTTTATTTTCAGTCTTACAATTAAAATTAAAAATTAAAACATAATTAAAAATTAAAACATACACACTGAAAAGAGAATGACACACATATTTAAGTAGTTCGATCAAACTCGACCTACTCCACTGAGAAGAGAACCATTGGATCTGTCCTACTTCAAGGTTTCTCAATAGGATTACATTCAAAACCTTTACAATATTTTTTTAGAATAAAAATATAAAAAAATAAAAGACTTTTATATTTACAAATTACAATCAAGAAAAGGGAAAAAAATAGATTTCAAGTCCGCTAATGTATTGGCTGGATCATAATCTTTAATTTCTTTCAACTCTTGCTTTCTCTTGTTAGCTAAATACCATCCCGTATGCAAATACAATACTCCACTTTTTCTTCAGCTATATTCGTTCTTTTGTCATCCACAACATGTCCACCTGCGCTAAAAACATGTTCTGATGCTATATTAGACATTGTAATAGTTGGTACATCAGGAGTGATCAGGGTGGCTAACACTGGAAACATGTTTTTGTGTTGTTTCCAGCAGGCTAAAACAACAAAACTAGATGCATCATGCATCTGTAATACACCAGAGTCAAGATACGGGGATAACTCCGTCACTGTATTACTTGAGCTGGAGGCTCTGCCCAGTCTCTTATATAAACAAATCCCACCCAACTCCACCTGATTGTTGGACTTGTTGAGGGGCCATAGTAACCCCTATTTTACCCATTTGGTCACAATAAAATTAAAAAAGTATTTGTAATTTTGTCCTTATATTTAAAAAGGTATCTAAATCTTGGTGGTCCATATTATTATTTATTTATTCCATAAAAAATTGTTCACCAGTTAATTTCTGCTTAGAATCTAATGTAGCAGCTAAACAAATTATATCTCATTGGAGCATCTTTTTAATATTTATTAAAATCTTCTTCCATTTTCTTAACAATGTATTTAAGTAAAAAATGTTCTCTAAATCTTTTAAATTGTAAAGTAATTTCAAAAAGAGAATTTAAAGCTCCATTAGATGTGAGATAATACACCCCGAAGAAAAATAATGTTGCAGTATAAAAGATTTGTAATAAATCTCTTATGTGGGCACACAACTCCCAATGTTCCTCAGTCATCAACAAATCTTGTGCTTTAAAACCACAATATTCATTCAAAACCATTTTTCTATCAATTGCCTTATTTAACAAATCATACATAGAATTCCATCTATGTTAAACATCTGTGAATATTTTTATAGCTGATACAATATGCCCCGCATATATTCCGAAATATACTGTTTTCTTTGTGTGAAGATGAAAATATATTTAGCAATTTTCCTTTTTTTTTGTTACATTGGAAATATGCTTTAAACCAACTCCTGCAATGAGATTTAAGATGTGACATATACAACTATTTTGGAAAATATAACCCTCTATCAAAGATGAAAGTGGCACTGCAATTTCATTAGTTTAATAACCACTATATTATTTGTTGCATTATCTAAAGTTACAACTATAACTTTATCCTTAATATTATATTCCTCTAGATTTTCCAAAATAAGAGAACTTATTCTATTGCCACTGTGTGGCCATTCAAGTTTGGCAAAACTAATTATTTGTTTATTAATAACTCATTTTGCATCTATGTTATGGGCGTTAATATAAAGATAATTAATTATCATCTTCTCTAAATGACCATATATCTATAGTTATAGATATTCTATCAAGAATGTTTGCAAAGTAATTTTTGATATTTTCCTTCTCACTTGCCAAAGTCTAATAGCATCATTTCTAGCAATATTTCTAAAAATCTTTCTAAATTGTTGGCACGGATTATCTTGGACATATTCTATCTTGGACATCTTCTCATTTTCAGCAAAAATAAATGGTAATTCAGCTAAGACAATCATTTTAACAAGTGATTGTCTAGCGGTAACATCATTATAAGAAAAAAGCCCTAAATTTTTACCACTTCTAGTAGAAGTTTGGGTATGTATCCCTAACCCCCTTCCCCTTGAGTCTCCACAATATGTTTGGGTTCACATTTTTCCTATACCTTATCAAATGGTCGGTACCCCCAGCTGATTCAACAATATAAATATTAGCACAATATTTACATTTAGCCTCAGGGACCTCCTTTCCATCTTAAATAACCTCAGGGACCTCCTTTCCATCTTAAATGATAGTAATAATTTAATATGCTGGCCAAACAACAGAAGTTCTAGCTCTCTTAGATGTTCTATGAGAACTAATAGGTTGTACTAGGACTTGTTCCCCTATTTCTTCGTCTTCCATTTGGACAAAATCGTCTTTTTCCCCTAAATTAACGGAACAAGATTGTGTGGGAATTCTTCTATAAGATCGTCCAGTCATATTTCAAAAATGAAATTTGAAAGCAAAAGTTCTATAGTAATAGTAATAGCCTTCTTCTTATGACAATTAATATAAGAAAGGGGAGAAGATGGGAGTCAATATAATATATTATCGACTTATAAATATGGAATCTCAAATTTAAATGATATATATACCTCCAAGTTTTTAAAGGCTTTTTTAAGATTGTCTCTTGATGACTTGATCTTTGGGCCTCCAAAAACTTCTTAGAGGGAGTGAGAGAGTCGAATGCTTTGGGAGAGAGTTAGAGAGAGTAGAGAGAGAGTTGTATAACTTTTGTGAGAAATGAGAATGGGAGGGTGAGACTATTTATGGACTTGGTAAAATTTTAAAAACACAAAATACCCCTTATGTGACCCTTTATGGTTGTTGGGCGATAAAATGGCCTTAAAAAAAAAAAAAAAAAAAAAGTAGCCGTTTTTTACAGTTGAGCCCGTCAGATGGGCCGGGCCGGCATGTGAAGCAAGACTGACACAGGCCGGGCCGGGCCGGGCCCAATTGGGATGCCCATGCAGGCACCTCGGCCCAGCACGGGCAGTGCCGTTGACCGTGCTGGGTTGTGTCTACCCCATCCATTTGACATCTTTAATCTCATCTATCCCAAATGTCACAAGAGACAAGGGCAGATCTCAAAAATGGTTGAAAGATTTTGAAGAAAAAGCATGCTTGATTTTGAGGAGTCAAAAGGCTCAAAGCTAATCAAGCCCTCAAAATAGGATGGGATAATAGTGATAGATACAAGTTTTATAAGCTATAGGTAGAAAGTAGTATGATTCGCGGTTTTGATCCCATTGAAAATGTGCTGATGGTGGATACAGACATGAGGAAATCGTGTAGATATTACTTTCTTGGGCATTTAAATGCCAACTTAGCCATGTTTCACTAGCCATGTTTCACCGACTGCAAACTAGAAAATCCCATCAATTGAAGGAAATTTCAGCATATGAAAATATGCCAATGGGAAAAGCATAAGACAGAAGAAACAATAGACATTGCATCCTTAACAGGCGATATCATCATTGCCATAAAAGCCTTGTCCCAACTATGTTAAGGCAGCTATACGAATTTTATTTCTTCATTCCAAACTATCTTGGGCCAAATCTTCATTTAAGTTACACTTCTTCAGATCTATTTTTACTACCGCCATCCACGTCCTCTTTGGCCCACCAATTTCCCTTGGTGGGCCATCAACCTTCAAAACCAAACTTTTCCTTACTAGCATCGTTGCTGGCCTACGTTGTCTTTTTTTTTTTTTTTGAAGGTATAAAAGTCCAAAATTCTAAAGACATATTTTCTTTTTGTGGTTTGATTATTAAGTTTGAACATTTAGGTGAAAAAAAATATCTTTTTTTCAATTTTCTTGGAGACCATTCTCTAATAAGTATGATCTAATTTATTGAGTTTTTTTTTTTACAATTCGATCAAAGGGTGTTTCAACTCGAGCTACTATTTTAGCTAGATTTGAGAATGACCTTTTTATACTCTACTTTGAATAATCAAGGAGTTTGACTTTAGTCTTTATGAATGATGTTTTGAAGCTGTTGATAGCAGTATTAATTTTGTAATAAGAGTTAGTGGGTGATGTTGCTAATCAACTATCTCATGGAATGCAATATTTGTAATCCTTTTTTTCCAATGGGAATGTATTAGACTTATTTTAATAAGTGATTTTCTCATTGTTTGTGGATATATGCGTGTGATATTTCTTTCACTCATGCATGTGCATATACTTTACATTGACAGTAAACGTGTGTATTAAATGCACGCGTGAAACCAAATAGGTGAGCTCATCCAGTGACATGGATTATAAAGACTGCCCTTGATGTTTTAGTAACTAATAGGATGGGGTGCATGCATTTATACGATATGCTAATTAGACTAATATGGATCTTATTGGTGCATACAGATGTATGGAACCCTGAATTAATCTCGTGTGCATTGGGGTGATGTGGATACTAAATAAAACCCAAAATTTACTATGTACATACTAAATGAAACCCAAAATTCAAATTAATAAATATCTTTCAATAGTCTTTGTCAGCCGTAAGTAACCTTTGAGAGCTTGAAAAGAGTTCTTATTGCCTTACAGAACTTTGGGAGAGAAAGAGAGGTTAGAGAAAGTAAAGGAGCTTAGAGAGAGTGTAGATGAGCTTAGACAGAAATGAGGAGAGATGAGGTATTTATAAACTTTCAAAGTCTTAAAATGACACAAAATACTCCTTACTTGACCTTTTTTGGCAGTTGAGGGGGTTTAAATTGTCAAAAGTGTTAAATTGACACAAAATCCCCCTATTTGACCCTTTTTAGCTGGTTTTTTTTTTTTTTGGCACGACCAACGTAACCAGCATGCAGTGCCACCCACGGCTGGGAAAATCTCATGTTGGGTTGGGCCATGCCGTCCAGTTTACACCTCTACCCATGGCTGGATTGTTCCTTCATTATCGAGTCCAAGCCGCATCACCCATTTGAATTAATTGATATTCATATAGACTTTTAACACATGTTGAATCCATATAATTATTTCATAATTACTTTCAGTGATTTTATTCATTTACATTTTCCCCATTTTATGGAATTCTCATTTTTTGATAATTAACTAACCAACGTAAACTTATGCTATATTTTTCGTCCAATTTAATTTAATTGGCATACAAATTAATTTAATTGAGTCGTATGAGAAAAACACAGTGAACGATATGGGTTTCAGGTTTGCTATCGAATTATCGGATAATTCAGCCTAATTTCTACAATGTGGTTGGATTTTGAAGAAAAATCTAGCTTTTAGTGTACCCCTTCATTTATTTATGGGCACGTTTGGAAACTATCATCGCTAGGCCGTGAATCCTTGGATTCCTTCATCTCCCTTTGAACCAAGCCATATCCTTTGTGAGGATTTATAGGGGAAGGAATCCTTGCAGTCCATGTTTGGAAAACTCCAAGGAATCCTACCATATACACACTATGTCATGGAATGGTTCTACATTTTTTGTAAATTTCTTACAGTCTATAATGCATCAAGACCTAAACTTTCACTCTCCCTCACTGTTTTTGGCCTTCCAAAGATGATTAACAATTCGGATCATGCAAATGGGGCGCACAAAAGTTTAGAAACGTTCATATTTTGATTTGGACTCTTTTTTTTTTTTTTTGCAAACATCTCAAAATCCATGATGATTCAACAACTGGTTTTTGGTATCCTAGCCATTTTGGGACCTTTAAATTTGACTAATAGTTTACATCCTTGTTGAGGGTCCAAGAAAAATTAGAAATTCGAAATATAGGGTGCTTTGTAAGAGATCTTTTATCTCATTGTAGCTCAACAAAACCGCGGAACTAACAAAAGCGCTTGTGTGAGGGGGGCTTGGGGAAGCAATCCTCAAAAATGCAGTTTTTTCACGGTAGCTTTCATCTCCATTCTCAAGTCCATGTTCCAATCAAACATGGGTTTTCCTCCAATGCGAGGAAAACTGCAAGGATTCCTTGGCCAAGGATGGTTGCTTAATATGCCCTAAGTGAAAAATCTTGCTTGAGAACGGCTCCTTACCTTAGTGGTAAGGAGTGATAGTTCTCATTAGGAGATCTTAGGTTTGAACCTGGCCGTTTCCCTCTTTGCATATGTGAGTTTTTATTACCTCACATGTGTGAGTTATGTTTATGTTTTCTCGCATGTATGAGGATCTATCATCTCACATGTGTGAGTTGTGTCTATGTGTGTTTATGTATTCTCGTATGTGTGAGTTTCCATCACCTCACATGTGTGAGTTGTGTCTTTGTCTCCTCGCATATGTGAGTTTCCACCTTGTATGTGTGAGTTGTGTCATGAGTCTCAGGGTCCAGCCCCTTCGCTGGGTCTCCAAAGAAGAAGTAAATATTTTGCTTGCATGGCACGGGAGGTGGGGCCGCCCGTTAATTTGGTTTTATTTGTTGGTTTTTGTGGGAAGCACCTGTTCACATTTGGTATCAGTGTGAGATCAAACAAATCGAGTCTTGGTTTGGACACGTTTGTGTACATGATATTCCACAGAAAAAGCATGAAAAGTGGGAAAGTGGAAAGATGTCCAAAATTTTCATTGAGTCCTTTGGAAAAGGCTTTCCCCATGGGAGTGGTTATAAAAAAAAAATATCACCGATAAAGAAATATTCCGCGGATTTTTCACGAATATACAACTAGCTAGTCTCGTGATAGTGTTCCATTCATGGGATGAGGTTGATAGGTTTATTTGTGTTGCTCCCCCACGAATTCACCTGCTGCTATACTATATATAATGGGCACGTTTGGAAACCATCCCCACTATGTCCTGGAATCCTAGGATTAATTACTTCATCTCACTTTGAACCAAGCCATCCCCTGTGAGGATTTATAGGGGAAGGAATCCTTGCATTCCATGTTTGGAAAACTCTAAGGAATCCTACCACATACACACACTATGTCATGGAATGGTTCTATGGTTTTTTTTTTTTTTTAATTTCCTACAATCTATCATGCAACCAAAGCTTCCACCCTTCCACTAGTTTGTCCTTCCAAAGATGATTAATGGTTGGGATCTTGCAAATGAGGCCCAAAATAATAAAAATAAAATCTAGTTTGTAGGATCTACACTTTTTTACAAATATCTCAAACATATTTGATGAATATACTACTTATACTTGACATGCTGGCTGTTTCAACTTTTTGAAGATGATTATCGGTTTGACTCATTACTTAGGGGCCCACAAATATATATATAAAAAAAAAAAATTCAAAAACCACAAACTACCTCCAAAACCTTTTTCTTGCACTTAGGCATATAAATGGTGTGGAGTTTTTCCCAGTTTTTTCATGATCCATGAGGAATCAATGCTCCAAATTTGAAACCCTTGCAATTTTTGGCCTTCTTAAGGGCATGTTTGTGTAACACTTTTCCGCGGAAAAGTTTACGGTTTTCCGCAGAAAACCCATTTTTCCGGCGTTTGGTGCGGAACAATTCCGCGGAAATGTTTTCCTGTCTCGTCAGCATTTTCCTTGATAATTGTGGAAATGAGTTTCCCATGGGGGGGTATGGGAAATGGTTTTCCTCGGGAAACTTCTCCCTCTTTTCCTCACTCTTGTCCATTTCAACCCAAAAACCCTATAACTCTTTCATTTTTTTATTTCTTTATATAAATTATTATTTAATGTTAAATAAATAATATACATGTTATGTTATTTTCTTCAAAAAATTATATCACCAAATAAGAAATTTTGATTTTCTATAAGGAATCCACAGCCGCACCAAACAACATCTGCACCAATTCAATGAGGAAACTCTTTTTGCACCAAACATGAATTTCTAAATTCTACGGAAATCCTTTTCCGAGGTTTTCATTTCTATGGAATTTGTTGACGTGGCAATTTCCTCTTTCCGCGGAAAGGGTGTGTACACAAACGTGCCCTAAAAGAATCAAAGATTCCGATTGTGGAAATGGGTCCACAGAAGTTTTGAAACGTTCATATTTTGATTTGGACCATTTTTTTTTTTATAAATATCTCAAAATTCGTAATGATTCAACGACTGATTTTTGGTATCCTAACCGTTTTGGGCCGGCCTTGAAAATATGATTAATGATTTACATCTTCAATGAGGGTCCCAGAAAAATCAAAAATTAGATATAAAGGGTCCCTTGTAAGAGATCTTTCTTTTCATTGTAGCTCTGCAAAACTGCGGAAATGAGAAAAGCGCTTGTTTGAGGGGGCCTTGGGCAAGCAGTGAATCCTCTAAAATGTCGTTTTTTTCCATATTCCAATATGTAAGGAATCCAATATGGGATCTGGGACTTCCCATCCTTGACGGTATCATGTGGGCTACACGAGAACAATGGAATCGGGACTCGTTTTGATACTATGTAATAAACCATATACCAACCCAAAATAAGCTGTAGGTGGAAGGTCGATACAAGTATATTAAGACATTTCAAGCCTAATACTTAGGCAATGTGGGACTTCCCAACAAGTAAATGATCGTGCTTGCATAGTATGGGAGGTGGGGCTGCTGGTTAATTTGGTTTTATCTGTTGGTTATTGTAAGAACCATGTTCACAGTGGTATCAATGTGAGATCAAATAGATTCCTGATTGGGACATGCTTGTGTACATGATTTTTCACGAAAAAAAAGAAGCATGGAAACTGGAAAAGTGGAATGATGTACTAAATTTTCATTGAGTCTCTTGGAAAAGCCTTCCCCATGGGACGGCTTGGAAAAAAAAACATTTTTTCCCCTTGAATTCCCATTGAAAAAGAAATATTCCGCTGAACCTATTTTTCGTGATAATGTTTCATTCATGGGATGAGGTTGATGGGCTTATTGTGGAAGGAGAGTGGGTTGTGAGGAAAAGATTGAAAAAAAGGTATTTGCTAACCAAAGATTACCAAAACACCACTGGGCCAACAGTCCTACTGGAAGTCGAGGCATCCCAGTTGACCATGAATTGGTTAAGTGAAGCTCTCGAAGCCAAGTTGAGCTTGTAACACGGTTTGCAATGTAAGCAATCCCAAAGTGAATTGAGTTTTGAAAATTCTGAGAACTAGCTACCCTTAGAGGTAACCCTGTTTACTATTTCCTAGGTGTACACCTGTTTGGCATTAGATGGGTGTAGTTTGGAGAGCATGCAATTGCTATATATATTCCCGAGATCCAACCTACGTGGCCACGTCTGATAACCTGTTCCCATATCCGACCCTTTAATAACAAAGACGGAGAATTGGGGTAAATTTCCCTGTGTAACCATCCTGTGATTTATCCATGCAAGTTTATAAGTAACATGTATTATCAGTGTAAGTGCCTAAATCTTACGGACTTGATTAGGGGAGTATGAAACTCGTAATATTGCTGTTAAGATTTTTTGGAAAGGATTGATTGCCTTAAAACCTGAAAGGGAAGGAAAGATAGAGAGGTCAGAGACCCTAGTTGCAGTCAGCCGAAGGCTCTCCGATGCCTGAGTTAGTGCTATCACTAAACAAATGATGAATGGAGAAGAAAGGCAAGTATGCTTGTATTGTATTGCGTTGTGTGGCGTACCTTTTCGGGATCTTTACCCTTGTATATATAGGTGGAAGTTCCATTTGGCGCTTTCTCAGTGAGGGTAGGTAAAAGTTCTATCGCATCAGCCCACACCGTGTTCCTTCAGTGGAGGTAGGTGGAGGCATTGTCCCATCAGATCATGCGATGACTTCCTTGTATTAATGCGGATGTGATTGTCTGATAAGGACAACCCCTTATCATTATCCTGTGCCCATCTAATCAATCAGTACGTTCTGCAACGTAGCCGTAGCTTTATGGGAATACAATCATGGCCTAATATTCACCTCAATTGGTCGTTGCCGAGGTGCCTTATACCGAGACCGAGGTGAGCCTAACTGGCTAGCTTGAGCTCGGTGCTAGCTGGCATTGCTGCCGAGTTGGATGTATCTTGGCACTATTGTTGAGTTTGACAGCCGAGATCGAGATAAGCCAGGTCGGTACTGTTACCGAGATTAGCGTAACCTCTCAGGGAAACGCTCCACACAATTGCTCTCTAGCTCTTGACCTCGTAGAGTTCTCCAACTCTTTGAGGCCGGGAGCTAAGTATTATGATGGGAGAGTCCTGGGTATTAAATTTGAACTTCATCTCAATGTTGACTGATGACGTCTGATCTCTATCATGATGTCTATTCATCTGCCCAAGACAATTTAATAGCAGGTCGATGTCGCTTCGCCTGCCCGAGGCGATTAATAGCACGTCGGTGTCGTTTCGCCTGCCCGAGGCGATTAATTAGCGCCTTGATTGATGCGGGAGGCGTTTTGGTGGCAACACGTGTTTCCATCTGGTTGGTCGTCCAATCGATACGAAGCGATGCATACTGCGCTCGAGGTGAAGCCTCGCACACGCGCCTTCAAAATCCGAAAAGGGCGTCATTTTGTCTATAAATAGAGGTGCTCCCTCCTTCCTTCTTCTACTTTGGCATCCATCAGAGAGAGTTCCTGCTGCAAGAGAAGAAGGCTCGCCAGAGTTCAGTCTTAGTGAGTTGAGTCCGAAGTCTTCCTTTCCCTTCTGTGAGTCTTCTTCCTCATCTCCTTCTTTTGCTCATCTTCTATTTCTGTTAGGGTTTCTGTCCTCTTTTTAGGGTTTCTGCCCTTTGTTTAGGGTTGCTGCCCTTGTATAGGGTTTCTGCCTTTCTCTTTTTCAACTTGTCGAAGCTTACTCGTCTCCCTCCAACCAAAAAAAAGAAAGGGGAGAGGATATGGAGCGACGACGTCCCGCTTTGAAGACAAAGGATCTTAGGGCTAGACTTTTTGGTAGCCGAGCTCCTTCTACGCCTCCTGCTGCCGACCCTACTCCTGCCTCTGCGGCCTTGCGTGATGTCGGAGCTCCTCCTTCTGACGCTTTGGGTTTAGTTCGGTAGCGCTCTGCCGCGCCATAAAGGAGGGAGGTCGGCTGGAGAAAAGGCCTAAGGTTCGAGGGCCCAAGCACAGGAGCTCGGCAGCGTCCTGCCGAAGAGGTGAGGGAAAGGGCTCCGACAGAGAAAAGGTCCAGGGCCGAGGGTTCGGCGGAGAAGGGCCCTTGCCAACTCTCGACTCCTCAGCCTATGGGGCTGGCCCCGTGGAGGCCAGGCTTCCAACTCGGACCTAGGAGGCCAATGACGGTGGAGGACCGTCTACCCATTGGCCCCCTCGTCATCGCTGTTCTCACCAATGCGTGTGCCCTTCCGCCTGACATGCAAAGGCATAAGGGAGCAGATGATACGACGCTGCTGATTTCTTCTCTACAGTCGGCCTTCTCGGTAAGTCTCTATCATAGATCCTACTCAATGTTCGATCTCGGTTGCTTTTCTCTGACACTTGATTCTTTTCTCAAATTGTGTAGAGGGTTCAGGTGGTCCTGGATAGGACCCGTCAAAACAACTCCAAGGTCGAACTGCTGGAAGCGGAAAAGAAGAAACTCGCGACGGCCTTGGAGGGGAGTAACCAGAAGTTGAAAGAGGCGGAGGAGAAGAACAACAGCCTTGGGGCAGAGCTTGAGTTGGCAATCGCTGAGATCTGTAAGCTGAAGGCCGAGACCCATGAGCTGAATGGCGTGGCCGAGGTCAATGCGAAGAGGGCACTTGAGCTTGAGGCTGAGCTTGCGAAACAGAAGGCCGAGGTCGAACTAGCGCACAAGGAAAAGGCCGAAGTCCAAGCCTCAGTCCAAGTCGAAATTGATGTAGCTTTTCAGAACCGGATGGATGCGGTAACCAAAGACTACGAGGCCCAAGTCAAGAAGATAAGCTCGGACTCGTTCGAGCTTGGGTGCCGGGCTATATTGAAAAAGGCAGGGATCCCTGAGGATCACCCTGTTTATCAGAATCCGCCCAAGTTTCTGAGCTTCGAGCTTGAGCCGCCAGTCCACGCGGTTAACCGCCTGGCTGCGGATCTGTTTGGTTTTCACCCATTCTGAAGCTCTCTCTCCTCTTCTCCTTTCTATACTTCTTCTCTCCTCCTATAACATCGAGCCTTCTTGCTTCCATGTCCAACATATAATCACTCCATAGTATTTAAATACATAAAGAGAGCCCAACAGTAGAATTTAAATCAAATCTTACATTATGGAATACTAAGACTTATGAGTAAACATAGAATCAATGGAAATAACAAAATGTAAATACATATTATTTGCCTCAAATTTAAGCTTTCCAAACTCTTCTGTACTCTTGGTGTTCAAAACCCTAAAATCCCCAAAATACTCAAACCCTAGACACAATATCCATCACAACACCAATTAATGCCCATACATGCTTATGAGAGGGTCTTTTGACTCTCATACAACTCAAAAATCCAAACAAAAAGAGTTTGAAACCTACCTCTTGTAATAATTCCAAATTTGAAGTTGGAGAAGAAAGGGTTCTTGGAAACAAGAGGTGAAAATGATAACTAAGATGAAGAAGAAGATGAAGGAGAAGACCTTCACACTTGTCTTCACTTGCACTTGCACAACAAGACTTGGAGAAAGGAAAAGAAATTGAAAGGAACAAGGGAGGAGACGTTCTCTCCACAGCCCACATGCAGCAAACGAATGAAGTGGAAATGGAGTTGGGTTGGAGTTGGTTTAAGTGATAAGGATGGGGATTTTGCGGAAAGTCCATTCGTTTTGTATAATTCCAATTTAAGTCAAATGATGGCCCACTTCTTCAACAAGTGATCAAATGAAGTGAAGCTAAATATGAAAATCGACGTGCTCAACATGATACACGCGATGACGCCAAGATGACGTGAAAATGATGCAAAACGAGAAAATCTATAATTACGAAAAAGTCCTTGACTCAATCCAAGTGAGTCAACTCAACTCCACTTAACTAATCAAGACTCAAGACTCAATTTAACTCAGTCTAAAAAGACTAATGAGTACTAAGTCGATGATTTACAACTAAGCATAATTAATTAAGTTAAAACCCCATTAATTAACACTAATGAAGATTAACTTGGGTTGGGGTGTAACACAACTAGATAACACACGGGCTGGCCAAAGGTAGCTCTAGCCCATGGCATTTAGCTATTGGACCTAATATACAGGTACAGGTTCCGGTGCAGCCCAGGGGCCTAAAAGTTAAGCCTGAACCAACCCACTGGTTAAATACTATGCCATTTATATTGAATTTGTGGGTCTTGGCTCAGCTGGGCCATCTAGATGAGCCTTGAGGTCAATCACAAGTCTAAATCACTTATTTACCAAGCTGAATGGACCCCATATCCAGCCCAATGCAGCAGCATGGTAGGAGCCTGGCGTGGCCCATTCCATGAACATCCCATTGAAAACGCTCGCTTCTCCCACATCCATCTGTGAGATGATGAATTACACAAGACCAGAAAGTTAAAACTGGAACACAGACAAAACTAGACTCATCTGACCAGAATGTCATCTTGATAGTTTATTTTACATTTGATTCCCAATACAGGGGATTTTGCACACAAGAATAAAAACAGGTAGGCACATGGGGTTGATGAAAATCATTGTAAGCTTTTGGTGATTTTCTAATCTAATGACTTTACACAAAAAGCTACAGAATTGGGCTCCAATAGAAACCAGCTGCCCAATATCAATACAATACATACATACATACATACTTACATACTCCTCTTCTTTTCTTTTCTTTTACTAGAATGGCCGTGTAGTAGTACTGGGACTGATACATCAGTATGGGGACCAGCGATCCATCCCTGGTCTGTATTTTGACTCTTAAGGTGCCTACCACCGATCCATCTATCAGGGGTTTGGCAATACACATTTCTTTCTCTAGCGGGAGTTGTGGCCATTATTAACCATATACAACTTCGATCTGGCCATCAGATATCATGTCTATATCAGTGATTTTACCTGCATCTTCGGCTAAGTTATGGGATCCAGTGCATTTGAGATGTTCCTCTGCAGTCCTGATGAGACCCTGTATGGTCCAAGGGACCCACAGAACAACTCCCTCTCTTCTCTCTTCCTTAGCACAAGGATGGAAAGGGTACATTGTGCATCTCGTTGAGTGTTGTTTATCTGTTCATTGAGCAAGGAAATTTATCATTAATTGACTGGACAAATATAAAAGAGAGGTATGGCACAACTAGGCCAAACAGTTGTCTTTACAACTTCTTACTGGACGTCTATTGCATCCTATGACCCATCCTACTGTAGTTTGGACGTCTCCTTTTGCAGAGTATTTGTTTCGGAAGTGTGCTACAAAACTTTGTCAGCAAACTCAACCTCAGATGCCGGAAACGACAAACACTACGAGGGGGAAGATGGCCGGAACGGGATGATTCAGACGGGTGTGTTGGGCGAGGTGGCCGGGGCACGATCTCTGCCATTCTGTTGACGTAGCATTGCGCGATTGGAGGACGTCTCCTCAAAGCAGCCTTGCCAGGGTTCAGCAGTGTGCACCAGCTTTACACCCTGCAGAGGACGTTGCTGTTTCAATATTTTTCCTCTTAGAGGAACCAAATAAGAAGAAGGAGGTCAGACGTTCTGCTACACTCAGTTGCTGTTTGGGGGAAAACTCTCTGTCAGATGTTCTCTTTCTTGATTTCGACGTACTGGTAGATGGAGCTCTGGAACTTCTGGACGATGGCAGGTCTCAAAGAGAAAATGATCGGTTTGGAGGGGGTTTTTACAAAAGTCACCTAGGCATATTTCTTTACCCTTTGTTTGGGAAGGGGGGAAAATGTGGGGAGGAAAAAAAAGGGGGGGAAATTTTTTTGGAGGGTGTTTGGGAAAAGGGGGAGGGAAAATTGGAGGGGGGTGGGGGAATAAGGGGAAAGGAGGGGAAAAATTATGAATTTACTAAACTGCCCAAAGTAAGGATAAAATGATAATTTTTTATCTATCTCACAAACAAACAAACCCTACTTTTTCACTTTTCTTCCCATACTTTTTGACTTCCCAAACAAGAAGAGTTAAAATTAATTTTCCCTCCCCTCTCCTCCCCTTCATTTTCCTTCCCCCTCAAATTTTCCCTCCCCTCCCCCCTTCCCAAACACAGGGTTAGACCTCAGTTCGGCTGTGTAATAAGGAGGAAGTGGGTGGGGCTCCCTCTGTTGGGTCTTCAAAGATGGGTTCAGGTTCGGCCCAGGTGGCTAGGTCTGTTGAAACCTTTTATTTATTCTATGAACATCCATGGTCCCCACTCTCATGGAGCTGATGTGGTGGGCTCTCATTTTGGTGGGGTCCCTCCTCAAATGTAGAGCTCTGATAGCTCTATTCCATCAGGGGTGCCTTGAGCATCATATTAAATAAGCCTATTCATTTTATGCATGCTGCTAGATTAAAGAACAAGGGAGTGGATAAGAGAAGGTGGAAGAAGTCCATCTTAGCAATTTCCAATTGGGAAATCGATGATGACAAGCCGCAGAAAGATAAAGACGGATGTGCATACTTCTCATAATGATGAGGATATATTTGATGCGGCTGAGGAGGAAGCGAATCAGGCTATCAAAGTGGGCAAAAGTTTAGAGGTCTCTATTGATGATGAAGCACAAGTTATGCAGAAGCTCATTGAAGTGGAGGTGCTTGAGGTGGGGTGTATGTGAGTTGTTTCTTGACATTGATTATTTTTCTTCTTTGGGTGCTTCTATTTCATTTTTTATGATTAATGTCAGTCTGAATGTGAGAGGTCTTGGTAGGCCTGAGAAAAGGTTGGCCATTAGAAAGCTAGTAAAAAAACACAAAGTAGATTGTTTGATTTTGCAGGAGATCGATTAAAGTGGCTTCTGATATTAATAGTATTATTTGGGAAGTGTGGGGCAGTTGTAATTGTGCTTGAAATTGGGTTCCTTCAATTGGGGCTTCAGGTGGCTTGATTTCTATATAAAATGAGGATGTGTTACTAGTGGAAGGTGTTTTCTTGGCAGAAAGGGTTCTGGATGTCAAACTTCATGGGGTTGGTGATGACAGTTTTGGAGAGATGGAATTTAACACTGATGATGTTTGCTTGTCAAAATCTCTCCAGTCTTGATCGACTGTTCTCATTATAAAGGGGCTGAATCCCTGATTACATGCTACTATTCTTATCTAAATGGGCTGAATGCCCTGATTACATGCTAGTATCCTCATCTAGATCCTAAAAATATGGTTTACAATAAGATATGAAGACTGGGCCCAAAATGGGCCTGGGCTTGGATTGACCCCCCCCCCCCCCTTAAATTGATGCTGGGGAGTCATAAAGCAGCAATTTGGAAACAAGAAATTGATGTCGAGGCCGAGGGAGTCCCTTAGTGAAGATATCTGCTAACTGAAACTCTGTAGAAACATGAGGTAGACTAATGACATCCCGCTTATATTCATCCCGAATAAAGTGATAGTCAACTTCGATATGTTTTGTACGTTCATGGAAAACGGGATTTTCAGTGATTTGGATAGACCCAGTATTGTCAGCATGCAATGGAGTAGGAGAGGTTTGAGTGAACCCAAGTTTCGAAAGAAGGCCCCGTAGCCATAAGATTTCAGAACAAGCAGAAGACATTGCCCGATATTCAGCTTCCGTGGAAGATCTGGACACACGTTCTTGTTTCTTGCATTTCCAAGAAATGAGCGAATTTCCAAGGTACATGCACTAACCATTGGTAGAACGATGCGTATCTTGACAGCCAGCCCAGTCAGCATCCGCATAAGCAGTTAAATGCAGTGGATTATCCTTGGGATAATATAAACCACGAGAGACAGTTCTGTGCAGATAGCGGATAATGCGCTTGACAGCTGTCAAATGAAGGTGTCGAGGAGCAGTCATGGACTGACTCACAAGATTGACAACATAGGATATATCAGGTCGAGTGATGGTGAGATAGACAAGACTTCCTACTAGGCGCTGGTATGTATGAGGATCAGGAAGAAGATCACCGTCATCTTTACTCAGTTTGAGATTTACCTCGACAGGTGTATCAACAGGTGAAGAATCATGGAGGTCAGCCAACTCGATAAGGTCTGATGTGTATTTGTGTTGATTAACAAAGAGACCTTTGGGAGATTGATGAACCTCTAAGCCCAAGAAATAATGCAAAGGGCCCAAATCCTTCATACGGAATGAATCCCTGAGAGAAGCTTGGAGAGTTTTGATCATACCATCATCCGTGCCAGTGATAATAATATCGTCAACATAGATGAGAAGCAAAGTAACACCAGTAGATGTGTTGCATAAAAAAAAAGAGGGATCATAAGGACTCTGGTTAAAGCCACTCTCGCACAATCGACCCCTGAAGGTTTCAAACCATGTTCGAGGAGCTTGCTTTAGACCATAAAGCGATTTGCGCAGGCGACAGACAGACCTCTTTGAGGGAGAGGGGACGCCTTGTGGTATCCGTATATAGACTTCTTCTTGTAGATCCCCATGAAGAAATGCATTTTTGACATTCATTTGGTATAAAGGCCAGGATTTAGAGGCAACAATGGCGAGAAGTAACCGAACAGATGTCATTTTTGCCACAGGTGTGAACGTTTCCTCATAGTTAATGCCATTCTCTTATTTGTTTTCGAGTGCCACAAGTCTAGCTTTGTGTCTATCCAATGACCCATCAGATTTAAGCTTGATCGAGAAGATCCATTTGCAACCGATGGGTTTAACTGCTGAAGGACACTCCACAATATCCCAGGTGTGATTCTGATCCAATGCATCCAATTCCTCCTTCATGGCCTGGTTCCAGCAATCTTGTTGGACAGCCTGCAAATAAGAACTTGGGATAGAGATAGAAGATAGAGTGGTCATCAAAGAAGTATGGGAAAATCCATACCTATTGTAACGCCCCAATTCCGGATACCGATATAATCGTTCGAATACCCGAAGTTGGCGCGCTACTTCCCGGAAAATCCGAGAACTTCCAAGATCGTAGGCCGCAGTGAGGTCCAATTTAAAACTTTTTGACCAATGTAATACTCAATGGTTAAGATTTGCGGAAGCATAACAATTAATTAAAGCGGAAGCAATAGGTATCGATATATATTAAATGTGAGCAGAACAGTAGTCTAATTAAAAGATTCAGTGTTAATCAAAGTTTATACATTTTGAATTCTACCCAACTCACTACAAAATTGTTCTCTCAAAGCCCAAAAATAATAAGAGACCCTCAAAGCCCTGGTAAGTACTCCTCGCCCTCCGGCTCGACATCCGTGTCGATCGGGCCCCAACCGTACTCTCCAACTGCCGGTGCTTCCACTAGAGCTAGTGCATCATCAGGGATCTCTGGGTCAAGGCCTAAGCACTAATGAAGGGTCAGATCTAGAAGATCTGGCAAGTTACAGTATACTACTAACATAGAACGCATGTATCAAATGAATAGAGACAGGTAAAATAATTAAATGAATAGCAAGGTAGAGAACTAGGCAGTTGTGCATTATTAAGCATATGGAATCAGTATAAAGATAAACATCTAAACTACTACAACGAAATGGCATATTCACACGAGCTGGAATACCGCGGGATATTATGCCGCGGCCCTCCCATACTGAACACAGTTGCGGCGGGGAAATCTCACCAGTGCTGGGAATTACTAATCCCGCAAATCATCTCATCACACTCATCATCTCATCACTCAAAGACCGGCACGGTATCACACCGTCCGTCTTAACCACACCGCTCATCATGATAGCTCCATAACACTCAACTAGCTCCTACCGGGGATGATCAGTCCACAGGCTGAGCTTAAATCAACCGAGTGAATGTTCATGCCGACTCAAGAATACCCTAAGGGTCTGTGTCTGTCTAGGCTTTGCCTTGCGTGAACAAGGTCCTAACCAACAACTCAGTCTATAGATGATATTCCAAGTCCAAGCCCACTCGTTGGATCCACACCAAGGCCCATCAACACATGGCCTGGTCTACAACCGTCCAAACGAGGCAACAATTCCATTATCACTAATAAACAGTCCAGTCTAATACATTTGACTTAAAAACCCAATATAAACTACCTCCTCCAACTAAGGTACACATCCCACACTTAGGCCCAATAAGGGCCCGCCTAGACACAGACACGGGTCAGTGATCTCCAATCGTTCTAACGGGTCACCTCTAAGATACCCTAGGTTCAGGTCCTCCATTTATAGTTAATTAACAGTAACAGCTACACTAAAGATCTAAGAATGACAGTAAATAAATAAAAACGAAGTATGACTTCAATAAGGGAATCAACGGGGAAATACAACGGTCCAATCCTAGGTAATGGGCCACGTTAGGTTCGGGTCCATCTCCGGTAATTTGATCTCTAAACGAAGTCATTGATGCCCTATAATACTGTGTTTGGTGCTTAGGAAAAGTACGGGCACCATTGACAACTCTTAGAGGTCATATCATCTTAGATTAATAACCAAAACCCTAATCGGTGGTCCCCACGAGTCAAGGTTGAGCCGCACCATTGACTCGTGCTTGGCACATTGATGGAAGTTCATTTGGATGGTTAATGGGTCCCACAATCGATTAATCATAAAACAATGCTAAACTCACACCCTAGAGTTCACAGTGTGGCAGGTCGATCTGGCAAGGGTCGGGTCGATCTGCTCCACTGGAATCAAAGTTGGGATTTGGTTTGGATTCTGGAATTTCCAGTGTACCCGATTGACCAGGTGGCCGGCCAGTCGATCTGGTACACAGGTGTACCTGAGTCAACAGACTCCAGGCCAAATCTCAACTTTTACACTAAGGTCTGGGTCTGATGGAAATATTAATTTAAGGGTACCACGTTAGTTTATTCTAATAGGGTTCCAAAAAGGCTAAGGGTCCTACTTTCTTAATTTTCTAAAACTAATGGTCCCATAGTACACATTAGAAACTAAATGTTTTGTTTAATTAATAAAGCAAAAGATTTATGGAAATAGTGGGCCCCACTGGGCCCAGCTCCGATTTGGTCCAATAAAATTAAAGGGTCTATATTTCTAATTTATGAAAATAATGGAGCTAATAGAATACATTAAACTAAGGGATTATTTTTAATTAAAGTAACTAATGGGCTATAGATTGGTGGGCCCCACTGGGCCCAAAGCCCCCATCCAGAACCTAAGTCCACTAACACTTATCCCCACTCCTTTATATATATATATAATATATATATATTCTTTTCCAATCCCACACTTCACTCTCTATTTCCACCCACGTGGACATCATCAGGTCATCCCTCACATTCATCTTTCTCACCTACCCCTTTTTTTATTATTATTCACTTGGGTTCCACATGTCACCATCCTCCCCCATCCTCACTCTTCACTCACACACGTGTCATCTCCTTTCCCCCTTTTTATTTCATCTTCCCCACTCAACAGAACAAGAGGAAAGCCCATTACAGAACCTACTTCTGCAATGGTTCAACGACGAGCTGCAACTGAGACACTTCTATTTGTGGCCCACTGATTAGAGGTCCACGATCAGACCCTCCCCTCAAGGTCGCCCAGGCCCATACGGCCAGATGAACGGCCCGGATCCACGGTCTCACTCATCCTGCGGGCCCCACAACCGGATATTCATATAAAAAGACCCTTATTTAGAATGACGCCCAGTGCTATGAAATCCTAAGAGGTGGGGTTAGATGGGACCCAATCCCTATGGGTCCACCATCATCAGGTTCACCCCTGGGTCCCCTATCAGATGTGGGGACCCGATCTACAATCAGATCATCTAGTGGGCCCCGCAATCAATCGAAGCCAAAACTGGTTTTTCTTAAAAACAATCCTCTCTCCCTTAGATTAGACACTAGATAGTGGCTAAGAGGGCGTCCACACACCATGGGCCCAGCCCCTCTAGGGTCGCCCGTGGGTCCTCTATTGGATCCACGGGTCAGATGGGCCATCCAGTGGCCCGCCTAGGTCCCAACCCCTCACACAGCCACTGCAACGGTCTCCAAACACAGTGACTGCAACAGTCTCCAGACACAGTGACTTCGCCCATCTTCAAACCAATTCAGATCTATTAATTCCAACCAATTCCATTGATCAAATAACAATTAAAATTACAAAAATTCATATCAATGCCCAATCCATCCTAACACAACAACAGAGCTCAAGTGATTTTCTAAGAATGAATTAATCATGAATCATATAATGAAAATACAGCAATCAAGAGAACAAATACATTCTAAGCTAGAGTAAGTGCACTTGCCTTAATAATGGAGAGAAGGTTTATAGAGAGGAAGAGAGCAAGAGAAGAGAAGGAACCCCGATTTCCAGCAGTAACAGAGGAGGAGAAGAAGATGATGTAACTGCTGCTGCTCTTAGGGAGAAACCTCAGTACTGAGATGGTCCCAGCTCAACAAGGAAGAAGGAGAAGTGGTAGCAGCTGTTGCCAAGAAGAAATCCCAGCACACAGAGAAGGAGAAGAAGATGAAATAGTGGTTGTAGTTTTCCCAGCACAGTTAGTAGCAATGGCTCATCCGTAGGGAAGGATTGAGAGGGGGGGGGGGGGGGAGAGAGTTTGCAATGGACAGGGGCTGGGGGTAGTTTTCTTGGGATGGGGGCTGATTTAGGATTAGGGTTCTTGCATTGGGATAAGAGATGTTTTATAGGTTTAGGGGGAGTGATTAAGGACCATATTAGCCCTAGGGTTTTCATGTGGTTAGGGTTAGGGTTGAGGTTAATTATGTCTTTTGGCTGGAAGCTTCTAGAAGAGCACCTTTTGCACTAACCCAACCTTAATTAATTAAAACTCTAATAAGGACCTAACTAACACTAATAGCATAGGTTTAACCCAAAACCCTTTACTAATTAGAATACCAACTCAACCAAACTAATCTAACTCTAACTTAGGCAATCCAACTAATCTCTCTAATTAACTCCTACTTAGCCCAAATTAAATAGTAATTAGCAATAATTAGCAAAGATTAGTAGTAATTAGCAAAGATTAGGATTAATTAGTCTATAAAATAGTAATTAGAGGGCCCACCAAGGGCGGGACCTCACACCTATCAGGCGGTCTAGAATGTCTGGAGGAGCGACGTAAGGTAGGAGTAGGTGTGGAACTAGTTATCGGTGAAGGATCAGGGGGAGGGCCAGCTATAGTGGGAGGTTTCTCCCAACGGTGGTAGACAAAAGCATGATTAAACCTAGTAACAGAGGTTGGATCCGAAAAACCTGGTAAGAGAGCTGGTGAAGAGGGATGAGGACAGTCCATGTGAGTGTGGAAGAAATATTGATTTTCAAAGAAAATGACATTTCGAGAAACCCTGATACGACGACCAATGAGATCATAACAAACAAAACCTTTTTGATTAGTGGCATAACCCAAAAAAGCACACCTGCGAGATTGTGCTGTTAGTTTCGTTCTTTCGGTGGGAGGTAGATGAACGAAGCAAACACAACCAAAGGTATGTAGGTGATCAAACACAGGATGATGACCAAACAATTTAAAATGAGGCGTTAAATGAGCAATGGTAGGTGAAGGAAGGCGGTTTATGAGATAGACAGTTGTGGTGAGAGCTTCAGTCCAAAAACGAGGGGGAACGGATGCTTCAATCAGAAGAGTTCTAGTGACATCAAGAAGATGTCTGTTTTTCCGTTCCGCGACTCCATTTTGTTGTGGAGTATACGGACAGGTACGTTGAGAAATGATTCCTTTATTGTTTAAAAATGATTGAAAATCCTTGGAAACATACTCCCCCCCTGAGTCTGAGCGCAAAGTCTTAATGCATTTAGAGAATTGGTTTTCAACATATTGAACAAAAAATTTAAATGCATGAAGAACATCAGACTTCGAATGTAATAAATAAATCCAAGTAAATCTGTTGTAGTCATCAATGAATGTGACAAAGTACTTGAAATGACTATGTGAAAGGGTTGGAGCAATGCCCCAAACATCACTGTGAATTAAGTCAAAACAGGTAGTGCTCCGTGTGTTAGAGTGTGGAAAGGGTAAAGTTTTACTCTTTCCTAATTTACAAGCATCACATTCAAAAGAAGCAGAAACAACATGTTTATTTATTAATCCAGATTGAAATAAAGTAGACATTGTAGAAGCATTCGGATGACCAAGTCTATTATGTCACAATCGAGAATTATTCTGAATGAAAAAACAAAATAACTGATATAAAGTTTTATCATGAATAAATGAAGACACTGGTAAGGAAAGAAGTCTTCCACGCTTAGGCCACCTCGCGACCACTTCCCCCGACTTCGGGTCCTGCACAACACAACCAGTAGAAGAAAAAGAGACATTGTAATTATTTTCAACAAGTTGACCCACAGAAACCAAATTGGTAGCAAGATGAGGAGAAACTAAAACATTGGTTAAGGGTAAAGGGCCAGGGGTATCACCAACAGAGGTGATGGGAAGAAGATCTCCGTTGGCAGCTTGAACCGTAAGATGACCAGTGTAAGGAACGACATTTTGTAAGTTTATGGGTGAAAAGGTTATATGGTTACTTGCACCAGAATCTAAGTACCACGTATTGGAAAGAGAGGAACCAGTACCTGCGATGTTCATGGATGCTAAGGCATGGATGATCATGTGGTTAACTATCTCAGGGGTGAGAGGAGCAGGAGACGCAGACTGTGATGAAGAACCAGGCTGTGAGGAGGGATCATACTGCAGAGAACCACGAAAGTCAGATGATGTATATGGTGGAGTGGTCACTGTGTAAGCAGTAGTAGCTGACAACACTGTGGAAGTACCAGGGCCTGACTGCACATAATTACGGGAAGTAGAATTGCGAGCCTTCTTCCGACATTCGTCAATAACATGACCAGTGGTGTTACAATATCTGCAAATTTTTGCCTTACATTGATTCGCATAGTGACCATATTTTTTGCAGTTATGGCACTGAACTTGACTGATGTCTCGAGGAGGTCGTCTAGCTGTAGCAACATAGGCAAATGGAGCATCAGCAGATCTCTGTTGTTCCAGAGTAGCTTTAGTAGCCAGACGCTGTTCTTCAAGCAGAAGTTCTTGAAGACAGACATCCAAGCTGGGAAGAGGAGCCCTGCTCATCAAGTTCGATCTGACTGTTTCAAACTCCATATGAAGTTTCATGAGAAGTTGATCCCGATGACTACTTTGCTGTAATGGAAGTAATTCCGGAAGAAGTGCTGTAGATACCGAGGAAAACTTAATCTCATCATATTCGGACCACAGTTTGCGGAAGCCATTGTAATACTCCTGAATAGACTGCGTGCCTTGAGTGAATTGAGAGATTTCAAGTTCCAATTGAAATTGGCGAGCAACATTGCCTTGTTGATAAATTTTCTTAAGATAGTCCCACATTTCACAGGCATTTTTGCAGGGTTTGAGGTTGAGAATAAAATGTGGTTCAACAGAGCCCAGTAACCTGTTAGGGATTTTGTATTTGCAATTTGATGGATGCATTATCATATTCACATCATTTGAATTTACACTCATGCATTGTTTTAGAAAACCTTGAAATCTGGTTTTATACATGCATTGCTTTTAAGATTTGTAAAAGTATAGTTTTATGCATGTTTTGTTTCTAAACTTGGATGCATTGATTTTAGTATTCAAACTCTTTTGAAAACCTAATTCTTTGTGCATTACATTTGGAAAATCATCTTGAGAATTTAGGTTTGAGCCTTGCATACATTCATCACTTTCAGAATCATTCTTGTATGCATTTTTCATTTGAAAAGAGTTTTTAGAAATTAAGCTAGCATTTGGTTTTAAAGTTTCAAATCGTTTTAGGCTTTTTATGTTCCATGTTTTAAAACCCATAGAATGATTTAAAACATGTTTTTAAGCTTGATTTAGTGGCCCAAATAGTTCCACAAAGAATAACTTTGAAATTGCAAAAGTGGGATTTTGGGGCCCCTGCAGTGTCGTCGGTCGACCGGCGCAGAGGTCCCGGTCGACCGGGAACACTGCATGGAAAAAATGGCCTGGGCTGTCCAACGGTCAGAAATGTGACTGTTGTGTGTTCATGGTCGACCGATGCTTCTTTGCAGGTCGACCGAGGACTAGCCGTTGGACACTTTTTGGCTATAAAGTCCATTCATTTCCAACCTTTTTCAAAGCTTGACACATGAACCTTTGAGACCATTTTGGAGCCAAAGAAAGGGGAAGAAGTTGGAAAGGCTAGAGGGCAATTTGGAAATCAAATACATGAGTTTTTAAAAAGGTACACTTTACTTGTATTTTGATTTTCATTAAAATGAAATCCATGCATGCTTAAATCTTTGTATTTTCACTTATGCATGATTTCTAGAGTTGTGTTGCAAACTCAATATCATCTTTGGTAAATTAATTTGGTTTGTAAACTCTCTTATACTAATCACATGTGTTCTTAGACTTTAACATTCATACAACTTGTTTGTTTCAATTCTTCGAAGTTGTTTGAATCTTTTATGTGATTAGTTTTCTCTTCAATCATCATTTTATAAGCTTTGATTTTAAAATGCATCATGCATTCATTTAAGAGCTTCATTGTTGAAATATATTGAAGTAGAACATTCATACACTTGTGCACACACTTTAACTTGTTTTAGTGTATGATTGTAATTGGAATTAAACTTTCTTATTAGCCTAATTAAGAGGCAATTTCATTGAGCTTAATGTGTATCTCTTAGAGTGATCTTTTGTGAAGACACTTTCTTAGAGAAATCTTTATATGTAAAGGTTATTGCTTAGCCTTGAAAAGCATATTGTAAAGGTTATTGCTTAGCCTAAGAAAAGCATTTTGTAAAGGTTATTGCTTAGCCTAGAAAAGCACATTGAGAGGTTGTTGTTTAGCCTAGAAAAACAACATTGTAAGGGTTATTGCTTAGCCTAGTAAAAAGTATAAATAGTGGAAATCCGGTGGGGTGATTGGATCACAAGCCGGTAGTGGACGTAGGCATTGAGGCCGAACCACTATAAACCTTTGTGTTGTGGTGTTGCTTTTGTGGTGATTGTTTATTTTAGCTTCCGCATATTGTATGGTTAATCATCACATGTGACTAGTTTTTGTTAAGATATTAAAATTGGTCTAAATTGGTCATAGTTGTAGCACACCCTATTCACCCCCCCCCCCTCTAGGGTTAGGATCCCAAGGACTTTCATAACCAAGTCTTGATTTTAGCATCCTTTGTCTTCCAAGCTAAAATTTTCTTATCATCCTCCACAGGTTGAGGTTCAGATCCATCAATGTGAGTCCATAGTACTTTTCCTTCCAAGTAAATTTGAAATTGGAAGGCCCACGAGGGATAATTGGTTCCATCAAAGCGAATCAGAGTGATCTCATGTTTTTCCATTACTAAAGACTAGTAAGAAGTACACACAAAGCAGTCCGGGGCAGCAGTACCGTTGTAGGCCAATTGAAAATAGACCACAGTCACAATTGATAATAACAAAGAGCAATCAGCAGACAAAAGCAGTAGAAATCCAGATCAGGAAATCCAGATCAGTTCCCAATAGACAAAAGCAAAGAAAAACAGTAGAAATCCACCAATAAGCAGCAAGAATCAACAGATTAGACCAATAAGCAGCAGGAATCAACAGTAGAAATCCACCAATAAGCAGCAGGAATCAACAGTAGGCATCAACAGTAAAAAAAAAAAGGGCAGTAGTATCAAACGCAAGCATGCACAGTCACAGGGATGTAAAACGTCCCTGTCGTCAGTGGAACACTCCACACGTGGGCCCCACTTGGTGATCTGGACACATATCAGAGTGTGGGGGATGAAAAGAGATGAGTTTTATGCAACTACTGGAGGTGGTCCCATGAGCATCAAATCCAGATCCAGGATTCTGGACGACCGAGATGAAAACTATTGGGAAAGAATGAATTTTCACAATAAATGGTAGAAAACCTACCTCTGATGATTAAAAAATCAGGAAAAAATCTTTAGAAAACCAAGAAGCTCCAGGCGACCAAGATGGTAATATTCCCCTGATGTGTTGGTGATGATCACAGGTGGGCCACGTCTAATCTGAGATGATCAGGGAAGATCAGAGATAATCTGGCTGACGAGGATGATCACAAATGATCATAGACTGGCTTCCAATGGTTGGAAGACGATTTAGGAGAAGATCACAGATGATCGACCCTGCTCTGATACCATGACAGTTTTGGAGAGATGGAATTTAACACTGATAATGTTTCCTTGTCAAAATCTCTCCAATCTTGATCGACTGTTCTCATTATAAAGGGGCTGAATCCCTGATTACATGCTACTATTCTTATCTAAATGGGCCGAATGCCCTGATTACATGCTAGTATCCTCATCTAGATCCTAAAAATATGGTTTACAATATGAAGACTGGGCCCAAAATGGGCATGGGCTTGGATTGACAGGTGATAGGTTGGTTTGGGCTATTGCTAATGTATATGGGCCAAACGTTTAGTCGGATAGAAGTGAGTTTCTGGAGGTACTATCTAACGTTAAATCTCTTTGACATGTCCCTTGGGTGTTTGGGGGTGATTTTAATATGGTTAGATATCCTTACGAGAAGAAAGGGGGGTCATCTATTTCTCAATGTATGCGGTTATTCTCTGAATTCATCAATGATTATGAGTTGATTGATCTTCCTCTTCAGGGTAGAAGGTACACGTGGTCTAACAACAGAGAGCAAGAGGCTATGAGTAGGATTGACAGATTTTTATTATCTAAGGAGTGGGATGAGCATTTTATTGGGGTTATTCAGGGAGCACTCCCAAGATTAATCTCAAATCACTGCCCTATCAAATTGAGCTCTAATTATGTTGATTGGGGGCCTAAACCGTTTTGATTTGAGAATTGCTGGTTACAGAATAAACACTTTTTGGTTTTAGCTTGTTTTTGGTGGAGTCAAGTGGAAGTTAAAGGCTACGCCGACAATAGGGTTTGCAAGAGGCTATGTGCTCTCAAGCATTATATCAAAAGTTGGAACAAAGAGGTCTTTGGTCACATTGAAGATTCTAAAGAAGCTTTCTCTAGAGTGGTGGAAGATCTTGATAAAGTTAGGGAGAATCGGGAGTTGAGCCCAGGGGAAGTTGCTACTAAGCAGAGAGCTGTCAAGAGGATTTTGAGCTTAAGTCGCATGAGGAAATATTTTGGAGGCAAAAATCCAGGATCACTTGGCTAAAGGGTGGTTAAAGAAACACTAGTTTCTTTCATCGGATGGCTACTATGAGAAGCAGAGTGAATTTCATTGGGAAGGTGCGACGAGATGGTAGAGTTCTTGATAGTCCTCCTAAGATCAAGGATGAGGTTGCTCGTTTCTTCGAAGACCTTTACAAGGGTGAGAACTTCAATAGGCCTAAACTTGATGGTGTTTTTCTTTTCAATAATTCCTTTGGAGGTTAAAAATTGGTTGGAAAGAGAGTTTGAGGAAGAGTAGGTGTCTAAAGCATTAAAGGAATACGATGGAGATAAAGACCTGAGTCCAGACGGTTTTAATTTTTCCTTCATTAAAACTGGTTGGGAGTTCCTCAAGGAGGATGTTAGAGATATGCTCTTTGAGTTTCATAGGAGGGGTAGAATTAATAGGGAGATGAATGCAACTTTTATAACCCTTATTCCTAAAGTGCCTAATCTAGTGGAGTTACATGATTATAGACCTATTAGTCTTGTGGGCTGTCTTTATAAATTATTGGCAAAGATCTTGGCTAATCGACTTAAGACGGTTCTCCCGTTCATCATCAGTCCTACTCAAGGGGCTTTTGTGGCAAAGAGGCAAATTCTTGATGGTGTGTTGGTTGCTAATGAGCTCGTTGATTCAAGAAAGAGGTCTAAAACTAAGGGTGTTGATGAGTTCACAAAAGAGATATTTTCATAGCATTATTTTATGAGTTTTCAAAGATAAAAGAACTCAAAACACTATTTTTAGTAGAAAAATAATAAATTTCCTCCCCATCATGCTTTGCTCATATCTTTCCATTGTAGATGACCATTTGTATGCATTTATATGATTTCCGATGGCCTACATATGTTCGAAAATACTCTCAATTATGTTAATTTCTCTTTGTAGATGTTAATTGAAGATTAATTTGAAGATTAAAGTTGAGATTCAAGAGTTAAAGAGAGTAAGGATAAGTTTGGAAGACAATTGGATGAAGAAATGACAAAGATAGGCCAACAATAAGAAGAAAAATGAAATACCTAGGTTGATATTTTGACCATATCTTTTGACTCGGGTGTCCGATTGAGGTGATCTCAGAAGCATTGAAAATCTTGTTCTAAGATCTACAAATCACATATCACAATATATTTTTTCAATTCGGACGTTTCAGGGGTCAAAATTGCACATAAATCTAGGGATTGTTTTTTAACATGGGAATCACATCATATGTTCATATTTCCATTCTTGTGAAGTCACACATTGGAAAGAAGCCAAAAAGAGCAAGACAAATGTCTCTATATAAGGAAGGGAGCTCTAGGCATTAGATACACAAGCAATGAGAGCCTCCTCCTCCTCTTTACTTAAGCTATTCATGTAATTGGGAGCAATTGTAGAGAGAAAGTGATGAAAACTTTGTAAAATTTGAAGATTTATAATGAAAGCTTTGTCTTCTCCAATGAGTGGCTAATCACTTTGATTGGATCTTCTAGATGAAGCTAAGCTAATACTATTCCCTTTGCTTATGCTCTTAATTCTCTTTGTTTATGTGCTTAACATGCTAGAATAGATTTTTCTTCATTGCAATGTGCTACCTTCCATGCTTATTCTCTATTTTAGCATTCTTTCTACTATCTATGCTTAGGTTTGATAAATCATGCTTAGGAGTAATTAATATCTTTTGATGATTTATGCTTACTTTTGATAGATAGTCATTAGGAATCTTTTCTTTTATAAAGGGAAGAAAGTCTTAGCTATTAGATTGTTAATTTCTATCTTAGAACTTTAAAGTTATATTTTCCAAATCTAAGCATTGATTTGTCATTAGATTTGAGTATTTGTTTGGAAAAAGAGAAGAGCATTAGTGTTGGATTAGTGTCACTTAGTGGATTCTAGATGATTCAATCTATCCATTATTAGTATTGCTTCTTGTTTATTTTACTTACTTTAGCTTGATTCTATTTATATTCTCACACACTTATTCACTTGTTTTAATTCTTACACTCCATTTATCTATTCACACCATTAATTCCACCATGCACCTTTGATTTTAGACTTTTAGCACATTTCTTTTTATCTCCATCCACTCATTTTCTATCTTGTTCTCCTTATTAGTTAGTTTTCATGGATGCTTAACTACACCAAATATGTTAATTAAGAACATTCTTCCGGCACGTTTATAAAATGTTACAAAGTAGGAACGCATTGCAACCGTTCCTAAATTAAAACACTGTGCCAAAATCCAATTACGCCGAGGAACATTTTTAAAGCGTTCCTAATCTCCTACTAATATTTTTTTGGTACAAAAGTATTTTTAATTAATTGATTAATTAGTTTTTGAGTAACCCAATATTATTGAAGATGCTCATTGTTCTAGTTATAGGTGCTCATGGGCCGGGCTAGCTCGAGCCCGATCTTGTCCTAGCCCGCTTTCGCCCCGGCTTGGATATGTAAGTAGGGTCCGATTAATAATTGGGGCGGCCGGGGCTTGGATTAAGTGATGGAAAGTCCCTAGCCTGGCCCTGCCCAGCTTGTGTAAGAAATGCATGTAATTTTATTTAATTAATGCTCTAATGCCCACAAAAGTGATGAAAAGCTCGGTTCAGCTCTCGGTCCAATTGTATAAATGGATGGGCTCAGGCCTAAATTTTATGGCCTATGTCGGGCTTGAGCCAGTGTTTCTAAAGTTTGGCCTGGCCTGTATTTGCCTTAGCCTTGCCCAACCCGGCCCATGAACTCCCTAGTTCTAGTGTAATGACCCAAACAAAAATTTGATATTGGTCATAGGTAAGTTAATATCGTGGAATGCCACATTAAAAAAATAATAATAAATTAAGGTTTACGCAATCTTATTGAAATAATGAAGAACTATTAAATTAGAATAAATATGCAACTTTGGAAATGGTTGGGCATGGCCCCACCTTAGATTTCACACCCATCACCATGTTCAATTAGAAATAAACAATAAATGAGATTAAAAAATAATAAAAAGAATAACTTATATATAAGTTAGAATATTAGAAACCATATATATTGAGATGGACATAAGTGTGCCGAATTCCTCATTAATGAAAATATGTGCCAAAATTGGATTTTTGGGAGTCCCGCCAAAAGTAAAACAAAAACTCCTTGCACAAGTACACTCTCCTTCTCTCCAAAATTGGGAAAAAATCGTTCCAATCCTGACTCCCCACACTTGCACGTCTCTCCTCACTAAGTACACTATATGGGGGTTGGCCAAAATTCGGGCCAAAAAGTTTGTCCATGTAGCATTACTCAAGTATATCAAAAAGTATATATACCAAAGTTGGAAAGAATAGATGGAAGGGATCTTAACCAAAATACTTGCACGATCTCATTAATTAGCATCTCTACAGAGAACGCTTATACCAAAAAAAAAAAAAAAACCCTCTACAGAGAACGGTTTCAAGAGAGAAGAAAACAGAAAAAGAGAAAGGGGAAGGAAGCACGGGAGAGAGAAAGATAACATTAGCGAGGAAGCAGGGTACCAAGATTTGTTCTTTTCTTGTCATCTTGTTTTGATTTCTATGTTGATGTGTTTCAGGTTTAGGGTTTTTTTTCCCTTTTTTTTTTGTTATATTCTGCCTCCATTATTATTTTTCCTTTTCCTTTTCTTATTTAGGACCTATTTGGCATTGTGCCATTGAGGCGTTCCAGTGTTCCCATGAGATATGATCACAGAAAACGTGCTTGGTAGACATCAATCACCATTTTTAGTTATATGTCATTACGGCAGAAAAAATAGAACCTTCTGTCCCTTTGCAAATTTCTCCCTGATATCTCTGCTTGCTAATGTTTCTTACCCTTTTATCATGATCACCCTTGTAAAAATAGAGGCGGATCGATCATCAAAATAGCCTGATGCATCTTCACTGAAAAACAAAGAGTCAAATTGAATATAGACTAGATTGTTCATCCAAAAAAAAAAAAAAGTTACTTGTAATCAAATGCCAAGGAGACATTGGAGGCAATTGGTCGCGCCAATATCAATCCCTCCCACTTCTGCATTGCAACTGATCTTATGCGCCATGGAGAATTTCGGCAGGGACAAACTGCTAGGTTCAAGGGAGTGAGAACAAACTCAAGTCCATCATCTATACATGTAGAGGAAGGAGCAAATTCTAATACCCCTGGAATCTCCTTGGGAAGTTCATTTGAATCTGGACCTAACCAATCTGTGGCCGTTGATGGCAGGCCTTCTCCTTTTCTTCCACTAGTCTTGATCCTTTTGGTTGTAATCCTATCATCTTTGATCACTGTACTGAGTTTCCCATGACAATTAGTTCGAATTGGATGGGAGGGATTAAAGACAAAACCCCGCCCATGCAAATCAGAGTAAGAACCAGATAAATGACTTGAATGAGGAGTTACCAAGAGATTAGAATAACTTGAATTGTAGAAATTGGTAAAATTTTTTCTAGGATTCCGCCTTTTGGGGCAAGGAGATGCACATTTTAACATAACAGTTTCCATTAGCAGTAGTACAGAAGATTAAAAAAAAAAGAGTTTTACCAAGAATGAAAAGAAATATGATTTTCTGCATCAATATTTCTTTTCGGTAAATTTGGTGCCTTCTTGCAGTTTTTATATTCTTTGGCTTCAAAATATTTTTCTTTTTAAAATTTTTGAATTGTGAGAATCTTTATTGATTATGATAATCAAGATGTGGAACATGAAATTGGTTTATAGGGTGTTTCAGTAATCCTGATTCAAATAGCATTTATACTGTTATTGATCTGTGTTGGGATTTGAGATTGATGGCTAGAGCCCCAAAATGGTAGCGGTCAGGGGATCGATCCATTCAATGGCTAAAATTTCCCTCAGTTGATTGTTCTCTGCTTCTTTTCTTTTTTTCCTTTATTTTTTGGCAGAAAATCTTACTCTTCTCATTTTGACTGACCATTTTGGATGCCCTAGTTACTAATAGCCATAAATGTATGCATAGAATACAAACCTTCAATCACTGGAGTACAACAAACACATGCCCCCCCACACTCTCTGAGATAATATACGTTGGAGATTCTCGTTGTAACTTTTGATTGGATTGCAAACATTTCTTTCTCATCACTTCTTTTTTCACAATCTTTCTCCTTCTATGAGTTTAGTAAAAGAAATTTCTAATTTTTTGTGAGATGACTTTTGATTGATGATTATGTTTAGAAAGGTTCATTCATTGTCTATTACACAATATGACCGTTAGATGCTCTTTGTCATGGCTAATGATGGATACCTTTTTAAGCTCTTATTTTAAGTTCTAGAACATTTACATATTAAGATATTTGGCAAACCTGTAATGTGTTTTTAATTTTTTATTTTACTCATATATTTAAAATTTATCCTCTACATTAGAAATATAATATATCTAGGCAGGAGACTATCAAAATTCCTACAAGATTTATTAGATGTATGGACTTGGAGAGAATTTTAAATAGCGGATGGTTAATGTAACCATTAATTGTGTTGGTAAAGACTTTGTTACTAGATAGGATTGGCTATAGTCATTGTTGTTGCTGGATCTGTGACTATGTTTCATGGATAATATGTTATCTCATTTGTTGCAGAATGACGTCATCAGGTAACAAAGCATGGATGCCCAAACATAAATTAAGTCCAGAGTATTTGGATGGACTTTTACATTTTATTGAGTTTGCAAAGAAAAATGGTAAAGGATGTGAGCAGTTTTCGTGTCCATGTGTTAAATGTCGAAATGGGAGTGGACTAATTACCCTTCATTTGATTCATGAGCATTTACTTATTAACGGTATTGATAAGTCTTACACACATTGGGCTTTTCATGGGGAAAGTATTGTAACAACTAAGGAGAAACCATCATTATCGAAGCCTGGTGATCAACCAGATGATATGTATCCCAGAATGGAGGAACTTGTTAATGATGCATTTGGAAGAATTGGTGAACATATCGATTCTCTTATGGATGATCTTATGAGGAATGCTGATTGTCATGAAGGTTGCCCAGAGTCTCAAGGCCATGAAGATTATGAAGGGAGAAGATATAAATCTTTATTCGATGATGCAAGACAACCTTTGTACCCTTCTTGTCCTAAGGAGCTCACAAAATTGTCAGTTACCGTTGAGCTATATAGTTTAAAGGCACAAAATGGTTGGTCAGACAATAGCTTTAATGACCTCCTTCAATTGAACAAGAAGTTGCTACATGTGGGAAATGCATTACCAGAAAGCACATATCAAGTTAAAAAGATGATCAACTCATTAGGAATGACTTACGAGTATCGATACATGCATGCCCGAACGATTGCATTCTTTATTGGAAAGAGTATAAAGATAGACACCATTGTCCAATATGTCATACATTAGATGGAGGTCAGATTACTTGGCAAGAAAAAATGAGTGTTAAAGTCCCATTAAAAGTTGAGATATTTTCCTCTGACACCAAGGCTACAAAGGCTATATAGGTAAGATTTGTGGTTAAATATAATTTCAAGGGCATCATACATGTTTTTGGATATTAAAATTAATAACTAATTAATTTTCTGACTTTGTTGTGTAGTGTCCTGTGGATAGTAGAGCAAATGACCTGGCATGCTCGACCGAAAGAATACAATGGTGTTATGCAGCATCCTTCTGATTCATCAAGTTGGATGGTAGTAAATATACCAAGTGGCCAAGTTTTGCTATGGAAAGCCGTAATGTGCGTTTAGGACTTGCAACTGATGGATTTAACCCTTTTGGATATCTAAGTAGCGTTTACAGTTGTTGGCTTGTCATTATAGTGCCTTATAATCTTCCTCCCTCGATGTGCATGAAAAGAGGATTTTCAATGTTGACAGTACTGATACTAGGTCCAAGAGGACCAAGTAAAGACATTGATCTTTACCTGCAACCATTGATTGACGAGCTGAAGGAATTATGACTTAATGGAGTGTCAACGTATGATTCTCATTTGAGGATAATTTTTAATATGAAAGCTATATTGATGTGGGAAATTCATGATTTTCCTGCATATGGGAGTTTGTCAGGTTGTGTTACACATGCACAATATGCTTATCCTGTTTGTGCTGAGGAAACCGTTTCTGAGTGTCTTAAGAGTGGGAAAAAGTACTCTTATCAGGGCCACCGAAAATATCCTCCTATTAATCACATTTTCAGGACACAAAAGGCGGTTTTCAATAATAAAGTAGAACAGGGAAGACCTTCTCCACGGTTGAGTGGTTTAGAAGTTGAAGCGAAGGTAGCTGGTATTCAGATGGATATTGGAAAATCGAAGGGGAAAAAACGAAAAAGTTATGATGATGAGTCGGCCAAGAATATAACTGCATGGAATAAGAGATCGATTCTATTCGACTTGCCATATTGGAAGGTGATTTCTAAAATTTGTATTATATTTCATATATGTATATTTTAGCAAATATACACTTAATTGTCCATTATTAATGTGCTTTAACAGGAATTGCCAGTTCGCCATAACCTGGATGTGATACATATTGTGAAGAATGTTGGTGACCATCTTCTGTCAATGATCCTAGACATAAAAGATAAATCAAAAGATAGCACTAGTGCACGTGAAGATTTGAAAAGAATGAACATCAGGAAAGAATTATGGTTGCAAGAAACAGATGGTAGAACTATTAAACCAAAGGCACCATTTACTCTAAGTCGTAAGGAGAAAGAATTGTTTTGTCATACCTTGCATGACTTGAAGGTTCCGACAGGGTAAAGTTCAAGTTTTAAACATCACGTGAACTTACAAAGTCTTGAGATAAAAGGGCTCAAGTCACATGATTATCACGTCATAATGCAACAGTTTTTACCTATTTTGCTACAACATGCCTTCTCGTAGCATAAGATATTAAAAAATGCTATTCAACAAATTTGCAACTTTTTTAATATCTTGTGCTCAAAGACGATCAATGCAGATAATATCATTGCTGTAAAACAACGGCTTGTAGTGGCATTGTGTGTTTTGGAGAAATTTTTCCCGCCTTCATTTTTTGTTATTAGCATTCACCTCATGGTGCATTTAGCTGATGAAGCATTAGCTTGCGGTCCAGTCATATTTCATTGGATGTATCCTTTTGAACGGTATATTCCTAACCCTAATATATTCTTTTTGAATGGTATAATATATTGTTGATTTGAAAATTGTCACCAGGCTAATGAAAATCTATAAATGATACGTAAATAATACAACACACCTTGAAGGATGCATTGCAGAGCGCTACATTGTAGAGGAATCTATTTTGTATTGTATGGAGTACATGCTAGATGGTGATAGTGGTAATCATAAGAGGACACGTGAAAGGTCTTTGAATGAAGATGGTGAGTGCGATGAAGAGCCCTTGGACAAAGGCTGAAAGTCCTGGGATCTAACCCGAGGGGGGGGGGGGGTGGAATAGGGTGAGCTACAAAATGTGACCAATTATGACAAATTTTAATTCTTTAAGATAAACTAGTCACACGTGAATATTTACCAAACAAGATGCGGAAGCTAATATAAACAATCACCACAAGCATACACTACAACACAAAGGTTTATAGTGGTTCGGCCTCAATGCCTACGTCCACTACCGGCTTGTGATCCAATCACCCCACCGGATTTTCACTATTTATGCTTTTCAATAGGCTAAGCAATAACTCTTACAATGTTGTTTTTCTAGGCTAAACAACAACCTCTCAATGTGCTTTTCTAGGCTAAGCAATAACCTTTACAAGATGCTTTTCTTAGGCTAAGCAATAACCTTTACACCATGCTTTTCTTAGGCTAAGCAATAACCTTTATAAAGAAAGTTTTCTCTAAGAAGGTGTCTTCACAAAAGAACACTCTCAGAGATACAATTTAAGCTCAATGAAATTGCCTCTTAAATAGGCTAATATGAAAGTTTAAAACAAACTCACACAAACACTATATGAATGCAAATGTGTATGCTCATGATGTGTGTGTGTGATAACTTCAATCAAGTTAAAAACAAAGCTCAATAAATATATTGCTTAAAGCAATTCAAAGGTTAAGGTTCATAAAAGATTTGATTGAAGTTTAATGCAAATCACATGTATGAATATCAACTTGTTAATGATATGAAAATCAAGGATTCACAAGTTGTATGAAAATGACTAACTTAGAACATGTGATGCATGTGCAATGTTGTTTTCAAAACTAAACAAGTTTAACTAAAGTTCAAATGAATGAAAACAACAAATGAAGATTCAATCAAGTAAAAGAATCATGTTATAAAAGAAAACAAAGTTTTTTTTTTTGGCTAAGCATGATTAAGGAAGATTTTAAAACTACTTAAATTGAAATCAAAGTGAAGAATCCAATCTTAATTATACCAGAGATTAAGAGAAGAATGGATTCAACACATCATAGTTATCATGCTAAAAATCATTTACCAATAATTTAAACAAAGCATATAACCTATGATTAAGAGAGGTAGAGATTACATAGAGATTTAACTTCATTAATCCAAGCTTTAGCTCTCCAAATGACTCTTTGGTCTCTCTTAGTTCATCCCCTTTTCTTTGTCTCAAAACACCTCAAAAGAGTCTTAAAAATCTCCAACTTTGACAAAAGAATGAACTTGGTTTTATACCCAAAAAGTGGGTTTCTGCAGTGCCTGGTCGACCTGGCCATAAACGGTCAGAAAAATGACCGTTGGAAGAGCCAACGACTCTTTGCCCCAGTCGACCGCGCAGTGTGGCCGGTCGACCGGGCCCCCTGGGCCGGTCGACCGGCCACACCGCAGGTCGACCCCCTGGGACCAAAATTTTTCCAAAAATGCATATTTGAAGGTTTTTCTTGGAGGGGATTTTGTTAGGTCTTTTGTTTTTGCAATTTGATGGATGCATTGCATATTGGCATCATTTGTATTCACACACTACCATTGGTTTAGAAAACCCTTGAAATCTAGTTTTATACATGCATAGTTTTTAGATTTGGAAAAGTTTGTGTTTTATGCATGGTTTGGTTCTAAACTTGGATGCATTGGTTTTAGAACCCAAAACTCTTTTGAAAACCTAATTCCTTGTGCATTATATTTGGAAAATCATCTTGTGAATTTAGGTTTGAGCTTTGCATACATTCATTACAAAAAGAATCATTTTTGTATGCATTTTCATTTGAAAAGAGTTTTATCAAATCAAGCTAGCCTTTGGTTTTAAACCTTTGAATCATTTTAGGCTTTGTGTGTTTCATGTTTTTAAATGTTTTAAAACATGTTTTTAAGCTTGGTTTAGTGACCCACAAAATTCCACAAAGAAAATCTTCAAAATGCAAAAGTTGGAATTTTTGGGGGTGTCCCGGCAGTGTCGCCGGTCGACCGAGACCTGGGTCTCGGTCGACCGAGACCACTGCAGGGCAAATGGACAGTTTTCTGTACTGTAGCCCCAACGGTCAGAAATATGACCGTTGTGCCTTCTCGGTCGACCGAGACCTCTTTGCCGGTCGACCGAGAACTAGCCGTTGGCAACTTTTTGGCTATAAAGTCCATTCATTTCCAACCTTTTTCAAGGCTTGACACATGAACTTTTGAGACCATTTTGGAGCCAAAGAAAGGGGAAGAAGTTGGAAAGGCTAGAGGGCCATTTGGAAATCAAATGCTTGACTTTTCATAAGGTACACATTACTAGTATTTTGATTTCCATTAAAATGAAATGCATGCATGCCTAACTCTTTGTAATTTCACTTATGCATGATTTCTAGAGATGTTTTAGCAAACTCAAAATCTTCCTTGGTAAATTAGATTGGTTTGCAAACTCTCCTAACTAAATCACATGCATTCTTAGATTTTAGTTACAACTTGTGATTCTTTGAATTTCTTGTCATTAACAAGTTGTTTCTCATTCATGTGATTTACTTCAAACTTCAATCAAAACTTTTATGTGACTTTAACTTTCAAATGCTTTAAGCATATATTTGATTAAGCCTTCTTTTTAAACTTGATTGAAGTTCTCACACACACACATCATGAGCATTCCCATTTGCATTCTTTTAGTGCTTGTGTGAGTTTGTTATTCACTTTCCTATTAGCCTATTAAGAGGCAATTCCATTGAGCTTAATTTGTAATCTCTTAGAGTGTTCTTTTGTGAAGACACTTTCTTTGAGAAATCTATATTTGTAAAGGTTATTGCTAAGCCTAAGAAAAGCAACTTGTAAGGTTATTGCTTAGCCTAAGAAAAGCATATTGATAGGTTATTGCTTAGCCTTGAAAAGCATCTTGTAAAGGTTGTTGTTGAGCCTTAGAAAAACAACTTTGTAAGGGTTATTGCTTAGCCTAGTAAAAAGCATAAATAGTGGAATCCGGTGGGGTGTTGGATACACAAGCCGGTAGTGGATGTAGGCACGTTGGCCGAACCACTATAAATTTTGTGTTGTGGTGATTGCTTTGTGATGATTGTTTTATTAGCTTCCGCATCTTGTTTGTTTAATCATCACATGTGACTAGTTTAGTTTAAGAAATTAATATTAGTTTAAATTGGTCATACTTGTAGCTCACCCTATTCACCCCCCCCTCTAGGGTAAGGATCCTCGTGGACTTTCAATTGGTATCAGAGCCAAGTGCTCTAATCCCTTAGGATCAAGTGTTTGGAACTCTTGATTAGGTGTAAAAACCTAGAGTTAAAACCCTAGAGTTGTGATTATTTGAAAATCATTAGAATGGACTCCACTATGCTAGATTTTGTTGATTCTCCTAGACTTACCATTCTTCCATCTATTAGAGATTCAAACATTCAATTAAAAGAATCTCAATGTAAACTAAATGAAGAAGAAGAATATAATGAAGAAGATCTTCAACAAGCCTTTGAAGAATTATATGAAGTATCCTTAAAGCTTGAGAAGAAAAACAAAAGTTTAAGAGAAGAATCTAAAAATCTAAGCAAAGAATTAGCTTCTTCAAAAGATGAACTTAGAGAGAAAGAAGAAGTAATAAATTGTGTAGAGTCTAAGTTCATGATCTCTTTGAATAATCTATCTAACATTCAAGATGAATTAAAAGAATTAAAGATGGATTATGACAATGTCAATAAGGAAAATCTAAAACTAAGAGATCAAATAAAAAGGCAAGATAAAGACTTTAACAACTTAGAAGCCAAGTTGATTAAAAGTAAGTTAAAATCACAAGAACTTGGATCTAATATTGTTAATGAACTTAAACATGAATTAAAACTTGCCAATGAAGAGCTAAGCAAATATAAGGATATTGAAAATGAACTTTCAAAAATTAAAAATGAAAATTCAATCCTTATAACCAAAGTCACTCAACTTGAAAACTATAAACAAAAGTATGAGTGCAAGGTTACCCAAAGTGAAGATAGACTTGAAAAATTATTTAAAATGGGTAAACCTCATGGAGATAGGACGGGTATTGGATTCAATAGGAATATGTCTTATGACCCTAAATTCACCAACACTTTTGTGAAAGGTGAGTCCTCTTTCTCTAGCACTCTTCCTCCCTTGCCCAAATCAAAATGTAATTATTGTGGCATTGAAGGGCATTTTACATTTGAGTGCAAACTAAGGAAAAGAAGCTATGTGTCTAAACCCATCTTTGAACTCAAGAAAGTAAAATCAAACTTGAAGGGTAAGACACTAAAAACAAAGGAAGACTCCATAAAGCTTAAACAAGTTAAACCAATTAACAAGGAGTCTCCAAAAATAGATTCTAAAAAGGTTAAACAAGTCAAATCAAGTTTAAAAGAATCTATTAACAAAAAGCTTCTCAACCTACCTCCCTTAAGTCAAAACATGAAAGAACTTTTGAAGAAAATTACTAAGTTAAATCTAAATTTCAAAAGTCAAAGAAAGGGAGAAAATAAGAAGAAAAGAAAAACAAATCAATCCCCTAAGAAGCAAACCCACCAACATCAAAAGACTAATCACCATTCTAAGCCAAATTTAGTAAAATCTAAATATCATGGTGATAAGTTTAAGTTGAAAATTTATCAAGTAAAATCTCCTTTAGTTGGTGAGGATTCCAAACTAGACCTCAAAGTTCAACCCTCCCAAGACCTTAGGTGGATTCCTAAAGTCATTTACCTAGTCAAACCTTAGGGTCTTGGACCTCATTGACCAACCTATTCTTTAATAGTTAAATCATTTTGTTGGTCATGTTGCATTTGCATTTTGGTTCTTTTAGTTACATTTATTAAAATGCATTGCTTCTTTATGATCAATTGATTTTGTTTTCATACACCATTCTAAGTTTCACTTCATGGTTTTCAAAATCTTTTGATTATAACTTCATCATGTTTGATTTGCTTTTTGCTCACATTTAGTTTTATGTTTTGCATTGCATTTCTACATGATCAATTGATTGTGATTTCAAAAGCTTTCATAGCTAGATTTTTCATGATCAATTGTTATTGAATCATTTGTGTATATGTCATAGTAAGATTATTTGAACAAATGATATGAATCAATTCAAGTTTTCCATGGATTTCTAAGTTATACTTTTACATGGAGAACATTGTTTTGAAAAATCAACTTGTATGTGTTTCAATTAAGTTATATCTTTTAAAATACAATGTTGAAAATTGATCTTCTAAATCATTCTTTTTATGCTCATTGTTGGATTTTGTGTATTAAAATGATTTGAAGATTGTATGAATGGAAATGCTCTTTAACATCAATAGTTATAATCTTCTAAGCATATTCCATGTTTTCATTTCCTTTTTCTTTTGGTTTCATTATCTTAGAAATGGAAATGTATGTTGTTTGCATCCTTGCTTGTTTATTTACATTCTTTATATATGCAAATGACTTTTGGTTCCATGTATGGTTGTGATCTTAGTTTCATTTGTAGAAACCATACTAGAACCCAAATCCATCCTCTATGCCTTATAGTCATATCGTTTTGGATGGTTATGATGTTGACTCATGTAGTATCTCTTGGTATCATCCTTATATATGTTTCAACTTCATAGTAGTGTTCTTGATCATATGAACCTCTTTGAAATCCATTCCTTGTATTTCATAGTTATATCTCTTGTTTGATGGATATCTTAGTGTTGAATTCATATGATCTAGACACTTTGGAAATTGCATGCATTGCCAAGTAATATTCTTTTGCATTGCAATTTACCATTGTTCATCACTATGCTCTTTAGTAATATCATTAAAAGTGATGAATATGCATTTATGATGCTTGATGGAATTTTGGGTTTGTCACATCCTTGCTTTTACTCATGTTATCATATTCAATTGGTTTCATTTGGTATAACTTTCCATTGATTTCATATCCAATTGATATCTTAATCTTGTGTATGTGATAGACCTTGTGTGCTTTGGACTAATCTTCATAGTTATATAATTGTTCCACGTCACACACCATTAGCATCATAATGCTCATAATTGCCACCTCTTTTTGCTCTCATAGGTAAATCTCATGACCACCATGTTTATGTGTTAATAATATTGGTTGGTTATTATTTGAGGTTGGCTTCATGATTGAATTTCATTTCACTCTTTCATGCACTTTAATAGTCATATTTATTGATTGAATGAAATGAGTTCAAAACTTACATAGCATATGTTTTTCATAAGTAATATTGATTGATGCTATGTTTGAGTAAACCCCATATCATGGATAGCTCTAATTTGGATTTTTCCTAATAAGTAACATTCTTGAATCCATTTTAGAGTGATTATGTTAATAGTCATATCCTTTAATCTCAATTGATATGTTTGTTTCAATTGATATCCATGATTGCTTCTCTCTTTTGACCTTGCTCTCTTTTGGTAATTTGATCATATGAGCTCTATAGTTAAATGAATCTAATCCTTTCCTTGAAGTTAACCCTCACTTGGTTAAACCATCTACTTCTTGAATCTAATAGTTTTATCTTGTCAAAAGCTTGACAAAAGAAGAGAATGGATTGAGGGGGAGTGTAAACCTTCATAGGAAGTATTAGTTTTGATCAAATTCACCCTTGGATTGCCTTTGAGCCCTTAGAGTTAACTTACATACATGATAGCCTGTTATGAATTTCATTTTCGATTTCATTTGTTAACAGGTGCTACTCAAGGTATTCTTCTTGTCTCATGTGTGTAGGTACCTTTGCAATTTAATGTCAAAGGGGGAGAGAGAGTTCAAGTGTGACTCAAAGATCTCCTACTCTTCAAAGGGGGAGAGAGTTCGAGAGTTCAAGTACTCGAAGATCTCCTATCCATCAAAGGGGGAGAAAGCCTTCTAGTTCTCAAGAGGAAGAGAGAGGCATGGTCAAAGGGGGAGAGCAAATAGAAGAAAGAAAGCTTGGAGCTAAAGAAGATGCTTGGCCAAAGAGAGGAAGATGAGAAGAAAGCTTGAAGAATGATCAAGCTCCAAGCATCAAGAAGAGTGAAGTAAAGAGCCAAAGAGCCCAAGCTAAGAGAAGGAGCATCCAAGAAGATTTCAAGTCTTGTCAAGCTTAGGGGGAGCTAAAGACAAAGTGTGTTTTTTCAATGATGAGTAAGTTGCCATCAAATTGCAAAGGGGGAGATTGTTAGGTCTTTTGTTTTTGCAATTTGATGGATGCATTGCATATTGGCATCATTTGTATTCACACACTACCATTGGTTTAGAAAACCCTTGAAATCTAGTTTTATACATGCATAGTTTTTAGATTTGGAAAAGTTTGTGTTTTATGCATGGTTTGGTTCTAAACTTGGATGCATTGGTTTTAGAACCCAAAACTCTTTTGAAAACCTAATTCCTTGTGCATTATATTTGGAAAATCATCTTGTGAATTTAGGTTTGAGCTTTGCATACATTCATTACAAAAAGAATCATTTTTGTATGCATTTTCATTTGAAAAGAGTTTTATCAAATCAAGCTAGCCTTTGGTTTTAAACCTTTGAATCATTTTAGGCTTTGTGTGTTTCATGTTTTTAAATGTTTTAAAACATGTTTTTAAGCTTGGTTTAGTGACCCACAAAATTCCACAAAGAAAATCTTCAAAATGCAAAAGTTGGAATTTTTGGGGGTGTCCCGGCAGTGTCGCCGGTCGACCGAGACCTGGGTCTCGGTCGACCGAGACCACTGCAGGGCAAATGGACAGTTTTCTGTACTGTAGCCCCAACGGTCAGAAATATGACCGTTGTGCCTTCTCGGTCGACCGAGACCTCTTTGCCGGTCGACCGAGAACTAGCCGTTGGCAACTTTTTGGCTATAAAGTCCATTCATTTCCAACCTTTTTCAAGGCTTGACACATGAACTTTTGAGACCATTTTGGAGCCAAAGAAAGGGGAAGAAGTTGGAAAGGCTAGAGGGCCATTTGGAAATCAAATGCTTGACTTTTCATAAGGTACACATTACTAGTATTTTGATTTCCATTAAAATGAAATGCATGCATGCCTAACTCTTTGTAATTTCACTTATGCATGATTTCTAGAGATGTTTTAGCAAACTCAAAATCTTCCTTGGTAAATTAGATTGGTTTGCAAACTCTCCTAACTAAATCACATGCATTCTTAGATTTTAGTTACAACTTGTGATTCTTTGAATTTCTTGTCATTAACAAGTTGTTTCTCATTCATGTGATTTACTTCAAACTTCAATCAAAACTTTTATGTGACTTTAACTTTCAAATGCTTTAAGCATATATTTGATTAAGCCTTCTTTTTAAACTTGATTGAAGTTCTCACACACACACATCATGAGCATTCCCATTTGCATTCTTTTAGTGCTTGTGTGAGTTTGTTATTCACTTTCCTATTAGCCTATTAAGAGGCAATTCCATTGAGCTTAATTTGTAATCTCTTAGAGTGTTCTTTTGTGAAGACACTTTCTTTGAGAAATCTATATTTGTAAAGGTTATTGCTAAGCCTAAGAAAAGCAACTTGTAAGGTTATTGCTTAGCCTAAGAAAAGCATATTGATAGGTTATTGCTTAGCCTTGAAAAGCATCTTGTAAAGGTTGTTGTTGAGCCTTAGAAAAACAACTTTGTAAGGGTTATTGCTTAGCCTAGTAAAAAGCATAAATAGTGGAATCCGGTGGGGTGTTGGATACACAAGCCGGTAGTGGATGTAGGCACGTTGGCCGAACCACTATAAATTTTGTGTTGTGGTGATTGCTTTGTGATGATTGTTTTATTAGCTTCCGCATCTTGTTTGTTTAATCATCACATGTGACTAGTTTAGTTTAAGAAATTAATATTAGTTTAAATTGGTCATACTTGTAGCTCACCCTATTCACCCCCCCCCCTCTAGGGTAAGGATCCTCGTGGACTTTCAGATTTTTGGGCTATTAAATCAAGCTTGGTAACATGTTTTAAATCAAACTAAGTGGTTTAAAAACATGAAACATAAAAAGCCTAAAATGATTCAAAACTTTAAAACCAATGGCTTTGCTTGATTTGATAAAACTCTTTTCAAATTTAAATGCATCCAATATCTAAAACCAAATATGCATGAAACATGATTTCTAAAAGACTTAAAACCAATGCATGTGAAAATCAAGATTTCAAGATTTTCAAAATCAATGCATGTGTGAAAATTCAAATGGTGCTAATATGATAATGCATCCATCAAATTGCAATACACAAAATCCCAACAAAGGCAAGAATATATATCTAACTAACTTACAACATCAACAAGTACGCAAATGGGTTTTGCATAGTTATGATCGAATTGGTGATTGGGAAAGGTTGGTAGATAAACTCTAAAACATCGTGTAAGATATATTAATTATATCACTTATAGAAATATGAATAGTAACTTATCTGTCACTGATACAGGAAATATGAAACATATTTAAAAACAACTTCTTCAAAGGGACAAACAAGGAAGAGCATTTCGTCTACGAACAATGACCTTGATTTTATCAGATGGTTGCGAAAGGAAGTATTGTTTTTAATTATTTATTTAGTTTCATAATGCTAAATGATATACGTGTTCATATAAACTGAGTACCAAGTAAATCCATTTTTTATATCTAGATGGAATCTGTTGAGGATGAGTACACTTTGAAAAGACTAGCAGATGGATCGATGTTCAAGGCAAAATGATATAACAAATATCATGTCAATGGTTTTGTATTCTGTCTAAGTGATTATGAGACTAATAAATCAACACAAAATAGCGGGGTCTCAATGAAAGCCATCACTAAGTGTAGGTCAAGTGCTAAGGATAAGAATTACACGGAAGATGAGACCACCTATTATGGGCTTGTGAGACAGATAATTGAGTTGGATTATGTTGATTTTCGTCAAACAGTATTTTATTGTGATTGGGTCAAAGTAGAGGATAAAACCAACGGTTGCATTGTTGATCCTGAAACAAATTTGATAATGGTAAACGTGGAAAAATTCAAAGGAAAAGAGAAGGAAGGGGATGAACCATTCATACTCGCGTCTCAAGCAAGTCAAGTGTTCTACTCCAAAGATCAAATAAGGCCTGGATGGTCTGTTGTTTTGATGGCCCCAAAAAGATTGACAAAAGATGTAGATGCACTTGAAGATCCTACTCTGTTTTCCTCCTCGACTGGCGAAAATGAAAATTTAGAGAATGTTTTGAAAGAAATTAACTATGAGTTGTAGAGTTGGACATGTTTATTTTTATTTTCAATCTTTTTTAATATTTTAAGTTTCTCATATAAGATTGTACAACAAAAAAGGCTTGCTATAATTGTCTCTATGCTATCACTTTATTTTTTCTTGATTGTTTATTTTGTCGACTTATTGATAAGGTGAAATATGCACTTGATGATTAAAAACCTGTTTTTATGTGTTTTAAGCTGTTTGGCATAGGTGTTCCAATGGCAGAGGAAGACAATGGAAGTTCAGTAAATGCAGGTAATTACAATTATTTTACTGAAGTAATAATTTCATCCTTTTCTTTCAATAGTATTTCGTTTATATAACATTCATCTTGTATGGGTTAGGAAACTCCTCATTATCACAAGACAAGCCTGTGATCACCTTAAATGCATTTGGTTTACCCGTGGGCGATAACTAAAGTAAGTTGGCTTTAAGATACGGAGATCTTGTTCGCACCCACGTCCCTATTTCCATCAAGGACTGGCGTGCAGTGCCTAAGAGCAAGAAAGATGAACTCTAGAAGCGCATACATGTATACTTTATATTTTTTATATTACACTTGGTAGGGAACAAGTTAATACCCTGTATAGTGTACAAGGAGACGAACACTTAAAAAATATAACTTTAAGGAAAAAAGAATCTAAGACAATTCAATCTCAAATTTTCTTGCAGGAAGATTATGTTGTATCTTAATTCTACAAAGATAAATGCCTCAAAAACATGTCTGATATGTTCAGGAAGTACAAGGCCAAATTGAGGACGAATTGTCTCGATCTTCATACAACTTATGATGATAAATTGAACAATCGTCCTCTAGGAATTAAGCCTGAAGATTGGGAGTCTTTTGTTGAACATAACATGGATTCCAAAATTATAGAACAACGGAAAAAAAAAATGCTGAGGTGAGGAAGAAGCTGGACATTTATCATACAAGTGGTAGGCATGGCCAAGCGAGACTGGAAGAGAAAATGGTAAGTATTTGGATCTTATCTATAGCATAAATTCGCTATTTATGGAAATAGAATTGTAATCTAAATATGGGAAATGAATAACTAGGCTCATTTTTTATTTTTGCCCTATGGTCTTCATTTTTAATTACTTATGACATAAATCATATGTTTTCAGTTCTTTTATATCTTAATACAAACAAATAGACTCTTAGAAACTAATTGTTGAAAATCATGCAAATATAGAAACGTCAAAAGAAGGATGATGACCCTCCCATTACTAGAGCTAAAGTGTGGATTGAAGCCCATACAAGAAAGGACGGCTCTGTCCCCAGTAGTGTGTCTACACATATGGTGAGTTCATAATTTTACACTTAAGTTCCTGAACTACTATAAAGTAATTTAAAATACTTACTTGTATGGATGTATCACTTGGCAGGAAAAACTAAAGGAATAACTTTCCAAACAAGGTGAAGTCAATCCCCACGACATTCTCAACGATCCATTAACTCAAGTATTTGGTATTGATAAGCGGGGTTGTGTTTGAGGTGTTGGGAATGTATTCGGAACTCAAATTGTAGGGTCCTCGCTAGCTCTTGAAATGCTGGCCCTTAATGAGAGGAAAGTTACAGACCAATCAACATCAATTAAGAAACTAGAGTCCCAAATGGAAAACCTAATCGATGAAGTTGAGGGTTTGTGACAGTTGATTGTTAAGGTTAGTTTCAATTGGAACTCTTCTTTTCTATTAAATATTTTAAATAGCTTTAGATTTTTTTTTCTATATGTATTGAACAAATAACATGTGTTGTGAAACATTATTACAGGAACCCATGGATCTAGAATCCCAAGGAAGCACATCCATTCCACCAAAGATGTCAGGATCAATTACAGTTTCCAATCCAATAGAGAATGATCAATCTTCAATGAGATGACAGTCATTCAAACTATTATCTTGGCATAATGAAGTCGTAGCCCGTGGGAGAGCTTATACGGGAAAAGAACCCCAACAGATTCATGGCAAGTCTCTTGCGAAAAATGCATATAAAGTTATGGTCGATATTATTGACAAAGGAGACATCGAATTATTTCAACCAGATGGTTATCATTCAACTTTGGGTGAAATTGGAAATGGGTCATTTGTAGCATGGCCTATGAGCTTTACTTTGTTCACTGATTAGTTATTGCTTGTAAAGAACAACTTATTAAACTTTTATCATGGTTTATGTTCTTTTATAGCTTTTGTTAGAACAGTAGAACAATACATGGAACGGATTGTCTTTTTTTGTATCTTAGTTTACCTTTATTACAATGTTTAAATTAATTTCTTCAAATGAGCTCTCTTGTTGATTCATTGCAAATTAATATATATATAGATATATTTATGTGTGCACACTTATGAATGTCATTACAGGTTTTCTTACAACTTTTTAAGTTTATATTTATATTTAAAAAAAATATATTCATAATATTAGGAACAGTTTGTAAATGTACTATTATACTTAGGACCAGATTCTAGAACGGTTGGGACATGTTCCAACAAAAAAAATTAAGGAACGGTTCACACTTGTGCCAAAAAAAAAAAAAAAACATATTTAGGAACGATTTAATATCATTCTAAAAATATGATTTTAGAACGGGTTGAAATCGTTCCAAAAAAATACTTTTGGCACGAGTTGAAATCGTTCCACAAAATAAATTTAGGAACGGTTTCGATCCGTTCTATAATAATATTCTAGAACGAATATGGAGCCCTCCAAAGTATTAGGAATAACCCTTTTTAGAGCGGATCAAAATTGTTCCTTAATCCATTAGAAACGATTCAAAACCGTTCTTAATAACGATTTTTGGTGTAGTTTAGTTTAATTCTATCTTGATCTTTCACTTATTTTCACACACTTACTCATTTGATCTATCTTACATTGTTCATTTGTTCTTGTTATTAACTTTATTACTTTTCTTTTGTCGTTAACTTTGTCAGTAACCTTGTTCTCATTTGAGTTCTTCTATTTCTACTTACATCTCTTTGTTATCTAGTTTTTTATTTTCTTTTTAGTTTGCATTTTTTTTATTTTCCTTGTTATTATTTTGTTTCTTGTTTCTTACTTTTGTTATCTCCATTTGCATTTATTAGCTATATTTGAGTTGATACTCCTTTTCATTAATCATTGTTATTTATCTTATAATGATCCTCGTGGGAACGATATTTGGACTTTCATAGTCTATATTACTTGAGACAACCGTATACTTGAGGAAAATCACAAACATGTGTTATTTTCAAAATTGATTTGGAGAAAGCTTACGACCATGTGGAGTGGCATTTTATTGATTACATGCTTTTCAGATTTGGTTTTGGAGAAACCTAGAGAGGGTGGATGAGAGAGTGCATTTCTACTACTTCTTTCTCCGTTTTAGTCAATGGCTCTCGTTCAAAGTTGTTTAAAGCTTCGAGAGGTATTTGCCAAGGTGATCCCCTTTTCCCTTTTCTTTTCACAATTGTGGTGGAGGCCTTGGGTGCACTTTTGACGAAAGCAAAAGTAATAAGACTAATTGAGGGTTTCAAAGCTTGCAGAAATGGAGAGGCAACTTCTCACTTACAGCTTGCAGATGACACTATTCTATTCAGCTCAACTAGGAGGGAAGAAGTTATGGCTCTAAAAGGAATTTTAAGGTGCTTTCAAATGGTCTCTGGTCTAAAGGTTAATATTTTCAAGAGTAAATTGGTTAGGGTTGGGTGTTCCCAAGAGATTACTCAGTCATTGGTAGCCATGATCCAATGTAAATCAGGAAGTCTCCATTTCATGTATCTTGGTCCTCTTATTGGGGCAAAGCAGAATTCAAGATCATTATGGGATCCGGTTATTGATAAAGTTGAAAAGAAGTTGTCGTCATAGAAGAAACATCCCCTACAGGGGCGGAACTCCGCCCCCCCCCAATAGATCTAAGACTTTCCTAGTGTAGAAATCTTCTGCCCCCCCGAATCTTTTTAAGATTTGTGATTTACACAATCTTTGTGATTCCCACAATTTTCGGTGGTAAGGGAAGGAAATAAATCAAGAAAGGGCAGCCTGCACTAGGAAGAGGATTTCTTCCGTTCTTGAATCTTCCATGCCCTGCCACTAAATCAAACCCGGAGATCCTCGCGCGCAGCAACCCTCCCCTCAACCAGCATCTCCGCCCAGCCGCCCTCCTGGCTCCTGCATATCCCCCTCCCTCCCCCGGCAGACCAGCACCTCTGCCCAGCAGAACCTCTGTTTCTGTTGAAGCCAGCCATTAGAAAACCCCATTTTATTCAAGAAATCTCTGCAATTAAAAAAAAAAAACCCATTTTGATTCTAGAAATCTCAGAACCATTTTCACTTTCTCAATCTCAACCCATCTGCACTGCTGCACCGCGATTGACGCTATCAGCGGCAATCACCACTGGGAGACTCCTCTTCCTCTCCTCCCCCACCTGCATCTCATCACCATTCACCACCAGTACCAGACTACCAGGTACCAATACCCAACTTGAACCTGTCATGGTGTCATCTACTCATCATGTGTTTCAACTTTAGTGTTATTTTATTTCACTTATTTGTGACGTTTTATTTTTTGATTTGCTAATTGTTATTCTGTATTTTTTGATGTGTAATATAAATCTCCTAATAGGATATTTGTGCTTTGTGTTTTCTTTATTTTTAGTAGAGGGATCAAGACATCTATAGCCTTTATAATCCAATGTGTATCCCAAAAAGACGCAACGCTTAGTTCGAGGCTCAAGTTTGTGCTCAGGCCTCAGAATATGGTCTGAGCCATGGGTAGCAGGCACACCCAAGAACTTTTAATGTCATATAGTTGGGAGAAGACCCAAACAATTGCTGCCAAGGCGATTGAAATTAGAGAGAATGCATGGGCATTCGATTAATAAGGTAAGTAGCTGTATTAAACGCATCAACCCAATAATGTGCAGGCTTGGAGGCATTGAAAAGAAGAGTTAAGCGAGTCTCAACAATGTGTCTATGTTCGCGCTCAGCACAACCACTTTGCTCGGGTGTTTGAGGGCAAGAAAGCTGGTGAACAATCCCACATTCATAGAACAACTACTTGAACTTGTTATTCACAAACCTTTCCACCATCTGATCAAAAACACTTAATTTTCAATGAAAGCATGTTTTCAATTTGGAGCTTCAAGCCCAGAAAAAGAATGAATACATCACTTTTACATTGAATAGGAAAAAGCAAAGAATAGCGACTGTAATCATCCACAAACAGTACATAGTACCTAAAACCAGATATAGAAGAAAGAGGAGCAGGGCCCCAAACATCACTATGAAGAAGCTCTAATGGTCTACTTGTAGAGGACGATGAAGAACCAAAAGGAAGTCTGGAGCTTTTGCCAATTTGACAAGGCTCGCATAATTTATTTGCAGAAGACTTGGAAATAGATAAGATATCAGCCAGTTTGTGAAGAATGAGATGCCAGATGGATGCAGAAGTTGTAACCCCCAACAAAGCAGTAGTTGATGGAGTATTATTGAAAGTGGGAAAGGGATAAAGCCCATTTTTACTCAATCCTCGGAAAAGAGTCCTCCATGTTGTGCAATCCTGGATTGAAAACCCATGTGCATCAAACATGAAAAGACAATTGTTATCCTTGCTAAACTTATTAACTGATAGGAGATTGGCAGCAATATGAGGAACACACAGTACTTTGTTCAATTTAAAAGAAGTCGTAGGAAAGAGATGTAAAATAGAGGAACCAGTGTGAGAGATATTCAGACCTTGTCTATTACCCATAGTCACCTGGTCTTTGCCTTGATAGCTAGATTGTAAAGAAAGGTTGCTCAGATCATTGGTAAGATGATTGGTAGCATCTGAGTCGGCATACCATTGTGGATCACTGTTTTGATGAAAGGAAGCAGCCATCGCTGCAAGCTAAGATGGAGGATGACGACCTTGAAATGAGTAGTCCATACGGTGATAGCGGTCTAATGCAGTGTGTCCAGTTCGATTACAAATCTGACAGCAAGGTTTTGAATTGAATGGCTGAGATTGAGCACCTCGACCCCTGGTGCTGCCATTGTTCTCGGCACCACTTCCTCTACCATGAAAGGGAGGCTTTCCACCATGATTGTTGTAGGAGTGACTGCTGCCATTCTTGGTCCCTTCCTTAGAAGCAACCATGGCAGTGGAAACAACATCAGTAACTGCAGAGGAAGTTAAATCCAGATTCATTTCCTCACACTGCAGAAGCACATGAAGCTCTTCAAGCAAGATCGGTGTAGACAGAGTTCGAATTGAAGTGCGAAATGGACCATATTCTGGTGGCAATTCATTTAAGGTGTAGATGATGACATCGTCATCATCAACAGGACTACATATAGCAGCCAAACTATCAACAATATGCTTAATCTTCTTCACATAATCATCGATGGAGAGTGGACTTTTCTTGATAGACTGTAACTGTGATTTCAGCTGTATGATGTGAGAACATGACAATGATGCAAAACGTCTCTCCAAGGCTAACCACACATCTCTAGATGTCTAGAGTCCAACTACATGAGCTAGAACTCCTTCTGAGAGTGTGACATTAATCAAACAGAGAACAACTTGATCTTGTTGAATCAAGGTCAAAAACAGGGGATTCACCTCTTTCAATACCTGATTAGAGGAGCTAGCTATGAACTCATCTGGACATGAATTAGATCCATCAACAAAGCCAAGCATATCATGAGTATGAAGAACTGGCAGGAATTGAGATCGCCACAACAAGTAGTTGTGATTTTCTAGCTTCACATAAACCAAACTTGCAATGTTTGGAACCAGGTAACTAGAGTACCGATTTGCAAAAACTGACGAATTCATCATGAAAGCAAAGATGCAGAGATCTACAGATGAATCTTAAGGAGACAGATTCAACAGAGACGAAGACCGAACCTCAACTGGAGCGGTAGAGCTGTTGAGAGATTGCAAATCTTCAAGAACAACTTCTTGATAGCAAATCTTGATGACGTGACAGGCAATCAATCTTCAATACAAGAAGGTTGATCTAAGGAATTGATTCATAGATAGAGATCAATCCACAAGATCAATGAACGCAAACACGATGTGAAATCTACAGAATCGTGAGTGCTCCACCAAGATTGAAGATGATGCGAAAATCTCTAAAGCGATCTCTGATTTTGCAGAAGCAAAGGAAGATAAAGGCTTCATCAACTCTTGAGAAGAACTACGACAGGATCTAATTCTCCTCAAGTGAAGATTCTGCTCTGATACCATAAGAACTCCATGGAGTTGCAGAGCCAGATGAAGAAGAAGAAGACCCAGAGAAAGAAGACGATGTGAAAATTCGGAAGTGTTTTCATTGAATTCCTTTGAAATAGTTCAATACATACATACATACATACATATACACACACACACACACATAAGATACAGAAGTTCTTAGTTGAGAGAGTAACTAATTACTTCAACTAATCTAATATTAGTTACACAAGTAATAAAAAACACGTCAGCATAGTTATCCAAAACTGTCTTCTAGCTCAAGTCATGATACAGGCCGGGTCAGGATCAGGTGCAGGCCTAAGGGACTTTACTCACATTGCTAACACCAAACGCTCTCCTTCTTCCTTGGTGACATCGTAGAAATCGAAAGAATGAGTTTCCTACGGTTCCAAATTCAACCATGGCGATGATGACCTGATCTGTATAACCACGTGATCTGCACTCATGGAAAAATGTACGATAGGATGACATGAATGAATTAATCTTCCTAGATGTCGAAACCAAGAATGATATGTGGTGTTGCCCTTTGTTAAGGTTACATGGCCTTTTTTAAGTTACGTGGGAGGAGGCGGCATTGGTAATTTTGGAGAATGTGTGTAATCAAAACTCTTCTTTACTTCTTTCATTTCCTCCTCCTTCCCTTCAGGGGTGGACCTACATGTAACAACGCAGGTGTGGTCGCGAGGTTCGAGAAATTTCTTAAATAACACTATAATTTTTTTTTATTTAACTTTTTAATGTAATCATTGCTCGTACCACCCAAATGAAAATCCTGGGTCCACCATTGCTTCCTTTCACAGACGTCCTCACAATAATTAAAGGTAATAGGTGTCCTCACCACGATCAACTGCATGTAGTGACAACCCAGAAACATGAGCTGACTTTAAATCAAAGGGTGATTTGGGCATTTTTTAAAAAAGTTGATGAAATTTTTTTACGGAAAGTGCATTTAAATAGCCGGATGTCCTTAATTAAGAATTTTAGGACAAACGTAGGCCCTCATTTAAAAAGTTTTGAAACGTAAGTCCTTTTTAAAAATAAGGCAAAAACTAAAGGCCTTATTTGACAATTTCCCATATAATATTAATGCAAATATCACATTAATGGGAAAATTTTCAATGTGGAGATGATATGAACACATAAATACTATGTGGGAAGTTTTCAAATAAGGCCTTAAGTTCTTGCCTTATTTCAAAAACCGGACACAAGTTTTAAAACTTTTCAAACTAGACCCTAAGTTTTCCAAGAAGTTTTCAATTAAGAACATCCGTTCATTTAAAGCTATTTTTCGACGGATTTCTTTTCCTAATTTTTTTAAAACTATCCATATTATCCTTCATTGAAATAAACTCCTTCTATTCTTCTATATTCTCTTCCATTTCTTCATTGGTATGTTCATGGTAATTGAGGACAACCAGTGTCCCCACGGTCATGTAGTGGTGGCTAGAATCGTGTCATGCCTTTAAATTAAGGGTAATTTAGGTATTTTAAAAAAATAGCGACAAAAAAGTCGCAAAGATATCTTTAAATTGCTGAATATCCTCAATTGAACACTTACTAGAAAACTTAAGGACTAATTCGAAATTTTTTGAAACTTGTGTCCTTTTTTAAAATAAGGTAAAAACTTAAGTCCTTATTTAAAATCTTCCCAATACCATGCATATGTAAACTTTATTATTGATGTTAATATTTATAATACAAAAAATGCTCTCTCCATGGGACCGTCTCGTGAGAAAAACCATGTGGGGCCCACCTGGGGACCTCGATGATTCATCCAACCGCTCACACAACTGCCCTCGAACGGTAAAGATTATAGAGGCTACACATAACAAAATCATGTTTTGCTTTTCAATCAAACTGCAATAAGCTTTGCTTTAAAGTTTAAACATCAAACATGTAATAATAACAAGCATCCCAAGTTACAAGAGCAATAAAAAAAAAAGTCCATTCTTCAATGAAAAATGCTCATATAATCATATTCATCTTCTCGATCTCAAACGATATATATGTAGGAAATCGTGTGGCCCGCATGCCACGGGTCCCATGTTAGATCAAGTAGGGCTGATGCCAGTAGAGAATATAATCCCACTTAATGTAAGACTTGATCTGGTCCCACTAATAAGACTCCCAATAGGATAAGTGGATGTGAGTTTCTTGACGAAGAAGTCTCTAGTAAGTGTGACTCTTTTGGACTTGTCTATATAAGATAAGGGAACCCTAGGGTTGGCATTATTCCATCCCATAGGAAAGACAAGAGATGAAGAGATCCGCGGAGCTTCCCAATCGCCGGAACGCACATACATCTCCGGCCGGGTGTCGGAATCTCCGCATCCAAATCCATCAATATAGAAACAGAAACCCATCAACCAAATATGAAAAAACAGCTACGTGAATCGGTCTTCTCCTCTTCTCCAATCAAAATATCAGCTACAGATATGTCATCATCAATTGGACTAACATAAAATGACACTGGTATTCCGAATAGCTCTTGCCTCTTCTTCGATGTTTGATCAAGAGAAAAAGGAAAGAACCATGTGGGGTGGAATTAGAGAAGAAGATGAGGTAGGAAGGATTCTTAATCCGGATCCTCATTTGAAATAAGAGTCTGTTCGTTTTAGAGAGGGTGGGTTGAATTGATTTGTGTATGGATTTTGATTGAAACGATGGCCATTGATGATGTGCTTATTTTAAGTAATGGGTTGAGAGGAGGAGTGAAGACGAAGAAGCGTGGGGTCGATAGAATGTGGCGCCTCCAATACCACCATGGGATTAAAAATGTTTGATGTTTAGATAAGGAAGGAGAGAGCCTGGGAGTCTGAAAGATGTGGGAAAACTTTCATACAGTTGGGTTTTTTAAATTCTTTCAGGTGATAACTGTGCCAAGTCCAACCATGGGTGGGGCGCTCCTATCACCCATTCCAAACCATGCAATATCACAACCCCATGGTCACATGCCCCCAGGGGTTTGGCACCCTGCAAATGCATTGGACTTGTGGGGGCACTGATGAAGGGATTAGGAGAATGGGATTGGGTTCAAACTTAATATTAGGGGGTGGTCCACGGATCTTTCCATCTTTCAGGCCCCATTAATAGACAGGATCCACAGTGGGCCCCACAAAAAAGTTAGCACAGTGAATTCATGCAAACTGTTCGCACTAGAACGAATAAAAAAAACAGTCCTCTTTATTGCTTCTGTTGTTCTAAAGAGCAGCCCTTAATTGGCTTGCTCTCATGCCATCGCAGGTAGGTTTCAGTGGCACAATCTATAGCCGGCCTCGGGCCATGCCTGTCATCATTTTGGCTATTAGTTGGTATTGGACTTATATTCTTTTAGCCTAATTGAGTCGCTAAAAAGATAAGTGTTTGTATTTTATTAATGGCAGATGCTCTCACCTTATTATGAGAGAGGGTGGGGGCCCTCACATTCATATTCAATGCCAATAACTTAAATGTAAGACCCCACCTTATCTTTCATAGTAAGGTAAGAGATATTTCTCATAAGAGTATCTTCCTTTATTAATAGTACATATTATTATATATTAGACAATAATATACTAGCAAATCAGTGTCCGTGCTGACCAGTGGACAGACTGGAGTCCGATGGGAATCAAAACGGAAAGGCAACAACCAAAATTGAATTGAAAGCCTTTTGCTATAACATATAATAACAGGTTATGTAGGGTTTGATGATCTCAAAATTGGAAGGTCAAAGTCAAAATTAAACTGAAAGCCCCACTATAATATATAATCATATGTAATTTGGGTACCTTAATCACAAGAATGGCTGGAGCTGGAGCTGCATGCTTTTGCTTGCCCCGGCCCGTTTCACAACCCTAACTTAGCCCAGTTTTCTTAACAGTGAAAAAAAATAAAGTCAACAAATGTGAAAAAAAATTAATCATTAGGAAAGCACGACATGTTTTAAGGCATTGATAGCAGTTTTGGCTTATTTTCGTCTGCTGAGATTAAGTCAAAACTAATTTTGAGGGCATCCAAGGCTCCTTCGGGATATAAAGATTAAAGAGTAATGTTAGATAATTTTCAAAAGGGAGCGGTTAGATGCACATCCAAAGCTGCTCAGTGTCCATTAATGGGACCCCTCTCAAAAAAATTCAAAATAACGCCCCCCCCCCCCCCATGTCTCTCCCTCTCCCTCCTCTCTCCTTAAAAAATAACTAATGTCTCTCCTTAAAAAATAACTAATGACCTCTCCCTCCTCTCTCCTTAAAAAATAACTAATGACAAAAGATTATATCATTTCTTTCAGGTAATTTTGCTACATTTCTATTTAGTTTCATCAATTGGTAAACATCTTTTAAATATTAAATTTAATATAGGATGTCACACAATTATTACTGTTGATCATCAAGCTCCTTACCGAGATAAAAAAAGGAGGGATGTCATAAAGTAATGACAGCATGAGCCTTTGATATGAATTTTGACCATGCGCAAGGTGATTGTGAGGGCTTTGCAGTTGATTCCACTATTTTACATTTTGTAAAAAGATCTGGATTTGATGTTCCAAGAGGTAAATACCGGTATATTTTACACAAAAAAAAATCATATAAATTCTGTCGAACTATATGTCTCATTGAAAATTTTACTTGCATGCAGGAAAATATTATCTTTTTTTTTTTTTTTTGAAGAGTAAAGTAGTTCCTCAATTTCTCAAAAATAAATTACAAAATAGAAGTCTATTATCAATGTGATTATAGAAGCTTCCCAAGGGGCATACCCCGTCCAATACAAAGCAGAAACAATTAAAAGAAATACACGAAATCAACCAAATAATTACAACTGCGCACTAACAGAGTGATACAAAATATCAATATTAACAACCTTGAGCAATGGAGGACCAGGAAATCTGCTAATGATTTTACTGAATTGCACAGTCTGAGGATGACGCACAAATTGAACAGGCCCAAAACTATGAACAACAGCATGGAGACATCTAGCCATAAAACGGAGAATCCAATCTGATTTATCAGAATGGAGAAGAAGAGTGTGCAAAGAAGAATCGGTCTCAATAGTAATGGATGAAATATCCGGAGGAACAAGCTGCAACAGTTGGTAGAGACCATCATAAATAGGTATCGATTGCACTCGCCGTCCCTTCCACGGGTGATGAGTATCTCTCCACAAAATACCAACAAGAACCAGGGGTAAAGTAGTAATTGAAAGGCACCATCCATGAGGTCGGTCAGTAACCAGAGTTGCATTTCTAATTGGATTATGCAAAGGAACATTCCAATGACATTGAATGTCATTTGGTAATATAAGATAAAGGTACAAAATCTTGGTTGTCACCACATGTACAATGCGCTTCACTACAGAACCATATGGTAATGTTGCTTGCCTGAAAATCCTTGCATTATGTTCAGCCCACACATGCCACACATAAGCATTAAAAAGAAGCTTTGCAATAATACAAGTATCGTCCATGTTCTAATCAATATGAGAAAGCTTAGAATCTAAAAGCTCCTGAGCAATAGAACAATTGATTGGGATCAAATTTAGTTTAGAAAGAAGAACACCCCAAATCGCTTGTGCAAATGGACAATGTAGCATGAGATGTGTAGACGTCTCCCATGTACAATCACACAAAACACAACGGGTATCACAATCAACAATTCTTTGCAATAAGAAATCTTTAGTCTTGAGTCTACCATGAAAGAACATCCACGCACATATAAAGTGTTTTTTAATACCCCCTTTGAACCAAATAGTTGAAGTCCAACTTAACTGCTGGTTATGGATGTTGCATATAAGGTTGTAAGCAGACTTTAAAGAGAAAAATCCCTTCTCTTCAAGAATCCGAACAATTTCATCATCAAAATCAGGCCAGGGCTGACATTCATTAGAGATGATTTGAAAGATGTCCGTCAAAGCATTCGATGTTGCATATAGGAAAATATTATCTCATTGTTGCAAGGTATGGAAATGCTACAAGCTACATTACATCATTTTGAGGAATACGTTATCGCCTAAAGGGCATGTTTCCACAGAAAATCTCTTTTTCACGGAAAATGTTGTAGCTCATTTCCACGGAAAATGTTGTAGTTTTCTACGGAAAATCTCTTTTTCATGTATTTGGTGCGGCAGTTTTCCACGGAAATGCTTTTTCGCCACGTCAGCTTTTTCCTTCCTATGCATAGAAATAGACTTCCTATGGGGGGGGGGGGGGGGGTATGAGAAGTCTATTTTCACAAAAAACTAACCCCTCAGTTTCCTCTCTCACCCTCACTCCACTGAGCCACCCTCTTTCTTCCTCTTCCCCTCCCAACCCCAGCCACCCCACACACATTCCAACCCACCTACTCAATAGTTTTCACTAAATAAATCATTGTTGCGCCAAACAACATTAGGACTAATTAATCGAGGAAAACCTTTTTGCACCAAACATAAAGTTGACTTCTGCGGAAAAACTTTTCCAAAGAATTTAGAACCCAAGGATTTTGCTAATGTGGCTATTTCTAATTTCCACGGAAATTACATGTACACAAACGTGCCCACGAAATTTTGATGCTAAAGAACTTTGCACAAGAAAATAGAAGTCATTTTGATGCTAAAGAACTTTTTAACCACAACATTCAACATTACGGAGTGTGATTGAGCGAGTTTTCAGAGTAGTAAAAAGCCGATTTCCAATTTTAAAGAACGCATCTTATCATTTGCGACAAAAGTTGTTCATTTATTTAAATTGAGAGTGATGGTGAAGACTGGATATGAGAAATATGATTATCAACTTGCTAATGGACTTGATTAAGATGGGGATGATTTCAATGCACAAGTTGATTACTAGAGTGCAAGGCAACGATAATTGATGTGGAATGTACTACGAAAACATATTGTGAATGGAATATGGAAAGATCGTTGTAATCATGTTATTAGTCTTCGAGGGTAAATAAACTTGACGTGTTTATGAATTTTTCATCCTAAATTATATGTTCATTATGTTTCCATTTTCACATTTATGAATAGAAAAACACATAGTTTTATAATATGTTGAAATATTGTGCGATTCCCAAACACTTAAAAAGTAACAATCCTTTAAAATCTAAAAAAACTACCAAAAGAAAGAAGTTGCAAAGTACATAAATACCAACATAGTATATATATATATATGGAAATATTCAAATGAGGGACAATGGGAGGGAGGTTTCAAGTACAAAAAGGCTTTTGTACTTGAAGAGAGTATACCCTTTTGTACTTGAAACCTCCCCAAAAAGGGAGTCCCTCACTTGAATACCCCATATATATATATATAGATATTAGAGCTATCAACCATTTGGACTGAACTAATCCCTCCAGACCAGATGAAAGCCGGATAAACTCTCCTATAGCTCCAGTGTGGTAGTGCAGTTTCTAATTTACAACCTCCGGGTGCAAATCGTGGTCCTACGCCAACTGAGCCACCCCTTGGGGTTATAAATACCAATATTATAGTAAGTGAATAAGAAAGCTATTAATATTTAAACCTATAAATATTTTGTTTGCATGTACTCAAATGGGCCCTTAAGTTTGTTATGCAGCAGACACCATGCTTCTTACACATTATTTTACCAAAAATTACAAAATGGACAACATGAAAAAGTTGCAAACCAACATTTTCGAGTACAATAAAGTTCCTTCTTTACCCCCCTTAAGCATTGGGCCAAGAAGTTTGTGGGCATGTTGTGTCGACGTTTTTTCATGAATCATATTTTCTTATATTTTGTTAAATTTAGGCTACAAATTAAATAACATGCATTATCTGCAAATAATACGATTTTCTTAAAATATCCACTTATAAATTTGTATATGAAGAAAGATCATTAATAAAAGAAAAAAAAAATTGAGATGAAGAAGAACATCTTTTATTTGTACATTGATTTAAAGCCTTTTGTGAGAGCTACCACCTTCGTTGATAATTTCGTTTGCAGCATTGCTACAGCTTGCCGGATATCCTGTAACAGGATAAAATATCCATTCTAAGATAATGATAGATAATAAACTAAGATGAAAGAGGACAAAGAATACACTGTTAGTACTAACTTCGCACTAAGCAGACCTATAAGATTAATGGTTGGATCATGTACAGATGTGCCCCTTTTAAGAAAATATAATCATTAATACCTTAAGAGACAGAAAAAGCAAGATAATCTAAAAAGATTTAACACCATAGGTTTTCACCAAGCGTAAAACAGAGTTGTCACCTCCAGCTTGTAGCGGGATGAAAAATGCGTGAGCAACATAGCTTTATTATGGATCCTCTCAGCATGCTCTAGAATCTATAAAAAAAATTCAAGAGTGTCATCAACTTCCAAAAGAAATGGGGTCTACATTAAAATTCTCAAGATTCCAGTAAAAGCAGTACGCTCAAAAGTAAACAGAACTTACGTAAACCTTAACAATGTCTAATTCCTTGATTATTTAAAGGAGAAGAGATTTTTTTCCTGATCTTTTAGAACTTATATTCGAAGTCCGAAAAACCAGGAAAGAATCTTCTCAGTTCTCAGGAAGGAAAGGAGCCACATGCATTCTAAACTCCAGAAACATTTATGATGACCACACGGGGAGAAAATGACAGTGCCCGTAGATATTTTGTGAGCACAAAATATGCCAGAGAAAGACCAGATCCAATGACCAGTGGAGTTCAAGCTTCCAGTACAATTTAGTCAATGAGGTTCGCCCAATAACTACAATATTGGGAATGTGAAGATCAATCTCGAGAAGCCATGATCCACTTCATGGACGGTGATGATAAACAATTGCAGCAATTGGCTTTTCCTAATGATTGATCTGTAATCCTTTTTCATAGACTGTGGCACACTTTGTTCCTTGCCCATCCAAAAAAGGATTTTTGTGCCATTATGACCAACACAAGGATGGTCCTGCTTCATTACTAAAGTGCACCAATCAACAGTTTGGAGGTGGACATCATTGACTGAATGGCACTAAATGGATACTACAGTCTAAACACTGCCTCAGAAGTCAGTTACTACCAATGACATCTCCACTAATTAAGCAGCCCCTCCCCATTACAAAAGTGTGCCAATCAACAGTTTGTATGGTGCATGGCATTGACTAAATGGTACCCGGGGACTATAGATGCCAAACTACCACAAAAATCAGTGGCAACATGTCCATACCTCGAACAAATGCATATGACCAAGCTGTCGTGCATGCTTGATGTCCAGCTCCTCATCTAAGAAAGTTGCCTGTCACTCATAAAAGATGAAAAGTAAATATATTAGTTGCAAGCAAGCAGTTGAGAGCTTTCTTAGTGCTACTACTAGTAATCAGTGGCAACAGTCTCTTTCCTTTTCCATTGATAGGAAACTCTCTGACATAGATTAGGTTTCACCTTTATGCACCACCTAAGGAGATGCGTGTCAACAAAAGACTCACAAAGCCTTATACCCATGCTCACAACATGAGAGGGTATGCAGGCAGACCCAATCCCACAATTAACCAGGGAACTCCATGTTACCAGAAGATAACAGCCAAAGCATCCATACCTATTTATTTTGGTTTTCTTTATTATCTTTCAAAGTAACCGTCAGAATAAGAGTTGCTTCATTTGGATTTAGGTCTCAGGATTTTGCGTTGAGGTTTACAGTTTAGGTCTCAGATTTAAGGAATTGGGTTTCATCATTAAATTTTAAGATTTTTCTTCTCCCTCCTCTATTCCCCAACGTACTTAGAAAGGTGTTTTTTTTTTTTTTTAAGTTGGAATTGATCTTTAGTAATCGGCATTTCATTTGGTGCTACTTTCTTTTCTGTTTCCTTTTCGTTTTCTTTTTGTCCAGATTCAATGGGGGAATATAACTGAGCATTAGTCGCAAGGACTAGAAAGCACTTCCAAGGAGATATTCGAGGGTTCCTTCACTCAGGACTTGGGCTCGCATTTCAGTTTCTCAAAGTTAAGGCCATTTTACTTATGCATCACATCTACACGAACTTTGTGCTGAATCCAAACTAGTGATGCAGGCCAGAACTAAGGTCGGCCAGCCTACTGGGCACAGCCTACAAGCCAAAAGTTTCAGCAAAAGGGCCAATAAAAGTGGAGATTTCCAGATCGTGCATTCAAATCTTAGCTAAAATTTAGAGATATTTATAATTAGAAAGTTGTATCTTTTTTATTTAGAGTTTATTTTAATTAGAATTGTTTCCAATAATAGATTAGATTATGCATCTATATAAAGGATTGCAATCCCTCTTTAGGGACAAGTAGATTGATTTAAAAATTTCTCCTTGAGTTTTTCTCTTCGTTGTATTTGTGGTGTGAGACCAAGACATTTGGATCCTATGGATCCCTATCCCTAAGTCTTTGGCTTGGGGAATAGTCTGTTGGCTTTTCTCCCCTACCCAGCTCTGTGTCAACTTGTTTTGCAACTTGACTATGTTTGGGAGGGTTGAGTGTTTCTCACCAAGGTGTGACCAAGTTGTCAGCCTTGGATGGACTGGTATTGAATGATAGTCAAAGGGATTGATTGGAAGACAAGTCAGTTAGGTTAATAGGCATATTATGGGCTATGATGCACGGATACTTTGAAATGGGCAACGTATCGTGTCGTATCGTATCCGATACTTCACTTTTTATGTGTAAAATCCGTGTCCTTGCCGTGTCTATGGCGTATCCTAGCAGTATCCATGCTGTATCCGGGCATCATAGATTATGGGCTGGTAATGAAGTTCTAATTTTGAAAGTATTTGGGTTCAGTATGATTGGTTACTGGTAGGGCTGTAATCTAGGACAGCAATAGCGTATTGCAGCTGCTGTCTTTGGAGACTGATGACAGTAGGTTCAATATTATGGAACAAATTAATGGTCTGTTAAGGGTCTGTTAGGAGAACTGTTGCAGGTGCTGTAACAAAAATTGGACAGGGAGGGGTTCTGGCAGATTGAAATAGAACACATGCACTGCATTTGGCAGATTTGACAGTTGATTGGAGCTACCAACAGGTTAGGTTTAGGCCTGGTATGCGCAGAATTTCGTCGGATTAAAAAGTCATTTTCAGTGCAGTTACAAGTAAGGTTATGAGGCTTAGCTGCGCCGGAAAAGTGGGTGGTCCACAGATCAATTTTGGGCAGAGTTTCAGCTGGTGATGGAGTGTCAGAGTTTCACCTAGTCAGAGAGGGTTTTAAGAGTGTAACTCTCTGTCGAAACTTCAGCAGAGTTCCACCTAGGCAGGAAGTGTTTTGAGAGTAGGTGTGAGTGTTTGTGCACACGTGTAGAGGGAAGGAGACAGAAAATTACGAATCAACAGTGAGATAATCACAGAAAATACATGAGCCTGTAGCATAGTCACAAGGTGCTCAGTGTAGCAGCATAGGGTTGCAGTTTCAAACCATGTTACCATTCATAAAATAAAATAAAATAAAAAGCAGTTGATCACAAAATTGTTCACAAAGTCAGCTGATTGTCGAATTTGGATCTGTGCTTAATTAACAGGGGGAAGGAGTACTGTGTATGAAGGGCTCAGATTGATCATAAGAGAGGGCAGGTGGGCACCACAGGCTAGACCATGAAGCTAGAAGTTGGATTCCTGAAAATTTGTGGTTTTATTAAAAAAAAAACAAAAAAGTAGAAAAACGTTCTTAATTGAATCATGGAATTGTGCACAACTCGGGTGAAGGTTGAATTGATGGCCCCACTTGTGGATTCCTACTCCACAAATGCATAAAAAAAATTGACAGTTCATACCAGTCATGATACTAAAGCTCTTAAATTATCCACCTTGGACTTGTGGAAGGTATGTACACCAAATGAAAGAGTGTGCATATGCCTGACTAATTTTGAAGCACCATGATTACAGTGAAGGAGCACCAGCACCATCCAGAAGTGAAATATGATAAGAAGCTTTGAAATATCATCAAAAGAGAGCTTTTTACTTACACTGAAAGGAAACTTCACAATCCACTAATTACACTACCATCCATGTATCAAGCACAAAATAATAATAATAATAATATTACTACTACTACTACTACTACTACTACTACAATAGTCATAAAGAGGCTCATGTTTCCGAGGCAGAAAGGAAAATGAAACTACCAAACATCTCCTTGTCCACTTTAGTCAGGTAATGTGAATTTCGATTCAAGTTGTTAACCTTCGCATGAAGTCTTAGGTGTCAAGGGAGAACTCATTAGAAGACTTCAAAAAAAGTTGGGGTTCATGACCATTTCAGATAAGAGGTAAGATGCTATTGGCAACAACTTTCTTTATGGAAGGAGCAACAGAGTATTCAACAATGAAGAAGGTTCCAAGGAGGAGGTCTTATAGTTGACCAAGCTCAGAATAGCGTGATGGGCTTTGGTTCAAAAAGACTTCAAGCAGTTCAAGCCTTTAAATATTATGGGAATTGGAGTTGTCCATTACCAGTGACAGCAAAATGGAGACGAAGAAGGTTCCTAAGAAAGGTTTCTTATAGTTCAAAGCCCACTATGCAGATAGAAGACTTGGGCCTTGCAGTGATAGTGTTGAGGGATGACTGGGGTAATGTCTTTGTTGACATAAAAAAATTGCCAAACAAAAACAAAAGAAAAAAAAAATGAAGATGGCATTTTTAAAATAAATTTTGGAATTGTTGCCATGATTCAATGACCTGAGTCAACAAAGTTTTACTAAACTAATATTCTGGTAACCATAAACTACACAAGCAAGTGTTGGTAACAAGGAGGAAGACAATAAACCTCATTTCAAAGGTTCAGGTTTCGATTCCCCACAAATGTATTTTGTTTCTTCAAAGCTCAAATGTGGGTCCCACAAATTGATCAAATAAAAAAGGCCGTAAGACACATTCAAAGAAGAAACTTGGGAGTTTTGAAACTGCCACACCGACTCCCCACTCACTCTGCATGGCATGACAGTTCTTATAACCACTCAAAAAAGGAAATAGAAAGGTGAGGAGAGGAATGAGCAGGGGGTTGACTGCATTCTAACAGAGAGGAGAAAGAATAGAGGGAGAAAAGAGGAGAAGAAAACAAAGGGGGAAAAGAGAAAGAGAAAAGGAGAAGACGGAGAAATATACAAGGTAAAAAAAATAAATTATTTATCTCTTGCTTCATCTTCTCCACTTTCCTTCACACACAAATCTCCTTCTTCACTCCATCACACTCACCCATCTCTATTTCATCTCTTACACCACAACTTTGAAAGGAGATTCGGACCACCCTTGTTTAAGAAGGGATCCGCCCTCCCAACCACCACATCATCTTCATCACCACATCTTCCCAATCACAACTTATTGACCGTTTAAATGGAGATTCGGATCCTTATTTAATAAAAGGTTTCTGCCCTCCTACCAAATGTATGTCAACTTCAATGCATCATCTTTATCTTCCATACAACTTCAATAAATGGAGATTCGGATCCTTGTTCCAAAAGGCTTCCACACTACTCCAAATTCTCATGTATATGGAAACATGGTAAGTCATTAAACAGGAGATTCAGATCCTTGTTCATAAGGTTTCTGCCCTCCACTCAACTAAGACTCAAATCCTCATGTTAGAAGGATATGCTCTTCAAGACTTCTCCTTAAAAAAGTATGATTAGTTAGTCACAAATGGTTGCAAGAAATTGTAACTTCATAAGACCCATCCCATTTTGCAGTCAGCCACAAAGATGCTATGTAAGAAGCATCTTCGAAACACCTCTGTGAAATGGAAAAATTGATATTCTGTTATTGCCTACGGAATGAACAAAGAAACCTAAGTTAATCTGAAGTGCCGTCATGACAAAAGCATGCCGAGCTATGACTTACCAAATGGGACGGTAGAGGACAGCTCAAGGGCACATTTACAACTCAAATCAATGATCCTCACACCAGTATAATCAGTCTGGTGTGCAAACATCTGGGGTCATATTTCTATCAGAAAAAAAATTAATGAAGCTCCTTACATCCAGTCATCTCACAGTGAATGGCAGCAACATAGCAACCAAATGTTGAACACAAGTCTTATACATTTCCTACTATGCCTGTTCCAAACTTTATAATACCTAATCCAGCCGTTACTCAAGATACAGGTCATCTACAAGCAAAACAACAAAAACTAGTCAGCCTACAAATTGGGTCTCACAGTTTACAGCACCAATCCATGACGGGGTTGCAAACTGGTTTGCTAATCCCAAAACCCCACAACCAACTGGTTGAATTCCATTGAATTCACCCAAACAAACAACCTAAGCTTGAATCCACCCAAACAAACAGGCAAAATTCTCCTAAACAAACCCACATCTATCATCCTCTTAAAAAATTGGAGATTCGGATTCGTATCACAGAGGAAATCTGCCCTCCTTGATATCCATTGGATTGGATGTTTACTCAATCTCCCATTCCACAATGCAAAGGCCCAAAATCCAAACTTTCCAACCATACAGGCTGAATTGGTCCAAAGAAATTATCCATATATATGTTGCAAATGGGCTGAAAACCAAGCCTAATTTATGTCCATAAAAATAGGTTAAGCTTTGACCCAAAACTGGTTTCTCTGAATGGGTTAAAAATCAACTCAAAAACTAGTTTCTAAAAGGATTAAACTCAACCCATAACTGTTTTCTATAAATAGGTTAAAACTCAACCTGGATTTTCTTTTAAATGGGTTGAAATCCAGCCCAAACAATGGCAGAAATCAGGCTGATTAAAAGGGATGATGGAGGCGACGGTGATGGGATACGTTGGTGACGACATCGATTGCTCGGCGACAGTGCTGGCGGCCCGACGAAGATGATGGCATTCGGCGGGGACGAAGGCGTTGGTGTTGGCTGGCGGGTTGCTGGTGGTCGAAGGTGATGGAGAAGGGCATGACGATGATGACAGTGGTCGAGGGCGTCGCAGCAGAGGCTTGACTGTAGTGGTCCGGTGCCAGGTACGCCAGACTTCTTCTTCTTGTTCTTTTCTCTGCTCTCTCGATCTGTCTTTTTTTTCATTCTCTCTCGCTGGGATGGGGTATTGGAAAGGGGCTCGGCTGTGTTGTGGTTCTGGACAGTGGGTAGGGTTGATTTAAGGTGGCTTTTGGTGGAGGTGGGAGCAGGCTCGAAGGGCTTAGTAGAGATGGGTTGTGATTGGACAAGTGGTCTAAGTTGGGGATGGTGCGAACAAAGGGACTGGGTTCTAATCATAGTTGGGTGTAGGGTTGGGTGTAGGGTTTGGATGATGGGATGATGGATTATGGCCGTTCAGACACTAGGGCTTAGGGGTTTTGGGAATAGATCTAGGATGGATCTTGGCAGTGGAGGGTTTCATGAAGGGATTGGGTCTTGGCAGGGAAGGATTTTTGGGTGGAGGGGTTTGGCGATACGGTGATGATGGGAGTGAAGGTGTTGGCAGTGGTTCTGGTTATGCCAAATCTGGGTTCTGATAGTGCCGAATGGTGATGGTAATGTCGATGATGGATTTTCGATGATCGAAACAAGTGATGATAGATTGCCGATGATCGAAACCGGATGGATCGATCTTTGGCTCCGATACCAATTGATGCGGAGCGGGGTACAAGACGCAAGGCGGGCAGAGACGGAGGGACTAAAGATGGAGGTTGGAGGGTGGAGGGATAGGTCAGGCTTCAAACCTGAAATTGGCTTCGCACCAAACTCCCCTTCACGGGCGAGAAGAAGATCTCCCATCGCACGAGAGAAGAGGAGAGCAAAGTGCACTCAACATTTTTTTTTTATCAATCCAATCTAAAGCCAAATGAGGCACTACAATGTTTAAATAGAGAAAAGACTTACCCTAAAACTAATATGGACCATCCAAATGCAATGACGGCCAGGATTAAAACATGCACCTAATTACATTTTAAAACATAAATAAGTAAATAAAACTCTAAGGAGACTAAGATAGGTGGGCTAGGCCCTTTGGCGGGTCGACCCATGGGGGACCATGGGTCTGTCCTGCAATAATTTTGGTATAAAAAGGACATCAACCACAATGGAAAGAAGTACTGATGACCATACCTCCAACAGGATGTATAGCCTAATTTTGTCTCACAACATAGCAAACAGAGGCCCTGCGCAAAAGACAAGTTTACACATGGCAAGGAATCTCCATAGATTTTGTCTTGAGGTTACCAAAGATAAAGCATGGCAATGATTTCATATTTTCCATGGAGGATCACTTTTTCAAGGTGGCCAACTTTAATCCATATTGAGTCATGGATGCTATAGACATTGCCGATCTCCTTTAAAGAGATGGCCAGGTCGCAAGAGGTTCCAAGGACCATTAACTTCAAATAAAGTTCCATAGATTGTTACCCATTTTTTGCCAACTTGCAGAAATGTTTGGATACAAAGGTCCAACTCAAGCATATACATCTACGAAAAAGTGGGAAAGCAAGGTGGTAAATCAATAGCTCAGTGAACCACACAACTGGTAGGTCACCTTATGATATGGTCAAGGGACAGAATTTTATGAGATATTAATGAAATTCAACCTAAAAACAACCAGGTTAGCATACAATACCTCGGTGAATCACACAACTGGCAAGTCACCTAATTAGATAGGGGACATGACCTTAACCATGTTCCTAATTTAGAATCATTCTCGTTACAAGATCATGGCAGTAACACTATCTATAACATCATGGTGGTGACAAACGCCAATGCTTTTGCAGAACACACGTTGGGCTATAAGAATGCATGCATTGACAATAAGAAACCATTCTAAATACCAAGATATGGCGCATGAGCATCATAGAACGTACTGATAATGTGAAAGGCCAAACACAACTTTTCAGCCAATTTTCTTTACCCACACCAACCCTTGGAAGATGCAACAATTCCTCATTTACCACATCGAGGAAATGTTCTACTAAAGACAAAACTGGATGACGCACCATCATGGCCCACTTCATTTTAGTACAAAAATATAGCACTATCAATTAAAAAGAATCAAGAAGAAAGCCTTCTTGAAATTTATGTTTGGGATTATTTCCCAGATCACATTCTTGAATAATTATTTATTTAAGTAGTTTAGGGGAATTGAAACATGATACAAATAGTGGTAAAAACTTCAAGATAGTGCTGTTTTGGCTTCTTATAATTTCACGCACAGAGAACTTTCTTTCAGCTATCCCCAAACAGGCAAGGCGCGAATTGCAACCCAAGTAATATTGATAAAAAAAAACAAAAAAGAAAGAACTAAGAAAATATGATCATCAAGAGAGAAGACAATGTTACCTCAGTTATAAGGACTTTAGCTCTCAAGACATCTTCATTTCTTGGATCAAGTATAAAGTCAGACATAGTGTCTCCTGTAAAGGCCACCTCAGGGGACAAGGTAGTGTCTGTAATCTAAAAATAAGAAACACCAAGGTTAAAGAATTTTAAGAGATGAAAACTGGATATGGTTCTCAGAAACACAACACATCACTGTAAAGTCCCTTGGAATTTAGAGTGTCACAGCTTTGCCATTAGCAAGGCAGACCACACCTCAACACTAGAAAGCTTCAGCTCCTTGATCTGATTTCCTTTCAAATTAGTGTACTCCACATTCAGCTTGTTTCTCACCTTGTAAATGACATATCCCTGAACCAAACCAGGGAACATGTCAAATTTTACAAAATTGTAAGTAGGTCAAATTTGTTCTCAAAATGCATACCTGGCTGGGAATAACATGGTGTGTTTTGAATGGCCTTACAACGAGGTCATTCCGCATTTCATAGGTTTCCCCTGAAGTCATTTCATATGTTCATATCCTCTATCAGAGAGAAGAATACTTGTTAATGAAAGGCTATTAGGTAAAGTAGAAGCACATACCCACATTCAGAGCTACTAAATCAAGGTTCAGTTCCCTCTGACTCAGAGCCCTGTGAATGTCAAATAGGTTCTCCACATCCTCTTTAATGCATGGTGGCACAAACACTGTTGGAGGTTTTAAGCCACAGAGGTGACGGGTTGCAACATACAGTGGAAGCCCTCCCTACAATTGGTAGACAGAGAAAGCTGTAGCTATCATACACAGTAGAAGCAATCAAAAGTGAAAACACACACACATAGCCTTTTCATTTTATTAATATCTGGCATTCGTTACTGAGAAAAAAAAAAAAAGGGGACATGTTACTAGATCTAGGCAATTGAACCAGCGGCCCCAACCATTGCCCAAAACTTACACCATCAAAAGATCATCCTATCTGATGCCTATCTGATGAGTCTGCCCAGTGCCCATTAATTATGAGCTGTTGGCACCATTACTGAACCATCTATTTGTGGTCCCTCAGAAGTTCTGTTGGACAGTTAGGATCAATCGATTAACAAACAAGCATACATGTAGCTATGGCAGAACCGGAGAAAATATGAGGTGCCACCATCAAATCACAGAGAGACAATCAATGAACTTAATTTATGGGTTACACTCCCTCCACACTAAGGCTTAGGTCATCGGCAATGGATATTCTGCCCAAACAACAATAATAAAACTGCGCCTTTTTTATGGCATGCCAATCCAAACCATTCAAATTATAGGAGGCTTTTTCGTTGGGCCAAATTGAACTCCCATTGATCACATATCTTTACATTCAATGCAAATGACCACCATCATCCCAAAACCTTATCTCATCATTTTGGGGCCAGCTTTATGAATTCCATTTTCCAATCATATGCTTAGAGACATGTTTTCTATCATTCCATGATCTAACATGCCATTTCCAACTTCTTCATTCCAAGCTGTTTCTGGTCTCCTCCTTGTTCCTAGTTACTTCTCTTTGTAGAAGTGCTACTTTCGATCTTGTCCATACATGCCAGAACCATCTGACACAGAATTTCTTGATTTCTCTCGCTGGTAGAGCCACTCACAGATATATTTCTAATTATATCGCTTGTTGGCATTCCACACATCCATATTGACATACATGTCTCGGCCACATGTATCTTTTTTATTCACAGTTGCCCAACATTTAGCAACACAGAGCATCAAATACCCACACTTCAACAGCTTCCAACAGACATAGAATCTTTGATTTTTGGAATATTCTTCCACATACTGCATCAAGAGTAAAGCTTACACAATTGTGAGTAATGGATCTGAACCATGCTCAAACTGTTCAGTATTTTTATACATGATTGTGTTCTCCAACTTCTATTACGAATATTCTAACTAAAATAAAAAGGATAATCTATTATGAATATAAACCCCCCCCCCCCCCCCCCCCCCCCCCCCCCCAACACCACCATTGCTCCAATAGTGGAATGCGCCCCCCCCCCCCCCCCCCCCCCACCATTGCTCCAATAGTGGAATGGCCCAGTATGCATATGTATATCCTATTTTAGGAAGCAGAGGAACATACTTGTAGGTTTTGACCACGGTTAGCATGATCTCTAGATTGAAATTTGCAATAAATTCACATAAGGAGAAATCTACCTATATTTACAATAGAAGGAAATATAAAATCAATGAACATCAATTGAGATTGTCCAAAGTCCAAAAATCACATTTTTCTAAAGGACCAAAAACAGCCCATTTAAGACGAAAGGAAAGGAACAAGAAAAAAAGAAAGACAAATTATATATATTCAAGCAGCAGCCCCTTCATGGGAGAGTGACACGTGGCACTCCCTTTTGTTGTTTTGGAATGACACGTGGCGCTCCCATCTCATTACATCCATTCAAATTTTTCAAAATAAAAAATTTTCATACAAATTTGGATAGTCTTTAAGGAAAGGTTAGTGGTTAGGATCTTTTTTTTTTTTTTTTTGAATGGTTACTTTCATTAAAAAGAGCAAACGGTACAAGAGAAAAGTACTAAAAGCAGAAGAAAACAAAACAGGACAAACTAAGGCGCCTTCAAAGGTTAGTGGTTAGGAAATCATCTCTCTCACATGAATTTTCATAATACTTATACCCTATTAATTAGGCAAATCACATTATTATCATTTTTAAAAGGAAAATCTTCCTTTCAAATTACCATAAATCTCTAAAATCTTTTAAATCTTCCCTAAACCTTTAAACCTTGTCATTCAGATCAAACGATGAATGAGACATTACCATAAATTTCTAAAATCATTTAAATCTTCCCTAAACCTTAAAAATCTTTAAACCTTGCCATTCAGATCAAACGACGAATGTCAGTTTTTTCTTAAGTTTTAGGTAGATGAATCATTGAGCGAGAGGATCGCACTTAATCTGGCATTGGCGTGATTTGATCGTTGATACAATCTAGACTTTTTTTTTACCCATGTTGAGAAATTTAGTTCTTGTGGCGTACCTACATGTGGATGGGCTCCATCCTATGGAACCCAATTCCAAATCAAAGCTACAATGGTGCATATCAGATGAATACAATGATTGGACAATTGCGATGATCTAATCATAGCCCTCCAATACAGAGCCTTTTCTATGTGGAATTGGGACATTACATTATTCAGTATTAACCATCTCTACCCCCCGACAGTCAATATAATGATTAAGTTTATGCAGATCTTTAGAGCTTTCAATATCTTAACCTAAAATTTGTAGCCACTGTCCCATCACTATCATTAAGGGCACACCTGCACGCCTAATCCGTCCAAATCTTTTATCTTTTCCTTGCTCCTTCCCTCATCTTTCTTTCAAATCGTAAATGGTAAGGTTAAGTAAATGTAAAATCAATGCATAAAAGTGATATAAAGTGTATATACTGAAGTAATTTTACAATTGTTTCGTTTGAAGTAAAGTAAAGTGAGACAGAGAGTGGTAAAATAGTAGAAGTTATAATCAAGTAAACCATACTTTTTTTTATTTCTGAAGAGGAGAGAGAGAATCCAATCCATTCAAACACGTCCATGATGGAAATTGATTAGTGAACTTACAATGTGATCTACGTGGGCATCGGTGATGAAGAGGAAGTCCTGATGGACGGCTGTGGATGTGCAGCGGCCAATGCCGAAGGCAGCATTGAGGGTGGGGACCACAACGCACGTTTCGAGGCCACCGACCGAGAACCCTTGGATGACATGCCCTTCGATCTCCACGCCCTTCTCGTTCACCTCCTCCCTCCTCGCCCTCCTCTGCTCTTCTTCTTCTTGTATGGCGCGGTCGATGGTCGAGAGAAGTCCCGACCGTTTGATCGCGGATGGACGTTGGATGTTGTCGGTCGAGATGTTAGGGCTTGGACATGGTAGTTGTATTTTGTGCGGAGGCTGTATGGATGGAGATTTGGGAGAGAAGAGTGAAGATGGGATTTGGGATAGAGAAATTGTAAGAGAAATTTGCATTTTTTTTGGATTTCTAGTTTTTCTCCTCTCCCAGACAAGGATACAAATAGGATTTGTCGGCTGCAGGGATAATGAATTCTTATCCAATGTACACTTTTTCTTCTTCTTATTTCTTTTTTTTTTGTGTGGGGCCCACCTGATGGTCCAATTGGGGACCAAATAAGCCCTTACCCGGTGGTCGTCATCGGACCTGGATTTGTACCATATAAATTGATTAGACCATTAGACCCTTGAATCGACTGTGGACCTATTTTTTTGGGTTCAAAACTTGGTATTTGATCTAGGAATTGGGTATTACTAAGTATTACATGAGTCTTCTCGCAATAGACATATAAGACCCGCCCAGATGTTTCGATCCCATGTTCCCATCTCCAAATAGGCCCTCGGGTGGTCCCCAATGCAAGGTGCATGGAGGGGTTCATGCGCACCGTGTAAAGGTAATAAGGCCTTGGGAATGAAATCATAGAAAAGGAAAATTACAAAACAGGACTTAAGTTTTTTGCGGATTTCAAAACAGGACAGAATTAGAATGTGATTTCAAAATACGCTTTAAGTTTTCTAAAAGCATTTCAATTGAGGACATCCGGCGATTTTGATGATATTTCAGCCGTTTATTCCCTATATTTTTTTTCCAAAACCCCCAAAGTGCCCTTAGCTCCATCCTTTCTTGTTCCCCTCCTCTCTCTCAGCCATCATCATCCCAGGCAGTGCCAGTCACGCAACAGCCCACACGTCCAAGGCGCAAGCCTCACTCACCTCCATCACCATCTCTATCTCACTATCCCAGGCGCAAACTCCATCCCAGAACCCATCTTCATTTTCACCTAGCTCACATCCGTACAGAAAGCATCTCTCTTGCAACCCTGTGTCTTCATCATCAATCCAAGAACATGATAAAATCGAATTGGACTCGGGTATAAAACTATAATTCAGATCGGGCACCAACATGAATTATGATCGAGTTGGCACAATACCCTACCAAGCTACCCGTGTTACGACCCTACAGACAACTCACACAATTCTCATATCAAGAGATCTTATCTCAGCCAAGCTACTGTCAGCAAGATCTTAATCACTTAAACAAACCCTTGTTATTTTTTAGCATCATCCCAATTTTATTTTTTATTTTTTTGGCATATAGAGGATTTAGTGTGCTTGTAGATTAAAACTCAAAATATAACAAAAAGACTTTATATTAAAGAAGTGGAAATCAAACACAACAGACCAAACAATCAATCACACACATATAGTAATAAAAACATGATTATAGGAAAGGAGGATGGCTTCACAGGCCGCTAGCAAGCATCTGTTCATAGTTCTCAATCGACTCAAGCCGTTGGTTCCGAAGCTGCTGCCTGAATCTCTTGATGAATGTGTCGGCACATTCGTTAATGTTGTCGGGCCAAGGAGAGCTTGTTTTTTACCTGAGGTGGGTCCTCTGGTGCCTGTGTGCTTCTTCTCCTGACATGGGTTTGGGATTGAGAGGGGACATGGAAGCTTTCTTTATATTCTTGGATTGATGATGAAGACACATGGGCCTCTTCAAGACTCTTGAAATCTTTCGATCTTCTTGGATTATTGATGAAGACACGGGACAATGATGGCCGAGAGAGAAGAGGGGAATGGGAACGGATGGAGCTAAGGGCATTTTGGGGTTTTTGGAAAAACTGAAGGAAGAAACAGCCGAAAAATCATCAAAATTGCCGGATGTCCTCAATTGAAATGCTTTTAGAAAACTTAAGGCCTATTTTGAAATCACATTCTATTTTTGCTTTATTTTGAAATCTGTAAAAAACTTAAGTCCTTTTTTGTAATTTTCCTTTATAAAAACAAGGACCCAACCAAATTAATAACAATGATCCCAACCAATTACATTTTACACGACCCATACCTGGGCTACATATGAACTTATTTTAATTACTTGAATTAAATCCAGACTCCAATCAAGAGCCTAAACCATAGTTATTAATTTCATACTGTTTCGGCCTAAATGGCCGAAAATTTTAATTTATGTCAAATGGCCGAAATGAAATTAAACATAAAACTTTTCGTTTCAACTTTCGGACGAAATTTTGGATTTCGTCTGAAATGGTCTTTGGCATAATTATTATTGTTTTTTTTTTTTTTACTTTTTTCTTCATACATACAGTTTATATTTCTTATATTTTCTCATAATGCAATTCTAAAAAGTTTACTAGAAATCCATAATTTCCATAATTTTTATATTTTTATTTTTCTACATATATATTAGAGGTTTTTACTAGAAAAAACACTTTATGTGGTCAGTACACCATGCACTTAACGGGGAATTCGTACAGGATTCCTTACTTTTTTTTTTTACCTTTTTTTTTTATCGAATTCGACCTTCAGTTTTAGCGTTGGAGGTCGAATTCGACCCTGAGATAGAATTCATTATATACCGAATCCCATTATCCCTTTGTGCCCTACCCTTACGAATCATATTCTAGAAGATGATGGAAAGTGCATTAAAGGCGGTCTTTGTTTGCTTCCACCTCTCTTGGGTATCTTCTCTCTGACCTAAGGTACATATGCAATGAATGAATAAGAATATGAGTAGGGCACAACTTCTCATGGATTTTAAATGAATTTATTTGTTATTTTAGGCATATTCCCTCTAAGGTTTAGAGACTGCTTTTCTTGTATCCGTGGTCTCAACAATTTCCTTGAGTTTCCTTAGGCATTCAAGCACTACTTTACTGTTTTATGCATTTGCATTTCATACAAAAAGTGAAAAAAGCAAGAAACTAAATAAGGAGATGCTCCTATGAGAGATATCTCTCACCGATGTGAGCCCCCCCCCCCCCCCCCCCCAATTCAATCTCTCATTTAAAGTGAAAGATATCTCTCATAGGAGCATCTCCCAACTAAATAAGCTCTAAAAACGCTACAAACTGACCTGACATTTACCTCATTTACCATGAATTGGCAGTATAAGGTTGGCTCACAAAATTTTAGTATGAACTTACGAAATTGACCTCACATTTTCCACTAATTTAAGCTATCATTCATTTTGCAACTGCATGTCAGATGTCCAACAATTAGTTATTTTTCATTACGATTGGACCTTTGAATTTGATCTAAATCAACCCCAATATAAGGGGGGCAGACAGAAGTTGAGGTATCTGTCGAGTACCATAACATTCGGTGCTTGTTGTAATTGACCATCTCGCTAGATACTTGTCACGCCCTGGACCGAGACCGAGCCAACCAAGTCCCTAATATGGGGCTGCGGCGCGGCGGGCCCGAATATTTCCCCCAAGCTTGTTGTTTTCCCACAGGTTTCCACGGTAAGGATTTAGAAGATCCAAAACCGATCAATCAAAATAGAATGAATAGATATGCGGAAGCATCTAGCAAACATACAATTATAATCGAAAGTAAATAAAGACATTCCAGCCTTACATCAAAATGAGAAATATATACATGAGAAAATCCACAAGTTAGTTCGAATTTAACACATTACCAAAAGTAAGTATCCCATAAAAAGCCAACAAAGGCTAGTTAAAACAAGTTCCCAAAAGAGAATCATCAACCCCAAAATATGATACGTGTCTCTTCGCCCAACCCGATGTCTAGGTAACATCGTTGGCATGCCACTCAAGAGCAACGACTGACTCGACCGCCTCCTCCTCACGCTTTGCCTCAAAGGCAGCGGGGTCGACATTTGGCACCAAATAAGAGAGTATCAGACACGATGGTTTGGCAGGTGAATAAAACAGATAACAGAATGACGAATGTTTGCAAAAATATTATAAAATCATAAAGGTATATTCTAACATCTAAACATAATACAACGATGAAATAAGGAAGATGACTACCAAATTAAATCATTTACAATGAGAACATTTTAAAAGGGTATTACGAATTGAACAAAACATTGGCAATCCACATTGAGCTATATTCTCCTATTACCGAAGTAACAAGAGCAATCATAACCGTCGTCGCATAAAATGGCCGGAGTAAGCAAAGATACAATAATATCCCAATATAGATGGGTAACAAACGGAGTCCGCCGCAGAATGGATAGCAAACAAATAGAGTGTCCAAGCTGTAGTTGGTGAAATAGTTGAGGATTCTAAGCCGGGTGATCAGCCTGACTAGGCGACTCAAGCTCGCTTGAGCGGACGAGCTTCTGTATGTTCCTTCGCCAGACAGAGCCTGGTTCGCTCGAGTGGTTAGGGGCCCCACTCGAGTTGACTGGGCTGCTGTCTGGGTCCGTTTTTTGCAGGAATTTCTGCTTCTTTTTTTTTTTTGCGCTTAGCCCCATTTCTCTTCCACTCACTTCTACCATCTTTCTACCCTAAATCTGAGCTTCCATTAGTTTCAAATCAACTCCATTCAACCTTCAACACCTCACCTATTCCAATCATTCAAATCAAATACACCAAGCATAGTAAAATCATAGGAATATAAACATAAGTGAACGTGAAATTTCAAATAAGATTTCCAATCTAGTAAAACAACCCAATGGCCAAATTTTTTTTTCATGTTACCATGGACACAAAACCCTGCAGAAAGTTGAACAAAAATCTGAACACTAAATCCCTTCGGACATTAGAATACTAAATTTTTTATAAAATTAATAATTTTTTTATAAAATTAACCTTACAGAGCCAAAGAAGATTTCCAGTATAGAAGACCTTGCATGCATGATTGAAAACCCCATAAGAGTCTATAAAACCCATATCTAAGAGGAGAAAACCAGGCCTTACCCGTAAGTACAAAAATCAGCAAGAAAGGCTTGGAGAAGAAGTTGGTTCCAGCTGAAATCCTTCAAAAACAATGTATCTGAAAGCCCTAGAGATGGGAAAGTGAATGGTGTATCCAGAGTTTCTCTTTGGGCACCACAAGGGGGACATGCAAAGACCAAGAGAAGGGAGAAGGAGAGGAAAAACTCTCTCACTGGTTCTGAACTGAAAAGAAAGAAATGGGAAGGAGAAGACAGACATGGGTTTTTAGTTGTTCAAATGAGTTGTGGGCCCCACTGGCCCCAAAGGTTCAAATGGCTGAAATCATCATTTTTGAGTCCCGGATGAGATCGACGAAGAAGGTAAAATCAATCGTCGAAATATCTAGTTTCCAAAAAGTATATTTCCCTCATGATTTGCAAATATCGAAATTCATGCACAGATTCGGTGTGAAAAGTCTGTTTGCCTTTTTTCTTGAAAAATAGAATTTCTGGGGTTTGAACACAGATGGAGCAAACATAAAAGTTGTAAGGTAAAATGTGACACGTCAAAAGGAGTAAAAATTGAAAATTTTCAAAATCAAAGATAATTACTCTCCCTCCTGGCACGCGTCACACGACCACCCCGGCCGAGTCAAACTAAGCTATACGGCTCTCAAAATCCCCCATACCTATTCAAAAATCTAATCTAACTAAAACCCAAGCTAAAAGTCCTCTAATCCCACTTAGAGACTTATCACGGCTAAAAAAATAATAATTAAACATACTAAACCTAGGTCGGGGTCTGATAATACTCTGCATCTCCAACTAGGATTGCGGTTTCCAAGCAAAAAACCGAGTTAGATCTTATTCCGAACTCCACTAGGGACACGGATTAAGACTTCGGCCAGGATCTTCATCTTTAGCCAATTCTTAATCCAATGTAGGGCCCCGTGTCATGATGAGCCACATGAATTCTAACAACAGAAACCCGTGTGACAGTTTGGGTGTGTTACAGAAATTATGGTCACTTTCGGTGACATTTTTTGATGGCATGTAGAAACCATGATGTTGAGTAGGTGGGGATGTAGGTTATGCTCTAATAGAGTCCATCAAGTATGTTTGCCGTTATGGAACCCAGGATGAGAAATTCTAATAAACTGATCCTACATTGCAGTTGGGAGCAGTTAAAAGAAACAAGAAACCTCTGTGAGACACAAGATTAAAGGTGCATTTGGATTGGATATTGTCCAAAATCCAATGTATATATGTATCCTACATCCAAAGAGTGAGCTGCTTGGTGTGAACCCCAGTGCTAAGTGTAAGTTGTGTGGGCTTCCAAAAGGGTCTCCAACGATTTCCTATAATATGGGCAGTGTCCACATCTCTAGAGACCAATCATCATGCTCTATTTCTTCTGAAATATTTGATTATATACTGGAAAATCCCTGAACCCAACCACCAACTAATTAAGACGTTCGATGAAATAGTGAAGAAAGACGTGCTCAAGCTGGCGGCAACTGCGGAATTCCTTCGTGGAAAAATTCCAGGCCCATAGGGTCATCCCCAAGACGGATGATGACCTTACGGCTATCAGGATGAGGCGGACCGAAAACATCACTCAGTTCGCCAAAAGATTCTGGACTGTATATAGCCAGATTGAGGACGCCACTGATAGGGTGGCCATCAGGTCCTTCAAACAAGCTCTACTGTTAGGCAACGAGCTTAGAAAGGACTTGGTTCGGTTCCCCGTGATCACGGTGAAGGCACTGATGGCCAGGGTGAACCACTTTATTAAGCAAGCAGAAAATGAGGCCCGAGCTGGGGAAAGCTTTGGCCTCTAGCAGGAAGACGAACCCCCCAAGAGAGATAAGAAAACGTCTCGAAAGGAGGAGATGGACCGAAATAAGGCATCAACTAGTTCAGCGATGGCCTCAGCTCCCACCTCGGGGCGGGGGGTGGGGGCAAGAAGCCCAAGCCAGCTGTCGCCTCCTACAGGGCTGTGAACACGATCTTCAATGAACCAATTTATAAGCTCCTCGGTAGGATCAAGTCATAGCCATTCTTTAAGTGGCCGCAGCCAATGAAGGGTGATCCTTCCACCCAAGATCAGAATAAGTTCTGTGCCTATCACAAGCAAAATGGGCACAAGACCGAGGACTGCATGGCCTTCAAGTCACACCTTGAAAACCTCGTCAAAGACGGACACTTGAAGGACTACGTCAAAGAGGAAGGCAGAAACAATAGCCGAGCTCAACGCCGAAATGATGATGATCAGGATAGTGATGAACTGGAGGGCATCATCAATGTCATCCACCTAGCTCCCACGCCAAAGGGGAGCAATCAAGCTTGTGTCGAGGCAAGGAAGGCTTCGCACAACAAACAGGTGATGACAGTCGAGGTAGGACCAGCTGCCAAGAAAGCTCGAAAAGAGAGGCCCAAGATCTGGTTTTCAGATAAGGACCTAGATGGTGTCTAGCTCCCCCACAACGATCCACTGATTGTGACCCTAAAGTTAAAGAACTTCAAGGTGCAGAGGATTCTTGTGGGTCCTGGGAGCTCATCAAAGATCCTTTACTTCAACTGCTTCAAGAAGATGGGTCTCAAAGAGGACTTGCAGGAAGCCCGCACTCCCTTGGTGGGCTTCAGCTCGAAGCCGGTATAACCCAAGGGAAGAATCTCCCTAAAAGTCCAAGTTGAATGTGCCTCTATGCTAGCCGATTTTCTTGTGGTAAATGTACCATCCCCATATAATGCAATAATGGGGAGAACCTGACTGCATAACATGGAGGCAATACCTTCCACTCATCACCAAAAACTTAAGTTCCCGTTAGAGAACGAGAACGGCAGAGTCGAGATGATCACGGTCAGAGGTGACCAACACATGGCCAAGCAATGCTTGATGGCCGTAGTGCCTGGTGAAGCAGAGCCAACGCAGGTGCACATGGCCGAGCTGGAGAGGGAAGCCAAACTTGAAGACGTCGGCCGAACCCTAGACCAAAAGAGCGTTGAAGATCTGACCGAGATCAGGATTGATCCCAACGATCCCGAGAGATATTTTCAGCTCGGGAGCCAACTCCCCGAACCTGAGAGGTCCAAGCTCCTAGACTTCTTATTACAGAACAAGGAAGTTTTCGCTTAGACCCCTTATCAAATGCCTGGCGTCAATCCTAGGATCATGTGCCACAAGTTGAATGTGGACCTGAAGCACAAGCCTGTGGTCCAGAAAGCTCGCAGAACGGGGATCCTACAAGCCGAAGCAGTGATCGAGGAGGTCCAGAAGTTGTTGGAGGCAAAGGCGACCAGGGAAGTCCACTACTCGGATTGGTTGGCCAACACGGTGGTGGTAAGAAAAAGAGTGGAAAGTGGAGGGTCTGCGTCGACTTCACCGACCTCAACAAAACATACCCCAATGACAACTTTTCACTCCCGAAGATATACTAGATGATTGACGCCACAGCCGAGCATGACAGGATGAGTTTCCATCAAATTCTGATGCGTGGGCCTGATGAAGAAATGATCGCATTCATAACACCTATAGGCATCTACTGCTACAGAGTGATGCCATTTGGGTTAAAAAATGTGGGGGCAGCTTACCAGAGGCTGGTAACCAAGATGTTCCAGGCCTAGCTCGACAAAACAATGGAGGTCTACATTGACGACATGGTTGTCAAGTCTAAAAGGTCACATGACCACTTGGAAGACCTAAGTCAAACATTTGATATTCTCAAAAATTTCCAGCTCAAGCTGAATGCATCCAACTGTACGTTTGGCGTCGGCTCCGGCAAGTTCCTGCGAAGGTTGGTCATAAGAAGAGGAATTGAAGCAAATGCAGACCAAATCTCAACAATTCAAGGGATACAAAGCCCGACTACGGCAAAACAAGTTCAAAGGCTTACTGGCATGGCTGCCGCGCTCAATCGCTTCATCAGCTGAGCTTCGAACAAGTGCTAACCCTTTTTTCAACTTTTGAAGAAAAGTTTGAAATTTCAATGGACTTCGGAGTGTGACCGAGCTCCGCAGGAGCTCAAAGCCTACCTGGCTTCACCATCCCTACTTTCAACGCCGAAGCAGGGAAATGTGTTCTACCTATACTTGGCTGTCTCGGATCATGCAGTGAGCTCGGTACTCATCAGAGAAGAAGACAGTCAACAAAAGCACATTTACTACACGAGCAAGATCCTTCTTGATGTCAAAACCAGGTACCTAACATTGGAGAAACTTGCATTAGCACTCGTTAGTGCTTCTCGCAAACTTTCTCACTACTTCCAGACGTACACTATAGTGGTTGTTACGGAACACCCACTTAAGTCCCTTTTCAGAAAGGCTAATTTCTCTAGAAGAATCTCCAGATGGGCCGTTGAGTTGGGGCTGTATGATATCTAGTATCAACCCAGAACAACAATAAAGGCCTAAATTTTGGCAGACTTCATTGTGGAGTTTGTCTCTCCTAGTTCGGCACCGAACCAGCTCGATACCAAACTGGGGGGCAAAGGGGATGAAGACGAAGTCGCCGAGACAGAAGTCACCAAGATAGAAGAAGAACAATCTTGGAAGCAGTTCCTTGGTTCAGCGTGGAAGGTCTTCGTCGACGGATCCTCAACCTCCAAAAGGGCTGGCGCTGGCATAGTTCTCCAATCTCCAGAGGGCCTAGTCATTGAACAAGCCCTAACACTTGGCTTCAAGGCGTCCAATAATGAAGCTGAGTACGAAACACTCATTGCAGGGCTCAACATTGCTAAAATCCTGGGAGCACGATAGTTGGTGGTCTTCAGTGACTCCCAGTTGGTGACGAGCCAACTGAGCGGAGACTACCAAGCTCGCGACGAAAGGATGACAACCTACCTATCTCATGCAAAACAGCTCCTTTCTCAGTTTGAGAGAGTTGAAGTCAAACAGGTCAGTAGAGATTCTAATTCTCATGCCGACGCTCTAGCCAACCTGGCCTCTGTCGTCGAGGTTGGGAGAAAAAGGACTGTCGAGCTGGAAACGTTGGAAAAACCAGGCATAGAGCTTCAGCCACCTCGGCAGATTTTATATGTTGATCTCGATCCGAGCTTGATAGACCCAATCATCTCCTATCTCAGAGATGATCAACTTCCTGAAGACAAGAATGAGGCTCATAAGATCAGGCTGAAAGCAGCTCGATTTTGGTTGTCTCCAGATGGCAAACTTTACAGGAAGTCCTATACCTGCCCTTACCTCCAGTGTGTTCACCCAAGCAAGGTTTAAGACTTCCTCTATTAGATTCATGAAGGAATATGCGGAAGCCACATTGGGGGCCGATCATTAGCATATCGAGCTATCAGCTAAGGCTATTGGTGGCCTTATATGCAAAAAGATGCTAAGCTATATGCCAAGAAGTGTCAGAAGTTCTCCCACTCCATCCATCGCCCAGAACAGGATCTGAGCCCACTTTTTAGCCCATGGCCCTTCGCACAGTGGGGCTTGGACATTGTGGGACCACTCCATCGAGCTCCAGGGAATAAGAGGTGGCTAATGGTAGTCGCCGATTATTTCACCAAATGGGTAGAAGCCGAACCACTGTCTTCCATCATCGAGCAAGACTCGAAAAACTTCGTGTGGAAGAACATCATCACAAGGTTTAGTGTCCCACAAGCTTTGGTCTCAGACAACGGGACCCAATTCGACTCCAACCTATTCGGAAACTTCTGCCAGGAGCTCGGCATTAGAAATTATTATTCCACTCCGGCCTACCCGCAAAGCAATGGTCAAGTCGAAATCTTGAGCAAGGTGGTGCTCGATGGACTCAAGAAGAGACTTGACTGAGCTAAAGGGAGATGGGTGGAAGAACTTCCGAGTGTCCTATGGGCATATAGGACTCTTCGAGACGCTCCAATTCGGCAACACCCTTCTCCTTGGCCTTTGGAATGGAAGCCGTGATCCCATTTGAGGTCGGCCTCCCAACTTTAAGGTCTGAGCTCTTCGATCAAGGCCAAAACGAAGTAAATCTAGCCCGGGAACTAGACCTAGCCGAAGAGTGAAGAGATGCGCAGTTGTCCGCCTAGCTGTCTACTAGCAACAGTTGGCTAGAAGCTACAACCAAAATGTTAGAGAAATTAATTTCTCAGTTGGAGAATTGGTCTTAAAGAAGACGCTTCCCGGGGATAATTATCCCAATGAAGGCAAGCTAGCACTGAATTGGCAAGGGCCATTCAAGGTGATCTCGGTTGCCGGGCAATCAGCATACAGGTTTAAGGACATGTCTGGTAAAGAGTTGCCACGACCATGGAAATGATGCACCTCAAGAAGTATTATTTTTGAATTGTATTCAATTTTCGAGATTAATAAAAGCAGTCTTTGTTGTTCTCAATTTTCGCCAAGTTATAGAACTCGACAATTACCTACCTAACTGTTACAGAGTATTAAGGAAATGAAGAGAAGCCTTGAATAGTTAAGGTGCAACGCCGAGTTAAAGAACTCGGTGGCCACTTCAGTGTTCGGAATTGAAATGTGTTTGGTTACGGAACCAAATATTCTACCACCGAGGTAAAAACCTCGTATTCCTTTAAGTTAAAGGACTTGATCCATTTTGCTCCCGTTGAGCTCGGTTGATGAACTAAGCTACGAGAAAATTTGGTATCCGGACACAAATTTCTTGAGTTATGGAACTTAAGAATAAACGTGAACTCGGTTATTGAACCGAACTCAAATACTTAAACAAAATCTACTTCTAAGCATGTAAAGCGCTCGCTCGGTTAAGGAACCGAGGTCAAACACATGAAGAAATGTTGAAGGCAAGCATGAGAAAGGAAAAAATCAAATTGTATTTATAAAAGAGAAAGTACAATATTCCAGCATTACAAAGATCATTACAAAAAGAAAGAAAAATACATCAAAGATATTTTTATTGAGCCTCGGCCCTAGCATCATCAGCCTCGATCGCAGCAACTTCGGGGGGAGCCTCGGATGAATAGGGGGCAAAGCTCGGTTTCGGCTCTGAGCCTGGGAACTTAGCTGGATTCTTGTAAGCCGGGTGGTCCTCGGAGACCCCAGCTTCCTTTAGTGCTGCCAGCCACCCGAGCTCCCATACCGGGTCCCTCACAGTAAGGACCTGAGCCTCATAGAGGGTCGTCGCCTCCGCCACTCCTTCGTTGAAAGCAGCATTAGTCTCCGACTGGAGCTTGGCTTCGGCTTCCTCTTTCTATTTCTCGAGCTCGGCCGCCCTCTTCCTCAGCACCTCGATTTCGGCTTTCGTTGCCTTGAGCTCGGTCCTGAGGCCGCAGATTGTCTCCTCCCACTCATCGGCCTTTTTGCTGCTCCTTTCCAAAGCTGTCTTGAGGTCCTTATTCTCCGTCTCCATCCTCGAGACCTTGGCGCTCCTCTACTGGACCCTTCCAATGAGACTTGGCATTTCTACACTATCTGTAGAAGAAACAGACATCCGAAAATAATAACCGAGATCAGATACTTAGTAAAATTTGTGGAAAGCTAAACTCACTGAGATGGCCGATTGCATTGTCGACGCCAGCAATCGTACCCATCCATGGAGAATCCAATTACTGAGTTGGAAGAGTATGATGCCCCCTGTGTAGTTTCATTTCTATAATGAGGTGGCATGAAATCACCAAGGGTGAATTTTCTTACCGCCTTTGAAGTCATGGATTCTTCCGTTGCCCCCAATGAAGCAGTGGAAGAGGTCTCTGCCTTTTCAGGGACTTTTTGCTTTGATTGAGCTTTCTCTTGCTGTTTGAGCTTGTGGAGTTATTTCTTGGCTTGCCTTCGCTGTTAAGCGGTAGGCTTTGTTTTGACGATCTCCCAATTTTCATCTTTTTGGAGATCAGGATGCACCCATATGGGTTATCCGTCTGATGCTGGATAAGGAACCAACTCTTGGGATGTCTGAGTCATTTTTATCACCTTGAAGGAAGTAGTGATCTTTTCCTTTGGTGACTTGGAAGTTTGTCCATATAACACCATGTTGACGGAGGCAGACCCATAGTTTTTGTCAAAGGTAATGACTCCATTTTTCCACATCTCGTTGATCTTCTCTCTCACAATGAAGCATTGATTGAGAGGATGCGAGACCATCTGGTGGTATGGACAATACCGTGGTGAAAGTCCGGGATCCTAACCCTAAAGGGGGGGGTGAATAGGGTGAGCTACAAGATAGTGACCAATTAAGACAAATTTTAATATCTTTAAAATTAACTAGCCACTAGTGATGATAAACAAACAAAATGCGGAAGCTAACAAAAGCAATCACCACAAGCATACACCATCACACAAAGATTTATAGTGGTTCGACCTCATTGCCTACATCCACTACCGGCTTGTGATCCAATACCCCACCGAATTTCCACTATTTATGCTTTTAAAAAAGGCTAAGCAATAACCTTTACAACAATGTTTTTGAAAGTGCAGGCTAGGGCCAATGACTAAGTCCTAGAGGGGGGGGGGGGGTGAATAGGACTAGGGGTAATCAATTACTAATTTTAAACATTTTAAGGCGATTTTTAAAATAACGAGAACAAAAAACAGAACAAACACAATAAAGAGAATGACTCAAGTGGAATATGTGTTCATCAAGGCAGTACTTAAACAACAAAGAAGAGATGCAATTAGATGTAAGTTGATAAGCACAAGTGTGTGTGTGTCTATTGAGCTTAGTGATGAAATATCATACACAACAATTTCCACAATATATATAGAAATGTAAATCATTCCATAAAGAATAGACACAGGAAAATTATAGTGGTTCGGTCACATAGACCTACATCCACTCTCAAAGGTCACACAGTCCCTTGGTTCCATTAAGAAGAATCAAACTACACAAGTACTGATTCAACTTCAGTTTTGTTATCGATGTTCGATCACTCAAATCTACTCCTCCTCACACAATTACAAGGTGATTTAGTCACACAGATCTGAATCACCATCACAGATTGTAGAAGTTTAAAGAAGGGTGAACACTTGCCTTTGATGAAGTTGGAAAGAGTTCTAAAGAGCTTTGACAGTAGTCGAAGCTTTCACCTCTTGACGACGCCTTGGAGTTGAGAAGGAAGCTTCCATAGTGTAGCACAACCAAGGTTCAGAGGTCTGGTCTTCTAGGATAATAAGGATATGACTTTCATACAATAAGGGATCCTAGACAAGCTCTTCTCACACAACACACTCATCTTGGAGCTAATGAGGCTCCTGGATTTTCCTAAATCTAGCACATGAGTGTTTGAAAGAAGATTTGAGAGCTTAGGTTTGTTGGGAAGAAAATAGCATACAAAGCTCTTCATGAAAAGTCCTCACAGAAAAGAGAAACAAGCTTCAGTTTTATAGAAAATAATCCAACGGCTATATTGGCGGCTAGCCCCCCCAGAATGACGGCTAACCCCTTTTCAATTTCAGAGAGATAACGGTCAAAAATTTCAAATAAGGTTGGCTCACGGTTAGCCGCAGGTAGTCTTGGAGGCTAGCCGTGAAGCAACCGCTGGGGTGACCGTAAGGTGGTTCATAAATCACTTGCTCTCTGGAAAACAAACCATAACTCACGGTTGCACAGCGGTTAGCCTCTAGCTGACCGAACTCCAACCTGATGAAAAATTAGCTCTTTGGAAAACAAACCGCGAGTCTGGCGGTTAGCAGCCCTTTGCAAAGGGGCTAGCCGCCAGGTGACCATAAGGTCACCGAACCCTTTTGAGAAAGACTATTTAAGCTTAGAGAGAGAGACAGAGAGAGAGAGAGAGAAAATAAAATTTAAAACTCAACTTTTTCCAGGGTTCTAAGGTTTTGGTCTGGGTATAAAATACCTGAAAAGGTTGTCATAACACAAGTGGAGACCTTCTTTGATGAATCCGGACTTTCCAACAGCTTGATAAACCCTCTGAATTAGATTTTCCTTGAGGCACTTTGGGAGGCAAGGTCTTCGGAACACATTGGCACGGAATTGACAAAACAAACTCAGTGGTCACAGACATGTGACACTAACAATCTCCCCCTTTGTCAATTTCGTGACAAAACCATTTAGCTAATACAAGATTACAAGAGATATCCAATAAATCCCAAAGAACAACCATACACTAAGTACATGACCTTTTACAACTGAAAAACAAATACAAGAACAAAAAGGAATCAAGACTAGTACACATAGCTCTTCATATGAGATAGAGAGGATGATCCTGTAGAATCACAACACTAACAGACATAGATTAAAAGCATGGGAAATGGAGATAGATTCTCCCCCTGAGATAAATCCTCCCCCTCAATTTGTACCTGTAAACTTAAACCTCACTCCCCCCTTTTGTCACAAATTGATAAAGAGAAAATAACCATGGATGTATAAAAGACAGACAATAATGCAATAGAGAATAGATCATAAAAGTATAAAAGCATTTAATCCATAGAAACATCCATTTTTAAGATAGAGTGAACATCCATAGACAGTAAACATAATAAGTTTTTCAAAAAAAGAAAACAGAGGAGGGGCAGCCACAAGGCAAAACAACACCACCAAAATGAGTACAACCAATAAAAACACATGTGGCTAAGAATCCCCAAAAGAGCTAATCAGATGGAGGTGAAGGAGATGGAGGCATGATAGAAGCATCTTGGGTACGGCAAGCCTTTGACAATCCACTGAGATGTTTGAGAGTCTTCTGTAGAAGCTTTTCAGTTTTGGACTGATGGCGCTCGATAGCATCCAACCGTTCTGCAACACTCCTGGGAACAGAAGAAGGAGGAGCCTGGCGATGTGAAGAAAAAGGAGCGAGCCCTATAGGGTCCTGCTGTTGTGGAGCTAAAGGGACTTGGTGTTGAGGATGTGGAATCTCTGCATGAGGGGGTACATCCCCTGCTTCTTCATTTGGAAAGAGATTCATCTGAATAAGATTTGCATTGCTAAAAGGTGCATGGGAAATAGGAGTCTCATTTGGGCAGAGAACACCAAGAGAACGAGCTATTTGAGAAATGAGGAAGCCAAAGGGGACCGCTGTCTTAGAGGCATTGGACAGGTGAAAGCGAACAATGGCTCTACAGATAAGAGAACGGAGACACATTTGTACACCTGTAACCACTTTGGAAAGGACATTTACTATATAAGTAGTTAATTCAGTCATATTTCCTTTACGAGGATAAACATTAAAAGTAAAGAGGTGGTGCAACAACCTGTATTTTGGAATCAAGGCTCCTAAAGGAAGGAAGTTCTTGTGATCCCATGGAGTAGGATGACCGCAGAGAACTAGAGTAGCTTGAGCCTTTTCAGTTTCAGTAAGAGTATCAGAAACCATGGATAGGCCATCAGGTTTCACGGGAATGTTCATGATTGATGAGATAAGATCTGGGTCAATTGTAACTTCTTTGTTTCGAAGGGCAATAGTCAAGGAGCAGGAGTCAACTGAGCATACTGCACCAGTGATTGAAGCATACATGCCAAAAACAAGAGAAGGATTGGCTTTGTCCCCCCAGTCTAAGATGTTGTCCCATCCAATCTGAGCAAGAATGACTGCTGTCTCATGGGGATTTACTACATTGCACAAAGTGCGTTTTTCAACAATAACTGATCTAGATTTCAAAGCAGCCATCATTTTGGCATTGGTTTTGAGAACAGCAGAGCCCGGCTGTGGTGGAGGAGAAGAAGGAGGGGTAAGAGAAGGTGAGGTGGACTGAGAGGGTGAAGGAGATCTTTCTCTACAAGAAGAAGAGGCAGGAGTAGATCGTCCTCGTTTAGCAGGGCGGTTCACAGCTGTTTTCATTCGAGGAGGCATTTCTACAAACACTTAGAGTGCACAAGAAAAGACTAGGAAGAAGAAAACATAACACAGATGCAAAAGGGCACGATTTAGAAGATACAAGGAAGAGAGAATGATAGGACAATTAGTAACAGGTAATAAAGAAACCAATGGAAGAGAGAAATGGAAGAGGTTGGAAAGCCCTAAGAGAGGAAGAAAGGAAAACACAAAATGAAAACAAAATAAAACGCATTGTTAATAAAAAGAGAAAATAAAATTTAAAGGACTGAAATGAAGAGAAAAAGAGAGAAGATACCTTGAGGGAAGAGAGGAGAAGGCCAGGGAACCAAATGGGAACCAGCGACGAAGAGAACCAAATGGGAGAGAAGATGGAGACAAGCAACGGAAGAAAGGGAAAAAGAAATAAAACCCACTTAAGGGCGCATGCTCGTGCAGGTGGTTAGCCGCCAAGAATGGCACGGCTAGCCGTTTTCTTTTTTTTTTTTTTCTTTTTTTTGTGTGCTAAAGAAAAGAACTACTAAACTAGGAACAAACAAGCAAGAAGAGATCATCATCCAATGTCACAAACACCAAGGGATTTTTGCATATTTTCAAATTTGGAAACATCCAAGGGTTTTGTTAAAATGTCTGCTAGTTGTTTTTTTGTAGGAATGTGCTCCAAAACTATGACTCCTTCTTCAACCAATTCTCTCATAAAATGATGTCTACTATCGATATGTTTGGTTCTAAAGTATTGGATGGGATTTTTGGAGATATTGATAGCACTAGTGTTATCACAGTACAAGTTCATGCTACACTGTTTAATACCATAGTCTTTGAGCATTTGTCTCATCCACAGCATTTGAGTACAACCACTACCAGCTGCTATATATTCTGCTTCAACTGTGGATAAGGAGATGGATGATTGTTTCTTGCTGTGCCATGCAACAAGACAGTTTCCTAGGTAAAAACACCCACCGCTTGTAGATTTTCTATCATCCACATTTCCAGCCCAATCGGCATCTGAGTATCCAGCAATGTAGGTAGATGAGTCATATGGATACCATAAGCCATATCCTGAAGTCCCTGAAACATATCTAATGATTCTTTTAATAGCTTTCAAATGAATTTCTTTGGGATCGGATTGATATCTGGCGCAAGCTTCTACACTGAATGCAATATCAGGTCTACTGGCTGTAAGATATAATAAGCTGCCTATCATGCTCCTATACAGACTAGAATCAACACTCTTACCACTTGACTCCCTAGATAATTTGAGTGTTGTGCTCATGGGTGTGTTCATGTGCTTGGCTGAATCTAATCCAAACCTTTTGATTAATTCTTTAGCATATTTGGTTTGGGAAATAAACATTCCATCAGACAATTGTTTAACTTGTAATCCTAGAAAGAAATTAAGTTCACCAACTATGCTCATTTCAAATTCAGATTTCATAAGATTAGCAAACTTTTCTGTGAGATCATTACAAGTAGATCCAAACACTATATTATCAACATAAATTTGAGCAATCAGAATGTTATCATTGTTTGTTTGAATAAAGAGAGTTTTATCCACACTACCCCTTTCAAAGCTTTGATCAATTAAGAATTAAGTAAGCCTTTCATACCAAGCTCTAGGGGCTTGTTTGAGACCATAGAGAGCCTTTCTAAGATGATACACATGGTTAGGCTTCTTAGGGTCTTCAAACCCTTTGGGTTGCTCAACATAAGCTTTTTCTTCCAAAATACCATTTAGAAAAGCACTTTTGACATCCATTTGGTATAGTTTAAATTTTAAAGAACAAGCAATGGCAAGAAGGATTCTAATGGATTCAAGTCTAGCAACGGGAGCCAAAGTTTCTTCAAAATCTATTCCTTCAATTTGAGAGTACCCTTGAGCAACAAGCCTGGCCTTGTTTCTTACAATGATACCATTTTCATCAAGTTTATTTTTGTAAATCCACTTGGTACCTACAATATTTTTATCATCAGGTCTAAGCACTAGATCCCAAACTTCATTTCTAGCAAATTGATTTAACTCTTCTTGCATGGCATTTATCCAATTATCATCAGAAAAAGCTTCATCAACATTTTTAGGTTCAAAAGTAGAAGTAAAGCAAAGATAGCTAACAATGTTTTTTAATTATCTTCTAGTCTTGACACCAGCCAAAAGATCTCCCAGAATTTGGTCCATAGAATGATGTTTCACATTTACCAAATCCTTAGAGATTGGAGACTCATCCAGATTTTCAGTTGGGACATTTATCTCATCATTATCAGGGTTTTCTTGATGACTGAAATCATTTAGTTTGTCATCAATGACTACATTTATGGATTCTTGTATGGCTCTAGTGTTTATATTCAACACTATGTAGGCACGACTGTTTTGAGAATAGCTAATGAAGATGCCTTCATCACTTTTAGAATCAAATTTGCTCAAGTGTTCTCTGTCCTTGAGTATATAACACTTGCTACCAAAATTTTTAAAGTAGCTAATGTTAGGCCTTTTCTCATGCCATAATTTATAAGCAGTTTTATCCAAGCCAGTTTTCAAGTATACCCTATTTATGATGTGACATACTGTACTAACTGCTTCAGCCCATAGATCTCTAGGAACATTCTTTCCATGAAGCATAACTGTGGCCATTTCTTGTAAGACTCGATTCTTTCTTTCAGTAATACCATTTTGTTGAGGAGTTTTAGGGGCAGAAAATTCATGGTGAATTCCATACTTATCACAATATTTTCCAAACTTAGTATTTTCAAATTCACCACCATGATCACTTCTTATTCGAGCAATTGCTCTTCCTTTTTCAACTTGGATCCTTTTCACAATCTTTTTAAATTCAGCATAAGCATCAGATTTCTCTCTTAGAAATGCAACCCAAGTGAATCTGGAATAATCATCAACAATAACAAGAAAGTATCTTTTGCCCCCCTTACTCTCTTTCTTTGTTGGACCAACCAGGTCCATATGGAGAAGCTCTACAGGTCTAGAGGTCTTTAGAGACTTGGTCTTTTTGTGAGAGTTTCTGATTTGTTTACCTTTTTGACATTCTCCACAGACTGTTTTTGACTCTTTGCTGATTTCTGGAAGACCCTTAACATATTTGTTCAATTTGGATAGGTCTCTAAAGTTCACATGTCCAAGTCTTCTATGCCATAGCTGAGCTTCATCAAGATGAGCAATGTGACAGGCTGAACTGGATGATTCTTTGTGGTTACTAATAACATAACAGTTGTCATTGGTTCTAAGACCTCTTAGAATAACCTTTCTATTTTTGGAGATCTCACAACTATGACTACTAAAGTTAACAACATGATCTTTATCACATATTTGAGAAATGCTTAGCAAGTTATGTTTCAAACCAACGACATATAAAACATTTTCAATAACAGGCATGTTGGGAACATTTAATGTACCCTTACCAACAACTTTAGCAACATTTCCATCACCAAAAGTGACAGTTCCACCCTCATATTCAATTAAAGATGAGAAATGTGCTCTATCCTCAGTCATGTGTCTAGAGCATCCACTATCTAGGTACCACAAGGATTGGTCAATAGCTTTAAGAGCTGTGTGAACTACTAGGCCTTTGTTCTTGGGAACCCATATGAATCTTTGGATGACAGGGATTTCACTAGGACCTTGAGATCTAGCTTTGTTAGGATTTTGTTGGTGAAAAGATTTCTTAGAGTAGTTTTTAGTTGATTTAACAGTTCTTGTATGATTATGGAATTGCAACTTTAGACGACCAATTTGTTTCATCAACACATTTAATTGTTGAGAGAATGAGTAATTGATGAAATTGTTTTGAAAAGATATTTTAGTCTGCTTATCTTTATGGGGGTTGACACAAGTTTTGGTGGACTGTCTTTTAATTTGTTTCATTTTGCACTCATACTTGTCATGTCCTTTGCTTCCACATGAATAACATGTAATTTCAGAATTGTTTTGACTACTAGAGGAAGCTTCTCCTTTCACAAACATAGTAGAGGCATTAGGATTAGGTTTGTCTTCTTTGTTGAATCCTAATCCAGTTTTGTCTCTATGATATTTTTCCATTTTAAAAAGTCATTCAAAATTTTCTTCTCCATGGGTAAATGAATATTCATACTTCTCTTTAAACCATTTCAGACGAGTGACTTCATCCCTTAATTGTGTGTTTACTTCTTTTAGAGTTTCAGCTTCTTTTTCATCTCTCTTGAACTTGAATAATTTTTCATTAGCAATTTGAAATTAAGAATTAACTTCTTTTAGTTCAATAGCTAAGATATTCTTTTCATCAGTTAAGTTTTCAATTTTGTCTTTTAAGACTTTGTTCTTGGATTTTTGTTTGCTCATGGCATCAATCAATTTGCAGCTTTCCTCATAAAGTCTATCATATGTAACTTGAGGATCGTCATCTTCTTTTTCATTATCTGAGCTGTCATAATTAGATTCAGATTCATTCCCAGATTTCTCAACATCAGTTGTTCCAGAATTTTCTGATATCTCAAGTGATGGATCACACACTGTTCTGGCCATTAGTATAGTGTAATTTTCTGTCTCATCTTTGTGTGATTCATCTGAGTCTGATTCAACTTCAGAAGAGTCATCCCATGTAGCCACAAGAGTCTTTTTCTTATCTTTCCTTTCCATTGGACACTCAGTTGATATGTGTCCAAACTTTTGATAGTTATAGCATTTTACATTTCTGGATTGATACTTAGAGGAGGAGGTGGCTTTGTTTTACTTTTATCAAATGGTTTCTCTTTTCTATTAAACCTTGAAGTCTTTTTCTTAAATTGTCTTAAGAATCTTTTAGTAAGTAAAGCAACATCTTCATCATCACTTTCATTTTCATTTCCTGATTCTTCTTTAGAAGGAGAAGGTTGAGAAGCCTTTAAAGCTATAGATTTCTTATCTTTGGATTTATTAGAAGCATTATTCAATTTCATCTCAAAGGTTCTAATGTTACCTGACAGTTCTTCTACTTTCATAGTTTCAGGGTCATTGTACTCTTCTATAGAAGTCACTTTGGGGTGAAATCTTTCAGGTAGAGACCTAAGGATTTTGCTACAAACTTTGTCTTCAGGGATTTGCTCACCAAGTGACCACATCTCATTAACGATTACCATTAACTTTGTTCGAAAATCATCAAACAATTCATCTTCTCTCATTCTTAGAGATTCGAATTGGGAAGTTAGCATTTGGAGCTTGGCTCTCTTAACAATGGTTGTTCCTTCATAATTTGTTTCCAACAACTCCTAAGCTTGTTTAGATGTGGTACATGTCATAATCTTTTTGAATTCTTCAGCATTCATGGCACAGGTTATGGCATTCAAAGCCTTAGCATCATAGTCTCTCAATATTTTTTGACTAGCTATCCACCTGGCCTTTGGAAGAGGCTTGACAGTGCCATCTTAAGCTGTGAAAGTAGGAGGAGTCCATCCATCCTCCACAGCATCCCACACTTCTCCACAAATGGATTTGAGAAACACAGTCATTCGGGCTTTCCAAAAGGCATAGTTAGTACCATCAAACAATGGAGGTTTGTTTACGGCACTACCTTCTGGATTAGACATTGGCACAATAGAAAAGGTGATAGATCAACTCCGGGTTGCAAAACCACAAGGGAGTAACCCACTCTGATACCAATTGAAAGTGCAGGCTACGACCAATGACTAAGTCCTAGAGGGGGGTGAATAGGACCAGGGGTAATCAATTACCAATTTTAAACTTTTTAAGGCGATTTTTAAAATAACCAGAACAAAGAACAGAACAAACACAATAAAGAGAATGACTCAAGTGGAATATGTGTTCATCAAGGCAGTACTTAAACAATAAAGAAGAGATACAATTAGATGTAAGTTGATAAGCACAAGTGTATGTGTCTGTTGAGCTTAGTGATGAAATATCATACACAACAATTTCCACAATATATATAGAAATGTAAATCATGCCATAAAGAATAGACACAGGAAAATTATAGTGGTTCGGTCACATAGACCTACATCCACTCTCAAAGGTCACACGGTCCCTTGGTTCCATTAAGAAGAATCAAACTACACAAGTACTGATTCAACTTCAGTTTTGTTATCGAGGTTCAATCACTCAAATCTACTCCTCCTCACACAATTACAAGGTGATTTAGTCACACAGATCTGAATCACCATCACAGATTGTAGAAGTTTAAAGTAGGGTGAACACTTGCCTTTGATGAAGTTGGAAAGAGTTCTAAAGAGCTTTGACAGTAGTCGAAGCTTTCACCTCTTGACGACGCCTTGGAGTTGAGAAGGAAGCTTCCATAGTGTAGCACAACCAAGGTTCAGAGGTCTGGTCTTCTAGGATAATAAGGATATGGCTTTCATACAATAAGGGATCCTAGACAAGCTCTTCTCACACAATACACTCATCTTGGAGCTAATGAGGCTCCTGGATTTTCCTAAATCTAGCACATGAGTGTTTGGAAGAAGATTTGAGAGCTTAGGTTTGTTGGGAAGAAAATAGCATACAAAGCTCTTCACGAAAAGTCCTCACAAAAGAGAGAAATAAGCTTCAGTTTTATAGAAAATAATCCAACGGCTATATTGGCGGCTAGCCCCCCCAGAATGACGGCTGGCCCTTTTCAATTTCAGAGAGATAACGGTCAGAAATTTCAAATAAGGTTGGCTCACGGTTAGCCGCAGGTAGTCTTGGAGGCTAGCCGTGAAGCAACCGCTGGGGTGACCGTAAGGTGGTTCATAAATCAAGTGCTCTCTGGAAAACAAACCGTAACTCACGGTTGCACTGCGGTTAGCCGCTGGAGTACACGTCGGTTTGCCTCTAGCTGACCAAACTCCAACCTGATGAAAAATTAGCTCTCTGGAAAACAAACCGCTAGTCTGGCAGTTAGCCGCCCTTTGCAAGGGGGCTAGCCTTACGGTCACCGAACCCTTTTAAGAAAGACTATTTAAGCTGAGAGAGAGAGATAGAAAACAAAATTTAAAACTAAACTTTTTCCAGGGTTCTAAGGTTTTGGTCTGAGTATAAAATACCTAAAAAGGTCGTCATAACACAAGTGGAGACTTTCTTTGATGAATCCAGACTTTCCAACAGCTTGATAAACCCTCTGAATTAGATCTTCCTTGAGGCACTTTGGGAGGCAAGGTCTTCAGAACACATTGGCACAAAATTGACAAAACAAACTCAGTGGTCACAGACATGTGACACTAATAGTTTTTTAGGGTAAACAACAACCTATCAATGTGCTTTTCTAGGCTAAGCAATAACCTTTACAAGATGCTTTTCCAAGGCTAAGCAATAACCTCTACAATGTGTTTTTCTTGGGCTAAGCAATAACCTTTACAATAAAAAAGATTTCTCTCAAAGAAGTGTCTACACAAACACTCAAAGAAATACAATTTAAGCTCAATACAATTGCCTCTTAAATAGGCTGATATGAAAGTTTAAAAGTAGATACAAACATACACAAACAATTAGTAAAGGTGTGTGTTCAAAGTGTATGAATGTTTGTTTCAATCAATTTCTAAAATGAAACTCTTAAATGAATGCTTGATGCATTTGAAAATCTAAGCTCAGAAAATGATGATTGAAGTTATAAGCTAATCACATGAAAAGTTCAAACAACTTGAAAGAATATACTACAAAGTTGTAAGAAGTTTAAAGACTAAAAACACATGTGATTGAGACAAGAATGTTTGCAAAACAATCTAATATGCCAAAGTGATATGGTGTTTGCAAAACATCTCAATTAAAGCTAGAAATCATGTAAATATGAAATTACAAAGAATTAAACATGCATGGTTTTTAAATGGAATGGAAATCAAGATTAACTTGATAGATATACCTTTTAAATCTCAAACATTTTGATTTCCAATAGCCCTCTAGCTTTCTCAGCTTATTTCTCTTCTTTAGGCTTCAATATGGTTTAAAAGTTTCACTCAACAAGCCTTCTGAAAGAAGGGAATGAAATGGACTTTTATACAAAAAAACAGTCCAACGGCTAGTTGGCCCGCTCGACCCCATGACCCCCGGGTCGACCTGGATAGGGCTTGGTCGACGGGGTGATCTGGCCAAAAGCCCAACGGTTAGTTGGCTCGGTCGACCGGGTCAGTCGACCGGGTCAACTGGCCTGGGATGAGTTCCTGCAGATTTTTCAATTTTCTAAAGATGAAATTTGGAACTCAAGGCCAATGAGATTTAAGCATAATAATATGATTCTAAAAATGAGGAATGTATGTGAATCACAAACCTAGATTCTTAACTTGATTTTCCAAAAATATGCATGAAGAAATAGGTTTTTAAATGTGTATTTAAGTTCTAAAACAAGCATGAATAAATCATTTGAAAATCAAATGCAAATGCAAGCTAGAAACTTAGATTCCAAAGTCAAAACTAAGATGCATGAGTGTGTGATCATTTGACAATGAAAGTGATCATGAATCCATCAAATTAGCAACAAACAAAAACCTAACAATCTCCCCTTTTGCAATTTGATGGCAACTAAAATGATCACAACACTTCTAGGACTTTAGCTATTCTGAACGGTTCTGTTCTTGAAATCTCTTGAATGTAGCTTCGACCAAATGACCGATTCGTCGTGAGCATTAACTTAATCTTTTCAAGATTTCTCCCCCTTGGTTAGAGCTCTCCCTTGCTCTTCGCATTCAAGTGATCTTCCTCGTTAGTTCTTGAAACAGATCTTCCCCTTAGTTAGATCTGTTCTTCTCTCCCCCTTTGTTTGATCTTCTCTGTGTCTGATCTTCTGATCTTCTGTCAGATCTTCTAATCGTCTCTCCCCCTTTGTCATCAGATAGATCTGTTCTTTTTCTCCCCCTTTGACATCGAATTGCAAAGGAACCTGTATACATGAGAAAACAAATACCTTTTAGTAACACCTGTTACCAAATGAGATTGAAAATGTAATGTGGAACAGGTTATCATGTATATTGATTTGTCTATGCATTGTTTGAATGAAGCTAAGACTACAAATATGAATTGATTTAACAATATAAAGCTTCAAAGCATCATAAACATTCATAAAGAGAAATATAACAAGAAGATAAGAGATGAACAAGTGAAACTGTAATTTCATTGATTTAACAATAGAAGTTCAGTACAGAAAACACTAATTACTCGACCAATACAAAAAAAATCAAAAGATCATGGTCAGTAATCAAAAAACATCATGTCAGTTGATAGATAAAGAATACATCAAGTGAAAATCAATCTATCACTACCCATCACTACCCCCCACAAAAAGTGAAAAGCCCTCTTATGGTCTAAGATGAATCTGAAGGAGACGGGGGCATCACATCATCATGTCGTCTGTAGCTTTTGGAGATGTTCGAGAGGTACTTCAAGGTTTTATTCATCTTCCCTGAAACCTCTTGCCTAAACTCCTGAAACTCAGTGCACATGGTAGCAACTACTTGCTCCACAAACGTCATGCGTTCCTCCATGGTACGTTGATGAGGGGGCTGGGGCTAACGAGGCTGATGCTCTGGCTGAACATGCTGGGGCTGCTGCTAATCTGCAATCTCTGTTTCTACATCCTCAATTTCAGCATCTCTTTCTTGTTGGAAGTAGGTGGGCCTCTAGGATAGGTTTCAAAAACTTTTAACCCACTTGATGCAAGGATCAACTATCCAGAAGGCTATAAAACCCAATTCAAGATGCAATCCCTCAAACTCATAAATCATGTACAGCAATATAACCTATCTAAAAGATAGAAACAACACCTAAACATGCAACCACGAAATCTACAACATATAAGGAAGTAGATTATACCTTTGGAGCTTAGTAGTGTTCTAATGGAGAAGTTGTGTCTTTCTTTGATGATGAAACTCTTTCACTAATCAAATCAGAATCCCTAAGACCTTTTGATCTTCCACGCTATGACCCGTATCAGATTCTCTTTGCTCAAGAAGATGGGTGGGATCGCCAATAGAAAGCTCTTAAGGAAACTAGAAGAGAACTAGAAGAGAACTAGAAGAGGGAAGAGGGAAAGAGATGCAACACTTGCACTCAATAAAGGGGCTGGGCATGAATCCTTAGGTAGGGATATGCTTGGGGATGTCCACCTTTATTCTCTCTTATTTACAACCTTAGAGCAACCTCTTCTTTGTTATCTAATTGAAATAGAAGTCTTACTTCTCTAACAATTAGTAACTCTCTTCTTTCTAATTTAAATAGAAGTCTCACTTCCATTATAATTAGTAACTTTCTCTTTTCTAATTAAAATAGAAGTCTCACTTCCATTAATAATTAGTAACTTACTATTACCACTATTAGAAGTCTCACTTCAAATAGAAATAGTAACCTTCCAATTCCTTCCTATTAGAGTTCAAGTAGAATTAGTATCTTTCTAATAATTTAGACTAGTGTGGGGACCACTAGGGGTTCCTTAGAAAGCTGGCTCCAACTGGGACATGCGACCCCACATCTCATGTGCAAGCCGGGCCCACAGTTAATTGCAAATAACTGCACTATATAAATGCAATTGAACTCCAGTCTTAGGAATAAATTACATAGAAGACCCTAAACTTCCTTATTACCACAAGTAGGCCCCTCCATCTATATCCATTGATCAATTGGACCTGTCCACCAAATTAGATCCATATCTAATTATGCTTGAGCCCCAATTAATTATAATGATCATTTGGTACCGATCCAATTAACTCTTAATTGAAATGGGTGCGCACTTACCAATGATAAATCCATTAATTGTCACAAGGGGATATTAAAGATAAATTCCATCTTAATCATTGAATGTTCCCACAGCTCTACTACCACGTACCCAAATCACCGAGGTGCTGACCTACAATCCTCACTCATTAGTGACTCAAAGCAAATGAATAGACAGAAACTTGAGTTCATTAATGTCTCAGGATTATGAGCCTATTGCTAGGGAATTATGATGACAGACCTTAAAGTAAAGACATTGTACATAAGGTGCTTCTGATGGTCCTTCAATACATCCAATGTACAAGCACCATGATCCAAGAATCTTACATTCCGATGATCGAGATAAATCATACTATCTCATAGTCATCAAAGTGCTGCAACCTTGTCAGATGAGATGCCCAATCTCATCACTGGTTGTGAAGATATTTAAGTATAAGATTTGTAATGAATGTCTCCTGTATGTGGATCTCATCCATACACATGTATTACATCGAGTATACTTGTGGACTCTGGTTCATCTCATGAACCATTATGTCATTCGTATTAGTTATGTGCAAACAAGTAATAAAACACCATTCATCTCATGAAAGGAAAGCAATAATATATATTGATAAATAAAGAAATTAATCAATTTATCACATCATATACTGGTATTGAGACCATAAAACTAACAATCTCCCACTTGGGCTCAATGCCAGTCAAGGTTGCATCTCATGCACATCCTATCTACTTACTGCTCAAAGACTTTGGTAGTCAAAGGCTTAGTAAAGGGATCTCCCAGATTGTCTGCAGAGTCTATCTGGGTGATAGCAGTATCATCTCTCTGCACAATCTCTCTAACCATGTGTTACTACCTCTGTACATGCTTTTGGCTCCTGGGTTCTTTGGACTTATCGACTGCCCTGCTGTTATCACAGTAAACTGTGAGCGACTGTCCTGCCAAAATCAGCACTCCAAGTTCCATAAGGGCCCGTTTGGTAATTTACTTTAAAAATAAAGTGGAGTGAAGTGAAATGAAAAGAATGAATAAAATATAAGTGAGTTATGATGATATTTTGTTTTTAGTTGTTTGTGATGGAATATTTTTGACTTTTTGTATGGGGAAATGAAGATTTTTGTCTTTTAGTGAATAAATGTAGTTGTTTTTTTACTTTTTTTGGAAAAGATGGAGGAGTTTTGGTAAAAAGTGCTTTTGATGGGATGTTTAACTTGACTTGACTTCACTTGACTATATTAGTAAAATTACCAAACGGGCCCTAAGAAATCTTTTGAGCCAATCTGCCTTTTTTGCTGTTTCTCAAGCAGCTACAGCATAAACACATACACAGAAGTTAATTTCTTGGAATCCTTATCTGACTAGAAGTCAGTATCTAGTAACCGACTGGAATCAACTCATTACTGCCGTAAATCAACATTTGATATTTAGTCCTTCTCAAGGATTTGAGAACACATCTTATAGTAGTCCAATGGTTAGGACCTGGGTTAGACTGATATCTGCTGACTAAGCCCACTGCATGACAGATATCCGGTCTAGTATATAGCATAGCATAGCATACATGAGGCTACCAACAGCGGAAGCGTAAGATATCGACCTCATCTGCTCCTTTTCCTCAGGTGTCTTGGGACACTGATCCTTGGGAAGGTGCACTCCATGCCTGAAAGGTGAAATACCCTTCTTGGAGTCTTGCATAGCGAACCGTACCAGCACCTTATCTATGTACGCATATTGGGATAAGCCTATCATCCTATTTATCCGGTCTCAATGGAGTTTGATCCCTAGGATGTGGCTGGTTTCTCCCAAGTCCTTCATATCAAAAGTCTTAGCCAACTAAAGTTTTTACTGTTGACAACATCCATATATCACTCGCTAGGAGAAGGATGTCGTCGACCAGAAAAATTACCCTACCCCCTTCACTTTTCATGTACACTCATGACTCATCCGGATTTTTACAAAATCAAATGACTTGATTGCTTAGTCAAAACGAATGTTCTAGGTTCGGGATGCCTGCTTCAGTCCATAAATGGACTTCTGCATCTTGCAAACTCTTTGCTCTTGGTTGTTTAGCTATAAAACCATCTAGCTGCATCATATAGATGTCTTCGTCAAGATGGTTGTTGAGAAACGTCGTCTTGACATTCATTTGCCTAATCTCGTAATCGAGATGAGCCGCAATGGATAAGAGTATCCGGATGGTCTTGAGCATGGCTTCATCATAGTTACAGGGATATTGTTCCAGTTCTTCCGAGATTGCCTCGTAAGACTCTCCCAAGAATCAGAACCTGTCAGGGCTTTTGACAATGCTCCAACTACGACAAGGCACTGGTGTAATTACCGGGTTAGGTATGGGTGAATTTTCTTCAAGTTCGGTCATATTTGGATTTGAGTTTGATCTCTTTCTAATTTTCTTCCAAGATAACATTTTCTAAAGATTTTCGGTCAATCATATAATCTTCCTCCAGAAAAAACGCATTGGTGCTGATAAGCACTTTTTACTCTCTCTGGGATTATAGAATAACCAACCTTTAGTTCCTTTGGGATATTCTATAAAAGTGTATACTTCCGACTTCGATTCCGATTTATCCGTCTTGACCTTCAGCACGAGTGCTGGATAACCCTTATGTTGTAGACTAGGCTTTCGCCCGGACCACAATTTCTGGGGAATCTTAGGTACATATTTAAATGGAACGAGGTTTAGTATATACTTTGCAGTTTCCAAAACATATCCCTATAGGTAACCCTGAGAAAATCAACATAGACCTGATCATATCTAAAAGAGTCTGGTTCCTTCTTTCTGCTACTTCGTTCTGTTGAGGCATACCAGGTGCAGACAATTGGGATAGAATCCCATTTTCTGATAAGTATCCCATAAAATCAGCGGAGAGATATTCTCTTCCTCAATTTCATCGAAGAGTATTGATACTTTTACCTAAATGCTTTTCCGCTTCCGCTCGAAACTCTTTGAACTTTTCAGAAGTCTCAGACTTGCGGTGCATAAGGTATATGTATTCATGTCTTGAGTCATCATCGGTGAAAGTGATGAAGTACTCATATCAATCTCTCGCTCTAATATTTATGGGTCCATGCACATCAGTATACACTAATTCCAATAAATCTTTGGCCCTACTGCCCTTTGAGAAAATGGGTCTTTTGGTCATTTTACTTTCCACATAGGACTCGCAGACAGGCATTGATTCTACCACCAATGAAGGTAAGATACTATCTTTCACTAGCCTGTCAATCCTGTTTAGGTTTATATGACCTAGCCTCAGGTGCCAAAGTTTTGTTGGATTAGATGAAAGTGACTACCTCTTTAAAGATGGTCTATTATTAATGTCAGTGTCGTGTATCTCATACATTGTGGGAGGTAACAAATAAATGCCATTGATTACCTTGTCAGAATACATAAAAGTACCGTATCTCTTTATGACAATTTCAATACCAAAAGTAATAGAATAACTTTTATTCACCATACTAGAAACTGAAAATTAGATTCCGTCTAAAAGATGGTACATATAATGTATCTGACAAAATCAACTTAATATATGAAAATAACAAATTTACTACTCCCACTGACACTGCTTCTGCCTTGGTTTTCGATCCGAGGTTAACAATGATTTCTCCAGCACTAATCCTCCTGTTTACCTGTAACTCCTGCAACGTATTACATATGTGATTAGTTGCACCGGAGTTAACATACTAGGATTCTGAAGTACCAGTTGCAAAACTAACTTCAGAAACAAGTGACTCAATCATACCTTAGGTCCTTTCTTTAGATAGAAGATCTGGACAATTGATTTTCCAATGTCCTGTTATACCACAGTGGAAACACTTTCCCTTTACTCTCGTACTCTTAGCCTTGGCCATACCACCAGTAGAGCCATTCTCCACCTTAGGACCCTTGATGACTGATTTCTTTTTGCTATCTCGGTCTTTGCCTTTCGGCTTGGTCCTAGCAAATGACTTTTCTGTCATTAGGGAATTTTGCTCTTTCTTCAAGATTTCCTCAATCACTACTAGCTGGCGAGACAGCTCAGTTATGGTCATTTTTAATTTTTTTATAATAGATCTCGAAATGATTGAAAGAATCCAGTAGTGATTGAAGGATCATGTCGATCTGCGATTCTATATCAATCGTAGCACCCAGTACATCTAACTCATTTCGTGCGAAACTTATTTTCAACAAATGTTTTTGTACTAGGGTTCCCTCAGCCATCTTAGTGTTTATCTGCACCTTCATAATAGCTTGCCTAGCAGGTCTAACCTGGTCCGCAAACATCTCCTTTAAATTCGATATAATATCGTAAGCTGACTTATAAGGTTGATGTTGAAGTTGTAAAACACTAGACATGGATGCCTGTATAAAACATCTGGCCATCTCATTGTCTTTGGTCCACTTGGTGTAAAGGTCCTTTTCATACTGTGGTGCCTCAGGCTCAGGCTCAGGCTCAGGAGGGGAGGGTATGGTAATGACATATCTGGATCCTGAAGCTGTCAGGACAATATCCAGGGTCCTTTTCCAGTCTATAAAGTTGGATTCCATCAACTTATTCTGGTTGAGGATGGTCGCAAGTGGATTGAAAGTATTTGAATTCATGCTTGAAATACTGTAGCACATAACCATACATTCAATTAAAGAATATAAATGACATTAGGGTTTAGTATTCTACCAAATTTATATGGAATCCTCATAACCACTAAATTCAGAATACATCGGAATCCCAATCCCCGGGGTATGCCTCCTTTAGGAGTGCAAATACCACCTAGATTGGTGCGGATCAAAGTTGGTCAAAATTGGGATTAAGACTAACTATCCATGATCCCCATCATTCATTATTATCTAGGTATCTCATACCAAATAATGTATGACTCCCGATTAGCTTTGGTTTCTAAAATACGTGAGTCAAATCCTTGGGGATACTACATCATTATTTTAGTTAAGTGTGACCCACCAACTAACATTGCATGACAACCGTTGCGGGCAGCTCCTCCTTGGGGAGTGGGCCCCTGCCCCGTCTCACCAACACTATCCATAGGAGATCCATATCTAGTAACCAGACAAATACAAGCCCTCCGTGGGGAACAACCATTCTCAAGATGGCGCGAGGCTAATACTTTCCTTACAATGGACCAATGGTGGAAAACCATGGGGATTTCTAAATATAAATGCCCCGCTCCCTCTTAATATTTTGGAATTGAGGATTTTATTGTAAGGTATTAGGGCCCACATATATATATATATATATATATATGAACATCAAATCATCTCATGATATGATCAAAGATTGGTTCCAAGTCAAGTTATTTTAAGGAAAGTCCAGTTTCTTAAATTAGTGTTACCAATGTGTCCATCTCATGGGTCATCAACTCTAATTAGCATTGTTTCCAAAAATTAATTTGATTTGACCAATTTTAGTAACTTGTTATGTTTGGATCAGATTTGAAAATATTCTAAATCAAGCATTCATCCATAAATAAAAAGTGCTAAAATTAGAAACTAGTCCTCTCCTCCACATGGCCCTAGCGGAATAGACTTCTTGGACTTCTAGACTTTCCAAAACTTTGGAATACCTCAAACTCTTTGGGAAACTCCAAAGCACTTTTGGTAATCTTCAAACTCTTTGATTAAGAGTCCAACATCGCTTTCCTTCTTCGTCTCGGACATCGCCAAAATTTACAAATTTAGAAAATTACAAAAATTCCTATGCCTCAATAATGAGACTTACATGGTAATCTAAACATGGAAATAAAAAGGGCTATAGGGAAATTCATCATGCCTTGCCCTTTCACGGGAAACCAAGGAAACCATGATGCCCTTTACATTTAGCCTTAAATAAACCAATAACCATAAATAGAAAGCAAAAGACTTGTGGACCATATGGAGATGACATGATCATTTGCAAGTTAGTATCTCATACAACCATACAAATCACAAAAATAGGCTGCCAAACAATACTGGAAAAATAGGATGTAAAAGAAGACCCGAAACTGAAAAACCATGATGCCCTTTACATTTAGCCTTAAATAAACCAATAACCATAAATAGAAAGCAAAAGACTTGTAGACCATATGGAGATGACATGATCATTTGCAAGTTAGTATCTCATACAACCATACAAATCACAAAAATAGGCTGCCAAACAATACTGGAAAAATAAGATGTAAAAGAAGACCCGAAACTGAAAAATCTAGTTTCTGCAACATGCTGTGCAGTGTGCTCGGTCGACTGGCCAGAGGGATCGGTTGACCGACCTGCAGTCACCCGGTCGACCGAGCACGGGGCCAGGTCGACCGGACCGACGAAAACCTGCAACTTGGGTTTTCTGTTTCGTGTCCATTCTTCACCAAATCACTTCCAAAGTGTTCCAATGGCTTCCTACCATCCTTCCATCATTATTAAACCCTTTTGTGACTATCCAAACATGAATATACTATTAAACCAAGTAAATTCATCAAAAAATGATCCTTACATAGCCCTTGCTCTATCCTCTTCGCATCTCATGCAAAGATTAGAACAAGCTTACTGATCTAACATGATTAGAGATGAGGTATGGCTCTGATACCAATTGTAAAGGAACCTGTATACATGACAAAACAAATACCTTTCAGTAGCACCTGTTACCAAATGAGATTGAAAATGTAATGCGGAACAGGTTATCATATATATATATTGATTTGTCTATGCATTGTTTGAATGAAGCTAAGACTACAAATATGAATTGATTTAACAATATAAAGCTTCAAAGCACCATAAACATTCATCAAGAGAAATATAACAAGAAGATAAGAGATGAACAAGTGAAACTGTAATTTCATTGATTTAACAATAGAAGTTCAGTACAGAAAACACTAATTACTTGACCAATACAAAAAAAATCAAAAGATCATGGTCAGTAATAAAAAAACATCATGTCAGTTGATAGATAAAGAATACATCAAGTAAAAATCAATCTATCACTACCCATCACTACCCCCCACAAAAAGTGAAAAGCCCTCCTATGGTCTAAGATGAATCTGAAGGAGACGGGGGCATCACATCATCATGTCGTCTGCAGCTTTTGGAGATGTTCAAAAGGTACTTCAAGGTTTTATTCATCTTCCCTTAGACCTCTTGCCTAAACTCCTGAAACTCGGTGCGCATGGTAGCAACTACTTGCTCCACAGAAGTCATGCATTCCTCCATGGTACGCTGATGAGGGGGTTGGGGCTGACGAGGCTAATGCTCTGGCTGAACATGCTGGGGCTGCTGCTGATCTGTAATGTCTGTCTCTGCAGCCTCAATTTCAGCATCTCCTTCTGCAACGGGGTTTGCTCGTGGTGGTGGAGGTAGCTTCATTAAGAGAATGTTCGTTTTGTTGAAAATAATTGTGGATTCAGGTCTCTCAGAAGCAGGAGGGATCACACCAAAAGATCTGGCGATCTCGGTAATGAGAAACCCGAAGGGAGCAGCACAAGGCTGGGAGCTCGTGATAACCCGGATGATGTGGTGCATGATAATAGAAGGAAGGCACATAGGCACACCGGTAATCACATTGTGAAGAAGATTTGCCATGTATGGAGTTACTTCAATCCTGCTCCCTTTCCTAGGGTAAATGGAATGAGTGAAGATAATATGAATGATACGAAGGGAGGGAATCATGGAAGAAGCTTGAAGGCAATTCTTGACAGACCAAACTTCAGGTTTTCCACAAAGAGTTTGAGTCACACACTCTCTCTCATCAAGAGGTAGGACTTCTGAAATGAATCTTGGGCCATCAGACCTAGGGATGCCTAAGATGAAAGAAATCATGTCAATGGTGACCACCTCTTCACCATGAAGGAATCTAACAGTAAAGGAATTTGCAGTAGAGGCACAAATAGATTCATAGAGACCATGGACTGAGGAAGCATAAGTTTTGCCACTCCATATAAGGATGCTACCCCATCCAATAGCTTTAAGAATGGCAGGGACATTGTAGTCCACTAGGTCTTTGACAATGCACATCTTTTCAACAATTATCCTTTTGCTCCGGAAGGATTTAACAACTTAGGATGGAGAGGGAATGGGATTGAATCTAATCTCTGGAGGAGGTGCAGCTTCTGGAGAAGATGAGGGAGATCTATGAGATGAAGAAGCTTGTCCGGTTTTGGACTTTTTGCTATGCCTCTTAAAGGTTTGCTTAGTGCGAGCCATTGGAAGATTTCAAGGAGAGAGATGCTCTAGACAATGGACAAGAGTTGAAAATGGGCACAACAGCAGCTGAGTGAAAAATGAAGTGGTTTAGTCAATCTGTCAAACACTTGGAGTGCAGGATTTGGGGCTAATAATTTCACATATGAATGATGCCAAATGGGTGTGTTCAGATGACTATAGAAACTCCTTAAGGAAGGAGGAAGACACAACTCCACGAAATTGTACAAATGGTGTTCAAGATATCTATTCATCCACTTGCCTTGGGTCGAAGCTAGCAAATTGATCTCTTCTAATCACTCTCTAAGCTCAAATAATCAATCTACACAAAACCCCCAAATATAACCATTACAAACCCTAAAAGATCAAAACAATGAAATAGGAATAAAGAGCTTCCAAGAATGGAGATGGAGCTTCTCTAGGGTCACAAGAACACATATCTAGAACATGGAAATGATCACTTACTTGGAAGGTCCTCTAATGGCAAGAGTTATCTCAAAGAGAGAGCTTCAATGGTGATGGATTTCTCCTCCAAGAGTATCAATGGAGAGCTTGTAGGGAGAGGAAGAAGAAAATGGTCTCCATTTCTCTATTTGACAAGGGTTGGTGGTGGATTGAGGAGGAAGAAAGCAAGAAGAAGGAGGAGGAGAAGAAAATGAAGGTGAAGAGGGGAATGGGCTCCCTCTTTTATAGCAAATGAAGGTGGGTCCCACAACTTACATGGTTTGTCGGGCTAGAAACATGTTTCTCGGTGTCTCGGATGAATTCGACAAAGAAGGAAGAAATGATCGTCGAAATATCTAGTTTCCAAAAAGTATATATTTCACGGGTTTTGGAGATATTGAAAATAGTGTCCAGATTTTCGTGTAAAAAGACTGTTTTGCCCCTAACATTGGAAAAGTAGGGTTTCGGGCTTTCGAACGGGGACGAAGTAAATAAGAAAGTTGTAGAGATTAACAAGATAAGTAAAACGGGATGAAAACACTAATTATAAGAATCTCGAGTAATCCCCCAATCACAGGCAAAGTCACTAAAAGAACCCCCAAAGGGTCCCACTAATCACAAAGGCACTCCAAAACTCCTCAAACCATTATAAAAGCTATTCTAATCCCAACTTAACCAAAATCCACTAATCACACTTAGAACTAAAACACAACTTAATTATCGTTAATCGAGGTCACTTGGGTCGGGGTCTTACATCCTCCACCCCCTTAGGGCATTTGGTCTTCCAAATGAAACATACAACTCACCTTAGGTAGTAGATATGGATACTTCTTCTGGACTTGATCCCGTAGTTCCCACGTTGCTTCTTCCGGTCCATGGTTCTCCCAAAGCACTTTTACCCACTGAATTGTCCGTGTCATCAACTCTTGTTCCTTTGTATCGATGATCTGAACAGGCTTTTCTACATATGTAGCATCTTCTCGGATTTCCAAGGGTTCATGCCGGATTACATGTGAAGGATCGGAGACATTCTTCTTCAGCATAGATGCATGGAAAACGTTGTGTACGCCGGAGAGTTCAGGTGGTAAGGCTAATTGATAAGCCACTTCACCAATCTTGCTCACAATATCATATGGTCCAATGTATCTCCTCGATAACTTGCCTTTCTGCCCAAATCTCAAAGTTCTCCTAGTAGGTGACACCTTCAAGAAAGCCTTATCTCATTCTTTGAACTGTAAGTCCCTTCTGTGAGAGTCTGCATAGCTTTTCTGTCTACTCCGGGCTACTTTCAGACGTTCTTGGATCAACTTGACTTTGTCGCTGGTTTCACTCACTATAGCTGGTCCATGGAAACTGCGAACGCCTACTTCTTCCCAACAAACAGGTGTCCTACACCTTCTGCCATACAAAGCTTCGAAAGGCGCCATTCCAATGCTCGAATGGTAATTGTTGTTATAAGGAAACTCGAACAACAGCAAAGCTTCATCCCATTGAGTCTTGAAATCTAATACACAAGCACGGAGCATATCCTCAAGGGTCTGAATTGTTCTCTCTAACTGGCCATCTGTCTGAGGGTGATAAGCCGTGCTGAACTGTAGTTTCATACCCATGGATTCGTGCAATGTCTTCCAAAACCTCGAAATAAATCTGTTGTCCCTGTCAGATGTGATAGAAACTGGCTGTCCATGTCGGCTGACAATCTCATTGACGAACAACTCTGCCAAAGGTAACATGTGCATCTTCTTCCCTGTCCTCATAGGAATGAAATGAGCTGATTTGGTGAGTCTGTCTACAATGACCCATATCGCATTGTTGCCTCTGCTGGTCCTCGGTAATCCCGAAATAAAATCCATAGTAATGTGCTTCCATTTCCATTCCGGGATCTTTAGTGGCTGTAACAATCCTGGGGGCTTCTGATGCTCTACCTTTATCAACTGACAAGTCATATAATGGGAGACAAAAGCTGCAATCTCTCTCTTCATGTTATTCCACCAAAGTCTGCCCTTCAAGTTCTAATACATCTTGGTGCTGCCCGGATGGATGGAATACTTCGTACTGTGAGCTTCGGTCATGATATCATTCCTCAAATCTTCAATGTTAGGCACACATAGATGGTCACGGTAATACAAAACTCCATCCCCAAAACGAAAGTCGGGACGTTCTACTACATGCTTTGAAATCTTGGCCAACTCTGGATCTTGCAACTGACTATCTTTGATCTTCTGAATGAAGAAAGGCTCGGACACTGACATGTTCGCTAACAATACACCTTTCCTTAGTGGTTGTAGGTCTATACTCAACTCTTTAAATTGCTCAAAGATACAAGTGCCACTTACATTTGAAAGTCCTGGGATCCTAACCCCAAAGGGGGGGGGGGTGAATAGGGTGAGCTACAATATGTGACCAATTTAGACCAATTTTAATTTCTTTAAAATAAACTAGTCACAAGTGATGATTTACCAAACAAGATGCGGAAGCTAACAAAAGAAATCATCACAAGCATACACCATTACACAAAGATTTATAGTGGTTCGGCCTCAATGCCTACATCCACTACCGGCTTGTGATCCAATCACCCCACCGGATTTCCACTAACTATGCTTTTTAATAGGCTAAGCAATAACCTTTACAATGTTGTTTTTCTAGGCTAAACAACAACCTCTACAAGTTATTTTTCCAAGGCTAAGCAATAACCTTTACAATGTGCTTTTCTTAGGCTAAGCAATAACCCTTATAATAAAAAGATTTTCTCTCAATGTAGTGTCTACACAAACACTTTAAGAGATACAATTAAAGCTCAATTTATTTGCCTCTAAAATAGGCGGATATGAAAGTGAAAAACTAACTCACACAAACACTAAATGAATGCAAAGATGTATGCTCATGATGTGTGTGTGTGATAACTTCAATCAAGTTTAAAAAGTAAGCTCAATCAATATATGCTCAAAGCATTTAAAAGTTTAAGGCACATAAAAGATTTTGATTGAAGTGAAATGCAAATCACATGTATGGATACAAACTTGTTAATGATATGAAAATCAAAGGCTCACAAGTTGTATGAAATTAATTAGTTCTAAACATGTGATGCATGTGCAATGTTGTTTTCAAAACCAAATTAATTTAACTAAAGTTTAAATGAATGAAAACAACAAATAAAGATTCAACCAAGTAAAAGAATCATGCTATAAAAGAAAACAAAGATTTTGGCTAAGCATGATTAAGGAAGATTTTAAAACAACTTGGATTGAAATCAAAGTGAAGAATCCAATCTAACTTAGATCAAAGATAAAAAGAAGAATGGATTCAACACATCATAGTTATCATGCTAAAAATCATTTACCAATAATTTAAACAAAGCATATAACATATGATTAGTAAAAGTAAAGCTTACTTAGAGATTTAACTTCATTGATCCAAGCTTTAGCTTCACTAATGACCCCTTAGTCTCTCTTAGTTCATCCCCTTTTCTTTGTCTCAAAACACCTCAAGAGTGGCTCTTGGTTCCTCTCTTTTTCAACCACATTTCCAAAGGACTGAACTTGTATTTATACTCAAAAATTGAGTTCCTGCGTGTCCCCGGTGTGAGGCCCCACCCCTTTGTGGGCCCTCAACTTGATTTTTAATACTAATTAATAATATATACTAGCTAATTATACTAATTAGTGGGTTAGTAAGGGTAGTTATGTATATTTCCTAAGTTTTAGTTAGATTAGCCTAATTATGTTAATAATAGAGTTAATAGGGGGTCTTTTGCAATTTCTAGGTGAGTTAGTGAGTGGAGGACCTAGTTAGGTATTAGTGTTATCTATAGGGGGTATTCATTAAAGACTCTTCTAGAACTTTCCCCCAAAGACCTAAATGCCCTCTACCCTAACCCTAATCCTATACAAACTAGAAGGGCATTTCAGTTCTTAGCCTAAACCTCATCTTATAAATATTGCACATTTCCCCATACCATTCCTAGCTACTATTCATCTTCTTCATTTCCCCTCTCCTTCCTCTCTTCTAGACCTAAGTTCTGGGCTAGTTTTGTGTATGAGAAGACCCTAGGAGCTGGGATTTCTTCCTACTTTGGCTTGGTTCTTTCTCTCTCTCTCTACAATCTCTCATTTCAAACAAGGCAAGTGCAATACACTTATTTAACATAGAATGTATGTTTTTATTTCCTTTGATTCTGCAAATTTCAATTCAGTTAATATACATGTGTTAGATCTACATTTGAGCTTAGTTTTGATGGATTTTGGGCATTGATGGATGGGATTTACCCATTTGGAAGATCAATGGCCCATTTGGTGTTGGATGGTAGTACATTTAAGTGCTTTTATGTTTTATATTGATTTGGTGATGGTTGGGCGAGATTGGAGGAGTTTTAATGGAAAAATGGGTTGAAGGAGAAGAAACCCTGAAATCTGGGTTTTCTGCAGTTTGCGTGTGCCCGGTCGACCGACCAGCAGTCCGGTCGACCGAGCACACTGAAACTGGGAAAAACCCAGGACTCAGTTATTTTTCCTGCAGAAGTTGCAGTCCAGTGTGCGCGGTCGACCGAGCCCTGCTCCGGGTCGACCGAGCACACGGGACCTGCAGTGAAAATGCCTGAGAGCTGGGACATCATTTTTTTAGGGTTTCTGTGTATGCGGTCGACCTCTTAGGCCAGCAGGTCGACCGGACACACAGGAAATTTCCTGAGTACAAATTATGTCTTCTAGGCTTGACCTAGTTTTTCCAATGCACTCGGTCGACCGACCAGGCCAGGAGGTCGACCGAGCACACTGCATCAGGGTCGACCTGGGGGTCAACCCCCAGTGTACTCGGTCGACCGAGCCCTGTGCCAGGTCGACCGAGCACACTGAATTCAGTAATTTTCCAGTTTTCAGCATTCTGAAGATGTGATCATTTGTGGGGCCCATTGACCATCCAAATGGACCTCTATTGATGTGCCAAGCCCGAATCAACGGTGTGGCTCAACCTTGACTCGTGGGGACCACCAAGTAGGGTTTTGGTTGTTTAATCTACGATGATTCGATCTTTAAACATTGTTAATGATGCCCGTAACATCAGGAGCACCAAACACAGTATCCTTTGGCATCTGAGACTCCATTTAGAGATCAAATTACCTGAGATGGACCTGAACCTGAATGTGGTCCAATACCAAGGTTGGACTATTGTTATTTTCCCTATTGATTCTCATATTTGAAGTTCATACTTTACCTTTCTTATTACTGTCACTCTTAGATCCTTACTGTAGCTGATAGCTGTTAAATTAAATGGAAATGGATGACCTGAACTTAGGATATCTTAGAGGTGACCCGATGGTGCGATTAGGAGAACATTGACCCGTGTATGTGGCTAGGCTGGCCTTTATATGGCCTAAGTATGGAGGTGTTATACCCTTAGAATTGGAGAGGTGTATTGTATTAGACTTATAACTCATTTGGATGAGAATTAACTGGTTATCAGTGGAAATAGACTTGTTACCTCGTTTGGACTATTTTAGACCAGGCCATGTGTTGATGGGCCTTGGTATGGATCCAACGAGTGGGCTTAGACTTGGATTATAATCCATGGACTAATTGATATATGAACCTCTTAGAGACTTGGTTAGGACCTTGTTCGCGCAAGGCAAAGCCTAGACAGACACAGACCTTTAGAGTTTCCTCGAGTCGGCATAGACATTCACTCGGTTGACTTAAGCTCAGCCTTTGGACTGATCATCCCGGGTAAGAGCTATTTATGAGTGTTGAGTGAGCTATCATGATGAGCTATGTTTTAGACGGACGGTGCGATACCGAATCCAGTCTCCCCAAGTGATGAGTGTGGTGAGACTGTTGAGTGATTTGCGGGGTTAGTTATCCCCAGCACTGGTGAGATTCCCCGCCGCAATTGTGTTCAGTTTGGGAGGGCCGCGGCATAATATCCCGCGGTATCCAGCTCGTGTGAATGTGCGACATTGTATTAGACCAGATGCTATATATATTGTTCTGATTCTATATGTTTATCTTGCTCAACTGCCTAGATCATGTATCTTGATATTCCGTAGACTGTGTAACTGTCCCTACTTTCTTGATATATATGTCCTATGTTACTTGTATACTGTGACTTGCCAGATCTTTAGGTCTGACCCATCTTTGGTGCTTAGGTCTCGACCCCGAGTACGCGGACGATGCGCTCGCGCTCGTAGAGGCGCCTGTAACCGGAGATTACGGTTGGGGACCGGCCGACCCAGATGTCGAGCCGGAGGGTGGAGAGCCAGTGCCAGGGCTTTGAGAGTTTACCTTTGTTTGGGTTGTTGGAGCGATTTTGTAGTGAGCTAGGTAGCAGTTAAAATGTAATTAATCTTTGATCTTATCAGTTGATACTTTTAAACTAGACTGCAGTTCTGCTCTTATTTGATATATTATGATACCTATTGCTTCCGTTTTACTTCTTAAGCTTCCGTAATTTAACTGTTGTTATTAAATTGTTCAAAAGTTTTAAATTGGACCTCACTGCGGACCTACGATCTTGGAAGTTCTCGGATTTTCCGGGAAGTAGCTCGCCAACTTCGGATATTCTGACGACTTTATCGGTAGACGGAATTGGGGCGTTACATTTTTTTGGTATCAGAGCCAGGCTAGTCTTTAGGAAATAAAACACACTAGAAACTTTAGGACGTAGTGAGGATTTCAGTGATGAGATACGTGTGAGGACGATGGATTGGGTAGAATCAGTGTAGTCCTAAGTTTTGGACTTGAACTGACGCAATTTCATTTTCATGATAGATGTCTGGAGGAGAGGCACCCCTTGAGGCAATAGCGATCGGCGATCAGTTCGGCCATGAGCATCGCTTTGAGAGGTTTCTACGAGCTTTCCTTGTCGCGCAGGAGGCCCAGGCGACCGCACATCAGCAATAGACGGAGGACTTTGCGCAGTTCCAGGCGCAGGTCCTAGAGGTGATTGATAAGGTGGCCCCGCCAGCCCCAGTGGACGTACCTATTCGGGAGGCGGACCCGAACGTGATGTTTGAGAGGTTTCACAAGAGGGGACCGCCAGAGTTTACCGGCACGGATAACCCCATGGTTGCGGACGACTGGATTGTCCGTATGGAGAAGATCTTCAGAGTCTTCGAGTGTTCTGGACGCCAGATGGTGCAGCTGGCAGCTTACATGTTTCGTGGTGTGGCAGAGGATTGGTGGAGGATCATTCAGCGACCTTATGAGGCGATAGGAGACGAGGTGGCATGGACTGCTTTCAAGACAGATTTCCTCAAGAAGTTTATTCCCACTCATGTCAGAGAGCGTAAGCTCCGAGAGTTCCAGACTCTTGTTCAGGGCAGCATGACTGTCTATTAGTACGAGCTCCGTTTCACTCAGCTGTCCCGTTTCGCAGAGGCACTGCTTACGTCAGAGGCCGAGAGGGTCCGGCGGTTTGTTGATGGATTGAGGGAGGCGATACAGCTGGCTATGACTTGTATCGAGCTACCTACCTACGAGGAGGCCTTGAGGAGAGCTTACTGGGTAGAGGAGCATTTTCAACGGCTAGAGGCCATTCGTCAACAGAAACAACTCCGGATTGCCCCAGTCAGACAACAGCCCGTGATTCCCCAGGGACAGCCATTCCAGAGGCAGATGCCACCAGGCCAGGTGGGGCGGTATCATCATCAGCAGCAGCCTTACCGCGGACCTAGAGTGTGCTTCGACTGCGGCGAGCAGGGGCACATATCTAGGCATTGCCCACTCCCTGAGCAGCCTCCTCCGATGCTTCAGCTACCAGCACCTCCGGGAGCTCCAGCTCCAGCCCCAGCTCCAGCGGCTCAGCCAGCGCGTCAGGTTGCACTAGCACCTCAGCCGCAGTACCGTGCACAGCAGCAGGCACGCGCACCTCAGCAGCCCCGAGGACAGCAGTACCCTCGAGGACGTCATCAGAGGTACCATGGCCAGCAGCACCAGCAGCAGAGGCCCCAGGTTGTGGGTCGAGCTTTCGCACTCACTCATGAGGACGCAGAGGCCGCAGGAAACGTGGTGGAAGGTACTCTTTCTATCAGTGATCATCTTGCTAGGCTATTGCTTGATCCAGGAGCGACACATTCGTATGTGTCATCAGCTTTTGCTTTAGTCCTTGGTGGGGTAGGAGAGGCAATGCCTTGTACGTTAGTTGTGTCCACACCAATGGGTAGGAGTGTGGTGTGTCAGACTTACCACCCCAGATGTCGAGTGCAGATTGGGGAGTGCATTTTGCTTGCAGATCTGATCGTGCTACCCATGCATGACTTCGACGTCTTTTTGGGGATGGATTGGTTGGCTAGATACCAAGCGGTGATGGATTGCTTCAAGAAGACTCTATCGACGGATCAGATGACACGATCGAGTTTGTGGCCGAGAGGAGATCGCCTAACACTCGGATGATTTCGGCACTGAAGGCCGAGAGATTAATGAAGTCAGGATACGAAGGCTACATTGCGTTGTCTTGGAGGATAAGCCGACCAGAGGAGTAGAGGAGATCCCAGTTGTTTGCGAGTTTCCTGATGTGTTTCCCGACGAGATTCCGGGATTACCACCTGTTAGAGAGATCGACTTCACCATTGAGCTTGCACTCAGCACCGATTTCCAAAGCTCCTTATCGCATGACTCCAGCAGAGCTACGAGAGTAGAAGACCTAGTTGGAGGAGTTGCTAGACAAAGGCTTCATCAGGCCGGGCATGTTGCCATGGGGCGCACCAGTGCTCTTTGTGAAGAAGAATGTTGGATCGATGAGGATGTGCATTGACTATCGACAACTGAACCAGGCAACAGTGAAGAACAAGTATCCTTTTCCTCGGATCGACGAGCTCTTTGACCAGCTTCAAGGTGTGCAGTACTTTTCGAAGATAGATTTGAGATTGGAATACCATCAGCTGCGAGTCAGAAAGCAGGATGTGCAGAAGACAACGTTCCGTTCACGCTATGGCCACTACGAGTTCCTTGTGATGCCGTTCGGATTGACGAATGCACCAGCAGTGTTCATGTCCCTGATGAACAAGATCTTCGCTCCGTACCTCGACCGCTTCACCGTTGTGTTCATCGACGATGTGTTGGTCTACTCCAAGTCCAGAGAGGAGCACGAGCAGCATTTAAGGACGTCTCTACAGTTGTTACGTGACAACCAGTTGTACGCGAAGCTTAGCAAGTGCGAGTTCTGGCTGGAACAAGTAGTTTTTCTCGGGCATATCATCTCCAAGGACGGACTAGCAGTGGACCCAGCAAAGATAGAAGCAGTGATGAATTGGGCGAGACCGAAGAATGCCACGGAGATTCGGAGTTTCTCGGCTTAGCAGGCTACTATCGCAGATTCGTCAAGAGCTTCTCCACGATTTCAGCCCCGTTGACCAAGCTGACGCGGAAAGATGTACCATTTGTTTGGACTAATGCTTGCGAGAATAGTTTCCAGGAACTGAAGGAGAGACTGACGACAACATCGATCTTGTCTTTACCTACCGGTAATGGTGGTTTCGTAGTCTTCACCGACGCTTCGGGGACCGGTCTTGGTTGTGTTTTGATGCAGGAAGGGAAAGTCATTGCCTATGTATCACGCCAGTTGAAAGAGCATGAGAAGAAGTACGCTACGCACGACTTGAAGCTAGCAACGGTCGTTTTTGCATTGAAGTTGTTGCGGCACTATCTCTATGGGGAGAAATTAGAAGTGCATTCCGATCATCGCAGCTTGCAGTACTTGTTCACTCAGAACGACCTCAACAACCGGCAGAGGAGATGGATGGAGTACATCAAGGATTACGACTTCCCTATCAAATACCATCCGGGTAAGGCGAATGTCGTAGCAGATGCTTTTAGCAGGAAGACCGCCCTCGTTAGTTTTCTAGCAGCGGAGGGTGTGTGGACCGACGTCTTCAGCAGCTTAGATGTCCAGTTTCAGCCGCTCAGTGGAAGAGTAATGCTTGCTACCATGTCCGCATGGGAACCAGAGTTACTAGGAAAGGTCAAGGACAGTCAACGCAACGATCCAAAGCTTGTTAGAGTGATCGAGCAGATTGACCAGAGGCCAAAGTTCAGATTGATTGGTGGAGTGCTCTACTATCAGGACAGATTGTGCGTGCCCGATGTTCAGGAGCTGAAGGACGAGATCCTCGCAGATGCACATCATAGCAGATATTTGATTCACCCCGGCAGCACCAAGATGTACCAGAACCTAAGGAGCTACTACTGGTGGAACAATATGAAGAAAGAGATCGTGCGCTATATTTCCAGGTGCTTGACGTGTCAGCGGATCAAGACCGAACATCAGAAGCCGCCAGGACTACTTCATCAGCTTGACATACCCCAGTGGAAGTGGGAGCATATCACCATGGACTTCATCGCAGGAATCCCAGCCACCAGGAGACGCCACGGCGGCATTTGGGTGATTGTGGATCGACTAACTAAGTCAGCACACTTCTTGCCAGTTTCGATGAAGGCAGGACTCGATGTCTTTGCTAAGCTGTATGTGGACAGGATTGTTTCGTTGCACGGGGTTCCAGCTTCGATTGTTTCAGACAGAGTTGAGCTTCAGCACCTTCAGGACTCGATGTCTTTGCAGGCCTTGGGCACCAAGTTGAGCTTCAGCACCTCTTATCATCCTCAGACAGATGGACAGACCGAGCGTACCAACCAGACACTAGAGGACATGTTGAGAGCTTGTGTCTTGGACTACAAAGAGAACTGAGAAGATTCATTGCCGCTTTGCGAGTTTGCCTACAACAACAGTTACCATTCGAGCATCAAGATGGCACCGTTCGAGGCTCTGTACGGGAGGAGATGCAAGACCCCGGTCTGTTGGGAAGAAGTTGGTGTCAGGAGTTTCCATGGACCATCCATAGTCAGCGACACCAGCGAGAATGTTCGACAGATAGTTGAGAACCTGAAGATCAACCGAAGCCGACAGAAGAGTTATGCAGATAACCGGCGCAAACCTCTCTAGTTCCAGAAGGGAGACAAAGTATTCTTGAAGGTTTGCCCAGCCAGAGGTACCCTTAGGTTTGGCGAGAAGGGTAAGTTAGCGAGGAGGTACGTCGGACCGTTCGAGATCAGGTCAAGGATCGGAGACGTTGCTTACAAGCTTCAGCTACCGCCAGAGCTATCAGGAGTGCACGATGTATTTCATGTCTCTATGCTAAAGAAGTACGTGGAGGACCCTACGCATATTCTTCATCATCAGCCACTCAATATCCAGCCAGACGCTTCATACGTCGCCAGACCAGTTGCTGTCATCAACACCAAGGAGCAGGTGCTCCAGACAAAACCATTCATTGGGTGAAGGTTCAGTGGGAGCATCACACTCCGGAAGATGCAACATGGGAGCTACGCGACCAGGTGGAGAAGGACTATCCACATCTTCTTGAAAGTCCACGAGGATCCTAACCCTAGAGGGGGGGGGGGTGAATAGGGTGAGCTACAACTAATGACTAATTATGACCAATTTTAATTTCTTAAACTAAACTAGTCACAAGTGGTGATTATAAGAAAAAATGCGGAAGCTCAAATAAACAATCACCACAAAAGCATGCACCACAACACAATATTTATAGTGGTTCGGCCAACGTGCCTACATCCACTACCGGCTTGTGTCTCCAACACCCCACCGGATTCCACTAAGTATGCTTTTTACTAGGCTAAGCAATAACCCTTACAATGTGCTTTTCTAGGCTAAGCAATAACCTTACAAGATGCTTTTCAAAGGCTAAGCAATAACCTTACAAGATGCTTTTCAAAGGCTAAGCAATAACCTTACAAGTTGCTTTTCTTAGGCTTAGCAATAACCTTTACAAATATAGTTTTCTCAAAGAAAGTGTCTTAACAAAAGAACACTCTAAGAGATTACAATTTAAGCTCAATGGAATTGCCTCTTCAATAGGCTAATATGAAAGTGAAAACTAAACTCACACAAACACTCTATGAATGCAAAGATGTATGCTTATGAGGTGTGTGTGTGATGGCTTCAATCAAGTTAAAAAAGAAAGCTTAATCAAATATATTGCTTAAAGCAATTCAAAGTTTAAAGCTCATAAAAGATTGATTGAAGTCTTATGCAAATCACATGTATGAAATTCAACTTGTTTATGACATGAAAATCAAGGACTAACAAGTTGTATGAAAATGGCTAATTTAGAACATGTGATGCATGTGCATGTTGTTTTCAAAACCAAATTAATTTTACTAATGTTTAAATGAATGAAAACAACAAGCAATGTTTCAACCAAGTGATATAATCATGCAATACAAGAAATCCAAGATTTATGACTAAACATGATTAAGAAAGTTTAAAACAAAACTTGGTTTGAAAACAAAGTGATGAATCCAATTCTTGAATATCAAAGATGAAGGGAAGAATGGATTCAACACATCATTGTTATCATGCTTGAAATCAATTTCCAAAGTTTCAAACAAAGCACATAACAAATGATTAAATCAAAGTAAAACTTACTTGGAGATTTAATTTAGTTGATCCAAGCTTAAGCTTTACTTAATGACCCTTTAGCCTCTCTTAGTTCCTCCCCTTTGTCTTGTCTCAAAGCTCCTCAAAGAAGGCTTAAAAATCTCCAACCAAAGACAAAGGAAAGAGCTCATTTAAATACCAAAAACTGCCCAACGGCTAGTTTGGCCGGTTGACCGGCCATGACAGGCCGGTAGACCGGCCAAGCACAACGGTCATAAAAATAGCCGTTGTGTTTTGGGTCATCCTGCACTATGGCCGGTTAACCGGGCTAACATGGCCGGTTAACCGGCTACACTGCGGGTTGACCCCCGGTTAACCCCATGGTTAACCCCGCAGCACCAAAATTCCCAAAAAATGCATTTTTCACAGTTTTGCTTGGGGGAACTTTTTGGCCACTAAATCAAGCTTGGAAAACATGTTTTAAAGATTCTAAAGGTTTTTTAAAACATGACATAAAAAGCCTAAAAAGTTTCAAAACTTTTAAAACAAAGGCTTGCTTGATTTCTTGAAAACTCTTTTCAAATGAAATTGCATACACAAATGATTCTTTTTGTGATGAATGTATGCAAAACTCAAACCTAAATTCACAAGATGATTTTCCAAATATAATGCACAAGGATTAGGTTTTCAAAAGAGTTTTGGGTTCTAAAACCAATGCATCCAAGTTTAGAACCAAAACATGCATATAACACAAACTTTTCCAAATCTAAAAACCAATGCATGTATAAAAACTAGATTTCAAGTTTAATTAAAAACCAATGCAAGTGTGTAAATCACATGATGCTAGAATGATAATGCATCCATCAAATTGCAATTACAAAATCCCTAACACTTCTACCTTAGGTATGTTCTAACTTTGTTTTTACATTTGGGGACCAAATGTTTTAAAGGAGAGAGTGATGTGAGGCCCCACCCCTTTGTGGGCCCTCAATTTGATTTTTAATACTAATTAATTGTATATACTAGCTAATTATACTAATTAGTGGGTTAGTAAGGGTAGTTATGTATATTTCCTAAGTTTTAGTTAGATTAGCCTAATTATGTTAGTAATAGAGTTAATAGGGGGTCTTTTGCAATTTCTAGGTGAGTTAGTGAGTGGAGGACCTAGCTAGGTATTAGTGTTATCTATAGGGGGTATTCATTAAAGACTCTTCTAGAACTTTCCCCCAAAGACCTAAATGCCATCTACCCTAACCCTAATCCTATACAAACTAGAAGGGCATTTCAGTCCTAAGCCCAAACCCCATCTTATAAATATTGCACATTTCCCCATACCATTCCTAGCTACTATTCATCTTCTTCATTTTCCCTCTCCTTCCTCTCTTCTAGACCTAAGTTCTGGGCTGGTTTTATGTATGAGAAGACCCTAGGAGCTGGGATTTCTTCCTACTTTGGCTTAGTTCTTTCTCTCTCTCTACAATCTCTCATTTCAAACAAGGCAAGTGCAATATACTTATTTAACATAGAATGTATGTTTTTATTTCCTTTGATTCTGCAAATTTCAATTCAGTTCATAACATGTGTTAGATCTACCTTTGAGCTTAGTTTTGATGGATTTTGGGCATTGATGGATGGGATTTACCCATTTGGAAGATCAATGGCCCATTTGGTGTTGGATGGTAGTACATTGAAGTGCTTTTAGTTTTTATATTGATTTGGTGATGGTTGGGCGAGATTGGAGGAGTTTTAATGGAAAAATGGGTTGAAGGAGAAGAAACCCTGAAATCTGGGTTTTCTGCAGTTTGCGTGTGCCCGGTCGACCGAGCAAACTGAAACAGGGAAAAACCTAGGACTCAGTTATTTTTCCTGAAGAACTTGCAGTCCAGTGTGCGCGGTCAACTGAGCCCTGCTCCGGGTCGACCGAGCACACAGGACCTGCAGTGAAAATGCCTGAGAGCTGGGACATCATTGTTTTAGGGTTTCTGTGTATGCGGTCGACCTCCCAGGCCAGCAGGTCGACTGGACACACAGGAAATTTCCTGTGTACAGATTATGTCTTCTAGGCTTGACCCAGTTTTTCCAGTGCACTCGGTCGACCGACCAGGCCAGGAGGTCGGCCGAGCACACTACATCAGGGTCGACCTGGGGGTCAACCCCCAGTGTACTCGGTTGACCGAGCCCTGTGCCAGGTCTACCGAGCACACTAAATTCAGTGATTTTCCAGTTTTCAGCATTCTGAAGATGTGATCATTTGTGGGGCCCATTGACCATCCAAATGGACCTCTATTGATGTGCCAAGCCCGAGTCAACGGTGTGGCTCAACCTTGACTCGTGGGGACCACCAAGTAGGATTTTGGTTGTTTAATCTACGATGATTCGATCTTTAAACATTGTTAATGATGCCCGTAACATCAGGAGCACCAAACACAGTATCCTTTGGCATCTGAGACTCCATTTAGAGATCAAATTACCTGAGATGGACCTGAACCTGAATGTGGTCCAATACCAAGGTTGGACTATTGTTATTTTCCCTATTGATTCTCATATTTGAAGTTCATACTTTACCTTTCTTATTACTGTCACTCTTAGATCCTTACTGTAGCTGATAGCTGTTAAATTAAATGGAAATGGATGACCTGAACTTAGGATATCTTAGAGGTGACCCGATGGTGCGATTAGGAGAACATTGACCCGTGTATGTGGCTAGGCTGGCCTTTATATGGCCTAAGTATGGAGGTGTTATACCCTTAGAATTGGAGAGGTGTATTGTATTAGACTTATAACTCATTTGGATGAGAATTAACTGGTTATCAGTGGAAATAGACTTGTTACCTCGTTTGGACTATTTTAGACCAGGCCATGTGTTGATGGGCCTTGGTATGGATCCAACGAGTGGGCTTAGACTTGGATTATAATCCATGGACTAATTGATATATGAACCTCTTAGAGACTTGGTTAGGACCTTGTTTGCGCAAGGCAAAGCCTAGACAGATACAGACCTTTAGAGTTTCCTCGAGTCGGCATAGACATTCACTCGGTTGACTTAAGCTCAGCCTTTGGACTGATCATCCCGGGTAAGAGCTATTTATGAGTGTTGAGTGAGCTATCATGATGAGCTATGTTTTAGACGGACGGTGCGATACTGAATCCAGTCTCCCCGAGTGATGAGTGTGGTGAGACTGTTGAGTGATTTGCGGGGTTAGTTATCTCCAGCACTGGTGAGATTCCCCGCCGCAACTGTGTTCAGTTTGGGACGGCCGCGGCATAATATCCCGCGGTATCCAGCTCGTGTGAATGTGCCACATTGTATTAGACCAGATGCTATATATTGTTCTGATTCTATATGTTTATCTTACTCAACTGCCTAGATCATGTATCTTGATATTCCGTAGACTGTGTAACTGTCCCTACTTTCTTGATATATATGTCCTATGTTACATGTATACTGTGACTTGCCAGATCTTTAGATCTGACCCATCTTTGGTGCTTAGGTCTCGACCCTGAGTACGCGGACGATGCGCTCGCGCTCGTAGAGGCGCCTGTAGCCAGAGATTACGGTTGGGGACCGGCCGACCCAGATGTCGAGCCAGAGGGTGGAGAGCCAGTGCCAGGGCTTTGAGAGTTTACCTTTGTTTGGGTTTTTGGAGCGATTTTGTAGTGAGCTGGGTAGCAGTTAAAATGTAATTAATCTTTGATCTTATCAGTTGATACTTTTAAACTAGACTACAGTTCTGCTCTTATTTGATATATTATGATACCCATTGCTTCCGTTTCACTTCTTAAGCTTCTGCAATTTAACCGTTGTTATTACATTGTTCAAAAGTTTTAAATTGGACCTCACTGCGGACCTACGATTTTGGAAGTTCTCGGATTTTTCGGGAAGTAGCACGCCAACTTCGGATATTCTGACGACTTTATCGGTAGCCGGAATTGGGGCGTTTCACACGGTCGACTTGCCCCTGTGCCCGGTCGACCTGGCCTTCAACGGTCATAAAACTGATCGTTTGAAAAAGTAGCAAACAGCTCTTTCCCGGTCGACCGGGCAGTGTGGCTGGTCGACCGAGTCCCCTGGGCCGGTTGACTGGCCACACTGCGGGTCGACCCGGTGTTGACACAAAAAATGTCACTTTGCCTCTTCACACCAAAAGCAACATGGAGCCGCATCCTACCCCAAATAGGCAGGCGCCACTTCAAGCATCAGATCTTGTCAGAATCAAACAAAAACTGCAAGGTCATTCAAAACAGCCAAAAGAGAGGTACATATGAAGTTTCGGGCCATTCCGACATCATTTGGCCTAGCTTCACTTCTCCAACAGCTAAGCAGCAGCTCCCAGCGGCGACAGTGTCGAAGACCCCAAATCTTCGATCAGAGCCTACGGATGGTCTCAAAATACCTCCGAAAGGCTACATGTCAAGTTTCAAGTCAAACCGACACCGTTTGACCCTCCATCAACTCTCGAGCAGCAAAATCAAGCCCTTAGGTAGCGAGAATTACCGAGGTCGTCACTCATCAAACAGAGCACATGGGCGGCTTCTACATACCTCCAAAGGGCTGCACATCAAATTTCAGGACATTCCGATGACGTTTGACCCAATTTTGATGCTCGGAAACAAAATCAAGCCTACCAGCGGCGGAGCACCCCGGGACCATGGCACCCAATTCGGAGCTTGTGGATCATCTCAAAATGACTCCAAAAGGCTCCCCGTCGAATTTCAGGTCAATCGGACATCGTTTGACCAGAAGTCAAAGCTCGGCATTTCCCTCGTGGTGAAATCAAAGTCAAGCGTTTGTGGGACCCCAAGAGGCTTCAAAACCTGAACAAAAGCCTATGGTTGGTCTCGTCTACTGCTCAAGAAGCTACACGTCAAATTTCAGGTCATTCCGACATCGTTTGACCTAGTTTCGACGCTTGACAAAAAATCGGGAGTTCTCCACAGGAAAGTCTTCGGCTTTTCAGAAAATGGGAAACTTTTCAATCCGATTTGCATGGCTTCCCGTCAGGTTTTCTTGAGGGAAATTCAGCCAATAAATGAGAGGAAATTTCAAGAAAAATGCAGGAGAAAACAGAAGCGAAAAACGACGAAAAACGAAGAAGAAAAGGAGACCGGAAGGCGGCCGACCATGGGGCACAAACCCCATGGTCGCCGGCGACCATGGAGGGCCGGGCCGCCGGACCTCGCCCAAAAACCCCGTTTTTTCTGGTATCTTTTGCGTCCCGAGTTGATTGGCCCCTGTGATTTTTCCAAATTCTGATTTTTTGAGCATGAAATCCGTCGATCTTCGTCGACATCGTGGATCCGCCGCCGGAATCATGGAATCATCATCCGACACCTCAAAATTGTCAACCGACCAATCAAGAAACTGCACTTTCTGCCCGACCGATCGAGAAATCGATTGGACAGATGTCGCCGGCTTGTTGATATTAATCAAAGTCTGAAATTGCATGATCATCTGATGTTGATCAACATGAAGATCCATCGATGATCATCGCCAAAAGAATTCCAAAGGACGCGGCGCGGCTCGTGACTCTTCAAGCGACCGGGAGACCATTTAATGTTGTTAATTGACTTATTTATGGCAACTTATTACAGTCATTAACTCATTATCTTGGACGGCCCAATCAAAAGCAAGCAAATGGGAGTTACAGATCCAAGTATTCATGGCATTAAAACCATGAAACTCCCCACATTATGGAGATTAAAGGCAACTAAATGCCCATTATCCTCCACCGTCCAATCAAATTCAAGGAAAAAGGAGTTACCAAATCAAGAAATTAAAAACTTGTAACTCCTCCCATCATGAGCATTAATACCATAAATGCTCATAAACTCTCCTAAATGGCTACCAAATGCCCCTATAAATAGGAGGCTATTCCAAGGAAAAAGGAGGCGAAGGGAAAAATTATCCAAAAACTCTCCGAAAAATCCAAGAAAAATCCAGAACCTCTGCAACAAACTCTCCTCTAGTGAAGAAAACTCTGCTGCAACAAGCACTACAAGGTGATCAAAGCCCCTTGGGGGGCCACCCCCCCCCCAAGGCCACCTCTCCTTCTATCCAACATGGCTAGATGCGGCTTTTCAGCCCGTCTACTCAGCTTTTTACCGGATATAGGACCTTACCTTGGTCCTTATCCTCTAAAAATCTGTGGTTGGAGCCAAGCCAAGAAATCAAGCATCAAAGTTCTCATCTGAAGGACGATGGCGGAGTCCATACATGACTCGCGACCGTCGATCTGAACGGGTCCCCCCACAATCGCATGAAAAGTTAGATTCCATTTCTTTCTTTTCTATTGTATTGTATTTTTTCTTAAAGAGACACAAAATTCACATTTCTTGTCTTTTCATTATTGATAAGATTTGTAAACCGCCTTTCACGGCAAAATCGCCTTTCACGGCACCAAAATCGCCTTTCACGGCAAACAAAGAAAATCGCCTCTCACGGCATTCAAAACAAACTTGTCTCTTTTCTTTAAAATATGTGTGCAATGGAAAGTTAGGAAAAAGTTGATTTCCTTTCTACTTGTGAAGGTGAATCTCCGGATCACATACTCTAAATTCCAAGTAGAAAAGAAAATCTGGCATACCCACAAAATGTTGATACCCGCCTTTCTTTCTTCCCTCTCCCTCCTTTCGGACCCCGACAGACCCGGGGCGGATGGCAGCGGAGGAGGAACGGAGGGGCGCGGTCCATCACCCGGGTCTGGGACCAAAATTCCCTGAAATGCATTTTTCAGAGTGATTTCTTGAGGGAACTTTTGGGCCACTGAATCAAGCTTAGAATCATGTTTTAAATTAAACTAAGAGGTTTAAAAACATGAAACATAAAAAGCCTAAAATGATTTGAAAGATATAAAACAAAGGCTAGCTTGATTTGATAAAATTTCTTTTCAAAACTAATTGCATCCAAGTTTAAAAACAAAACATGCACAAAACACTATTTCTACAAGTGTTAAAAACAATGCATGTGTAAATCAAGATTTCAAGATTTTCTAAATCAATGCAAGTGTGAAAATTCAAATGATGCTAAAGTGTTAATGAATCCATCAAATTGCAATACACAAAATCCGTAACAAGATTTGCCAAGCCTACTGATTTTCTGCTCAAGGCATCGACAACTACATTAGCTTTCCCCGGGTGATACTTGATTGAAAAATCATAGTCCTTGATATTTTCCATCTATCTTCTCTGCCTCATGTTCAATTCCTTCTGTGAAAACAAGTACTGTAAGCTGCAGTGATCGGAGTGGACTTCGAACTTGTCTCCATAGAGGTAGTGTCTCCACATTTTCAATGCAAAGACGACCGCTGCTAACTCAAGATCATGGGTTGTATAGTTCTTCTCGTGGTATTTCAACTGTCGGGATCCATACGCAATCACTTTCCCGTCTTGCATCAACACACAACCAAGTCCAACATTCTAAGCATCGGTAAAAATGGTAAAACCGCCACTTCCGGATGGCAAAGTAAGGACTGGTGTTGTAGTCAATCTCTTTTTCAGCTCTTGAAAACTAACTTCACACTGATCTGTCCACACATACGGTACATTCTTCCTTGTCAACTTCGGCAAAGGTGACGCAATCGACGAAAATCCTTGCACAAACCTCCGGTAGTAGCCTGCCAATCCCAGAAAACTTCTGATTTCTGACGCATTTCTCGGTCTTTTCCAATTCATAACTGCTTCAATCTTGGACGGATCCACTAATAACCCTTCTTTGGAGATGATGTGCCCCAAAAATGCGACTTGTTCAAGCCAAAATCAACACTTACTGAGCTTCGCATACAGCTGGTTCTCTCTTAGAAGTTGCAGCGCTATCCTCAAGTGCTCTTCATGCTCTTCCTTGGTCTTGGAGTACACCAAAATGTCATCAATGAACACTACTACAAACTGATCCAAACACTGTGCAAATATCTTGTTCATCAATGCCATGTACACTGCTGGTGCATCAACCCAAATGACATTACTAGAAACTCATAGTGGTCATATCTCGTCCGGAAAGCTGTCTTCAACACATCTGATTCTCTGACTCTCAGCTGATGGTAACCGGATCTCAAATCAATCTTCGAAAAGTAAGAAGCACTTGCAATTGATCAAACAACTCATCTATCCTTGGCAATGGGTATTTGTTCTTGATGGTCACTTGATTCAATCTTCGGTAATCAATGCACATTCTCATGGAACCATCTTTCTTTTTAACAAATAAGACTGGAGCTCCCTGTTAGTTTTATGGTCTCAATACCAAGTATATGATGTAATAAATTGATTCATTTCTTTATTTATCAATACAATCATGCTTTCCTTTCATGAGATGAATGGTGTTTAATTATATACTTGCACATAACCAATACGAATGACATAATGGTTCATGAGATGAACCGGAGTCCACAAGTACACTAGATGTAATACATGTGTATGGATGAGATCCACATACAGGAGATATATATTGCAAATCTTATGCTTAAATATCTTCACAACCAGTGATGAGATTGGACATCTCATCTGACAAGGTTGCAGCACTTTGATCACTATGAGATAGTGTGATTTGTCTCGATCATCGGAATGTAAGATTCTTGATCATGGTGCTGGTACATTGGATGTATTGAAGGACCATGAGAAGCACCTTATATACACTGTCTTTATTTTAAGATCTGCTCTCATAATTCCCTAGCAATAAGCTCATAATCCTGAGACATTAATGAACTCAAGTTTCTATCTATTCATTTGCTTTGAGTCACCAATGAGTGAGGCCAATTGTAGGTCAACACCTCGGTGATTTGGGTACGTGGTAGTAGAGCTGTGGGAACATTCAATGGTCAAGATGGAATCTATCTTTAATATCCCCTTGTGCCAATTAATGGATTTATCATTGGTAAGTGCGCACCCATTCCAATTAAGAGTTAATTGGATCGGTACCAAATGATCATTATAATTAATTGGGGCTCAAGGATAATAAGATATGGATCTAATTTGGTGGACAGGTCCAATTGATCCATGGATATAGATGGAATGACCTACTTGTGGTAATGTGGAAGTTTAGAGTCTTCATTATAATTTATTCCTAAGACTGGAGTGCAATTGCATTTATATAGTGGAGTTATTTGCAATTAACTGTGGGCCCGGGCTGCACATGAGATGTGGGGTCATGTGTCCTAGTTGGAGCCAGCTTTCTAAGGAATCCCTAGTGGTCCCCACGCTAGCCCAAGATATTAGAAAGATACTAATTATAGTAGAACTCTAAAAGGAAATAGAAAGTTACTATTTCTATTTGAAGTGAGACTTCTAATAGTGGTAATAGTAAGTTATTAATTATTAATGGAAGTGAGACTTCTATTTTAATTAGAAAAGAGGAAGTTACTGATCATATTTGAAGTAAGACTTCTAATTGTGATTTAGTAAGCAACTAATTATTATGGAAGTAAGACTTCTATTTCAATTAGTAAGTAGAAGTTGCTTAAGTGCTATAAAAGAGGAAAGGAGGCTTGGACGTCCCCATGCATTAATTCCATCTTGGAATTCACGCCCAAGCCCCTTTTGTGCAAGTGTTGCACACTCCTCTTCCTCTCCCTCTACTAGTTTCTCTTCTAGTTTCCTCTAGGGTTTTTCTCTTGGAGATTCCACCATCTTCTTGAGAAAAGAGAATCTGATACGGGTCATAGCTTGGAAGATCAAAAGGTGTTAGAGATTCTGATTTGATTAAGTGAAGGTGTTCATCATCAAAGAAAGAATTCAAATTCTCCATTAGAGCACAACTAAGCTCCAAAGGTATAATCTACATCCTTGTATGTTGTGGATTTCGTGGTTGCATGTTTAGGTGTTGTTTTCTATCTTCTAGATAGTATATATTGTTGTACATGATTTATGAGTTTGAGGGATTACATCTTGGATTGGGTTTGTTGCCTTCTAAATAATTGATCCCTGCATCAAGTGGGTCAAAAGTTTTTGAAACCTATATGAAAGGCCCACCTATTTTCCAACACTCCCCATGGTGAAATGGCCGGTCTCACAAAACCTTTGTCTAACAACTCTTGCAATTGTATCTTCAATTCTCCCAATTCCGCCGGAGCCATTCTATAAGGTGCAATAGAAATCGGAGTTGTCCCTGGTAACAACTCAATAGTGAAGTCAATCTCTCTAATGGGTGGTAAACCTGGAATCTCCTCCGGAAAAACATCCGGGAATCCTCAAACAATAGGGATCTCCTCCACCCCTTGGGATCGTTTATCCTCCGTGATAAACGCCAAATATGCTTCACATCCACTTTTCAATAGTCTATCAGCCTTCAACGCTGAGACAAACCCTGCACGAGGATTCCTCCTCTCTCCCTGAAATAACACTCCTGCTGGCGTCACATCTAATTTGAATGTGAAGGTCTTATGGAAACAATCCATTGTGACATGGTATCCTACCAACCAATCCATCCCGAAGATGACATAGCATTGCTTGCATCATCTGTTGGAATTGGTTTGGTATGATGTTATCAACCATATCTTCCTCAACTGGCTCTGTATGATCACTGTTACTTGCGGAGGGATTGTCGTTTATCGGTTGCTTACAAGGTGGCATAATGCTGCAAAACAAGTTGTTAGCACATAATAATCAAATAAGGTCACACATTGCTCACACGATTCTAGCTAACGAAAGATGTAACGAAACCTCGCCATGTCCTTAGGATCTCTAGTTTCTTTTAATTGCTTGAAACACGACTCGCTCTGATACCAGTCTGTCGCGACCTTGGACCGGGTTACTGAGGTCCTAATCCGGGATCGGGACTAAAGATGTGGTGTGTGAGTCACATGTATTTAATTTCCCACACGAGTCCGCGGTGAGGATATAACATCAATGTAACATTTGTTTAAGTGCGGAAGCGTGTAGCAAATCAAATTGGTAAGTCATTTCAAATCACAAGACTAATAACATATGCAATTAACTCGATGTCAGAGTGAGCAATGATCATTAGCGTTTCCCAAAAGTAATTGTTAAAGTTTATACAAAAGATCATTTAATTAACATCCCAAAAATAAAGGTCAATAAAGGCCAGTACAATCCAAAATAATCCCTCAAAGAATAAGTCAGACAATTCTCAAGATGTTACGTCTCTCGTGGCAACCGAATGTCTAAACGACATCATCGGCATGCCACTCAACTAAACGTTGCGGTTCGCCGATTACCTCCTCAAGCTCCGTCTCAGGATAAATAACGTCTGGACCTGAGTACCAAAGAAAAAGGATCAGACACGACGGTCTGGCAGGCGAGTGAAAAGATATAACAATATATAATAAATAAAATGCCTTGGAAAACATTAACATCTGTTTACACAATAACTTTCATTAAAGAAATGAATCATTTATTGGAAAACAAATAAGCAATATAAAACATGTAAGGTATCCAAGGAATCGGAAACTAACAAGATGGCAATCACACGAAACTAAGTCCTCTATCACCGAAGTGACAAGAGTATATCGGGGCGTTGGTCTCAATCACACGAGGTGAGGAAATTCAACGAAACATACATATATAATATAAATATACGGGACGGGACCACGATAGCGAACCGTGTATCGGGACGGGACCATGGCAATAAACGGGGCATCGGGATCCAAATTGCAGCTGGCGGGATGGGAGGGGGATCTCCAAGTCGGTGGATCAAACCGACAAGGTTATCCAAGCTTAGTGATGCCGACTCATAGGTCATATGCAAGAAATCGGGACATGTATAAAATACATATGATGCAATTGTATAAACGAGCGGGACGAGAGTGCTCGAAGGCACAAATATCATTTGTTTCGGGTAATACATGACGGGTTAGCAAAGTGCTAAAAATACAATTTCAGTGTTTTCGGGGATTACAAATCATATAGTGTAAATTCGGGAAGTGTGTTAGGAATTTTGTAGATTGCAATTTGATGGATGCATAATCATTCTAGCATCTTTTGATTCACACACTTATGCATTAGTTTTATAAACTTGAAATCTTGTTTTATTCATGCATTGCTTTTAAGATTTGTAAAAGTTTCAATTTATGCATGATTTGTTTTTAATCTTGGATGCATTTGATTTAAAAAGAGTTTTAGAAAATCAAGCTAGTCTATGAGTTTTAAATCTTTCAAAATGTTTTAGGCTTTTTATGTTCCATGTTTTAAAACCCTTAGAATGATTTAAAACATGCTTTCAAGCTTGATTAATTGGCCCAAAAAGTTCCATCTAGAAAATCTTTCATTCATGCAAAGTTGGAATTTTTGGCCACTGCAGTGTCGCCGGTCGACCGGGAACACTGCAAGGCAAAAATAGCCTGGCGCACCAACGGTCAGAAATCCGACCGTTGTGTGATCCCGGTCGACCGAGACCTCTTTGCAGGTCGACCGAGGACTAGCCGTTGGGCATTTTTTGCTATAAATATGAGTTCTTTCCTTTGCCAAAAGTTGGGAATTTTAAGCCCCTCCTTGAGAGGTTTTGAGGCATATTCAAGGGAAAAGAACCAAGGGATGAAGGGGAGCATTAGGAAAGCTAAAGCTTGGATTAATGAAGTTAAATCTCCAAGTAGGCTTTACTTTCCTTAATCATATGTTTTCATGCTTTGTTTTATTTTTGGGAAATCATTTCTAGCATGTTAACCTATGTTTGTGTTGTGTCCTTAACATGTTTTATGTTTTGAATTGATTTATTGTTTTGGATACAACACCATTGATTCAATCCAAGTAGTACTTAATCTTTGGTAAATCTAAGTAGATCATGTTAATGAAAGAAACTTGGTAAATCATATGTAACATGATTCCTATACTTGGTTGAATCTTTGGTTGTTGTTTTCCATCATAAGAAAATCACTTTCAAAACTATCTTATGTTTTGGACTCAACTTCTTTACAAATCATATGTTTTCATGTTTTGTTTTATCTTAGGTAAATCTTTAGTAACATGATAAACTATGATGTGTTGTATCCTTAGCATGTTCTATATTTTGAATTGATCTATTGTTTTGGATGCATCACCATTGATTCAATCAAAGTAGTACTTTATCTTTGGTAAATCTAAGTAGATCATGTTAATGAAATATGTAACATGATTCATATACTTTGTTGAATCTTTGGTTGTTGTTTTTCCATCATAAGAAAATCTCTTTCAAATGTATCTTATGTTTTGGATTCAACATCTTTACAAATCATATGTGTATTATTGTTTTAAAGTTTCACAACTTGCCTTACTTTGATAGGTATATCACTTTCAAGTTGTATTTATAATTACATATGATTTGTCCCCTCTTTTCAATCAAATCTATTTTTTATGTTTTGAGCTATATTGTTGATTTGATTGACATCCCTATGCATCACATGTTTAGAGCTAATTAATTTCATACAACTTGTGAATCTTTGATCTCATTAACAAGTTGTTACTTTTAACATGTGACTTGCATTTCCTCAATCATAAATGTTTTTGAGCTAAAAATTTCAAAAGCCTTAGGCATACATTTATGAGCTTTCATTTTCAAAATGATTGAGGACCACACACACACACTTCATGTACTTTCATCTTTGCATTCATAGTGTGAGTGTGTATTAGATTTACACTTTCATATCCGCCTATTTAAGAGGCATTGTAATGAGCTAAATAGAATCTCCATCAAGTGTATGTTAGACACTAACTTAGTGAGATAACCAACCTATGGTTGAAGAGGTTATTGCTTAGCCTATAAAAGCATAATGTATAGGTTGATGTTAAGCCTTGAAAAACATCAATGTAAGGTTATTGCTTAGCCTTGGAAAGCATATTGTTAAGGTTATTGCTTAGCCTATTGAAAAGCATAAATAGTGGAAATCCGGTGGGGTGTTGGTTCACAAGCCGGTAGTGGATGTAGGCATTGAGGCCGAACCACTATAAATCCTTGTGTGATGGTGATTGCATTGTGGTGATTCTTTTGTTAGCTTCCGCATCTTGTATGATTAATCATCACTTGTGACTAGTTTGTTTTAAAGAAGTTAAATTTGTTAAAATTGGTCATAATTGGAGCTCACCCTATTCACCCCCCCTCTAGGGTTCGGATCCCCATGGACTTACAAAGTGTACATTACAAATTTGGAAGCAATAGAACATCATTGGATTTCAAACTTTCCTAGGTTGGGTGTCAAGGTTCAAGAATTAAATCAATGTGAAGAGGGTTCCCGTATGTCGAATTCGATATGGACTTGGTACTCCTTGAGGTTTAAAGACATTCCGGGCACCCTTTTTATATTAATAATTCGAGAATCCACAACGTATTTTCGGAATGAGATTTTCTCTCTAAAATCCCAAACAATCCTTCCTAACCATTTCTTGCACGTATGGGTCGAAACAGTTCTTTTCTTCCTTCTCCATTTCCCACATTTTTCTGGGAGGTCGGTCACCTTAGCGATCAGCAAGCGGTTAGCCGCCTAGGCCAGGTCGGCTAGCCGACTAGTCACTGCCTGGTGACCGCCCTCTGCAGAACCAAAAATGCATGTTATTGATACGCCGACCGACCCTGAGTGGTCACCAGGTCCGCCGGCTGATCGCCCAGTCAGCGGGCAGTGCAGGTTTTTCACTATTTTTAGCCCATTTTTCCTCCCATACGTTTCTCCTATAATCCATCTCCTTCCCTACAATAAAAATGAGCTCAAAGCTCCTCCAATACATCATTCAACACTTCTATTTCTTCATTTCAAATTTCTCCCAAACACCTCCATCCATTCCACATTCAATAACCAAGAAGGAAAGAAATCCAACATGTACCAAAATCCATTTGTACCAAAAACCAAGTATGAAATAAAAGCTATAAGAGTCAATATAAATGAGAGTTAAACAACTAACAAGATCCATTCATGAACATTTATTTCCAAATCAATGCAAGTCAAAGTGAATAGTAAAAATCATCTACATTAATCATAAAAACCATTTAATGTTCAAGATATCTATTCATCCACTTGCCTTGGGTCCAAGCTAGCAAATTGATCTCCTCTAATCACTCTCTAAGCTCAAATCACCAATCTACACAAAACCCCCAAATATAACCATTACAAACCCTAAAAGATCAAAACAATGAAATAGGAATAAGGAGCTTTCAATAATGGAGATGGAGCTTCCCTAGGGTCACAAGAACACATATCTAGAAGATGGAAATGATTACTTACTTGGAAGGTCCTCTAATGACAAGAGTTATCTCAAAGAAAGTTTCAATGGTGATGGATTTCTCCTCCAAGAGTATCAAGGGAGAGCTTGTAGGGAGAGGAAGAAGAAAATGGTCTCCATTTCTCTATTTGACAAGGGTTGGTGGTGGATTGAGGAGGAAGAACGCAAGAAGAAGGAGGAGAAGAAAACCCTAGGTGGTTTCACTATTTGTGTTAGAAAATGAGAAGGGGAAGAAGGGAATGGGTTCCCTCTTTTATAGCAAATGAAGGTGGGTCCCATAACTTACATTGTTTGTCGGGCTAAAAACATGTTTCTCGGTGTCTCAGATGAATTCGACGAAGAAGGAAGAAATGATCGTCGAAATATCTAGTTTCCAAAAAGTATATATTTAACGGGTTTGGAGACATTGAAAATAGTGTCCAGATTTTCATGTAAAAGACTGTTTTGCCCTAACATTGGAAAAGTAGGGTTTCGGGGTTTCGAACGGGGACGAAGTAAATACGAAAGTTGTAGAGATTAACGAGATAAGTAAAACGGGAAGAAAACACTAATCATAAGAATCTCGAGTAATCCCCCAATCACATGCAAAGTCACTAAAAGCTATTTTAATCCCAACTAATCACAAAGGCACTCCAAAACTCCTCAAACCATTATAAAAGCTATTTTAATCCCAACTTAACCAAAATCCACTAATCACACTTAGAACTAAAGTACAACTTAATTATCGTTAATCGATGTCACTCGGGTCGAGGTCTTACATCTGGGAAGGTAATCAGCGATTTATATTTGATTACTCCCACAATGTATGAGATACATGACACTGAAATAACTAATAGAACAAATAGACCAGCATTAAAGAGAAAGTCACCTTCATCTAATCCAACAAATTTTGACACCTGAGGCTACACGTCGAATTTCAGGTCATTCCGACATCGTTTGACCTAGTTTCGACGCTTGACAAAAAATCGGGAGTTCTCCACAGCAAAGTCTTCGGCTTTTCAGAAAATGGGAAACATTTCAATCCGATTTGCACGGCTTCCCGTCAGGTTTTCTTGAGGGAAATTCAGCCAATAAATGAGAGGAAATTCCAAGAAAAATGCAGGAGAAAACAGAAGCGAAAAACGACGAGAAACGAAGAAGAAAAGGCGACCGGAAGGCGGCCGACCATCGCAGAAATGTTGAACTCATTTTCGGAATGGAACACCATTCGCTCTCTTCTATGAATCTATAAAAAAAAATCTTTCAAAAAAAAAAGCCACTAAGGTTGCACCAATTGCGTTCTTTGACCAAAGTGGATTTAAGAAATGCCTTGTCCAGAGTGTGGAGACAGCTAGATTGTTCTAGGCAAGGGTCCTCCAAACGGGTTCATTAAGTAATCCTACCCTTACCTGGGGGCTGATCTATCAACTGAGGTTTCATAAGATCGAATTGGAGATCTATGTGAACTCTTAAAAAAAATCTTCAAAAAAAAAATTTTCTAAAAAAAAAAGAACAAAAAAAAACTTCTATCATTTTTGGATTCGTATTTGAGAAATCCTGGTTCCTTCCTTTTCGGATTTTCGAGCTTGCAGAAATGTTGAGCTCATTTTCGGATTGGAATACCATTTGCTCTCTTCTATAAGTCCAATCTTGACACTTTCAAAAAAAAACTTCCGTCACTTTTGGATCCACACTTGAGAAATTTTGGTTCCTTCCCTTTCGGATTTCGAGCTCGCAGAAATGTTGAGCTCATTCTCGGATTGGAATACCATTTGCTCTCTTTTATGAATCCAATCTTGACCTTTCAAAAATCCCATCTCGTGTCCTTTCCAAGGATGCGATTTGCAACATTTGTGCCTAGCGGTCCTAGTACGCCCTTTCGGGTCTACTGTATTCGCAACCGACACATTTGTATCTCAACCTTATATCATTTTACCTTGAGTGAGCTTTGCTTCTCGGTAATTTGAATTAAGGTTCACAATTGCTTCTAGCAGTCACTGGGACGCTCATTCTGAGCTGACCCTACTTGCGTTTAGAACAATTGTGCCCTCTATGGCTTTTCTGCCTTCCTCATGTTACTTGGGCTGGGCCATGTTCCCTCGGGCGACTTGAAGAGGCGAAACCATAGTATTTTCCATTTATGATCACCATATTCTTGTGATTACTAATGGATATGGTCTTGTTTCAGAAGTTTTCCAAAAACTAACAATGGCAGCTTCATTAACCATCACCTTTGATGAGAACAAGTACCAGCTGATGCTTCAAGAGAAGCAAACCAAGCGCACCTACAAGCGCCCCACCAGTTGCCAAAGCATCACCACCCTTGGCGACTCCCAGAACACCGGGTCGACCTCAACTCCCCGGACCATCGTCTTCGGGTCGCTGGGACCATTCCCACTTCCCGTAGAAGAAACTGCAACTGCCAAGAAGCAGAAAACTGCCACCGGACATGTCGTTGCTTCGACACCAAAGGCGGCCATCAGAAAACCTGAAGCCCGTGGTAACCCCACGAAGCCTCAACCTACAAGAAACCAGGTCTGCTCAAAGATTTGGTCCCCAAGACCTTCACCCAAACAAAGAAGGTCACAAACACCTGCAAAGCCAGCATACCTGGCCCCTCTCAAGGAGAACCGGTTCTACCCTCTTGCTTACATGAAAGAGGAGAAACCTACCCTCCGCCAAACAAAACCAACTCAGCACGAGCCGGGTTGCTCCTACAAACCCAAAATCAAATCGTGCATCGTAAGGCCTCCGCAAGAACCTGCAAAGGCCTGCACTCCTGCGAGTCGACCCTTCCTCTCAACAGGGGCCGAACTCGCCAAATTCGAGGCTTCGCTGCGACAGGCAAAGGACCGCGTCCGGATCCTGTCCCTGTCAGTCTTCAAAGAAGACAAGCTCGGCTGCTGCGCACCAGGGACTACATCATTCATTGCCAGAGCGCAGCCAGAGCTAACCGAAGCTCAAATTACTCGTCGTATGCGCCTCTGCGTGGCATATCGACAAAAGAGACTAGAGAAGCAAAGAACCCAGCATTCTGCACTTCAGGTCTCCAAAAAATGGGTTGAAAAAGAAAGACCCAATCAAGTTGCTGTTGTCCATATGGTTGGAAAAACCAGAAGACATCAAAAGTCGGCAACTAAAATCCATGTCAGACGACCGGTGACTCGCAGCGTCACTCGGACAAGAAGACATCAAGAAGATTCTCCCGCTCCTTCAGGTCAAGGACACCAGAGTAATCACTCCTCGAGCTCTTCATCTAAAAGAATGAGCTCCAGCTCAGTCACCGAGACTGTATCCTCTTTCGACTCTCGAAGAGTGAACATCTTGGTCACAAATGCTGAGCAACCACCGCCACATGATGACGTAGCTGCACGCATCCAGCAGCTGGAACAAGGACAGCAGAGAATAGAGGCCCTAATGGAAAACCTCCTTCTCACTATCCAACGTCCGCCAAACAATGAAGCTCCTCCGAGCCATCAAGGCGACGAGGAAAATGCGGAAAACAGTGAGTCACGCGCCCTTACCAAAAAGGATGTTGACGATATCCTCGCCAAAGCAAAAGAAGAGGATACACTAAAGGAGCATGGGATCAAGCCACCATATCCCTTGTGGATGGACTCGGTCCCGTTCCCTACAAAATTCAAGCAACCTACTCTCCAAACATATACGGGGAAAGGTTCAGCCAGACAACACGTCATCCATTTCAAGATCCTGACGGGAGCTATTGCGGATCAAGATGCCCTCAAAATCCGCCTCTTTGCAAGTACCCTAAAAGGTACGGCCTTTGATTGGTACTCCACTCTGCCGGAGGACTCCATTCAAAATTGGGCCATGCTGGAGACACGCTTCCTAACCCACTTCAAAGGTGAGGATCATCATGTTACTATGGTACAGCTTTGCAGCCTAAAACAGGTAGAGAGTGAGTCAACATATGACTTCATTCACAAGTGGAAGGCAATGGCGTACAAATGCTCAGATGTATTGCCACAAGCGTCGCTAGTCGACATCTGCCGTAACAACATGAGAGCAAGAATCCGCTCCATGATCATCGGCAACAAATCAAAAAACCTAGGTGAACTCCTAGAAGCTTCTACGGAGGCTGAAACGGTGATCAAAGACCTCAACAGTCAGAAATCATCAAAGAAAGAGCCGACCACCATTGCAACCTCAAAGCTAAAGAAAAAAGAGGTTCTCAAAGTGCAAACCAAGTCAGCTCCTCAGCCGCCAAAGAAACCTGAAAACAAAGCTGCAGGTAAAAAGCCTGAACTCTCTGATGCCTTCAAAGAACGAGTAGAGAAGAAATACCCGTCCGATGAAGATGTTGAAGAAATTTTTGGGGCACTTCTCGCAAACAGTAAACTCACCTTGCCTGACCCCAAAAGACGGGGCGATGTTGGCAAAACCAACGATCCTCGGTACTGTCCATACCATCAGATGGTCTCGCATCCTCTCAATCAATGCTTTGTTGTGAGAGAGAAGATAAATGAGATGTGGAAAAACGGAGTCATCACCTTCGACAAGAACTATGGGTCTGCCTCCGTCAACATGGTGTCGTGTGGACAAAAACAAAAATCACCAAAAGAGAAGATCACTACTTCCTTCAAGGTGATAAAGATGACCCAAACGTCCCAAGAGTTGGTTCCATATCCAACATCAGACGGACAACCCATATGGGTACACCCCGATCTCCTAGAAGATGAAAATTGGGAGGTCGTCAAAACAAAGCCAACCGCTCAACAGTGAAGGCAAGCCAGGAGACAACTCCGCAAACTCAAACAGCAGGAGAAAGCTCCGAAAAAGCAAGAAGTCGCTGAAAAGGCAGAGACCTCCTCTACCGCTCCACTGGGGGTAACAGAAGAGTCTCCTCCCAAGACTTCAAAGGCGGCAAGAAGATTCACTCTCGGTGATTTCATGCCACCGCACCTCAAAGATGAAACTACGCAGGGGGCATCATACTCTTGCAACTCGGTGGTCGGATTCCCCATGGATGGATACGAGTCCAGTGACACCGCTAACGACATCGATGAGTGGGAGGAATCCTTCGAAACAGGAGAATATCTCTCCGACGAGGAATGGATCCCTGAATCTCATCTTATGCCAGTAATCTGGTATAACCCATTACAGCCGCAATGATCCTGGTCTGATGATGAAGAAGACCAAGAGGCTGTCCAAGAAAATACTCCAGTGGAACCCAACCATGTTGAACCACAAGGAGCAGACGAAGAAGAAGATTTGGCCCCCATGCCTGATCTCGATGAATACGCAAGGATCTTGCAGCACCTTGCTATAGAGCAAGAACAAGGTCGCATCAACCAGGTTCGTCACAACCCAGCACCGGAAGTTCCTGAAAATCTACAGAAATCTCTTCCGGTAACCCCGGAAAACGAAGAAAGCTGTTAGATCGATGATCCTCTTACATCTGAGGACGAGTCTGATTCCCAACAGTTCATCTTGGAGGCATCTTCCGTCAAAGTTACTTGCAATGCAATAGCTAAGGATGATAATTCCTCCGGAACCACACCTTCTCAGGCTTCGTCTCCTGGAACAGTGACATCGGAACTCAAACCTCTTCCGACTGATCACCTTGAAGAAATTCCAGCCGGTGAAATCTTCTTCAGAGAAAATCCGGTCAATTGGTCCCAAATGTCCGATCTCATCGGTGATGTCTGGACCGACAAAATATTCGATAAAGAAGGAAAGTTGCTGGATGCTGTTCAGGACTTGCTCCCGGAAAATGCTCCATGCAACACAATTACTAAAGATGGCAATGCTGACACAGAGACATCTTCAGCAAATGAGAAGGAACAACCCCTCGATCTCGAGGGTGATCTTCTAAACAAAGACCCTTCTCCAGAAGCTCTTGAAGTTGGTAGAGGTACCCGTTCTGGCCGGGATTACCACAAAAACTACAACCAACCTTCTGCCTCTTATGTAAATCCTTCGGGAAAACAAGCTGTAAACGCCCCTAGTGGCAAGAATAATGAAAATGCAGGCCCCAAGGAGGCTTTCAAGTACAACTTGATTCAGCACTTCAAACACATACCTGCACGTCTGCACATCCTAGACTTATTACGAATGTCACCACAGACTCGTGATAGTCTCATTTCAGAACTACAAATGCTGGATGTGGATGTCGACAAACATGCTCCACAAGTCCTACAAATTGAAATGGACTATAGGGTCAAAAAATCAAAAACTCCCTCAAAAGGAGAAAAGAAGAAAACTGAGGGATCCTGCATCGAATGCCTCTCGGTTAAAAAAGCAGCAAGTACAACCATCGCCTTCACCAAAGAAGACCTCCTGCTAGGCGAGACAAAGCACAACCGACCCCTGTACTTCACCGGGTACATCAAAGAGGTGCCAGTACGCAGAATCCAGATCGATCCAGGTTCTGCACACAACCTCATCTCCACTTCGGCACTCGAAGAACTGGGCATTCCGACTAGCAAGCTGAGCCACACGTCTGTGTCCATCTTTGGATATGATGGCAGCGCTCAAAGGCCGATCGGCAAAATCAGGTTCAAGTTGCAAATCGGTGATCTTATCTCCGAGGTCACTGTCTATGCAATAAAGACCCCTTCATGCTACAACATCCTTCTCGGACGCCCCTGGATACACGAGAATGGTGTTGTCCCTTCGACTTTACATCAGTGCATCAAGTTCGTTGGCAATGACGGCTTGATACATCGAGTGTTTGCAGACAAAAAGCCCTTCAAAGGCAAAGAAGTCTATTTCGCAGATGCTCAGATGTACAAAGATGAAAAAGAAGAAAGGGAGGAAGAAACAACACCCTTTGCCGAAAATCTCCAGAAAGACAAAGGCAAGGCTCCTCAGCAATCATCGGAAGAAAACAAACCCTCTATCAAAACCGAAGAGAATAATCAATCTCCTTTCATGGTCTCCCTCAAGTCTTCAAAGCCTCTGGTGATCACCACCAAAGCAAAGAAGACAAAACAAAAGGCTGGGGGCAAGTTTGCTGTCTCCTTCGTGTCTATCTTGCAAGACACGGATTCGGACTCAGAGCCAGAAGACGACACATCGTCAACCAAGCTGATGATCAACAAGTCCAGCCCGCTCTCACTCCGATGGAGACAACCGTTGACAAAGAAGATCCGGCATCTGCTTCCTTCGTTGTTCCAGCAACATCAGCAGAAGAAAAGCCAATCTTCTTCCATAAATCGGGAGTTTCTTCATCAAATTCTTCGCTTGAACCTTTCCAAAATGAAGGTATGCCTCAACTATCCCTGTATAGTCCAATGGCACAAGCTATCATGAAGAAAATGGGCTACGACGCTCCGAACCCAATTGGTTTGGGAGGTGGCCGTGGTATTATCACGCCATTGGAACCAACCCTGACCAAAAGTCAACCGGAAGGTTGGAAACCCCACCGCCACATAGAAAAGTCTTCACATGGGCTGAGGTATGATCCTGACGCTCCCTTGAGACAGTTGACACAAAGGCTGCAAAGTCGTCTTACCGACCAAGCCTCAACATCTCATATTAATGAAGACATCGATCTCCCCGGATATCTCTTTGAAGAGTCACCCGTCGAAGATTTAGGAAGCTCACCCAATTGGTATGATTTCTCGGATGATGAAGAGGAATTGACCGATGATACGGATACACGATTTTCTAGCCCAGAAGAACCATCATCTCCAAAAGAAGTGCCCTACTTCGACCTAGTTTCAACAGGTGATTGGGACCATCTCATAGCAAATCTTGAGAAAAGTACCAATCAAGAAGACCCATGGACAAAAGCAGAGCCGTGGTCTGTAGATACCTTTGGAACTCCAGAAGGCTTTGTTGGGCTGCAAGCCTCCGAAAATATTGTGGAGGAACCACCTTCAAACCTTCAAACTGAAGATTCTGTTCAAAAGATAGACTTGGGAACACCTGATAACCCACGTCCTGTATTCATAAGCAAGAATATAAAGGATGATGAGTTACCCGAGTATATCGCGTTTCTTCATGAGTTCGTTGATTGTTTTGCATGGTCTTACGCTGAGATGCCTGGCTTAGACCCCAAAATAGCAGTCCACAAACTCAATCTTCAAAAAGATATCAAGCCTGTCAAACAAGGTCAAAGAAGGTTCCGTCCTGACGTGATGGACAAAATTGAACAAGAAGCTAAAAAACTCAAAAGCGTTGGCTTCATCCGTGAGGAACAACATCCTGAATGGTTGGCCAACATCGTCCCCGTGACAAAGAAAAATGGGCAAATCAGGGTCTGCATTGATTACAGAGACCTAAACAATGCATGCCCAAAAGATGAATTCCCGCTCCCTATACCGGAGGTGATGATCGACAACACCTGTGGGTTCGAGCGAATGACATTCATGGATGGCTTCTCTGGCTACAATCAGATAAAGATGCATCCTGAAGATGAAAAACACACAGCATTTCGGACCCCGTTTGGCGTGTATTGCTACACTGTCATGCCATTCGGTCTGAAGAATGTCGGCACTACATATCAGAGGGCTATGATGAAGATATTCCAAGATATGCAGCAAAAGACGGTCGAATGTTATGTCGATGACCTCGCCGTCAAAAGCAAAAGAAAAGAAGACCATCTCAAAGATCTTCGAGAAGTCTTCCTCCGACTTCGCAAACACAAACTGCGAATAATCCCCTCAAATGCTTCTTCGGTGTTTCATCGGGTAAGTTTCTAGGATTCATAGTACGAAAAGCTGGCATAGAGCTTGACCCACCAAAGTCAAGGCTATCCTAGAAATGCCATCTCCAAGAACCCTAAGACAATTAAAAGGGCTCCAAGGAAGATTGGCATACATTCGACGGTTCATCTCCAACCTATCAGGGAAGTGCCGTCCATTCTCTCGGTTAATGAAGAAAGGTGTCGATTTTGTCTGGGATGCTGAATGTGAAGCCGCGTTCCAGGACATCAAGTCATACCTGACTAAACCTCCAGTGTTGGCTGCCCCCACAACTGGAAAACCATTCCTCTTGTACACAAGAGCCCTTGATTGTTCTTTAGGCGCTCTACTCGCACAAAAGAATGACGAGGGAAAAGAAGCTGCTCTATATTATCTTAGCCGCATGTTGGTAGGTGCAGAGCATCGCTACTCTCTAGTCGAAAAAGAATGCTTGGCAGTGATGTTCGCCATACAAAAACTGCGTCACTACCTGCTAGCCAACACAGTGTACCTGATTTCAAGGATCAACCTCCTAAAGGTCCTTGTCACAAAAATAGGTTCTCTCAATGCCCGACTAGCAAAATGGTCCATCCTCCTGTCACAATTTGACATTAGGTATGTACCACAAAAAGCAATCAAAGGCCAAGCTCTAGCAGACTTCCTCGCGGAGCATCCATTGCCTAAAGATTCTCCACTCAGGGATGACCTCCCAGACGAACCGGTCTACAGTGTGGGGACTTCCTTATCAAATGCTTACTGGCACATGTACTTCGATGGCGCAACCAGGACAAGTGAAAAGGGAAATCAAATATCGGGAATTGGCATTCTCTTTGTTAGTCCCGATAAATACATGATTCCGCATGCATTCTCGCTACTGGAACCATGTTCAAACAATGCAGCTGAGTACCAAGCCCTGATCATAGGATTGGCACTCGCCCTCGAATCCGGCATCACTACGCTGGAAGCTTTTGGAGACTCTCAACTGATCGTCAACCAGATGAATCAGAAATTTGAAGTCAGGAAGCCCGATCTGTTGCCTTACTACAACAAGGCACAATCGCTTCAACAAAAGTTCGACATCTGTCACATCACCCACATCCTCAGAGGTGAAAACATTCGTGCAGATGCCCTGGCTGGACTTGCTGCGTCTATGGCAATCCAAGAAGGGGAAAACATGCAAGTTACAGTGTGTCAAAAAAGGATTCTCCCTCCTCTCAACACACATCAAGCAGTTGCTGAATGCCACCAAGTGGTTGGAAGTCGGATCTCCGTCCTTAAACCTCTGATCGGCGACTGGAGGGATCTGTTCATTGATTGCATAATGTTCGGAATCCTACCTGAAGATCCAAAAGAATGGGTAAGCATCCAAAGACGAGCCCCGAACTTTCATTTGGATATTCCTTCAAAAATGCTGTATAGAAAATCCTACAACGGAGTACTTCTACGCTGCTTGTCACAACAAGAAGCTGAAGAAAGACTCAAAGAAGTACATGCTGGTCTTTGTGGAGCCCATCAGGTTGGCCCTAAGCTCTACGATCAGATAAAAATGTTAGGTTATTATTGGCCTACCATGGTGGCTGATGCAATGCAATTTGCTAAGCGCTGCCAACAATGCCAAATTCATGGAGACTATGTCCACATGCCTCCAGAATGGCTGCATCCTACAGCGTTCTCATGGCCTTTTGAAGCCTGGGGTATGGACATCATAGGTCCTATCTCCCCTCCATCGAGCAAAGGTCATCCCTTCATCTTCGCCGCTACGGATTATTTCTCCAAGTGGTCAGAAGCATTCGCGCTTAGTGAAATGAAGACCTCATCAGTCCTTCAGTTCTTGCGCACCAACATCATTTGTCGCTTCGGCATACCTAAAAGATTCGTCCATGATAACGGACCGCAATTCCGGGATCACAGATTCTACAGGTTCTGCGACAAATACAAAATCCAAAGTTGTCCTTCAACTCCGTACAATCCGGCAGCGAATGGACTAGCAGAGGCCTTCAACAAGACGCTCTGCAAAATCCTCAAGAAAATGGTCTCTAGTCACAAAAGAGATTGGGGCGACAAACTGCCTGAAGCTTTGTGGGCCTATCGAACCACCGTTCGAGGACCAACCCATAGTACACTATTCTCCTTGGTCTATGGATGCGAAGCTATTGTCCCTTTGGAAGTTCAAATTCCTTCCTTAAGGGTATCTCTACAAAATGACATGACGCAAGAAAGCAATGTCAAATTGAGACTTCAAGAGCTGGATAATCTCAATGAGAGACGGCTCGAAGCTCTACAAAACATTGAACTCTATCAAGCACGCATGGCAGGATCTTTTGACAAGAAGGTCAGGCAACGCGCCTACAAAAAGGGAGACTTGGTTCTTACAGTAAGAAGACCTATGGTTTTTGCTCACAAATCCAAAGGCAAATTTGAACCAAAATGGGAGGGACCTTTCGTCATCGACAAAATCTTCTCCAACGGCGCATACGCTCTTCTAAATATGGAGGGTGACAGGTGTATGCTGCCCATCAATGGAAAGTTCTTGAAGCGGTACTACCCTTGAAGGCTTTCCCCACCGGGTCAGAGCAATGTCTACACGGCCAAAGCCTATTCCTAGGTATCTGCTCGTCAAACCCACTCCTTTTGGAATTTTCATCCTCTTGTTGGAATTTCTAAAAAAAAAACCCCTCAAAACAATGTTTCTTTCATCGTTTCATTGTTCAAAAATAAAAAAGCAAATCCAAAAATCCAAGTTTAGGAGCCTCTTCCCAAACTTGACCAAAATTTTCGATCCTTGAACCCAAAATTCATGGTTTGAAACAAAATCAGGACCTAGGGATTTCAGCCCTAGTCCACCCCGGCTTTTACCACCAAAATGGTTTTGAGTCAAAATTTACAACCCTCATGTCTTTAAACAAAAAATGGTTTTTCAAAAACCGCAGGGAAGCGACGTTCAGTCGATACTTGCAAAACCCAAAATCGGAAGGATGCGACACCCATTCGATACTTCCAAAACCCCAAAATTTCAAAAATCGTGGAGACGCAACGTTCCAGTTGATATCCACAACCCAAATTTCAAAACAAACAAAAAACAAAACAAAGGTTCGAAAAAACCTCAAAATTCAAAAATCGTGGGGAAGCGACATTCCATCGATACCCACAAAACAAAATTTTTGAAGAAAAAAAAGCAGGGAAGCGACGCTTAGTCGATACTTGTACCCAAATCCGCGGGGAGGCGACATTCCATCGATACTCGCAACCGAATGAGCAAGGAGGCGACATTCCATCGATACTTGCAATACCATTCAGCAAGGAGGCGACTTTTAGTCGATACTTGCATTTTTGAAAACCAAAAACCTGGCTTTCACGCCAAAAAACCCGGCTTCCATGCCAAAAATCCGGCTTTCACGCGAAAAAATCAAAAATCCGGCTTTCATGCCAAAAATCAAAATTCGGCTTCCATGCCAACAAAACAAAACTCGGTTTTCAAAAAAAAAAAATCTGGCTTTCATGCCAAAAATAAAAAATCTGGCTTCCATGCCGAAAAGAAATTTCGGCTTTCATGCCAAAAAAAAAATCTGGTTCTTACACCAAAAACAAAACCGGCTCTCATGCCACAAACCAAATCTTGGCTCTCATGCCACAAAAAATCTTTGGCTCCCATGCCATCTCAAACTCGGCTTTCATGCCATTTAAAAAAAAATCGGCTTTTACGCCACGAAAACCGGCTGTCATGCCACCCCAAAAAAATCGGCTTTCATGCCACCTCAAAATTCGGCTTCCATGCCATCCAAAATTTTTTGGCTCTCATGCCATCCCAAAATTTGGCTTTCACGCCACCAAAATCGGCTTTCATGCCACCTCAAAATTTCGGCTTCCACGCCATCCAAAATTTTGGCTCTCATGCCATAAACCCAAAAAAATCGGCTTTCATGCCACCTCAAAATTCGGCTTTCATGCCATCTCAAATTTTTTTTTGGCTCTCATGCCATCCCAAAATTTGGCTTTCACGCCACAAAAATCGGCTTTTATGCCACCTCAAAATTTCGGCTTCCACGCCATCCAAAATTTTGGCTCTCATGCCATAAACCAAAATTTCGGCTTTCAAACCACACAAAAAAAAACCCTGGCTTTTGCCGCAAAATCTGGCTTTCATGCCAAAAGAACCCTTTTGACAAAAGATTTTCACAAAATGACAACCTTTTGATCAAAATTCTCAAATAAACATTCTCACCCAACCTTTGCTTATTTTCACCAAAAAGAATTTAAGTAAAAGGTACATAGAGTACCAAAAATGTTTTACATAGAGGTACCAAAAAAAAAGAAGAAGAGAGAAAAAAAGAAAAGAGTTTGTTATAAATCAAGAGCTCAGTCTAGCATGGTCTTCAACCAAAGACCCAGCTCCTCAAGCAGACTCTTGGCCTTAGCCGCTAAAGCTTCCAGGCCGCGCTTCTTCAAGATCTTGCCATAAAACGCGGCAGAACGCCGCGACCCATCTTCGGCACGAGGAAGCTCTTCCCAGAGAATTTGCCACTGCTCATACTCCTGAGTCTTTCTCTGGAGGCTGCTACCGGCTTCTTCAACCTGGCGAATCAGAGTTCCCTCTTTAGCACGAGCTTCTACAATGGCAGTCCATTTGGCAGCACTTTGTTCTTGCAATTGCTCAAGGCGCTGCCTAGCTTCTGTGACCTCCCTATCAAGACAGTGCAGGTCCTGTGTTAGCTCGATGATAGCCAACTCGGTAACGTTCCTCTCCCAAACGAATTACTTCCGAGCCCGTGAGATCTCATCCATTTCAGATTTGATCTTACCGGATGGCTGCAAAAACATCTCATTGAAGAAGTCACCGCTTGGGAAATTCTTGGTCTCAGTCCATTTGTCACCCAAAGCAATGACTTCATCAACAAAGGCCTTGGCACTTGCAATTTCCAGACCGACCTCTGCACTGTCAGCAAGGATGTCCTGTACATGCTTGACCATGCCAAAACCAGCTTCCAAATGGCCAGAAGAGAGAGTTTCAACCCATGAGCTCAATACACTCTTCAACACCTTCTTTGCATATTGGAGGGATGGCCCAGATGAAGATTCACCACGATCTGTTGGCTGACTGCCCATGTCAGGTCGTGGTGGAGAAGAAATCAAAAGGCTCTTTCCAATCGGAGCCACTGAAGAAGCAATATCACCACAAAGTCCCGCCTCCGCCATGACGGGACTGGTAGAAGAAGCCCCTACTTCTGGATCGGCTGCTGGCATCTCCTGCTCTGGCCCTGAGGAAGACGAAGGAACTTCTCCTGTTGCTTCACAACCTGCTGGCAAAAACACAAGAAAAGGTATGAATATGATCTTGTCAAAAAAAAAATCAATGTCAAGATTATCACTATGAAATACCTTTTTCCATAACTGGTGGAGTACTTTCTGCCTCCATCTGCTCATCCGAGGCATCGTCGAAAGCCATATCCATAGATGGCTCAAAGTATGAATCCTCTGGCAAGTCAGCTGACAAAAAAAAAAAAAAAGGTCAGCATTCAAAAAAAAATAAAAAAATCATCCTCATACCAGGTGGAGATTCTGGGTCCTCCCCAGAGTCCCTCAACTCTTCTTCAGATGCCGCTACTGGATCCATCACCCCTTCATCGACAGGAACCTCGGGCATCATCAAGTTTTCATCTTCTGCAAAAGAAAGAAAACAGCAGGTCAAAAAAAAATTCTCTTATAAAAAAAAAAGGAAGCGGAAATGGAAAAGAAGGAGAATCATACCATCATTGGCGGTCTCTTCTTCACGACTCCTCTTCTCTGGAGGCTCATCAGCATCTCCTAATACCTCCTCAGCAATGGTAGGAGGGACTTCCAGATCAGGAGAGTCTTCGTGGCGTCTCTCAGTGCGACGCTGTCCTCTCCTCCTCTTTTTTCTACGAGCCGGTTTACTTGAAGTGCCTGCCTCACTGTCAAAGTCAGGACTTCCATTTGGCTCCTCACCAGACGGCCCGCTCCTACCAGTGGACCCTATGGAAGCCTTCATTTGCTCCGCTTGCATCCAAGCATCGATCTCGGCTTCCTCCTCCTCGAGCTGTCTTAAGACCTCAACAGGTATCTCTTGTGCGGCTCCGGATCTGATGACATCCTATTCCTCGAGAAAGCCTATCCTATGCTTCTCTCCAGAAAGGAAGAACAAAACTTCCTCTCGACGGACGCCATCTGATCTACCAAGACCCTTCCCAGGAGATTGCTTGACATTCAGCTCCTTCTTGGAAAGCCCTCGGTACACAGCAAAGCTCTCCACGAACCACTTCGTGAAGCCAACAGTCCGGAAAGTGGGCAACTCAGGATAGGAAATCATGGCAGTAGTGTCCTCCGCACTATAGAAAGCCCATGCATTTCTCCCGTCCTACAAACCTCCAAAACGCTTCACCATGCTCGAAGGCGCTCCAACAACGCCTTGAGAGAAGCCTAACTGCAACGCAAAACGTGAAGGGACATACGGCTGGATGTCAACAAAAAGATGTATGCGGTACACCATCGTGCCAACACGTACGTTTAAAGCCACCTCTTCTCTGCGTTGGTCAAAGAATAATGTCTTCCCGATCCTGCCCTGGTGGAATCACGGGAGACACCAAAATCAAAAGCCTTCTTCCGCAAATCCGGAGAAAGCTTCACTGAAGATTGCCCAATCTCGACATCCCTGAATCGCCGGATTCTCAAGCGGGCAGACAAAAGTGAATTGGAAACGGCTTTTCCCCTAGCCAACCGAATCATGAAAGGGTCATCATCCTGTGCGGCGCCTAAACGGTGAAAGCCAGGACAATGGTACACATACCACGAATAGAAAATATGGGCTGAAAATACTCTGTTCATGGGGAGCCCAAGCCGGACCAAGAAAGCAGCAGCCTGAAGTTCGGTACATAAATAGGAGTAAAGAGCCGGCACCAAAGCTAGCTGCTCTCCAAACGCCATCTGACAAGCCGAAAAAATACAATGCGGCCTGATGTGCGTCCCATCTCCTCCAGCAAAGACAGCCTCACCTAGCCAGTAAGTGAGGTGCATAGCGAGATCTCTTCGCAGCGCGATGTCGGAACAAATGGCGTTTGTGCTTACGAAGAATTCCTTCAGATTTTCTCGCATAACGGAGATATTCTTCGAAGCCAGTTTCTTCTCAGAAGATTCTCCACTGCCAAAGAAGTTGGGAGATAAAGAGCCAAAATTCTTCCAACTGCTGCACCGGACTTTCGAGCCCTCCTTCTCCTTCAAAAAATCGTAGAAGGCGACGAGCTGAAAGTACAAAAGCCTGAGCTCCTCAGACTTCTCCTCAAGGACGCTGTCGATCGGCATAAATTCCTCATAGAGTTTGCCGAGGATGGGCAGCCCGGTAATGGCACTCAGCTCCTTCAAAGAAAAACCAATCTCACCATTCGTAACAATGAAGGTGTTGGTTTGTGGAAGGAAGGACTCCAGCATGGCCATAAAAGCCTCATCGGAGAAAATCACGGTTTGCCTAAAAGCGCGAACCGCATCAAAAATCTCGGCCTCCTTCAGAATGGCACCACCAATCTGCAGGATGTGATCAGTCCACGACTCTCAGCTCGAGTCAACACTGAAACGGCCACGAAGTCGAAAAGGCTTCACCCAATTGCTGCCATCACCCCTGAAAATGCCAAGGCCCACCGGTCTAAAATCAACCGATGGATGATTAGGTCCTTGGTAGTCGCTGGCCGGCATCAACATGTCCAGACGGACAGGCGACTTCTCTGCATAACCAGAAGGACCGCCAACAAAAGCCCCGGTCTTGGCCACATTGGTCCTCTTCACCCAGCTTGGAGGATCTTCTCTCTTAGAGCATGTGGGAGAAAGACTCATGATCGAAATAGTACGATCAAAAGTCGATCGGGTAGAAATGGTTCTCTCCTCACCATCAGCTGTGTAAGAGAACTGAAAGCATCTCCTTTGGTATGACGAGTCATCAGGGGCTGCATCACCAAAGAAAAAGGTAAGCTTGGGCACAACGCTCTGATCGTCCATGACCCAAGGACGATTGCTTGCCATAATCTTGTAAAACTCCTCATCCTTGAGAGCGATCAGTCGCTGTCTCATCTCATCTCGGTTGAGCGAGTCACACTCTTCCAAGTTTCTCTCCACATACTGGACCTTCTCCTAGGCTGGCTGTACGGCCGCATTGGAAGATCTGGCAGATCGACGAGGTGCATCGGTAACGGGCTCCTTACCCTTGTTCGTTCTGGAGGAACTACCTGCAATGGAAGAAAAAGAAAGAAAATCAATCACCAAAATGACAGAATTTTGCTAAAAAAAAAATCCTAGCGAAATTTTGGCATGGCTCCGGGGCAATTCCGAAGAAAAGGGAAACACCCCGAAAAAAGATTGGAAGCCTGAAGATGAGTTCAACATCACCACGAGCTCATAATCAATGAAGGATTCTCAAAGAAAGCTTGAACTCAAACATTGCCGCGAGATCAAGTTAGTCTTCTCAAATCTCCGCAAGATCGGAAAAGAGCTCAACATTGCTGCGAGCTTCAAATTCCAGAACTTGCAAAGCTCCTCAAAATCCCGCAAGACTAGGAAAGAGCTCAACATTGCTGCGAGCTTCAAATCCCAAGACTTGCAAAAGATTTTCAGGTGTGCATCATCATGCTCCCAATCCAATTTACAAAAATCATGCATAAAAAAAAATCATCATGCATTAGACGCTAGGAAAACTTTGACAAAAAGTTTGACCAATTCCAACCCAACTTGGTCAAAACCAATCAAACTTTGTCTAAGTCAAAATTCATGTTGGCTTAACCTAGAGACTCTAACTTTCTATCTTGATGCATAAAAAAAAAAAACTTATGTGCATAAACATCTTGGATTGCATAAACCTCATTATCATGGTGAGCAAAAAAAAAAAAAAAAAAAAGAGTGAGAGAAAACCTCATTCAAAAAAAAAAAAAAAAAAGATTTTGGGCTGGCCCGCAGCCCATGGCCCACAGGACGTGGCCCACAAGCCACGTGGCTATACTATCCAGGCCGTACAGCAGCAAAAAAAAAAGAAAAGAAAAAAAAAAGAAAACGTGCAAAAAAAAAAGAGAGAAAAAACAAAACATTACACGGTAAAAAAAAAAAAAAAAAACCGTGAGCAAAAGAAAAAAAAAAAGAAAAAAAAAAAAAGAAAGAAAGAAAGGAAAGAAGAAAAAATAAAAAAATAAAAAAAAGAGAAGGAAAAAAAAAAAGCGTGAAAAAAAAGAAGAAGGAAACACGTGAAAAAAAAAAAAGAAGAAAAAGAAAAGAAACTTTCTTTCTACTCCTACATGCAATTTCTTGAAAAAAAAAAAAAACTTACTTGAAGCCATGGAGGAAGAAGAAGAAAAGCTTGAAGATCTTTGAAGAAAAGAAGGTCTTGGAGCTCTCTTGAAGACTTTTGCAAAAAGAAAGCAATAGGAGCAAGAGATCCCACCTCCCTTGCTTTTATAGAAGAGAGCAAACCAAAAGAGGAAAGAGGAGAAAAGTAAGGAGGTAAGTGCTAAAAATTGGCAACCTTCCCAAAAGAAAAGGAAACTTGGGATATTCTCTCCCAAAACAAAGATTCCTTGAGAAATTCTCTCCAAAAAGAAAGGGAATGATAGATATTCTCTCCCAAAGAAAGATATTTTGAAAGAATCTCTCCCAAAATCAAGGAAACTTGAGAAAATCTCTCAAAGTAAGGATATTTTTAGATATTCTCCACCCAAAGGAGATATTTTTAGATATTCTCTACAAAAACGACACCATGTGAGATCTAAGCCATCTTTAAAAGCTTAAGGTCCCATGGGTTAGCCCATATGAGCCAGGTTTGACCACCTAGGCACTAAAAGTGGCTTTTAGTCAAAATTCCTCTTACCAAGAGCATACAAAAAAAAAAAATGGTTCCATGCCTCTTTTGAGTTGATTGGGCAATACAAAAATTCCAAGCCTCATGAGCTTCCAAAATCCAAACCATCCCACATCATGAACCAAATTAAGCCAAAACCTTGAAATTGACATTCTTCCAAAATCCAAAACCACTCCAATGGACTCAAAAAAAATTGTCCCAAAGAGTAACCAAAAAACCAAACCATGGTCCCCTAACTTGCCACATACAGCTTGTTAGGTCAGAAGGCCAACCAAAAACCCACTTTCGGTCCCCTAACTTGTCACATACAGCTTGTTAGGTCACAAGGCCAAAATCAAAAAACCAAAAACCCGACCCCCTAACCTGCCACATACAGCTTGTTAGGTCACAAGGTCAAAAACAAAAAAAAAAAAACAAAAAAAAAAAATCCTACATGACCGCCTGATGCGCCACATAAAGCCTTTAGGTTCACAAGGTCAAAAAGGAAAATCTAAAACCCAAAAAATCCAAAACCCAAAATCCAAATCCCAAATGTCAATTCTCAAAACTTTGCCTTGAAATGGTACGTGAACCCTCCCACTACCATAAAATCCCCTGGAAGCTCAAAAGGCTACTCTATAAAAAAAAAATGCTCAAAGACTCTTGGTCAAGTCAGAAGCTCTCCTTCAAGATTCTCTTCAAGGCACATCGACTGTAAAAGCCATCGTCGCTGTACCTCGAGGGGGCATTTGTTGACACAAAAAATGTCACTTTGCCTCTTCACACCAAAAGCTACATGGAGCCGCATCCTACCCCAAATAGGCAGGCGCCACTTCAAGCATCAGATCTTGTCAGAATCAAACAAAAACTGCAAGGTCATTCAAAACAGCCAAAAGAGAGGTACACATGAAGTTTCGGGCCATTCCGACATCATTTGGCCTAGATTCACTTCTCCAACAACTAAGCAGCAGCTGCCGGCGGCGACAGTGTCGAAGACCCCAAATCTTCGATCAGAGCCTACGGATGGTCTCAAAATACCTCCGAAAGGCTACATGTCAAGTTTCAAGTCAAACCGACACCGTTTGACCCTCCATCAACTCTCAAGCAGCAAAATCAAGCCCTTAGGTAGCGAGAATTACCGAGGTCGTCACTCATCAAACAGAGCACATGGGCGGCTTCTACATACCTCCAAAGGGCTGCACATCAAATTTCAGGACATTCCGATGACGTTTGACCCAGTTTCGATGCTCGGAAACAAAATCAAGCCTACCAGCGGCGGAGCACCCCGGGACCATGGCACCCAATTCGGAGCTTTGCATCATCTCAAAATGACTCCAATAGGCTCCCCGTCGAATTTCAGGTCAATCGGACATCGTTTGACCAGAAGTCAAAGCTCGGCATTTCCCTCGTGGTGAAATCAAAGTCAAGCGTTTGCGGGACCCCAAGCGGCTTCAAAACCTGAACAAAAGCCTATGGTTGGTCTCGTCTACTGCTCAAGAAGCTACACGTCAAATTTCAGGTCATTCCGACATCGTTTGATCTAGTTTCGACGCTTGACAAAAAATCGGGAGTTCTCCACAGCAAAGTCTTCGGCTTTTCAGAAAATGGGAAACTTTTCAATCCGATTTGCACGGCTTCCCGTCAGGTTTTCTTGAGGGAAATTCAGCCAATAAATGAGAGGAAATTTCAAGAAAAATGCAGGAGAAAACAGAAGCGAAAAACGATGAAAAACGAAGAAGAAAAGGCGACCGGAAGGCGGCCGACCATGGGGCACAAACCCCATGGTCGCCGGCGACCATGGAGGTCCGGGCCGCCGGACCTCACCCAAAAACCTCGTTTTTTCGGGTATCTTTCGCGTCCCGAGTTGATTGGCCCCTGTGATTTTTTCAAATTCTGATTTTTTAAGCATGAAATCCGTCGATCTTCGTCGACATCGTGGATCCGCCGCCGGAATCATGGAATCATCATCCGACACCTCAAAATTGTCAACCGACCAATCAAGAAACTGCACTTTCTGCCCGACCGATCGAGAAATCGATTGGACAGATGTCGCCGGCTTGTTGATATTAATCAAAGTCTGAAATTGCATGATCATCTGATGTCGATCAACATGAAGATCCATCAATGATCATCGCCAAATGAATTCCAAAGGACGCGGCGCGGCCCGTGACTCTTCAAGCGACCGGGAGACCATTTAATGCTGTTAATTGACTTGTTTATGGCAACTTATTACAGTCATTAACTCATTATCTTGGACGGCCCAATCAAAAGCAAGCAAATGGGAGTTACAAGTCCAAGTATTCATGGCATTAAAACCATGAAACTCCCCTCATTATGGAGATTAAAGGCAACTAAATGCCCATTATCCTCCACCGGCCAATCAAATTCAAGGAAAAAGGAGTTACCAAATCAAGAAATTAAAAACTTGTAACTCCTCCCATCATGAGCATTAATACCATAAATGCTCATAAACTCTCCTAAATGGCTACCAAATGCCTATAAATAGGAGGCCATTCCAAGGAAAAAGGAGGCGAAGGGAAAAATTATCCAAAAACTCTCCGAAAAATCCAGAACCTCTGCAACAAACTCTCCTCTATTGAAGAAAACTCTGCTGCAACAAGCACTACAAGGTGATCAAAGCCCCTTGGGGGGCCACCCCCCCCCCCCCCCAAGGCCACCTCTCCTTCTATCCAACATGGCTAGATGCGGCTTTTCAGCCCGTCTACTCAGCTTTTTACTGGATATAGGACCTTACCTTGGTCCTTATCCTCTAAAAATCTGAGGTTGGAGCCAAGCCAAGAAATCAAGCATCAAAGTTCTCATCTGAAGGACGATGGCGGAGTCCATACATGACTCGCGACCGTCGATCTGAACGGGTCCCCCCACAATCGCATGAAAAGTTAGATTCCATTTCTTTCTTTTCTATTGTATTGTATTTTTTCTTAAAGAGACACAAAATTCACATTTCTTGTCTTTTCATTATTGATAAGATTTGTAAATCGCCTTTCACGGCAAAATCGCCTTTCACGGCACCAAAATCGCATTTCACGGCAAACAAAGAAAATCGCCTCTCACGGCATTCAAAACAAACTTGTCTCTTTTCTTTAAAATATGTGTGCAATGGAAAGTTAGGAAAAAGTTGATTTCCTTTCTACTTGTGAAGGTGAATCTCCGGATCACATACTCTAAATTCCAAGTAGAAAAGAAAATCTGGCATACCCACAAAATGTTGATACCCGCCTTTCTTTCTTCCCTCTCCCTCCTTCCGGACCCCGACAGACCCAGGGCGGATGGCAGCGGAGGAGGAACGGAGGGGCGCGGTCCATCACCCGGGTCTGGCACCAAAATTCCCTGAAATGCACTTTTCAGAGTGATTTCTTGAGGGAACTTTTGGGCCACTGAATCAAGCTTAGAATCATGTTTTAAATTAAACTAAGAGGTTTAAAAACATGAAACATAAAAAGCCTAAAATGATTTGAAAGATATAAAACAAAGGCTAGCTTGATTTGATAAAATTTCTTTTCAAAACTAATTGCATCCAAGTTTAAAAACAAAACATGCACAAAACACTATTTCTACAAGTGTTAAAAACAATGCATGTGTAAATCAAGATTTCAAGATTTTCTAAATCAATGCAAGTGTGAAAATTCAAATGATGCTAAAGTGTTAATGAATCCATCAAATTGCAATACACAAAATCCGTAACAAGATTTGCCAAGCCTACTGATTTTCTGCTCAAGGCATCGACAACTACATTAGCTTTCCCCGGGTGATACTTGATTGAAAAATCATAGTCCTTGATATTTTCCATCTATCTTCTCTGCCTCATGTTCAATTCCTTCTGTGAAAACAAGTACTGTAAGCTGCAGTGATCGGAGTGGACTTCGAACTTGTCTCCATAGAGGTAGTGTCTCCACATTTTCAATGCAAAGACGACCGCTGCTAACTCAAGATCATGGGTTGTATAGTTCTTCTCGTGGTATTTCAACTGTCGGGATCCATACGCAATCACTTTCCCGTCTTGCATCAACACACAACCAAGTCCAACATTCTAAGCATCGGTAAAAATGGTAAAACCGCCACTTCCGGATGGCAAAGTAAGGACTGGTGTTGTAGTCAATCTCTTTTTCAGCTCTTGAAAACTAACTTCACACTGATCTGTCCACACATACGGTACATTCTTCCTTGTCAACTTCGGCAAAGGTGACGCAATCGACGAAAATCCTTGCACAAACCTCCGGTAGTAGCCTGCCAATCCCAGAAAACTTCTGATTTCTGACGCATTTCTCGGTCTTTTCCAATTCATAACTGCTTCAATCTTGGACGGATCCACTAATAACCCTTCTTTGGAGATGATGTGCCCCAAAAATGCGACTTGTTCAAGCCAAAATCAACACTTACTGAGCTTCGCATACAGCTGGTTCTCTCTTAGAAGTTGCAGCGCTATCCTCAAGTGCTCTTCATGCTCTTCCTTGGTCTTGGAGTACACCAAAATGTCATCAATGAACACTACTACAAACTGATCCAAACACTGTGCAAATATCTTGTTCATCAATGCCATGTACACTGCTGGTGCATCAACCCAAATGACATTACTAGAAACTCATAGTGGTCATATCTCGTCCGGAAAGCTGTCTTCAACACATCTGATTCTCTGACTCTCAGCTGATGGTAACCGGATCTCAAATCAATCTTCGAAAAGTAAGAAGCACTTGCAATTGATCAAACAACTCATCTATCCTTGGCAATGGGTATTTGTTCTTGATGGTCACTTGATTCAATCTTCGGTAATCAATGCACATTCTCATGGAACCATCTTTCTTTTTAACAAATAAGACTGGAGCTCCCTGTTAGTTTTATGGTCTCAATACCAAGTATATGATGTAATAAATTGATTCATTTCTTTATTTATCAATACAATCATGCTTTCCTTTCATGAGATGAATGGTGTTTAATTATATACTTGCACATAACCAATACGAATGACATAATGGTTCATGAGATGAACCGGAGTCCACAAGTACACTAGATGTAATACATGTGTATGGATGAGATCCACATACAGGAGATATATATTGCAAATCTTATGCTTAAATATCTTCACAACCAGTGATGAGATTGGACATCTCATCTGACAAGGTTGCAGCACTTTGATCACTATGAGATAGTGTGATTTGTCTCGATCATCGGAATGTAAGATTCTTGATCATGGTGCTGGTACATTGGATGTATTGAAGGACCATGAGAAGCACCTTATATACACTGTCTTTATTTTAAGATCTGCTCTCATAATTCCCTAGCAATAAGCTCATAATCCTGAGACATTAATGAACTCAAGTTTCTATCTATTCATTTGCTTTGAGTCACCAATGAGTGAGGCCAATTGTAGGTCAACACCTCGGTGATTTGGGTACGTGGTAGTAGAGCTGTGGGAACATTCAATGGTCAAGATGGAATCTATCTTTAATATCCCCTTGTGCCAATTAATGGATTTATCATTGGTAAGTGCGCACCCATTCCAATTAAGAGTTAATTGGATCGGTACCAAATGATCATTATAATTAATTGGGGCTCAAGGATAATAAGATATGGATCTAATTTGGTGGACAGGTCCAATTGATCCATGGATATAGATGGAATGACCTACTTGTGGTAATGTGGAAGTTTAGAGTCTTCATTATAATTTATTCCTAAGACTGGAGTGCAATTGCATTTATATAGTGGAGTTATTTGCAATTAACTGTGGGCCCGGGCTGCACATGAGATGTGGGGTCATGTGTCCTAGTTGGAGCCAGCTTTCTAAGGAATCCCTAGTGGTCCCCACGCTAGCCCAAGATATTAGAAAGATACTAATTATAGTAGAACTCTAAAAGGAAATAGAAAGTTACTATTTCTATTTGAAGTGAGACTTCTAATAGTGGTAATAGTAAGTTATTAATTATTAATGGAAGTGAGACTTCTATTTTAATTAGAAAAGAGGAAGTTACTGATCATATTTGAAGTAAGACTTCTAATTGTGATTTAGTAAGCAACTAATTATTATGGAAGTAAGACTTCTATTTCAATTAGTAAGTAGAAGTTGCTTAAGTGCTATAAAAGAGGAAAGGAGGCTTGGACGTCCCCATGCATTAATTCCATCTTGGAATTCACGCCCAAGCCCCTTTTGTGCAAGTGTTGCACACTCCTCTTCCTCTCCCTCTACTAGTTTCTCTTCTAGTTTCCTCTAGGGTTTTTCTCTTGGAGATTCCACCATCTTCTTGAGAAAAGAGAATCTGATACGGGTCATAGCTTGGAAGATCAAAAGGTGTTAGAGATTCTGATTTGATTAAGTGAAGGTGTTCATCATCAAAGAAAGAATTCAAATTCTCCATTAGAGCACAACTAAGCTCCAAAGGTATAATCTACATCCTTGTATGTTGTGGATTTCGTGGTTGCATGTTTAGGTGTTGTTTTCTATCTTCTAGATAGTATATATTGTTGTACATGATTTATGAGTTTGAGGGATTACATCCTGGATTGGGTTTGTTGCCTTCTAAATAATTGATCCCTGCATCAAGTGGGTCAAAAGTTTTTGAAACCTATATGAAAGGCCCACCTATTTTCCAACACTCCCCATGGTGAAATGGCCGGTCTCACAAAACCTTTGTCTAACAACTCTTGCAATTGTATCTTCAATTCTCCCAATTCCGCCGGAGCCATTCTATAAGGTGCAATAGAAATCGGAGTTGTCCCTGGTAACAACTCAATAGTGAAGTCAATCTCTCTAATGGGTGGTAAACCTGGAATCTCCTCCGGAAAAACATCAGGGAATCCTCAAACAATAGGGATCTCCTCCACCCCTTGGGATCGTTTATCCTCCGGGATAAACGCCAAATATGCTTCACATCCACTTTTCAATAGTCTATCAGCCTTCAACGCTGAGACAAACCCTGCACGAGGATTCCTCCTCTCTCCCTGAAATAACACTCCTGCTGGCGTCACATCTAATTTGAATGTGAAGGTCTTATGGAAACAATCCATTGTGACATGGTATCCTACCAACCAATCCATCCCGAAGATGACATAGCATTGCTTGCATCATCTGTTGGAATTGGTTTGGTATGATGTTATCAACCATATCTTCCTCAATTGGCTCTGTATGATCACTGTTACTTGCGGAGGGATTGTCGTTTATCGGTTGCTTACAAGGTGGCATAATGCTGCAAAACAAGTTGTTAGCACATAATAATCAAATAAGGTCACACATTGCTCACACGATTCTAGCTAACGAAAGATGTAACGAAACCTCGCCACGTCCTTAGGATCTCTAGTTTCTTTTAATTGCTTGAAACACGACTCGCTCTGATACCAGTCTGTCGCGACCCTGGACCGGGTTACTGAGGTCCTAATCCGGGATCGGGACTAAAGATGTGGTGTGTGAGTCACATGTATTTAATTTCCCACACGAGTCCGCGGTGAGGATATAACATCAATGTAACATTTGTTTAAGTGCGGAAGCATGTAGCAAATCAAATTGGTAAGTCATTTCAAATCACAAGACTAATAACATATGCAATTAACTCGATGTCAGAGTGAGCAATGATCATTAGCGTTTCCCAAAAGTAATTGTTAAAGTTTATACAAAAGATCATTTAATTAACATCCCAAAAATAAAGGTCAACAAAGGCCAGTACAATCCAAAATAATCCCTCAAAGAATAAGTCAGACAATTCTCAAAATGTTACGTCTCTCGTGGCAACCGAATGTCTAAACGACATCATCGGCATGCCACTCAACTAAACGTTGCGGTTCGCCGATTACCTCCTCAAGCTCTGTCTCAGGATAAATAACGTCTGGACCTGAGTACCAAAGAAAAAGGATCAGACACGACGGTCTGGCAGGCGAGTGAAAAGATATAACAATATATAATAAATAAAATGCCTTGGAAAACATTAACATCTGTTTACACAATAACTTTCATTAAAGAAATGAATCATTTATTGGAAAACAAATAAGCAATATAAAACATGTAAGGTATCCAAGGAATCGGAAACTAACAAGATGGCAATCACACGAAACTAAGTCCTCTATCACCGAAGTGACAAGAGTATATCGGGGCGTTGGTCTCAATCACACAAGGTGAGGAAATTCAACGAAACATACATGTATAATATAAATATACGGGACGGGACCACGATAGCGAACCGTGTATCGGGACGGGACCATGGCAATAAACCGGGCATCGGGATCCAAACTGCAGCTGGCGGGATGGGAGGGGGATCTCCAAGTCGGTGGATCAAACCGACAAGGTTATCCAAGCTTAGTGATGCCGACTCATAGGTCATATGCAAGAAATCGGGACATGTATAAAATACATATGATGCAATTGTATAAACGAGCGGGACGGGAGTGCTCGAAGGCACAAATATCATTTGTTTCGGGTAATACATGACGGGTTAGCAAAGTGCTAAAAATACAATTTCAGTGTTTTCAGGGATTACAAATCATATAGTGTAAATTCGGGAAGTGTACATCACAAATTTGGAAGCAATAGAACATCATTGGATTTCAAACTTTCCTAGGTTGGGTGTCGAGGTTCAAGAATTAAATCAATGTGAAGAGGGTTCCCGTATGTCGAATTCGATATGGACTTGGTACTCCTTGAGGTTTAAAGACATTCCGGGCACCCTTTTTATATTAATAATTCGAGAATCCACAACGTATTTTCGGAATGAGATTTTCTCTCTAAAATCCCAAACAATCCTTCCTAACCATTTCTTGCACGTATGGGTCGAAACAGTTCTTTTCTTCCTTCTCCATTTCCCACATTTTTCTGGGAGGTCGGTCACCTTAGCGATCAGCAAGCGGTTAGCCGCCTAGGCCAGGTCGGCTAGCCGACTAGTCACTGCCTGGTGACCGCCCTCTGCAGAACCAAAAATGCATGTTATTGATACGCCGACCGACCCTGAGTGGTCACCAGGTCCGCCGGCTGACCGCCCAGTCAGCGGGCAGTGCAGGTTTTTCACTATTTTTAGCCCATTTTTCCTCCCATACGTTTCTCCTATAATCCATCTCCTTCCCTACAATAAAAATGAGCTCAAAGCTCCTCCAATACATCATTCAACACTTCTATTTCAAATTTCAAATTTCTCCCAAACACCTCCATCCATTCCACATTCAATAACCAAGAAGGAAATAAATCCAACATGTACCAAAATCCATTTGTACCAAAAACCAAGTATGAAATAAAAGCTATAAGAGTCAATATAAATGAGAGTTAAACAACTAACAAGATCCATTCATGAACATTTATTTCCAAATCAATGCAAGTCAAAGTGAATAGTAAAAATCATCTACATTAATCATAAAAACCATTTAATGTTCAAGATATCTATTCATCCACTTGCCTTGGGTCCAAGCTAGCAAATTGATCTCCTCTAATCACTCTCTAAGCTCAAATCACCAATCTACACAAAACCCCCAAATATAACCATTACAAACCCTAAAAGATCAAAACAATGAAATAGGAATAAGGAGCTTTCAATAATGGAGATGGAGCTTCCCTAGGGTCACAAGAACACATATCTAGAAGATGGAAATGATTACTTACTTGGAAGGTCCTCTAATGGCAAGAGTTATCTCAAAGAAAGTTTCAATGGTGCTGGATTTCTCCTCCAAGAGTATCAAGGGAGAGCTTGTAGGGAGAGGAAGAAGAAAATGGTCTCCATTTCTCTATTTGACAAGGGTTGGTGGTGGATTGAGGAGGAAGAACGCAAGAAGAAGGAGGAGAAGAAAACCCTAGGTGGTTTCACTATTTGTGTTAGAAAATGAGAAGGGGAAGAAGGGAATGGGTTCCCTCTTTTATAGCAAATGAAGGTGGGTCCCATAACTTACATTGTTTGTCGGGCTAAAAACATGTTTCTCGATGTCTCGGATGAATTCGACGAAGAAGGAATAAATGATCGTCGAAATATCTAGTTTCCAAAAAGTATATATTTAACGGGTTTTGGAGACATTGAAAATAGTGTCCAGATTTTCATGTAAAAGACTGTTTTGCCCTAACATTGGAAAAGTAGGGTTTCGGGGTTTCGAACGGGGACGAAGTAAATACGAAAGTTGTAGAGATTAACGAGATAAGTAAAATGGCCAATGACTAAAAGATCTTTTTCATTTAAGGGCAATACGGCCAAATATTTATTGGAATTAGTGCATACTGATGTGTGTGGACCCATAAATATTAGAGCAAGAGGAGGATACGAGTACTTCATCACTTTCACCGATAATTACTCAAGATATGGATATATATACCTTATGCACCACAAGTCCGAGGCTTTTGAAAAGTTCAAAGAGTTTCGAGCGGAAGCGGAAAAGTAATTAGGTAAAAGTATCAAGATACTTCGATCAGATCGAGGAGGGGAATATCTCTCTGCTGATTTTATGGGATACGTATCAAAAAATAGGATTTTATCCTAGTTGTCTGCTCCTGGTATGCCTCAACAAAATGGAGTAGCAGAAAGAAGGAACCGAACTCTTTTCGATATGGTTAGGTCTATGATGAGTTTTTCAGGGATTGCCCATATCCTTTTGGGGGTATGCTGTAGATATGCGACGTACATACTAAACCTCGTACCATCTAAGTCAGTACCTTAGACTCTCTGGGAGTTGTGGTCTAGGTGAAAGCCTAGTCTGCAATATTTACATATTTGGGGTTGTCTGGCACATGTGTTAAAGGTAAAGACGGAGAAGTCAGAATCGAAGTAGGAAGTATGCACTTTTGTAGGATATCATAAAGGAACTGAAGGTTGTGTTAGGAATTTTGTAGATTGTAATTTGATGGATGCATTTTCATTTTAGCATCATTTGATTTACACACATATGCATTGATTTAGAAAATCTTGAAATCTTGATTTATACATGCATTGGTTTTTAGACTTGAAGAAATATTGATTTATGCATGATTTGTTTTTAATCTTGGATGCATTTGTTTTTGAAAAGAAGTTTTAGAAATCAAGCTAGCCTATGAGTTTTAATTCTTTCAAAACGTTTTAGGCTTTTTATGTTTCATGTTTTAAAACCCTTGGAATGATTTAAAACATGTTTTCAAGCTTGATTTAATAGCACAAGAGTTCCCACATGATTATACTTTGAAATATGCAAAATATGCATTTTTAGGGATTTTTTGGTCCCAGGCCAGGTCGACCTGCATGGGCTCGGTCGACCGGCCCAACAGGGGACCCGGTCGACCGAGCCCATGCAGGTCGATCGGGTAAAGTGCCGTTGGCCCTTTTTCAAACGGTCAATTTTATGACCGTTGTGAAGGCCAGGTCGACCGGGGATAGGGCAGGTCGACCGGGCACTCGCAGAAACCCACTTTTTGGGTATAAATAGTGGTTCATTTCTTTGAAAAAATTTGATGATCAAGAGGCCCTCCTTGAGAGGTTTTGAGGCCAATCAAAGGGGAATGAGCTAAGGGATGAAAGGGGTCATTAGGAAAGCTAAAGCTTGGATTAATGAAGTTAAATCTCTAAGTAAGCTTTACTTTTCTTAATCATATGTTTTTATGATTTGCTTTATTTATTGGTAAATCTTTTCTAGCATGATAAACTATGATTTGTTGTGTCCTTAACATGTTTATGTTTTGAATTGATCTATTGTTTTGGATGCATCACCTTGATTCAATCCAAGTAGTACTTTAATTGGTAAATCTAAGTAGATCATGTTAATGAAAGAATCTTTAAAATTATATGTAACATGATTCCTATACTTGGTTGAATCTATGGTTGTTGTTTTTCCATCATAAGAAAATCTCTTTCAAATATATCTTATGTTTTGGACTCAACATCTTTACAAATCATATGTACTTTTGTTTTAAGGTTTCACAACTTGCTTTGCATTGATAGGAATATCATTTTCAAGTTGATTTTATAATTACATATGATTTGTCCCCTAATTTCAATCAAATCTATTTTTATGTTTTGAGCTACTTTGTTGATTTGATTGACATCCCTATGCATCACATGTTTTGTTCTTAGAATTTCACAACTTGTTTTGAATACATATGTATATCTTTTACAAGTTACTTTTAACATGTGATTAGCATTCTTTCCTCAATCATAAATGTTTTTATGAGCTAAAACTTTCAAAAGCCTTAGGCATACATTTATGAGCTTTTATTTTCAAAATGATTGAGGACATCATACATACACATTGAGCATTCATCTTTGCATTCATAGTGTGTATGTGTGAAGTAGATTTTCACTTTCTTATCCGCCTATTTAAGAGGCATTTTTTATGAGCTATAAATTGTATCTCCATCAAGTGTATTATAGACACCACTTAGAGAGATAACCAACCTTTTGGTTGAAGAGGTTATTGCTTAGCCTAAAAAAAGCATAGTGTAATAGGTTGATGTTAAGCCTTGAAAAACATCATTGTAAAGGTTATTGCTTAGCCTATTGAAAAGCATAAATAGTGGAAATTCGGTGGGGTGTTGGATCACAAGCCGGTAGTAGATGCAGGCATTGAGGCCGAACCACTATAAATCCTTATGTGATGGTGCTTGCTTTGTGGTGATTGTTTTTATTAAGCTTCCGCATTTTGTTTGATAATCATCACTTGTGACTAGTTTAATTTAAAGAAGTTAAAATTGATTAAAATTGGTCATAATTGAAGCTCACCCTATTCACCCCCCCCTCTAGGGTTCGGATCCCCGGACTTTCAGGTTGGTTATTATATAATCACAGAGAGCAGAAAGTACTTGTAAGAAGATTATATGATTGACCAGAATACTTTAGAAATGGTTGTCCTGGAAGAAATTAAAAAACAATCAGTTCCAAATTCAAAAGAACCGAACCTGAGGAAGACCAGCCCTTACCTGAACCAGTAGTTACACCGGAGTCTCGTCATAGTGGGAAGATTGTTAGGCCACCTAACAAGTTCATGTTACTAGGAGAGTCTTATGAGGCAATTCCGGAAGAACATGAACAAGATACCTATAACTATGATGAAGCAATTAATAACAAGGATTCGGGACGTTGGTAAGATGCTATGAAAGCTAAGATGGAGTTCATGTACTCCAATCAGGTCTGGAAACTTGTGGACTTGCCTGCTAATATTAAACCTATTTGGTGCAAGTGGGTCTAAAAGAGGAAAAGAGGACCGAACGAAAGAGTTGAGACCTTTAAGGCCAAGCTTGTTGTGAAAGGATATACTCAGAAAGAGGGAATCTATTATGAGGAGACTTTCTCACCGGTAGCCATGCTCAAATTTATCCGGATACTCTTATCCATTGCAGCTCATCTCGACTTTGAGATTTGGCAAATAGATGTCAAGACGGCATTTCTAAATTGCCATCTTAAGGAAGATATCTATATGATGCAATCAGATGGTTTCACAGCAAAGGACCAAGAGCAAAAAGTTTACAAACTGCAGAAGTCTATTTATGGATTAAAGTAGGCATCTCGGAGTTAGAACATCCATTTTGACCAGGCAATCAAATCATTTTGTTTTTGTCAAAATCCGGATGAGTCATGTGTGTATATGAAAAGTGAATGAGGTAGAGTAGTCTTTCTTTTATTATATGTCTATGGCATCCTTCTCCTTGGGAGTGATATAGGGATGTTGTCAACAGTCAAAGTTTGGTTGAAAAAAATGTTTGACAGGAAGGATTTTGGAGAAGCCAGCTACATCATAGGAATCAAGCTTCATTGAGACCTGAAAAATAGGATGATTGGCTTATCTCAAGTTGCATATATAGATAAGGTACCGGTACGGTTTGCTATGCAAAACACCAAGAAGGGTATCACACCTTTCAAGCATGGAGTGCACCTTTCTAAGGATCAGTGTCCAAAGACAACTGAAGAAAAGGAGCAGATGAGAGCATTACCATATGCTTCGGCTATTGGCAGCCTCATGTATGCCATGCTTTGTACTAGACCAGGTACAGGTATGTGTCAGCATATATGAATCGAACCTAGGTCTTAACCATTGGACTATTTATAAAGTGTATTCTCAAATACTTGAGAAGGACTAGAGATTACATGTTAATTTACGGTAGTGATGATCTAATCGAGTCGGATACACATACTCTAACTTCATGTCAGATAAGGATTCCAGAAAATCTACCTCTGGATATGTGTTTATGCTTGGCGGCGGAGCCATCAGCTAGAGGAGTGTCAAACAGGATTGTATTGCTGATTCCACCTCGGAGGCTGAGTATGTAGCAGTTAAGGAAGCAATATGACTCAAAAGATTTCTTTTGAAACTTGGAGTGGTACCATTGGAGCGATAACCCTTCACAATCTTTTGTGACAGTAGCAGGGCAGTTGCCTAAATCAAAGAACCAAGGACCCATAGAAACCAAAAGCAAGTACAGAGGAAATATCATCTAGTTAGAGTGATTGTGCACAGATGTGACATTGCTATCACTAAAATAGCATCTCCAGATAATCTAGCAGATCCCTTTACTAAGCTTTTGATTATCAAAGTCTTTCAACGACAAGTAAATGAGATGTAACCCTGACTGAGATTGAGTCTAAGTGAGAGATTGTTAGATTCTATGTTCTCAATCCAATGGATGATCCGAATAAATTTATTTATTTCATTAATTAATTATATTTCCATGCTTTATTCATGTGATGAGTGGTATTTTATTCCATGTTTGCACATGACCAATCCAAAGTGACATGATGGTTCATGAGATGAACAGGAACCCACAAGTATATTAGGTGTGATCCATCTGTGTGGATGAGATCTACATACAGGAGACATAGATCACATATCTTATACTTAAACTGTTTCATAACCAGAGATGAGACTGGGCATCTCATATGATAAGGTTGTAGCACTATGATCACTATGAGATAGTGTGTTATGTCTCAATCATTAGAGTGTAAGACTATGGATCATTGTGTTGCTACATTGGATGTACTGAAGGACCATGAGTAACACTTTGTACAAATTTGTCTTTGATTAAAGGACTGCTCTTATAATTCCCAAGCAATAGGGTCTTAATCTTGAGAGATTAATGGACTAAAAGGTTCTACTATACATTTGCTTTGAGTCCAATTGTAGATCAACACCTTGATGTCTTGGGTACGTGGCAGTGGGGCTGTGAGAATATATAATTCTCAAAATAGAATCTATCCCCTTAAATATCCCCTTATGTCAATTCATGTATTTTTATCATTGGTAAGTGCATGTCCATCTCAATTAAGAGTTAATTGGATGGTACTAATGATTACTGTGATTAATTCGGTCGCAAGGATAATAAAAGATGGATCCAATTTGGTTGGATAGATAAAATCCAATAGATCCAGAAATATAATTGATAGAGAGGCCTACTTGTATTAATTGCAAAATTTAGGGTTTATTTGTAATTATTCCTAAGATTGGAGTGCAATTGCATTTATTTAGAGGACTTATTTGCAATTAACTGTGGGTCCAAAATTAACATGAGATGTAGGGTCCAGATTCCTAGTTGGAGCAAAATTCTAAGGAACCCCGGGTGGTCCCCATGCTAGCCCTAATAAGAAAAGGTTACTAATCCTATTGGAACTCTTAAGGAAAGGACGAGTAGGACACTTACTAAGAATAAAAGTGAGACTTCTAATCTTGGTCTGAGATGAGGTGTTCCATAAACTATAAATAAGAGTTGATGGTTACAGATCTCAACACACAATAATATTTCAAGTTCCTCTTTCTCTTCCTCCTCTCTCTCATCTGGTTTCCTACTAGAGTGCTAGGGTTTTCCTCCTTTAGAAGTTCTCTAAGAAGGGTCATAGCGTAGAAGAATACAAAGGCAAGGGAGATCAAAGTTTGCGAATAAAGTTTTCATAGAGATCAAGTTCTCGTTTAAAGCACAACCAACCTCCTCAGGTATAAATTTATTTCTTATTGGTTTTAGTAGATGTTCTATGCTTGTGTTATTTGTTTCTCGATCTATCTTCTTGATGGATTATTTGATCTCAATGTATGAGATTAGGGGTTTAGATCTTGGGGTTGGGTTCTTAGCCTTAAGATCAAACATCCATCAAGAAGATAGATCAAGAAACAACAAGCATAACTAGATCTACTAATTCAAATAGCTAATAGATCTATACCTTTGGAGCTTGGTTTTGCTCTAATCGAGAACTTGATCTCTACAAAAAAAACTCTTTTCGCAAACTTTGTTCTCCATTGCCTTTGTGTTCTTCCACACTATGACCCTCTTAGAGAACTTCTAAAGGAGAATGGTGAGATCTCCAAGTAGAAGAAAACCCTAGATCTCTATCTCTAGTAGGAAACTAGAGGAGAGAGAGGAGGAAGAGACAAAAGAACTTGAGAGATTATTGCATGTAGAGATTTCTAACCCTCACCTCTTATTTATAGTTTATGGCATACCTCCTCTTAGACCAAGATTAGAAGTCTCGCTTTTATTCTTAGTAATCATCCTACACTCCTCATTTCCTTAAGAGTTCTAATGAGTTTAGTAACCTTCTCTTATTAGGGCTGGCATGGGGACCACTAGGGATTCCTTATAATTTGGCTCTAACTAGGAATCTAGACCCCACATCTCATGTGAACTCCGAACCCACAACTAATTGTAAATAAGTCCACTAATTAAATGCAATTGCACTCTAGTCTTAGGAATAATTACAAGAAGACCTTAAACTTCCCGATTACTACAAGTTGCCCCTCCATCAATTATATTCATGGATCTATTGGATTAAATATGTCCAACCAAATTGGATCCATCTCTTATTATCCTTATGACCCAATTAATTACAATAATCATCAATACCATCAAATTAACTCTTAGTTGAGATGGGTGCGCACTCACTAATAATAAAATTCATTAATTGGCACCAGAGGATATATATAAGGATAGATTCCATCTTGAGAATTGTATGTTCCCACAGCCCTACTATCACATACCCAAGACATCAAGGTGTTGATCTACAATTAGCCTCACTCATTGATGACTCAAAGTAAATGTATAGTTGAAACTTGAGTCCATTAATCTCTAAGGATTAAGAGCCTATTGCTTGGGAATTATGAGAGCATTGATCAAAGACAGATTTGTACAAGGTGCTACTCATGGTCATTCAGTACATCCAATGTGCCAGCACAATAATCTAGAGTCTTACACTCTAATGATCGAGACATATCGCACTATCTCATAGTGATCACAGTGCGGCAACCTTATCAGATGAGATGCTCAATCTCATCACTGGCTCTGAATCAATTTAAGTATAAGGTTTGTGATCTATGTCTCTTGTATGTGGATCTCATTCAAACACATGGATCACATCTAATATACTTGTGTGCTACAGCTCATCTCATGAACCATCATGTCATTTTATATTAGTCATATACAAACATAGAATAAAGTACCATTCATTTTATGAATAAAGATGAAAATATAAATTAATTAATGAAACAAATCAATTTATCCGGATTATCCATTGGATTGAGATCATACAATCTACCAGACTGGACAAAAGATTGTTATCTATCATGCATGCACACACGCACAATATCATACATTCCTTAACCAGCGACGCAACTTGTTTGATTAACAAACGATTCATGCTCATGCACATATGCACAATATATCATACATGCCCCAGCCAGCCGCTAAGAGCCCACGAACGCCAACTATTTTGATTCAGCAAACACAGAGAAGTCACTGATTTTTTAACTTAAAATTCTGATGGTATATTGATTGTAAAACCAAAAAGTCTAATTAATCAAAGCCTTGGTTACATAACTTATATACCCAATGAAAATCTAATCATGATAAAAGTAAACTAAATGAGAGAGAATTCTTTTAAAGTCTGATTTTCTTTTCACTCTTTGTTTTGCATCTTTTATATCTATATCTATCACTCGTCAAATCCTACCATTAAAAAAAAAAAAATTTGTTGTAGAGCAGTAAAAACGTAGAAGCAAACATACTCTTTTATCTTGAAAAAGATTAAGAATGAAGAATTCAGACATCAAGCTCCGGTCGATTTTCTGGCAGCATCTGGGAGTTGGTACCACAGACAGGACATGAAGAGCGCGAGGCCAACCCCTTCACGCACTTCACATGAAAGTCGTGGTTGCATCCAGAGGCGGACCCAGGTTTTTCATTTAGGTGGGGCTAAACTTTGCTAAAATTTTTCATATCAACAATAACAAAAGAAAAAATGCATTCATATTACGGGCCAAGAATAATGTTTCCAAAATGAAAAAAGAAATAAGTAGTTTAAGCATAGATCAAGAAAATTAGATAAGTCTTGCTCACAACAATTCAGATAGGTTCCATCCATTATCCATATCTAGAAATGGGCAATGATGATAACTTATTCTCAGAGAGGGTATATCTAAGTTGTTCTTTATTGGTATCAGACACTGCCAAGCCTTCATGCTAGTAAGTAGTAACATTGAAGCCTACTCACAACCCAACCAGTGGGTTGGTTTTAAAACTATAGCTTGATCAATGTGCATAGCAGCATAAGAGCTTGCTCTCAGTCTGGCTGTGTAGTTGGAGGAGGCAGGTAACAAATGTTCATGTTTCATGTCTAGTTGAAATTTAAATAAATAAACTGCAAGGGATTGTATAACCTGTGGTGGTTCTTTTGTTGCTTTGAATCAAAATAGTTCTTATGTATTTATTTATTTTTTCGCTCTGGCAAATATGCTCAACTGCCCCACCCACTTGCTCACCCAAGACACAGAACAAAAAAAAGAAAAAAAAGTTGAAAGGACATGGATTTAAGTGATTGTAGTACTAAACAGGATGTGGCCTAATTTTGTGCTTAAATCCTTTGATGATAACAATTGAAATTTCTGAATTCTCCTGATAAGTTGTTGATTTTGAGGGCTGGTCATTAGTAAGTACTTGGGTGAATTTGATTAGTCTGATGACTCTGATCAAAATGGGCTAAAATGAGTTGATGTCAGATTGGCTTGATTTGGTTGGTTGTTCCATCAGCCCTCTATTTTTATTAATACCGGTGGTGTCCCTTAATTCTGTTGAAGGCTTGAACTTGAAGCCAAATCCTAATCAGTAATCAAACATGCAGTAATTTTTTTTCTATTCCAGAGACCCTGTAGTAGGATTCCATTCAAATTTCAATAATTTGCAAAGCATTCCAACTAAATATATTAAGTGCCAACTGCCATTCTCGTCAAAAATTCTCATTGGGCCATTGGGGGCAGTAAGGCAGTTTGACACTTCATCAAACATATGGTTTGCAGCAGTAACATTCTTTGATGATATCAATTCGAAAACAAACAAAAAAACCCACGTTTTCTCTGTTAGAATGGATGGACGCTCCCTACATTTACTGCAATAGTGCAATCCTTCTCTGCGTAGCAGGCTAGCAGCAGCGCAGCCGAGCGAACATCAGATGAAACAGAGAGCGAAAAGGAAGAGAGAGAAGAAAGATAATCTCTAAAAGGAAGACTCAACCGGCTACACTCAATCATATCAGTCTCGCTTACATTTTTATGCAATGTGCAGAGGAGGAAGAAAGCAAACTGCACAACCTAGCCAGGGAGGGAGAGGGGGATTGAGTTACCTGAATGGCTGAAGTTGAACCGTCGAAGCCTCGAAGGGTTGGAAGAACCGTAGAGACGAAGAGACGAAGAGGGAAGTTCGAAAGAGGCAAAGAGGAATTTGGGTTTTTTTTTTGGTTCTGTGCTTTTGATCTAGGGCGAGCACTATAATGATGTGGGGCGTGGGCCAAGGCCCAATAGCATTTGAAGAGGAATTTGGATTTTGACCTGGGGCGACCGCCCCAGGTCCTATTAACATCGGTCCGCCTCTGGTCGCATCTTGGCAAAACAGTGATTTTTTCTTTGGAGTTGAATTCAGATGAACAGATGCCACACTTCGCTTTCGTCCTTGCTAGCCTTTTGTCTGAAAAAATCTGGACTGGGAAGGAAGCTGCCCCCTTCCGTGGGAGATTCACTGGATTGGTGCTGGGATTAGACCCCTTCCGTGGGGGATTAGTGCGAACATGGAAATAATTCCAGAGGAACATGACCACGCAAGCAACTAAGATCAAACCAACGAAAGAAGCCGCGAAGATCCCCATAAAGACCATCAGGCGTGTTGAGGCCTCGTTCTTGGGTAAAAGTGAGAAAACTAAAGCGATGGCGGCCATGGTATCTTTGGATTATTTTTATTTTTTTTCTTCCTAGAGAGGTTTTTTTTTTTTTTTAAGACTCTATATATAAGGTGAGACTTGAGAGAGAGAGAGAGAGAGTACTTGGGTGGAGTTAGAATCACGAATGGAGTGAGACTCGTGGAGTTGGATTTCTAGACGAGATAACTAAACTAATTGTAGAATAACTTTTCCATTCAAAAATTTTGTAGAATAACTTTAAGATTACTCATGGCAGGCGATTACCCAAAGACTATCAAATGAGAAATGGTCCCACATATGACACCTTACAACAACCACGTGTGAATGTTGAATGATGGCTAGAAATAATATGTTTTTTTTTATTTTAAATCAAGCGAGTTGTAACATCCCGTCCCTTAATCTTCCATTAATTATAATTAATTTCTTAATTAGTTAGTAAGATTGTTTAGAATATTTGCGAGTTGGGTTTGACGTATGAATCACGCGTGCGAAGTCTCGCACGAGTCCAAATTCGTTTGTGTACAGTAGAGGGTGGTTTGTAATTTTGGAAAGTTTTCAGGGGTTTATATGAGATTATAAGTTTTTGCAAGTTTAGGTGCACCGGATAGGTCTTGGCATTTTACAAACTTTCGTCTTCAGTCACGTTTTGATCTGATGCGTCGAAGAGGCTCAAATATCATCATTAGCGAAACCAATGACTAAACTCAAATTTGCCTTTAATCTAACCTAATATAAGTCACTACAACCATCCCTTATCTTCTTTCATTCCTTCTCTTATCTCCTTTCACTCTGCCATCTCTAAACTCATTTCTCCTTCACTGCCTCCCTTCCATTTCCGGCCACCTGAGTTCCGACATTTGTCGCGTCCCCGGACAGAGGCTCGGGCCCCGCGATGATTGTCATTCGTTTAACGACAATTTCCCACAGTTTCCCGCGATAAGGATCTCAAGGACACTGTCGGATGTGAATTTTGATCCCCCCGGGAGGGGAAAATCGTCATTCATCTATATGTGCTATTTAAATTTTTACATCGAAAATGAAGATTCCGACTACCCTCAAAATCGACGGATCACGATCGCCAGCTACGGTAACGGCCGTAACACCGTTCTTCGACAAAAGCCAAAGAAAAATGGGAGAAAATAAATGGGTGGGTTCTTCTCTCGTCTAATGTGCTGCCGGCAACACACGATGATTTTCCTGTCACATTAATTTGGGTCTCCTTGGGTTTCTTTAATATAGGGTCAATTCAAGGTTATGAGTAAAAGTCCAAATAAAGGTTAATCCTCACACAGCAAAATCATGGTGTGTCCAAGTAAAACAAAATAATTAAAATAAAGAAAATAAAAGGGGGGAGGTGCCAAATATTTAAGAAGAGGATCAGCCCCGTTCTCGAGTACCCCCTTCTAATCCCTTGGCAAAATAGGGTTTAAAGGCTGACTTTTCAAATCAAGATGATGATGCAAATGAGACTTTGACTTGTGATTTATGTGTTTTTCGTGTGCGATACACGAGTGATAAAGAAAAAGCCGATGGGTTGTAATTGATTGAAGGTGGCCGATGGGCCAGTGTTTGTTTTCAAGAGGGGCCGATGGGCCAGTGTTTGTTTGAGGGCGGCCGATGGGCCGAAATAAAAATATGCAAAGTGTGTGAAATCACTTATCTCATCTTATTATTCTCATTTATTCAATTTTAGAAATCAGTTCTTTATTCCCTTTTATAATTAAGTTCGATTAGATACCTGGCACCTGAGGTGGAGGAAGAAATAAAGGAAAAATCTTTTCAGGTTTATTTTTTTGGTTTTATAGTTTTTAGGGATTTTTGATATTGGGCTGGAAGGGCCTAACTAGGGGATTTTACTTGGATTTACGTGATTAGTGCTTTATTACTGAGCATCGGATTAACCCTAACTTAAGGTCATAGACCGCCCACATCAGCCTTCCCGGTCCCCTAACGGAACAAGAAAAGTGATGGGACGAAGCCTAATGCTCTAATTTATCTAATGAGGAAATCCAATCTAATCCTAGGGTGCTAGTAGCCTAAGCTTGACAATTATGCCTAAGGAATTTGGTTATGATCTTAATTGGGTTGGTTTGTTTTAAATTGAAAGTTGATTAAGAGTGATTTAGGGATGGATTAAGGTTCTGATTAATGCTTTTTTAAATATATTAAGGTTCTGTTTTAGTTGTTGAAGGTTCTGGAGTTTCAGGTTTTGTTTCAAATGATGGAAAGATGTCAAAGTCGGTGAAGTAGGACTGACGGAGAACTTGGGCGCACTTGTATGGGCACCCAAGTGGTGCATTGATGTTCTTCGCCCGTCCGACTTTGGTTCGAGGTTCCGAATGGGTTTAAGTTGATTAAGGTTTTGATTTTAAGGTTGTTATTGGTTTTGTGATGGTTCTAAGATGCTGATTGAGGTCAAAGTTGGAAGTGAATAGGGATTCAATGGTCTTAGGGAATGGAGACGGACTTCGGCACACCTGTGGTTGCGCCTATGTTTCCTGAGTAACTTGGGCGCACCACAAGTGTCTGGTTCGTGTGTTTTGGTTCTTTCCGGGATTTTGTTCACTTAAACTTGGATTTTCAGATGATCTATGTCAATAATTATGTATCCCGGGCTGGTTTTAAGTTCATAAACCTTAAATGTGATTGTGGTTTAAGTTCAAGAGTTGAGATGCAACCAATGTGCGTCTCAGGGTCGAAACAAGAAGTCCGATTTGAAGGTGTTTCTAAGTCGGATTTGTATCTCGGTTGGGGAATGTCTTTATTCTTTGGGTGTGGTTTGGTCTTATTGTCTTTGATTAGGTTTCGATCGGGGTCTTAATTGGGGATTGGTGGCTAGGGTTTTGTTTGTTAGGGTTTGATTAATTAGGGGTTTTGGTTTATATAGGCTTATTAATCAGAATTTTAATTAAGGCTTGTTAATTACGGTTTTATTAATAGTTGTTAATCAATTTCAGGGATTTAGTTAATTAATTATTTGGATTTTAATTGGATTTTTTAATTAGGTATTTTAAGTTAATTAAGTGTTTTAGAATGGGAGTTGATCGAGTTTATTGATTTACTTAGGCACGAATGGAATATCCTAAGATCAGCTACTTAATGTCTACTTTTATGATTCTAATACTTCTTTTAATTACTTTCTTCTTTGTGTTCTCTTCTCTAATTACTAGAGAGTAAGATGAGAGGAGAAGTGTTTTATGATTTTGTGATTTTTTTGGTTTTTTATGCAATATTAATGTAACCTAACATAAAATGATGATGGTTCGATGACTCAAAGTCTAGAAGTCTAGTAGTCAATTGAAATCCTCACAAAGGTAGAACAACAAATTAAATGGAATGCAAAAGTATGAAAATACGGGCCGGAAAACGAATTGGGAACTTGGGCGCACACACAGTGGCGCCCAAGTGTCTCCCCTGCGGTTGTGATGCACTTGCAATTTTCTACGATATTCCAATTCGATTTTCGACACTTTGTGACTAAATATAAGGTCCTAGTTTGAATTATTGATGTAATAACCTTCGGATTCGGAAGTAATGACACGAGAACCAAAGTCCAAGAGGCGGGTCTCTTTGGCAGGAACTTGGGCGCACCCACAGTGGCGCCCAAGTTCACTGTCTTCTTTTCTTTACCTTTTGGTAATGTATTTCAGTATTCCTTCGATTCTTGCAATGCTTTTTTTGGATCCGAAGACTTTTATATCAATGTACATGAAGATAGACTCGGATCTAAGAACCAGAATGCGTGCGAAATGAGAAATCGGGGCCAAAGTCCTATCCAGAAGCTTGGGCGCACACAAAGTTGCTCCCAAGTGTTTTTCTGCACCTTTCTTCCTCTTTTGTTTCTTTTCTCAATACTTTTCGCGCGATTTGGAACGCAAAGTTACAGATCCAAAGGTCTCGATGGCAATATGTATGAAAACGAATTTGGATCTAACAAAAAAAAAATATGCTTAATATGAAAATCGAGGTCGAAACCCAATGCAGACACTTGGGCGCACAGATAGTTGGGCCCAAGTGTTCTATTGCACCCTTTTTTTTTATTCGGATTTTCCTTAATGAAAATGAAATGGATGCAAAGTCTACCCTAATCACGAGTTCAGAATGCTAAAAATGATGCGGATCTACAGAGTAGGAATGATCCTAAGCATATTACTAATGATAGATGATTACCAAGTATTAAATCTACTGGAAAAATGCCACTATTAATGTAGATCTACAATGCATGCATGACCCTAAGCATGTTTCTAAGCCATTGATGATGCTGAATATCAATTGAATAACAACCTAGTCTAGAAATACCAATTTGAGTCGTATCCTTCAAGTCCTAGGTCGAAGCTTTCGAGCAGATCCATGGCTTTTGGAAGCTTTTTCCATTGCTAATCTTAGGAAACCAGAAAGCTCCTCCTCCTCGTTCCTTCTGAATCTAAGGCTCTCTCTATGGTGGCTACTCTTTTTTTTCTCTCTTTTCTTCTAGTTTTTCTATTCTTTTTTAGTAGCCTCCTCTGTAAATGATATAAGAGATCTTTTTATAGAGGTTTTGGCATGGAGGAGGGGTTTAGGGTTGCTATGTGCATGAGTTTCTAGAGGCTTCACACAAACCAAGGTAGATTTAGGGTTTCGGGAACTAGGTGCGCCCATGTTCTGTTTTGGGGCTAAGTGTGCTTAGGGTTCGGTTCGGATGGTTTTCGGATCAAATTCGGACCGAAACAGAGGAAACTGGACTTAGGCGCACTTGTGGGGGCGTCCAAGTGGATTTTAGAACTTGGGCGCACCTATGTTATCTTTTGGGTCGAATGGGCTTGGGGTTTGGTTTTGGATTGTTTTCGGATTGAGATTGGGTCGGAACTATGAAGAGTAGAGCGGAACCAACCTAAACATGCACTAAAGTGCTTTCTAGGGCAACCAGGGACTTGGTCGCACCTGTGTGTGCCCCTAAGTATGACCTTGGAACCTGGGCGCACACATAGTGCCCCTGGTGCGGGACCACTTGTGTAATCTTCCGAGGGCCATATCTTTTGATCCGTTAGTCGGAATTGGACGTTCTATATATCGTCGGAAAGCTCTCGGAACGTAGAATCTTGTGGTCTATAGATCCTAATGGTCAGAGGTCAAGAAAGATAAGGGATACTTGGATCAATGATTCTAACCTCCTAATTCATGTTAATCATATCGTACTTAGGCAAACTACGTGTAATTTCTTCAGGAGCAAACTGAGTGTGTTCTATGTAGTGTGGAAGGGGGTTGGGTAGTGTTGTAGTCCATTCCTTATATGAGAAGTGGGTTGAACTCGAGATCCCGACGAGATTTGGCCTTTTCTCTCACGAATTCTATGAATCGTCGAACTAAGTCTAAAATTATCAACAAGCATCTTCATCATCATTAATTAATCTGAATTATGCCAATAACCATTCAATTATGGGTGAAATGGGGGCATCATTATATATGATAAGTGTTTAAGGCTATCATAAGGGGGCCAAAATGAGGTGTCTACAGTGCTCCTCTTTGGAGAACAACACGTGGAGAGTTGTGCTCCAAAGAAAGTAGACACACCACTCATGACTCACGGGAGCTTTTGAGCTCGCGGGAGTGGCCGCCTACGGATGTATGCAATTGCAAACTTGTTCTAAAGGTGAGGTTCACTTTTATAGGATCGATCCTGATTCAGGGGAAAAAATAAAAAAGAAGAAGTTACGTGCCTACTAATTTGGTTGGAAACCCGAGATCTGTGCCTCGGTGCTCGTGGTATTACCACGTGGTGGGTTGGGAACTGTGCCCCGGTTGTTTAATTTGAGTTGATGGCGGGAACTGTGCCCCGGTTGCTTAATTTAAAGTGATGGTGGGAACTGTGCCCCGGTGATCTGAATCAGAAGTCGATCTTTCGATTGGCTAAGTCACTATTAGAATTTCATTTGTTCTTGCAATAGAGTTCTATTCAATTTGTCATATATAATGTCTTTTGACTTTCACCCACAGTTGAATGCTCAAGGCATAGTTAAAACTAACTAGCAATAATGGAGATCTTGAAGGCAATCACAAACATAGTTCAAGCAATGGTGTGGGGTGCATGTGAGAATGAGATGCATTTTTTTTAAAGAGATTTTTATTTTGAAACTCAGGTATGCAGCGAAAAAAGCTAAATCAATGGAAAATGTCCACCGAAATAACCGTCCCTCTCTAGGGATCTTGGTCTTCACCGAAGCTTGGATGAGAACCTGGGATAGATTCGATCATCATTTTGTGCTTATCATGGAGAGTTTCGAGTTACACGGATTCCATTCTCCAACGTCAAGATTTGAGTCGGCAAACACCACAATTCGTGATAACACGGTATTATGGTCGCCGTACCGATTACAAGCGCTTAAGGGAGGCCTACGACGACTCAATTTCCGGACGTGAGGTAAAATCATGAAAATCCATAGCTAGGGATACTTACCTCAAGTGCTTTTCGTAAATCCGACGATGGGGCTCATTGCTGCTTTCTTTCGTTGTTTATTTGCTAAAGTTTGTGTCATTCGCCTCCATCAGCCTGTTTGAATCACCTTTGTTGTTCTCATTTTTGGGTTGTAAATCTGCAGTGGACAAACACTAAAAGATTCTGCACTCTTGCCTGTCAGTACTCAATCTTATAATTTGTAGAAATAACAATTTTAACTTCTACTGATGGAGATGACATAGAATGCAATGCACAATGTTAGATGTATGCGTGATGGGACTAGAGTGTATGCAATGAGTTTCCATCTGAAGGGGTGATGTCCAGCGAGCATGTTTTTTTTGGCTACTCAGTTGCTTTCATTACGCTCTCGTTTAGCTATTACTTGTTGTTGCCTTTGTTTGATTTGATTACTAATCATCAGAGAACCATTTTGGTTTTGAGTCTATTGATTTCAGGGTTTTCCGGGTTAAAATATAGGGTTGGGCGCACGTGGAGGGGCGCCCATGTGTTCCTGTGCACTTGGGCGCACATGCATGTTTTTTTTTGCTACTCAGTTGCTTTCATTACTCTCTCTTTTGGTTATTACTTGTTGTTGCCTTTGTTTGATTTGATTACTAATCATCAGAGAACCATTTTGGTTTTGAGTCTATTGATTTCAGGGTTTTCTGGGCTAAAATATAGGGTTGGGCGCACGTGGAGGGGCGCCCATGTGTTCCTGTGCACTTGGGCGCACCTCTATGTGCGCCCAAGTAGTCTTCCCTACTTGGTTCAGAATTCTTGTGAGGCGGTTATGCGAGGTGCCCTTTGCGGGATAGAATTGAAAAGCGGGGAGCTTGGGCGCCACTATGAGTGCACCCAAGTGGCATTCCGTCCTCTTTTGAAACTAGGACACTAACCTACATAAGGAAGGGCTGCCTATGGGTTTCTCCACGTTTTCTGCTCTTCAAACTTCGAGTTCCAGGGTCTTTGGTCTCCCTCTTGTCTTCAAGTAAGCACTCTTTTCTCTCTTTTGGTCTTGAAGTATGCAACATGCTTTCTAGTTGCTTTGCTCTCCTTTGAGACATGATGGAATGTTCTTTTTATGTTTCAATCTTAGATTGGTTTTGATTCTAGCCATGCTATGCTTTTGTTTCTTTCTTAGATTAGATCATCTTTTTCATTATTTTTTCTCTTTCTCTTCTCTTCTCTTCTGTTTTTTTTTTTTATGTTGATGTTATGATGTTCTTTTGGTGTTTATGTCATGTCCTATGAACTACTAAAAGATTTATGATGTCTTTCTTTTATTTCAGATTGTAGTTCTTTGTTTTACTCATCATTGAATGGTGATTTTTTTTAGTCTAAACTTGGATTGTAGTTTTAAGATTGGAGTTTCATTATTCGATTGAACACCAATAGGTTTTTGATTTATTCCTCATGTCTCTTAGATTTCTCTTTTGTAATTCTTAATGTTTTTTGTTTGTTGTGAATATGTTGCATTGCATGATTAAGACTTGTTTGAGCAAAGGAATCATGTTTTTTATTTCCTAAAGACCTTAAAGTGACCTGACAGTACCCTCGGGGGACTTGCCTCATGAATTTCAGGGGTCATGATGAATAATTTTGGGCTGAACCGGACCCACATGGGATGAAATCCCTGAGACAGACTTGGGCGCTACTCTTGGTGCGCCCAAGTGATCTTCCACCTTTTTTTTTTTTTTTGAATCCCTCTTTATATCATCATTTGTGTGGAGAGTCTCTAAGGCTGGGCGTGTATTTGTTTGCAGGTTTGGACTTCGTTCAATGGCTGGTTTCCCGGTCTTTTCATTTACCATCGATGCTGGTGCAGGTCCCAGTGCTTGCAGACCTTATGTGCCAAGGGAGGAATACTGGTCCCCTGGGACTGAGAAAATAGGCCATCATGACTCCGAGGAGCGAGCATAATTTTATCTTGAGCAAGAGTCATCCATGCCCGCTACTTATGATTGCGTGTTCGAATTTGAAGAGATAATGGATCAACGTCTTGCTGAAGTCAAGCGCGGGAAGTACGATCTGTTAGTTATGAAATATAAGAGAATTGGCAGGCTGTATGGAGACTTATGTGTCGTCGGAAGGACTACCCTTGGTAGGTTGTGTGGTTACACTGGGCTTTCGGAGGACTTACCGGGTTTCGTCAGACAGGTGCTTCAGTCCCTCTTATGGAGTTTGATAGACCTCAGGGCAATGCTTGAGGTTTGGGAAGCCACCAAGATTGCTAGTGAAAGGGCTCCACTCGATGATTTCAATACACTGCAAAGGCGGATGGATCAGTTGGAGCCCATGACCATGCATTGCCCCCATGAGGCTGAGGCATGTATTCCAAGGCGTTATAGAAAATACTTCGAGATGCAGAACACTACGCTCTCGGCGCTCATTCACCCAGTGTATACAGCTCTTCAGGATGACTCCCGACAGATCCGAGAGATTTGTGACGCTCTTCGGAATCCTTTGAACGATTTCAACGAAATACGAGGGCGGCTCGAGGCTCACGTCGTGGGAATGGAGGCGCGGATGACTCGCTTCCCAGTCTTCAATGGCATGGTTCACTCGCTCTAGATGACTCACTAGGGGTCCTTATTTCAGGCTAGGTTGTGATTAAGAGGTTGGGTCATTAGGACCAATAATAGTAGTTATAGGCCTCAAGTAGGGTTTGGAGGCAAAAGTGATTACCTATCTTCGTTTTTTAGTCAATGCCTAGGGTAGCTGATTTAATTAATCATTCCATTGCTCAGTGACTCTCATGAAAATTTAATAAAGGTCAAATTAGATTTTATAATTCCCTTCCTCTTTTTATTCGTTTATTTTATTTTTATTATGTGATGTTGTTCTAGTCTTAAATAATGGTGATATCACATTATTGTGATATCAATGACGATGAGTTATGAGATTTAATCATGAATTATTGATGCAGGATGAATGGGTGATGACCAATTACTTTTATGGATTTTTTTATTATAATGGAGTTCATGATTATGGGGGATGCTTAAGTTTCTTAATTAATCCTTCTCTTTATGTTCATATTTTTTCTTTAATCGAAGCTCATCTCTCCATTTTTTTTTTCTTCCCACCCACCCACACACCCAAACCACCCCCCCCCCCCGTCCCTTTTTTAAGAGACACAGGGTTGTGCTCTAGGTGGGCCTTCATAGAGAGGGACCCCACCACGTGATGGGGCTGGGCCATCCAGCGCCCAGCCTTGTACGTGCTTTAGGGCACTGGTGGGTGGCCCCTTTTCCCTCTTTTCATTTCATTCTGTGTTTCCCTCCCTTTCTTATCTTTCGTTCTTCACTTCTTCTTTCTCTTTTGGGCGTGAGTTCAGGTGGAGACAGAGGAGCTGGGAGTGGAGTGGATAAAGGAAAGGAGCGAGGGAGGTGCAGTGCAGGCTTGCTAGCGTCCAGGTAGGTGGGTCGTCCCTCCCATCTATTCATTTTTTCTTCCCTCTTTTTTTTTTTTTTGAATGCTGCTGCTGCCATTTCAGGTGAAGGACGAGTGGGCTGAGGAGGAGAAGGAAAGAGAGAAGAGAGGAGAGGGGAGGTCAGGTATGTATGTTATTCATCTCTATTTCCATTTCCATTCTCTTTCTTTTTTTTCTTTTTTTTTGTGAACCTGTTGCAGTTGCTGGAGGTGTAGAACGATTGGAGGAAGAGGAAAGAAAACAGAGAGGAGAAAGGAGAGGAAGGAGAGAGGGAGCCAGGTATGTGTGCTCCATTCTTTTTTATTTCCCTTCTCTCTTTTTTTCCCTTCTCTTTCTCTCTGTTTTTTTTTTGCTATCCGTTGCTGTTATCTACAGGTGGAGGCCGAGTGGGGGGAAGAGTAAAGGAAACAGAGTGGAGGAAGGAAAGGGAGGAGAGAGAGAGTCAGGTATGATTTTATTCATTTCTATTTTTTATTCTCTATTTCCTCTCTTGTTTTCTCTCTCTCTCTTTTTTTTATCCAGCTGCTGTTGTTTGTAGGTGAGGAACGAGTGGGGGCAGCAGGAGGAGAAGAAGCAGCGTGGGTCCAGCAGTGTCCAGGTGTGTGGGTCCCGCCCCTTCCATCTATTCATTCTTTTTTTTTGTTTACTATAGTTGCAGAATGGGGGTTTTGGGGCCCAGTTTTGGCCAAAAGTAGCCAGGAATTGGTGGATTTTGATGAGGAGAAAGACTAGAGTTGTCTCTGTCGCGAGATTGGCAATCCCAGCCCTCATGATTCCAATTTGAAAGATCGCATAGTGAGAATCCTTTGGCAAAATCAGTCTGGGTGGAAAATGGGTGTTTACCTGTAACTAGTTGGGATTGATGAGATGATGAGGAGTGAAGTTTGGTGTCAACCATGGAGACAATTGAGTGCAGTGAAGATTGTTGAGTTTATTGGACTCTTCTGTTGGCCTTAAATGAGAATGTGGTGAATATGATTTCGGACTCTTGACACAGATCTTGGCCATTGCAAGGGGCGGCTTGGGTATTTTTTTTTCATGCATTATTTTTCTATTATTGTTATTCAGGGATTCACCAAATTCGTGGAGCGAACTTGTTTAGTCTTGTCTTTGATAAGATGTGTTTTATGTTGGCTTTTATATCCGTGACTGTGTTAAAGATCTTCTGTTATTTTACTCCCCCTCTCTTTTGGTTTGTTCGTTTGTTTGTGCATAGAAGAGTAAATTTGATAATGGAGGGGTGTGATAATCAGGTCGTGATGGGACAATGGACAAAAGTCAGGGGGGTTGTTTCAGCTTAGACGGGGTTCACCTTACTTGTTCTCATTATCATTATTATTATTTATTATTGTTATTGGTTTCACTCTTGTTCTTTGATTAATTTACTTCGGGATTGGTTTGGCCAATGTTTTCCAATTTTGATGTCTCATAGATTCGATTTGGTTGCTTCGTACAATCTTCTATGTGACATCTTTAAAGTTAAAACTTCCCCTCTTGCTCATGTATTTCTAAATCCATGGTTTCTCATTTATGCTCTCTCTCCTTTTTTTTTTGGAATGTGCAGGATGGTTGAGACAAGGCTCACTAGTAAGAGGACCTCGACTATGGTTGAGTCGGGAGAGGGTCCGTCAGGAGATTATGGGGGCGTTCCCTTAGATAGGCTCGGGGAGGACCCTGGAGTTGGACTTACCGGGGAGCCCGAGGCGGGGCAGAACATGGCCCGACCCGGAAAGAGGCGCAAAAAGCAACGAACTAAAGAAGATCCCCACCTTGCCGACGAGACAAGAGCATGCAAGGTAATGACACCTAGTCTTTTCTGTATTGTGTCTCACCATTACTTATCTTTAACTCTTTGGGCTGACAATCATGATGTTTCTCTCAATTTTCAGCTTGTACCTCTTGCTCGGATGAGGGTGGGGTGGCTTAAGGTGAAAGAGTGGTGGACGGAGCTGTCGGACACTCTGAAGGATCGTCTCCGAGCCATGGGTTCCGGAGATTTCATGTCGATTGTAGCTTTCTGAGTTGACCGCTATCTGATTAGGGCACTTTCAGAGAGATGGAGGGATGAGACTCATTCTTTCCATTTCCCGACCGGCGAGATGGCCATCACCCTTGAGGACATAGCGAGATGTTGGAGTTTGAGGGTGAGCGGTTTGCCGGCTTCGACCGGTGCGGTTGGTGCTAATCCCGAGCTCATTCGGCCCTTGCTTCAGCGTTTGTTTGGCGCACGGCCTTATCCTGGCTCTAGCCAGATTGACATCGAGTGGCTATGGGAGGCTTATGGCCCCGCGAGGGCGAAGATTCTAGATAGTGAGTATTCTCCCTTTGTTCTTGTAATCATTGATTCATTTGCTCACTCACTTATGAACGTTTCTTATGCGATCTAGGTTGGACTCGTGATCAGGTAGAGTTCTTCGCTGGTCATGAGGTGCAGATGGCAGCCGCCGAAGGTTCACCGTTAGGGGTGGAAACAGTGGACCTGTCCCAACTCCTACTGAGTGGGCAAGGACAGGCATGGCGGATGCTACTCGTCCGGATACCGAAATGGACGAGAGTGAGGGCGCGGATAGCGATCCCGATGATGAGGAGTATAGAGCGCCTTTGGATGAGCTACTTGCGTCCGATGATAGTGATGACCCGATGGACGACGGGGGTAGCGGAGATGAGAGGGGTGGCGACGGAGCGGTGGCCGGAGACGATGAGGGCGGTGATGACGTTGTCCCTCCTCCAGGTAAATTCTTAAGTTCATTCTTACCCCTCGTTATTTTGGCAGCTAATGTTTATAATCGCCTTTTCCATTTGTAGAGTATGAGTGTAGAGAGTTAGCCGTCGATGGGTACTATCGTCGAAAGAGAGTGGGGATCCCTTGCGAGACCTTCTATGTGTCGGGTGAGTAGTAAGCCATGACCTTAATATTGCTTTCCGTAAATGGATGAGTGTTATTAACTGTAGATCTTTGTCAATTTGGCAGGGAAAAAGGGGACCCGACCCGATGTTGCATTGAAGCGTCCTCAGTTATCGTCGGCTAGGCAAGGCGAGGATGAGAGCCTTCATGCATTCCTCCTCTATTTCTTTGGGAAATGTTTATTTGCGAATGCCACGGGCAACAAAGTGTCTAGCACCCTACTCAGGTTTGTAGATGATTTGAGCCGGGTAGGTGATTATGCCTTGGGTACGGCAACTCTTGCCTTTCTTTTCCATAGCCTAGATGATAGATGTCGGGTCCAGAGGGGCCACAGGAGTCTCTGGGGCTTTGTCCCAATTCTTCAGGTAAACCAGTTTCCTACATTTGTTAATCTTTTGCTTTAAATATTCTGCCTTACTAATGATTTAACTGTTATGAAACAGGTGTGGATGTGGGAGCATATCCTGCAGGGTCGCCCCGAGTGTTTGCCAGTGCGGTTGAGCCTTGCTCTCCAGGCGGCGCAGTGGTATCCGAATGCTACTGTGCGGTGTTGACACCAAAAATGTCACTTTGCCTCTTCACATCAAAAGCTACATGGAGCCGCATCCTACCAAAAATAGGCAGGTGCCACTTCAAGTATCAGATCTTGTCAGAATCAAACAAAGACTGCAAGGTCATTCAAAACAGCCAAAAGAGACGTACACATGAAGTTTCGGGCCGTTCCGACATCATTTGGCCTAGCTACACCTCTCCAACATCATTTGGCCTAGTTAAACCACTCGTAAAGGCCACCAAAAGCCTATAAATAGGAGTCCCCTCCAAGCATTCCGGGGATGAGAATCATCAGAAGGATCAGAAGCATCGAAATCATCAGCAAGTCCTGCTCTAGAGGCCCAGAAAAATCGCCAGAAAATCATTCAAAAATCCTCGGAGAAATCTCTACAAATCTGCTCCTTCAAGAAAACTCTACTGCAACAAGCACTACAAGGTGATCAAAGCTCCTTGGGGGGGCCACCCCCCCCCCAAAGGCCACCTCTCCTCCTATCCAACATGGCTAGATGCGGCTTTTCAGTCCGTCTACTCGGCTTTTTACCGGATATAGGACCTTACCTTGGTCCTTATCCTCTAAAAATCTGAGGTTGGAGCCAAGCCAAAGAATCAAAGCACTATGTTCTCATCTGAAGGACGATGGCGGAGCCCATACATGACTCGCGACCGTCGATCTGAACGAGCCCTCCCACAATCGCATGAGAAGTTAGATTCCTTTTTCTTACTTTTCTGTTGTAAATTTTATTTTTTTTAAGAGAAAAAAAATCACAATTCTTGTCTTTTCATTTTGATGAGATTTGTAAATCGCCTTTTACGGCACCAAATCGCCTTTTACGGCAAAATCGCCTTCAACGGCACCAAACCGCCTTCTACGGCACAAAAACGCCTTTCAAGGCATTCAAAAATTGTCTCTTTCATTAAAATATATTTGCAATGGAAAACTAGAAAAAAGTTTCATTTCCCTTTTTACTTGTGAAGGTGAATCTCCGGATCACCATTTCTAACTTCCAAGTATAAAAGAGAAATTGGCATACCCGTACAAAAAAAAACTGATGCCCGATTTTCCTTTCTTTCCCTCCACCGTACCCCGTCAACCCCGGGGCGGAGGCAGCTTTGGAAAAAGAGAAAAGCCGGGACCATCAAGCTGGCATACCCGATGGGACCATTTTTGTATTCTTTGGCTCCTTTTAGTTGGTGGCCTATGTTGGATCTTGCATCTAAAAAAAACACATGAGATGAGATTCTTGGAAATTTCTTCTTTTGAGTTTATTTCCAGTCTTTCTTGTTTCAAAAAAAAAATTCTCAAAAAGAAACAAAATCTGATTTATAAAAATTTCAGATTTCCCTCTTTTGGATTCACAGTTGAGAAACTTTGGTTTCTTCCTTTTCGGACTTCGAGATCGCAGAAATGTTGAACTCATTTTCGGAATGGAACACCATTCGCTCTCTTCTATGAATCCACAAAAAAAAATCTGATTTAAAAAAAAGCTTCAGATTTCTCCCTTTTGGGTTTAAGTTGAGAAACTTTGGTTTCTTCCTTTTCGGACTTCGAGATCACAGAAATGTTGAACTCATTTTCGGAATGGAACACCATTTGCTTTCTTCTATGAATCCACAAAAAAAAAATCTGATTAAAATTTTTTTTTTCAGATTTCCCCCTTTTGGATTCACAGTTGAGAAACTTTGTTTTCTTCCTTTTCGGACTTCGAGATCGCAGAAATATTGAACTCATTTTCGGAATGGAACACCATTCGCTCTCTTCTATGAATCCACAAAAAAATCTGATTTAAAAAAAAATTCAGATTTCTCCCTTTTGGGTTTAAGTTGAGAAACTTTGGCTTCTTCCTTTTCGGACTTCGAGATCGCAGAAATGTTGAACTCATTTTCGAAATGGAACACCATTCGCTCTCTTCTATGAATCCATAAAAAAAAATCTTTCAAAAAAAAAAAAACCACTAAGGTTGCACCAATTGCGTTCTTTGACCAAAGTGGATCTAAGAAAAGCCTTGTCCAGAGTGTGGAGAGAGCTAGACTGTTCTAGGCAAGGGTCCTCCAAACGGGTTCATTAAGTAATCCTACCCTTACCTGGGGGCTGATCTATCAACTGAGGTTTCATAAGATCGAATTGGAGATCTATGTGAACTCTTAAAAAAAACAATCTTAAAAAAAAAAGAACAAAAAAAAAAACTTCTGTCATTTTTGGATTCATATTTGAGAAATCCTGGTTCCTTCCTTTTCGGACTTCGAGATCGCAGAAATGTTGAACTCATTTTCGGATTGGAATACCATTTGCTCTCTTCTATAAAGTCCAATCTTGACACTTTCAAAAAAAAACTTCCGTCACTTTTGGATTCACATTTGAGAAATCCTAGTTCCTTCCTTTTCGGACTTTCGAGCTCGCAGAAATGTTGAGCTCATTTTCGGATTGGAATACCATTTGCTCTCTCCTATGAATCCAATCTTGGCCTTTCGAAAATCCCATCTCGTGTCCTTTCCAAGGATGCGATTTGCAACATTTGTGCCTAGCGGTGCTAGTACGCCCTTTCGGGTCTACTGTATTCGCAACCGACACATTTGTATCTCAACCTTATATCATTTTACCTTGAGTGAGCTTTGCTTCTCGGTAATTTGAATTAAGGTTCACAATTGCTTCTAGCAGTCACTAGGACGCTCATTCTGAGCTGACCCTACCTGCGTTTAGAACAATTGTGCCCTCTATGGCTTTTCTGCCTTCCTCATGTTGCTTGGGCTGGGCCATGTTCACTCGGGCGACTTGAAGAGGCGAAACCATAGTATTTTCCATTTATGATCACCATATTCTTGTGATTACTAATGGATATGGTCTTGTTTCAGAAGTTTTCCAAAAACTAACAATAGCAGCTTCATTAACCATCACCTTTGATGAGAACAAGTACCAGCTCATGCTCCAAGACAAACAAACCAAGCGCACTTACAAGCGCCCTGCCAGCTGCCGAAGCGTCATTTCCCTCGGCAACTCAGAAGACACAGGGTCAAACTCTACTCCCCGGACCATTATCTTCGGGTCATTGGGACCATTCCCACTACCCGCAGAAGAAACCGCACCTGCCAAGAAGCAGAGAACCGCCCCTCAACGTATCACTACAGTGATACCAAGGGCGATCATCAAGAAGCCTGAGGCCCGTAGCGCTCCTGCAAAACCTCAACCTACAAGAAACCAGGTCTGCTCAAAGATTTGGTCCCCAAGACCTTCACCCAAACAAAGAAGGTCACAAACACCTGCAAAGCCAGCATACCTGGCCCCTCTCAAGGAGAACCGGTTCTACCCTCTTACTTACATGAAAGAGGAGAAACCTACCCTCCGCCAAACAAAACCAACTCAGCACGAGCCGGCTTGCTCATACAAGCCCAAAATCAAATCGTGCATCGTAAGGCCTCCGCAAGAACCTGCTAAGGCCTGCACACCTGCGAGTTGACCCTTCCTCTCAACAGGAGCCGAACTCGCCAAATTCAAAGCTTCGCTGCGACAGGCAAAGGACCGTGTCCGGATCCTGTCTCTGCCAGTCTTCAAAGAAGACAAGCTCGGCTGCTGCACACCTGCGAGTCGACCCTTCCTCTCAACAGGAGCCAAACTCGCCAAATTCAAAGCTTCGCTGCGACAGGCAAAGGACCGTGTCCGGATCCTGTCTCTGCCAATCTTCAAAGAAGACAAGCTCGGCTGCTGCGCACCAGGGACTACGTCCTTCATTGCCAGAGCACAGCCAGAGCTAACCGAAGCTCAAATTACTCGTCGTATGCGCCGCCGCGTGGCATATCGACAAAAGAGACTAGAGAAGCAAAGAACCAGCATTCTGCACTTCAGATCTCCAAAAAATGGGTTGAAAAAGAAAGACCCAATCAAGTTGTTGTTGTCCATATGGTGGGAAAAACCAGAAGACATCAAAAGTCGGCAACTAAAATCCATGTCAGACGACCGGTGACTCGCAGCGTCACTCGGACAAGAAGACATCAAGAAGATTCTCCCGCTCCTTCAAGTCAAGGACACCGGAGTAATCACTCCTCGAGCTCTTCATCTAAAAGAATGAGCTCCAGCTCAGTCACCAAGACTGTATCCTCTTTCGACTCTCGAAGAGTGAACATCTTGGTCACAAATGCTGAGCAACCTCCGCCACATGATGACGTAGCTGCACGCATCCAGCAGCTGGAACAAGGACAACAGAGAATAGAGGCCCTAATGGAAAACCTCCTTCTCACTATCCAACGTCCGCCAAACAATGAAGCTCCTCCGAGCCATCAAGGCGACGAGAAAAATGCGGAAAACAATGAGTCACGCGCCCTTACCAAAAAAGACGTTGACGATATCCTCGCCAAAGCAAAAGAAGAGGATACACTAAAGGAGCATGGGATCAAGCCACCATATCCCTTGTGGATGGACTCGGTCCCGTTCCCTACAAAATTTAAGCAACCTACTCTCCAAACATATACGGGAAAAGGTTCAGCCAGACAACACGTCATCCATTTCAAGATCCTGACGGGAGCTATTGCGGATCAAGATGCCCTCAAAATCCACCTCTTTGCAAGTACCCTAAAAGGTACGGCCTTTGATTGGTACTCCACTCTGCCGGAGGACTCCATTCAAAATTGGGCCGTGCTGGAGACACGCTTCCTAACCCACTTCAAAGGTGAGGATCATCCTGTTACTATGGCGCAGCTCTGCAGCCTAAAACAGGGAGAGAGTGAGTCAACATATGACTTCATTCACAAGTGGAAGGCAATGGCGTACAAATGCTCAGATGTATTGCCACAAGCGTCGCTAGTCGACATCTTCCGTAACAACATGAGAGCAAGAATCCGCTCCATGATCATCGGCAACAAATCAAAAAACCTAGGTGAACTCCTAGAAGCTTCTATGGAGGCTGAAACGGTGATCAAAGACCTCAACAGTCAGAAATCATCAAAGAAAGAGCCGATCACCATTGCAACCTCAAAGCTAAAGAAAAAAGAGGTTCTCAATGTGCAAACCAAGTCAGCTCCTCAGCCGCCAAAGAAAGCTGAAAACAAAGCTGCAGGTAAAAAGCCTGAACTCTCTGATGTCTTCAAAGAACGAGTAGAGAAGAAATACCCGTTCGATGAAGATGTTGAAGAAATTTTTGGGGCACTTCTCGCAAACGGTAAACTCACCTTGCCTGACCCCAAAAGACCGGGCGATGTTGGCAAAACCAACGATCCTCGGTACTGTCCATACCATCAGATGGTCTCGCATCCTCTAAATCAATGCTTTGTTGTGAGAGAGAAGATAAATGAGATGTGGAAAAACGGAGTCATCACCTTCGACAAGAACTATGGGTCTGCCTCCGTCAACATGGTGTCGTGTGGACAAAAACAAAAATCACCAAAAGAGAAGATCACTACTTCCTTCAAGGTGATAAAGATGACCCAAACGTCCCAAGAGTTGGTTCCATATCCAACATCAGACGGACAACCCATATGGGTACACCCCGATCTCCTAGAAGATGAAAATTGGGAGGTCGTCAAAACAAAGCCAACCGCTCAACAGCGAAGGCAAGCCAGGAGACAACTCCGCAAACTCAAACAGCAGGAGAAAGCTCCGAAAAGGCAAGAAGTCGCTGAAAAGGCAGAAACCTCCTCTACCGCTTCACTGGGGGCAACAGAAGAGTCTCCTCCCAAGACTTCAAAGGCGGCAAGAAGATTCACTCTTGGTGATTTCATGGCACCGCACCTCAAAGATGAAACTACGCAGGGGGCATCATACTCTTGCAACTCGGTGGTTGGATTCCCCATGGATGGATACGAGTCCAGTGACACCGCCAGTGACATCGATGAGTGGGAGAAATCCCTCGAAACAGGAGAATATCTCTCCGACGAGGAATGGATCCCTGAATCTCATCTTATGCCAGTAATCTGGTATAACCCATTACAGCCGCAAGGATCCTGGTCTGATAATGAAGAAGACCAAGAGGCTGTCCAAGAAAATACTCCAGTGGAACCCAACCATGTTGAACCACAAGGAGCAGACGAAGAAGAAGATTTGGCTCCCGTGCCTGATCTCGATGAATACGCAAGGATCTTGCAGCACCTTGCTATAGAGCAAGAACAAGGTCGCATCAATTAGCTTCGTCACAACCCAGCACCGGAAGTTCCTGAAAATCTAAAGGATCTCCTCCGGTAACCCCGGAAAACGAAGAAAGTTGTTGGATCGATGATCCTCCTACATCTGAGGACGAATCTGATTCCCAACAGTTCATCTTGAAGGCATCTTCCGTCAAAGTTACTTGCAATGCAATAGCTCAGGATGATAATTCCTCACCTTCTCAGGCTTCGTCACCTGGAACAGTGACATCGGAACTCAAACCTCTTCCGACTGATCACCTTGAAGAAATTACAGCCGGTGAAATCTTCTTCAGAGAAAATCCGGTCAATTGGTCCCAAATGCCCGATCTCATCGGTGATGACTGGACCGACAAAATATTCGATAAAAAAGGAAAGTTGCTGGATGCTGTTCAGGACTTGCTCCCGGAAAATGCTCCATGCAACACAATTACTGAAGATGGCAATGCTGACACAGAGACATCTTCAGCAAATGAGAAGGAACAACCCCTCGATCTCGAGGGTGATCTTCCAAACAAAGACCCTTCTCTAGAAGCTCTTGAAGTTGGTAGAGGTACCCATTCTGGCCGGGATTACCACAAAAACTACAACCAACCTTTTGCTTCTTATGTAAATCCTTCGGGAAAACAAGCTGTAAACGCCCCTAGTGGCAAGAATAATGAAAATGCAGGCCCCAAGGAGGCTTTCAAGTATGACTTGATTCAGCACTTCAAACACATACCTGCACGTCTGCACATCCTAGACTTATTAAGAATGTCACCACAGACTCGTGATAGTCTCATTTCAGAACTACAAATGCTGGATGCGGATGTCGACAAACATGCCCCACAAGTCCTACAAATTGAAATGGACTATAGGGTCAAAAAATCAAAAACTCCCTCAAAAGGAGAAAAGAAGAAAACTGAGGGATTCTGCATCGAATGCCTCTCGGTTCAAAAAGCAGCAAGTGCAACCATCGCCTTCACCAAGGAAGACCTCCTACTAGGTGAGACAAAGCACAACCGACCCCTGTACTTCACCGGGTACATCAAAGAGGTGCCAGTACGCAGAATCCAGATCGATCCAGGTTCTGCACTCAACCTCATCTCCACTTCGGCACTCGAAGAACTGGGCATTCCGCCTAGCAAGCTGAGCCACACGTCTGTGTCCATCTTTGGATATGATGGCAGCGCTCAAAGGCCGATCGGTAAAATCAGGTTCAAGTTGCAAATCGGTGATCTTATCTCCGAGGTCACTGTCTATGCAATAAAGACCCCTTCATGCTACAACATCCTTCTCGGACGCCCCTGGATACACGAGAATGGTGTTGTCCCTTCGACTTTACATCAGTGCATCAAGTTCGTTGGCAATGACGGCTTGATACATCGAGTGTTTGCAGAAAAATAGCTCTTCAAAGGCAAAGAAGTCTATTTCGCAGATGCTCAGATGTACCATGAAAAAAAAGAAAGGGAGGAAGAAATAGCACCCTTTGCCGAAAATCTCCAGAAAGACAAAGGCAAGGCTCCTCAGCAATCACCGGAAGAAAACAAACCCTCTATCAAAACCGAAGAGAATAATCATTCTCCCTTCATGGTCTCCCTCAAGTCTTCAAAGCCTCTGGTGATCACCACCAAAGCAAATAAGATAAAAGAAAAGGCTGGGGGCAAGTTTGCTGTCTCCTTCGTGACTATCTTGCAAAACACGGATTCGGACTCAGAGCCAGAAGATGACACATCGTCAAGCCAAGCTGATGATCAACAAGTTCAGCCCGCTCTCACTCCGTTGGAGACAACCGTTGACATAGAAGATCCGGCATCTGCTTCCTTCGTTGTTCCAGCAACATCAGCAGAAGAAAAGCCAATCTTCTTCCATAAATTGGGAGTTTCTTCATCAAATTCTTCCATTGAACCTTTCCAAAATGAAGGTATGCCTCAACTATCCCTGTATAGTCCAATGGCACAAGCTATCATGAAGAAAATGGGCTACGACGCTCAGAACCCAATCGGTTTGGGAGGTGGTCGTGGTATTATCACGCCATTGGAACCAACCCTGACCAAAAGTCAACTGGAAGGTTGGAAACCCCACCGCCACATAGAAAAGTCTTCACATGGGTTGGGGTATGATCCTGACGCTCCCTTGAGACAGTTGACACAAAGGCTGCAAAGTCGTCTTGCCGACCAAGCCTCAACATCTCATATTAATGAAGACATCGATCTCCCTGGATATCTCTTTGAAGAGTTGACCGTCAAGGATCCAGGAAGTTCATCCAATTGGTACGATTTCTCCAATGATGAAGAGGAATTGTCCGATGATACCGACACACGGTTCTCTGACCCAGAAGAACCACTGTCTCCAAAAGAAGTGCCCTACTTCGACCTAATTTCAACAGGTGATTGGGACCATCTCATAGCAAATCTTGAGAAAAGTACCAATCAAGAAGACCCATGGACAAAAGCAGAGCCGTGGTCTGTAGATACCTTTGGAACTCCAGAAGGCTTTGTTGGGCTAGAAGCCTCCGAAAATATTGTGGAGGAACCACCTTCAAACCTTCCAACTGAAGATTCTGTTCGAAAGATAGACTTGGGAACACCTGATAACCCACGTCCTGTATTCATAAGCAAGAATATAAAGGATGATGAGTTACCTGAGTATAACGCGTTTCTTCATGAGTTTGTTGATTGTTTTGCATGGTCTTACGCTGAGATGCCTGGCTTAGACCCCAAAATAGCAGTCCACAAACTCAATCTTCAAAAAGATTCAAGCCTGTCAAAACAAGGCCAAAGAAGGTTCCGTCCTGACGTGATGGACAAAATTGAACAAGAAGCTCAAAAACTCAAAAGCGTTGGCTTCATCCGTGAGGAACAACATCCTGAATGGTTGGCCAACATCGTCCCCGTGACAAAGAAAAATGGGCAAATTAGGGTCTGCATTGATTACAGAGACCTAAACAATGCATGCCCAAAAGATGAATTCCCGCTCCCTATACCAGAGGTGATGATCGACAACACCTGTGGGTTCGAGCGAATGACATTCATGGATGGCTTCTCTGGCTACAATCAGATAAAGATGCATCCTGAAGATGAAAAACACACAGCATTTCGGACCCCGTTTGGCGTGTATTGCTACACTGTCATGCCATTCGGTCTGAAGAATGCCGGCGCTACATATCAGAGGGCTATGATGAAGATATTCCAAGATATGCAGCACAAGACGGTCGAATGTTATGTCGATGACCTCGCCGTCAAAAGCAAAAGAAAAGAAGACCATCTCAAAGATCTTTGAGAAGTCTTCCTCCGACTTCGCAAACACAAACTGCGAATGAATCCCCTCAAATGCTTCTTCGGTGTTTCATCGGGTAAGTTTCTCGGATTCATAGTACAGAAAGCTGGCATAGAGCTTGACTCCACCAAAGTCAAGGCTATCCTAGAAATGCCATCTCCAAGAACCCTAAGACAATTAAAAGGGCTCCAAGGAAGATTGGCATACATTCGACGGTTCATCTCCAACCTATCAGGGAAGTGCCGTCCATTCTCTCGGTTAATGAAGAAAGGTGTCGATTTTGTCTGGGATGCTGAATGTGAAGCCGCGTTCCAGGACATCAAGTCATACCTGACTAAACCTCCAGTATTGGCTGCCCCCACAACTGGAAAACCATTCCTCTTGTACACAAGAGCCATTGACTGTTCTTTAGGCGCTCTACTCGCACAAAAGAATGACGAGGGAAAAGAAGCTGCTCTATATTACCTTAGCCGAATGTTGGTAGGTGCAGAGCATCGCTACTCTCCAGTCGAAAAAGAATGCTTGGCAGTGATGTTCGTCGTACAAAAACTACGTCACTACCTGCTATCCAACACAGTGTACTTGATTTCGAGGATCAACCTCCTAAAGGTCCTTGTCACAAAAGCAGGTTCTCTCAATGCCCGACTGGCAAAATGGTCCATCCTCCTGTCACAATTTGACATTAGGTATGTACCACAAAAAGCAATCAAAGGCCAAGCTCTAGCAGACTTCCTTGCGGAGCATCCATTGCCTAAAGATTCTCCACTCAGGGATGACCTCCCAGGCGAATCGGTCTATAGTGTGGAGACTTCCTTATCAAATGCTTCCTGGCACATGTACTTCGATGGCGCAACCAGGACAAATGAAAAGGGAAATCAAATATCGGGAATTGGCATTCTCTTTGTTAGTCCCGATAAATACATGATTCCGAATGCATTCTCGCTACTGGAACCATGTTCAAACAATGCAGCTGAGTACCAAGCCTTGATCATAGGATTGGAACTCGCCCTCGAATCCGGCATCACTACGATAGAAGCCTTTGGAGACTCTCAACTGATCGTCAACCAGATGAATCAGAAATTTGAAGTCAGGAAGCCCGATCTGTTGCCTTATTACAACAAGGCACAATCGCTTCGACAAAAGTTCGACATCTGTCACATCACCCACATCCTCAGAGGTGAAAACATTCGTGCAGATGCCCTGGCTGGACTTGTTGCGTCTATGGCAATCCAAGAAGGGGAAAACATGCAAGTTACAGTGTGTCAAAAAAGGATTCTCCCTCCTCTCAACACACATCAAGCAGTTGCTGAATGCCACCAATTGGTTGGAAGTCGGATCTCCGTCCTTAAACCTCTGATCGGCGACTGGAGGGATCCGTTCATTGATTACATCATGTTCGGAATCCTACCTGAGGATCCAAAAGAGCGGGTAAGCATCCAAAGACGAGCCCCAAACTTTCATTTGGATATTCCTTCAAAAATGCTGTATAGAAAATCCTACAACGGAGTACTTCTACGCTGCTTGTCACAACAAGAAGCTGAAGAAACACTCAAAGAAGTACATGCTGGTCTTTGTGGAGCCCATCAGGCTGGCCCTAAGCTCTACGATCAGATAAAAAGGTTAGGTTATTATTGGCCTACCATGGTGGCTGATGCAATGCAATTTGCTAAGCGCTGCCAACAATGCCAAATTCATGGAGACTATGTCCACATGCCTCCGGAATGGCTACATCCTACAGCAATCTCATGGCCTTTTGAAGCCTGGGGTATGGACATCATAGGTCCTATCTCTCCCCCATCAAGCAAAGGTCATCGCTTCATTTTCGCTGCTACGGATTATTTCTCCAAGTGGTCAGAAGCGTTCGCGCTTAGTGAAATGAAGACCTCATCAGTCCTTCAGTTCTTGCGCACCAACATCATTTGTCGCTTCGGCATACCTAAAAGATTCGTCCATGATAACGGACCGCAGTTCCGCGATCACCGATTCTACAGGTTCTGCGACAAATACAAAATCCAAAGTTGTCCTTCATCTCCGTACAATCCGGCAGCGAATGGACTAGCAGAGGCTTTCAACAAAACGCTCTGCAAAATCCTCAAGAAAATGGTCTCTAGTCACAAAAGAGATTGGAGCGACAAACTGCCTGAAGCTTTGTGGGCCTATCGAACCACCGTTCGAGGACCAACCCATAGCACACCATTCTCCTTGGTCTATGGATGTGAAGCTGTTGTCCCTTTGGAAGTTCAAATTCCTTCCTTAAGGGTATCTCTGCAAAATGACATGACGCAAGAAAGTAATGTCAAATTGAGACTCCAAGAGCTGGATAACCTCGATGAGAGACGGCTCGAAGCTCTACAAAACATTGAACTCTACCAAGCACGCATGGCAGGATCTTTTGACAAGAAGGTCAGGCAACGCGCCTACAAAAAGGGAGACTTGGTTCTTACAGTAAAAAGACCAATGGTTTTTGCCAACAAATCCAAAGGCAAATTTGAACCAAAATGGGAGGGACCTTTCGTCATCGACAAAGTCTTCTCCAACGGCGCATACGCTCTTCTAAACATGGAGGGTGACAGATGTATGCTGCCCATCAATGGAAAGTTCTTGAAGCGGTACTACCCTTGAAGGCTTTCCCCACCGGGTTAGAGCAATGTCTACACGGCCAAAGCTTATTCCTAGGTATCTGCTCGTCAAACCCACTCCTTTTGGAATTTTCATCCTCTTGTTGAAATTTCTAAAAAAAAAACCCTCAAAACAATGTTTCTTTCATCGTTTCATTGTTCAAAAAAAAAAAGAGAAGCAAATCCAAAAATCCAAGTTTAGGAACCTCTTCCCAAACTTGACCAAAATTTTCGATCCTTGAACCCAAAATTCATGGTTTGAAACAAAATCAGAACCTAGGGATTTCAGCCCTAGTCCACCCCGGCTTTTACCACCAAAATGGTTTTGAGTCAAAATTTACGACCCTTATGTCTTTAAACAAAAAATGGTTTTTCAAAAACCGCAGGGAAGCGACGTTCAGTCGATACTTGCAAAACCCAAAATCGGAAGGATGCGACACCCATTCGATACTTCCAAAACCCTAAAATTTCAAAAATCGTGGAGACGCAACGTTCCAGTTGATATCCACAACCCAAATTTCAAAACAAACAAAAAACAAAACAAAGGTTCGAAAAAACCTCAAAATTCAAAAATCGTGGGGAAGCGACATTCCATTGATACCCACAAAACAAAATTTTTGAAAAAAAAAAAGCAGGGAAGCGACGCTTAGTCGATACTTGCACCCAAATCCGCAGGGAGGCGACATTCCATCGATACTCGCAACCGAATGAGCAAGGAGGCGACATTCCATCGATACTTGCAATACCATTAAGCAGGGAGGCGACTTTTAGTCGATACTTGCATTTTTGAAAACCAAAAACCGGGCTTTCACGCCAAAAAACCCGGCTTCCATGCCAAAAAATCCGGCTTTCACGCCAAAAAATCAAAAATCCGGCTTTCATGCCAAAAATCAAAATTCGGCTTCCATGCCAACAAAACAAAACTCGGTTTTCAAAAAAAAAAAAAATCTGCCTTTCATGCCAAAAACAAAAAATCTGGCTTCCATGCCAAAAAATAATTTCGGCTTTCATGCCAAAAACAAAATCTAGTTCTTACACTAAAAACAAAACCGGCTCTCATGCCACAAAAAATCTTTGGCTCCCATGCCATCCCAAAATTTGGCTTTCACGCCACAAAAACCGGCTTTCATGCCACCAAAAAAAAAAAAAAAATTCGTCTTTCCTGCCACCTCAAAATTCGGCTTTCATGCCATCTCAAATTTTTGGCTCTCATGCCATCCCAAAATTTGGCTTTCACGCCACCAAAATCGGCTTTCATGCCATTTCAAAATTTTGGCTTCCACGCCATCCAAAATTTTGGCTCTCACGCCATAAACCCAAAATCGGCTTTCATGCCACCTCAAAATTTCGGCTTCCAAGCTATCCAAAATTTTGGCTCTCATGCCATAAACCCAAATTTCGGCTTTCATGCCATCTCGAAATTCGGCTTTCAAACCACACAAAAAAAAAAACCCTGGCTTTTGCCACAAAATCTGGCTTTCATGCCAAAACAACCCTTTTGACAAAAGATTTTCACAAAATGATAACCTTTTGATCAAAATTTTCAAACAAACATTCTCATCCAACCTTTGCTTATTTTCATCAAAAAGAATTTAAGTAAAAGGTACACAGAGTACCAAAAAAATGTTTTACATAGAGGTACCAAAAAAAAAAAAGGAAGAGAGAAAAGAAGAAAAGAGTTTGTTATAAATCAAGAGCTTAGTCTAGCATGGTCTTCAACCAAAGATCCAGCTCCTCAAGCAGACTCTTGGCCTTAGCCTCTAAAGCTTCCAGGCCGCACTTCTTCAAGATCTTGCCATAAAATACGGCAGAACGCCGCGACCCATACTCCTGAGTCTTTCTCTGGAGGCTGCTACCGGCTTCTTCAACTTGGCGAATCAAAGTTCCCTCTTTAGCACGGGCTTCTACAATGGCAGTCCATTTGGCAGAACTTTGTTCTTGCAATTGCTCAAGGCGCTGCCTAGCTTCTGTGACCTCCCTATCAAGACGGCGCAGGTCCTGTGTTAGCTCGATGATAGCCAACTCGGTAACGTTCCTCTCCCGAACGAATTGCTTCCGAGCCCGTGAGATCTCATCCATTTCAGATTTGATCTTACCGGATGGCTACAAAAACATCTCATTGAAGAAGTCACCGCTTGGGAAATTCTTGGTCTCAGTCCATTTGTCGCCTAAAGCAATGACTTCATCAACAAAGGCCTTGGCACTTGCAATGTCCAGACCGACCTCTGCACTGTCAGCAAGGATATCCTGTACATGCTTGACCATGCCAAAACTAGCTTCCAAATGGCCAGAAGAGAGAGTTTCAACCCATGAGCTCAGCACACTCTTCAACACCTTCTTTGCATATTGAAGGCATGGTCCGGATGGAGATTCATCACGCTCTGTTGGCTGACTGCCCATGTCAGTCCGTGGTGGAGAAGAAATCAAAAGGCTCTTTCCAATCGGAGCCACTGAAGAAGCAATATCACCACAAAGTCCCGCCTCTGCCGTGACGGGACTGGTAGAAGAAGCCCCTACTTCTGGATCGGCTGCTGGCATCTCCTACTCTGGCCCTGAGGAAGACGAAGGAACTTCTCTTGTTGCTTCACAACCTGCTGGCAAAAACACAAGAAAAGGTATGAATATGATCTTGTCAAAAAAAAAATCAATGCCAAGATTATCACTATGAAATACCTTCTTCCATGATGGGTGGAGTACTTTCTGTCTCCATTTGCTCATCTGAGGCATCGTCAAAAGCTATATCCATAGATGGCTCGAAGTCGGAACCCTCTGGCAAGTCAGCTGACAAGAAAACAAAAATATGTGTCAGCAAATTCGAAAAAAAAAAAGAAGGAAAGAAGCGGAAATAGAGAAGAAGGAGAATCATACCAACATCGGCGGTCTCTTCTTCACGACTCCTCTTCTCTGGAGGCTCATCAGCATCTCCTGATACCTCCTCAGCGATGGTAGAAGGGACTTCCAGATCAAGAGAGTCTTCGTGGCGTCTCTCAGTGCGACGCTGTCCTCTCCTCCTCTTTTTTCTACGAGCCGGTCTACTTGAAGTACCTGCCTCGCTGTCAAAGTCAGGACTTCCACTCCAAAAGATTTTCAGGTGTGCATCATCATGCTCCCAATCCAATTTACAAAAATCATGCATAAAAGAAAATTATCATGCACTAGATGCTAGGAAAACCTTGACAAAATTTGACCAATTCCAACCCAATTTGGTCAAAATCAAACTTTGTCTAAGTCAAAATTCATGTTGGCTTAGCATAGAAATTCTAGCCTTCTATCTTGATGCATAAAAAAAAAAAAGGAATGCATGAGCATCTTGGATTGCATAAATCTCATTATCATGGAGAGCAAAACGGGGGGAAAAGAAAGTTTTCTTTCTTAAAAAGAAAGAGAGAAAAAAAAAAGAAAAGAAAAAAGAGAAAAGAAAAATTCTGGGCTGGCCCACAAGCCGAGGCCCATGGGCCACATGGCCGTACGGCCTAGGCTGTACGGACATGTCCGTACAGCAGCAAAAAAAAAAAAAGAGAAGAAGAAAAAAAAAAAAGAAAAGGGCGTGTAAAAAAAAAAGAGAAAAAAAATGATGAAACTTTCTTGACATGGAATTTCTTGTAAAAAAAAAAAAAGAAACTTACTTGAAGCCATGAATGGAGAAGAAAGAAGAACTTGAAGACTCTTGAAGAAGGAGGATTCTTGATCTTAGAGCAACTCTTGAAGACTTTTGCAAAAAGAAAGCAATAGGAGCAAGAGATCCCACCTCCCTTGCTTTTATAGAAGAAAGCAAAACCAAAAGAGGAAAGAGGAGAAAAGTAAGAAGGTAAGTGCTAAAAAAATTAGCAACCTTCCCAAAAGAAAAGGAAACTTGTGATATTTTCTCCCAAAACAAAGATTCCTTGAGAAATTCTCTCCAAAAAGAAAGGGAATGATAGATATTCTCTCCCAAAGAAAGATATTTTGAGAGAATCTCTCCCAAAATCAAGGAAACTTGAGAAAATCTCTCAAAGTAAGGATATTTTTAGATATTCTCCACCCAAAGGAGATATTTTTAGATATTCTCTACAAAAACGACACCATGTGAGATCTAAGCCATCTTTCAAAGCTTAAGGTCCCATGGGTTAGCCCATATGAGCCAGGTTTGACCACCTAGGCACTAAAAGTGGCTTTTAGTCAAAATTCATCATACCAAGAGCATACAAAAAAAAATGGTTCCATGCCTCTTTTGAGTAGATTGGACCATACAAAAATTCCAAGACTCATGAGTTTCCAAAAATCCAAACCATCCCACCTCATGAACCAAATTAAGCCAAAATCTTGAAATTGACATTCCACAAAAGCCCAAACCACACCAATGGACCCAAAATTGTCCCAAAGAGTGAACCAAAAAACCAAACCATGGTCCCCTAACTCGCCACATACAGCCTGTTAGGTCACAAGACCAAAACCAAAAAATAAAATCCCGACCCCCTAACTTGCCACATACAGCTTGTTAGGTCACAAGGTCAAAACCAAAACCAAAAACCTGACCCCCTAACCTGCCACATACAGCTTGTTAGGTCACAAGGTCAAAATCAAAACCAAAACCAAAAACCTGACCCCCTAACCTGCCACATACAGCTTGTTAGGTCACAAGGTCAAAATCAAAACCAAAAAACCAAAACCAAATCCAAATCCAAATGTCATTCTCAAAATCTTGCCTTGAGATGGTACATGATCCCTCTCACTACCATAAAATCCCTTGGAAGCTCAAAAGGCTACTCCATAAAAAAAAATAAAAAAAATGCTCAAAGACTCTTGGTCAAGTCAGAAGCTCTTCTTCAAGATTCTCTTCGAGGCACATCGACTGCAAAAGCTATATCGTCGCTGTACCTCGAGGGGGCATTTGTTGACACCAAAAATGTCACTCTGCCTCTTCACATCAAAAGCTACATGGAGCCGCATCCTACCAAAAATAGGCAGGCGCCACTTCAAGTATCAGATCTTGTCAGAATCAAACAAAAACTGCAAGGTCATTCAAAACAGCCAAAAGAGAGGTACACATGAAGTTTCGGGCCGTTCCGACATCATTTGGCCTAGCTACACCTCTCCAACAGCTAAGCAGCAGCTCCCGGCGGCGACAATGTCAAAGACCCCAAATCTTTGATCAGAGCCTACGGATGGTCTCAAAATACCTCCGAAAGGCTACATGTCAAGTTTCAAGTCAAACCGACACCGTTTGACCCTCCATCAACTCTCGAGCAGCAAAATCAAGCCCTTAGGTAGCGACAACTACCGAGGTCGTCACTCATCAAACAGAGCACATGGGCGGCTTCTACATACCTCCAAAGGGCTGCACAACAAATTTCAGGTCAATCGGACATCGTTTGACCAGAAGTCAAAGCTCGGCATTTCCCTCGCGTTGAAATAAAGGCAAGCGTTTGCATGACTCCAAATGGCTTCAAAACTCAAACGAAAGCCTATGGTTGGTCTTATCTACTGATGAGGGAGTCACACGTCGAATTTCAAGTCAATCGGACATCGTTTGACCAAAAGTCAAAGCTCGGCATTTCCCTCAAGGTGAAATCAAAGTCAAGCGTTTGCATGACCCCAAATGGCTTCAAAACATAAACGAAAGCCTATGCTTGGTTTTATCTACTGATGAGGGAGTCACACGTCGAATTTCAGGTCAATCGGACATCGTTTGACCGAAAGTCAAAGCTCGGCATTTCCCTCGCGGTGAAATAAAGGCAAGCGTTTTCATGACTCCAAATGGCTTCAAAACTCAAACGAAAGCCTATGGTTGGTCTTATCTACTGATGAGGGAGTCACACGTCAAATTTCAGTTCAATCGGACATCGTTTGACCAAAAGTCAAAGCTCGGCATTTCCCTCATAGTGAAATCAAAGTCAAGCGTTTGCATGACCCCAAATAGCTTCAAAGCTCAAACTAAAGCCTATGGTTGGTCTTATCTACTGATGAGGGAGTCACACGTCAAATTTTAGGTCAATCGGACATCGTTTGACCGAAAGTCAAAGCTCAGCATTTCCCTCGCGGTGAAATCAAGTCAAGCATTTGCGGGCCCCCAAACGGCTTCAAAACCTGAACAAAATCCTATGGTTGGTCTCTTCTACTGCTCAAGAAGCTACACGTCAAATTTCAGGTCATTCCGACATCGTTTGACCTAGTTTCGACGCTTGACAAAAAATCGGCAGTTCTCCACAGCAAAGTCTTCGGCTTTTCAGAAAATGAGAAACTTTGCGATCCGATTTGCACGGCTTCTCATCAGGTTTTCTTGAGGGAAATCCAGCCAATAAATGAGAGGAAATTCCAAGAAAAATGCAGGAGAAAACAGAAGCGAAAACGGACGAAAAACGGCGAAGAAAAGGCTACCGGAAGACGGACCATGGGGCACAAACCCAATGGTCGCCGGCGACCATGGCCCGGACCTCGCCCAAAAACCCCATTTTTCGGGTACTTTTCGCGTTTCGAGTTGATTGGCCCCTGTGATTTTTCCAAAATCTGATTTTTTGTGCATGATATCCGTCGATCTTCATCAACATCACGGATCCATCACTGGAATCATTAGATCATCATCGGACGCCTCAAGATCGTCAAACGGCTGACCAAGAAAGCACACTTTCTGCCCGCCCGATCGCGAAATCGACTGGACAGATGTTGCTGGCCCGCTGACATCAACCAATGTCTGAAATTGGATCACCATCCGACATCAAATGGTATGTGGGTCCATTGGTGATCATCGCAAGAAGAATCCCAAAGGATGCGGCATGGCCCGCGACTCTTCAGCTACCAAGGCGGCCACTTAATGCTATCAATTGGCCCGTTTATGGCAAGTTAATGCGGTCATTAACCCATTATCTTAGACGGCTCAATCAGAAGCCTCCGTTTAGGAGTTACAAGTCCAAGCAATCATGGCATTCAAGCCATGAAACTCCTAACATAATGGAGATTAAAGGCAACTAAATGCCCATGACTCTCCTTTCGCCAATGAAATCCAAGGGTCAGGAGTTACAAAACAAAAAGCAATTAAACCTGTAACTCCTCCCATAACTTGGCTTTATTGTCATAATTGCCATAAATGACCATAAACCACTCCTAAAGGCCACCAAAAGCCTATAAATAGGAGTCCCCTCCAAGCATTCCGGGGATGAGAATCATCAGAAGGATCAGAAGCATCGAAATCATCAGCAAGTCCTGCTCTAGAGGCCCAGAAAAATCGCCAGAAAATCATTCAAAAATCCTCGGAGAAATCTCTACAAATCTGCTCCTTCAAGAAAACTCTACTGCAACAAGCACTACAAGGTGATCAAAGCTCCTTGGGGGGGCCACCCCCCCCCCCCCAAAGGCCACCTCTCCTCCTATCCAACATGGCTAGATGCGGCTTTTCAGTCCGTCTACTCGGCTTTTTACCGGATATAGGACCTTACCTTGGTCCTTATCCTCTAAAAATCTGAGGTTGGAGCCAAGCCAAAGAATCAAAGCACTATGTTCTCATCTGAAGGACGATGGCGGAGCCCATACATGACTCGCGACCGTCGATCTGAACGAGCCCTCCCACAATCGCATGAGAAGTTAGATTCCTTTTTCTTACTTTTCTGTTGTAAATTGTATTTTTTTTAAGAGACAAAAAAATCACAATTCTTGTCTTTTCATTTTGATGAGATTTGTAAATCGCCTTTTACGGCACCAAATCGCCTTTTACGGCAAAATCGCCTCCAACGGCACCAAACCGCCTTCTACGGCACAAAAACGCCTTTCACGGCATTCAAAAATTGTCTCTTTCATTAAAATATATTTGCAATGGAAAACTAGAAAAAAGTTTCATTTCCCTTTTTACTTGTGAAGGTGAATCTCCGGATCACCATTTCTAAATTCCAAGTATAAAAGATAAATTGGCATACCCGTAAAAAAAAAACTGATGCCCGCTTTTTCTTTCTTTCCCTCCACCGTACCCCGTCAGCCCCGAGGCGGAGGCAGCTTTGGAAAAAGAGAAAAGCCGGGACCATCATGCGGGGTTTCGCTGACATCCGACCTTCGGAGCTAGCAAAAAGAACCAAGGATTTGAGGATGAGGCCTAACGAGCAGGGTTATCGCTTCATTTTGAACGAGTTGATGGACCGGGAGGTAAGTCAATCATTCATTCTTTCTTTTCCTTTTAAGCTGTTAGCCTATTTTGGAATTAGGCCAAAATCGGCCACCTTCCTGTTTCAGGTTGCTAATGGTTGACATCCTTCGGGGTTATGCTCCCTCCTTTCTTCAGATCATTTGGTGTCCTTATCAGGGCAGTCCTGATGATGAGTTGGTGGCAGTGCGAGAGGGGGTGCATTTATTTGCAAGAGACATATGGCTTCACGCACCTCAGACTGTCTCTAGGCTTGTTGTGAGTCGAGTTGCTCGCCAGTTCGGTAGTCATCAGGTCGTCCTACCTCCTGAGCCTGCCATGAGTCATTCATATAGGGGATGGCATGAAGTGATATTTGGTTGTTCCCATCCGCACCAGCTTGAGATAGATGATTGGGATAGAGGGGGACAAGCGCCTATTTTCAGTGCGGATGAAAAGGCATCGGGTGATTATGAGCGGCGCTGGAGAGATCACGCACCGGTATATACTGCCTGAGTCATATTCCGGCGGATCTTCCTATTCTATCCGAAATTGCGCTGAGGCGATGGAGACGTTACTATCACTTCGGGTAATCATTCAATTCTTTTCTACTTATCTGACTTGATATTGTCCCTTATCCTTGATTTAATCCATCATGCTGTTTTCCTATTTCAGACGGCTTCCCCAGCCGGGATGGGGCGTGAAGAGACTCGTCCATTAGGTGATAATTCAGGTGAGGTAAATTTCACCAGGTTCAGGAACCATATATTTTTATCCTCCCTTTCTAATTGTTCTCATTGCGCCTCGTGGCAGGGGACCTCTACGAGAGCGGCGTCTGATGTTGAGTTAGCCCTTCGGGAGGAGGTACTCTGACTATCCGAGTTGGTGAGAGAGAAGGTAATACCTGTTCAATTTGTGGCATGGGGATTGGGGGTACTATCCTTTGGTGTTGTGTGTCAGAGCACTCACTTACTGCATCGTATACCTTGTGACCTTAGGAGGCCATGACGATGGGATTACATGCGTCCTTTGTGGCTAAGGAGGCACGGGAATCATGATCCCTCATCTATTGTGAGAGTAATGCCTTGAACTCACTGACTCTCTTTACTTTGTCCAGAGGAGTCTACGAGAGGAATTGCGGCTGCACGACGCCATCATTGATGCACTGGCGGATACCTTTGAGGTAGAAGGTTATTAACTCAATCTTCATCGCGAATTAAGATTTATGACATCTGATTGCTTGTGCAGAGGGACAGGGATTTGGCCGCATCCGAGGCCACGAGGATTAGATTGGAGGGCGAGGTTCAGACTCTGCGAGCTGAGGTGGACCGACTGTAGGTTAGTGAGGCTCAGACTTTTATTGCTTCTTTCTTTTGTATAACGACTGATCCTCGACCGTTTGTGTTTATGATCTTTCAAGCGGAGGCTTGTAGCGAGCGCGACAAGGCGCTTGTGGAGAGAGATGCTTCAAAGGCACAGGTATGAGCCTTACTTATGTGACGTTTCAACCTTGATTCCTTGTCCATCGTTGATGTGGTTTGTAATCTTGTGATTTGCAGGTTAATGAGCTACGTGCCAAGCTCATGAGCTATGAGGCCTCTGTGCAAGTGAGGGTCTTTTCTCCCTTTTAAGTTCCATGTATGTTGCAGCAAGGCTTGTTGAATGTAATGTTTCTTTAAAATATTGTCTTGTAGAGTGGTGCTATTGTTGCTTCCGTTCCTTCACGTCTCAGCTCGAGTGAGGAGAGGGCTCTTATCCATGATCAGTATGATGAGCGCATGGATCGCATGGCGCGATGTCACGAGGAGGTGGTTGCTGACCTGCAACGGCGCCTCGATCGATATCGCCAGAGGGCAGAAGAGAAAGGTTATGTGTTTTCGAACTAGATGCGAGCCCCTTCTCAGTGTGCTCCTGGTCCGTCTTCATTTGCTTCGTCGGCTCGTCATAATGGAGCTGCTCTGTAGGGTTATCGTTCTTCGATTGATCTCCTAGGGATCCATCCCTTGTGTATCCCTGTCCTATATTGTATTCATATGTGCCGGTCGTGTATTTATGTTGTTTCATGTTGTACTTGGCTCATGGCATGGGCTCGTATGTATTTGGTCTGAGATGTATCATATGTGTGTATATACCATGCATGTGTAGTTGAGATAACATGCTTAATGCCTTAGAAGTGCTATGGGAATGTGGTTGATTGATGAGGAGTTTTTTATGGAGGTGTCAGGGAGTATATGAAGTGCTTTTCTTCACAGGCAACAGGTTTTTTGTATCCGGAGATTTTTCGGGGTCCAAAAAACAAAGGGAGAAGTTGCCGAAATTTTTCTAGAGTTTCTCGAAATTCGTGCTCTAAGCATGGATCTCGTATGGAAGGCCATTGGTAATCAGAGATAGCCGGAATGAAACTTATACAATAGATCAAATGACTACAACTTCATAGCGGAGATGTAACATGGACTTAGGGTTCTCAGACAATGGGAGTGCCTGGGTGTGTGATGCTTGTGGCCTAAGCAGTTCTATGTTTTAAGGCATTCACATTGTTAGCTATAAATGTAAAGACAGAGGTTCAAGATAACTACATTCTTGAATAGCATAACATGTGATATCATAGAAAGGTATGAACAATAGGCATTTATAATTAAATTCATCATGAAGTATCGTAACAGACATGATTTATATCTCTCAATTTAATTACCATCATTGTATTCCTTTCAAATCATGAGGAGTTGTGCACAAAATAATGCATGTAAAATAAAAATGCCCTAGCTTGTGGGATGTTTTGGATGTGATCGGGGTTGGGTTCCCTGCAAGGTCTCAAAACAAACTTGTTAGTTTAATATTTTAGGCCCCCTGCATAGTTTGGCTAAGGTAATATTTTATTTCTCGGTAAAAATGTCAGGGGGCCATTTCTGCATTCAAGCTTTGAGAATAACAAGATTGAATTCATACCTTAGGGGATATATCTTCCCTGCATCCAACCAAAAGTGATTAGTAGTAAAAGCATGCATGAGGTGCTTGTGTGTGTGGGCTAGTGAGTGCTCGTGGCAATTGTGTATGTGATGAGGACCCAGGTTGGGAAGCCGTGCGAGATAATATATGTATATATATATGTATATATATATATATATATAAATGCCCCAGCATAACACTAGTGTTCATTTTGGCCGTGGGCGAGAATGTAAAGATAGATTAGCTTCTCGATCCATGATTTTCACTCCAGTGGTAACGTGATCCTCCCTAACTTTCCTTTGGAGGTCGAGCCCTCACGGGCCCCCTTTTGTAGCTACTTAGTCTTTTCGGCTGAACTTTGGAGAGTACTTGACCACCTCCGGGGCTCATTTGTGAGTAATGCTCATATGTGGGGTGGTGAATCACCGTGCAACCTTAGTGTTGTGGTTTTTTTACCACCTTTTGCTTAATTCGCCTGATGAGTACCCATGTCACTCCAACTTGCCTAATTCTAATAAAACTTTTTTCCTCTTTTTTTTTATGTGACTGTGCAATGCCCGGGCCCCTTAAGCTTTCTAATCAACTCATATAACGAGCATTCGGCCAATGACTCTCAAACCAGGTGGCTTTAGGGCACTAGGCATGTAAATACCCTTACGAGCTTACGGCTCGAGTTAAAAAGGCTACGAACCCGGACTAGTCAATAAAACTTTTATTCTTTTCAAGACTTTTAGCTAAACATTTGTTCTTCTCTTCTTTTTTTTTTTTTTGTTAACATGTGACTGTGCAATGCCTAGGTCTCTTAAGCTTTCTAATTAACCCGTGTAACGAGCATTTAGCCAGTGACTCCCAGACCAGGTGGCCTTAGGGCACTGGGTATGTAAATACCTCTACGGGCTTACTGGCTCGGGTTAAAAAGGCTACAAACCCAAACTAGTCACGATTTTTTTTTTGGGAATCAAAAAGCTTTCATGACACGGGTGATCTTACCTTCAAACCTTTACATTGGGTGGCTTTAATCGTGCAAAATTTGTGTGGGGTAGACTCACCATTTTGTGCGTTTTTAGGTGCTGGTGTGTGTTTGAGTTCCAAGTTTGATCAGTGTGCATCTCTTTGGTCCTCCTTTGGGATTTCTACAACTACGCTAAGGAGCAAGGAGGGTCATACTCCACAAGAAGTAGGGAAGGGTCAAACTATGTACCTTTTCAGGTACATAGCATTCCATGGATCGGGGAGCTCTTTCCCTTCTGCATTTACTAGTCTATATGCATTACCAGAATATGCTTCTTTAATTACATAAGGGCCTTCCCAATTGGGTCGTAACTTACCTCTGGGATGTGGAAGCTGGGACGGAGTGATGCGCTTTAGCAGAAAATCGCCAAGTTTGAATCTTCGCTCTTTGACATGTTTGTCGTAGGCTCTGGCAATCCGCTTCCGATATACTTGTGCATGCTCTGCTGCCTTCATTCTTTTCTCATCGAGTAGGTCTAGCTGAAGTAGTAGTGCTTCTCTCGTCTGGTCTTTTGTTATATCTTCATTTAACTGGACGCGCAGTGACGGGTGAAGGACCTCGAGGGGAAGGACTGCTTCCGTTCCGTAGGTTAAAGAGTATGGGGTTTCTCCTGTAGGAGTTCTTATAGAAGTCCGGTATCCCCACAACGCTTCAACAAAGAGGTCTGGCCAATCATTACCTTTGGCGGTTTGCACAGTCTTCTTGATGATCTTCAGTAAGGTCTTGTTGGTTGCTTCGGCTTGACCATTGGCGTGGGAATAATATGGGATTGAATGATGCAGTTCTATATCATATTTTGTGCACAACTCATTCATTTGTTGAGATATAAATTGGGGGCCATTATCTGTTATGAATACCTTAGGGATTCCAAACCTGGCTATTATATTCTTTTTGATGAATCTAACTACAGAGGTAGCCTTAATATTTACATATGCCTCTGCTTCTGCCCATTTAGTGTAATATTCAGTGGCTGTCAATATGAATGCCTTATTTTGTATGTTTTCTAGTGTAGGGGCCAGGGGTCCTATGATATCAAAGGCCCATGTTGAGAAAGGCCATGGAGCTATGGTAGGGTGAAGGGATGATGCGGGGGCATGTATTAGGTCGGCATGCAGCTGGCATTCTTTGCATCTCCTAACATAATGGACCGAATTGTCTCTAGGGATGGCCAGTAATAACCTAAACGGATAATCTTCTTAGCCAACATCTGGCCGTTGACATGTCCTCCACATTCTCCTGAAGGTGCTTCTTCAATTATCTCTTGCCCTTCTTCTGTGGTCACACATCATAGGAGAATTCCATTGAATGATCTACGCTACAATAGTCCCGTGACTATGACATATCTCTGAACCATTTCTTTCAACGCTTTTTTATCCGATCGGGTGGCATATTCAGGGATGTAGTCATCGTGCAAGTAATTCCAGATATCGTAGTACCATGGGTGATCGTCTACCAAGTCATCGTCATGTTGTATGCAGGCTAGGACTCCTTCGGGCTTGGTATCCTCCTCCTGATTAGACTCTTTGGCCTTGGCTTTCTTACTCTTTTCCTTCGAAACTTTTGGCAGAACTTCGATAGGGTTCCCTTTGGTTAAATCTATCGGTTTGACGGACGGAGACGCTAGCCTTTTAATTAGGAAGCCTTCAGAATCTTTGTCGTCGGGTATCTCTATGATCGAAGCTAGGATTGCTAACGAGTCGGCCAATCGATTCAAGGCTGGAGGGATGTAGAGGAAGGAAATCTTCTTGAAATCAGAGATTAATTCTTTTGCTTTTGCATAGTAATGTGCAAGCTTTGGGGCATTGACCTTCCATTCTCTGGCTATTTGGGAAATAACAACCTTGGAATCACCGATGACTCTTAGTTTCTCGATACCCAAGGTGTGGGCTTCTCTCAGGCCTGCTAGTAAAGCTTCGTATTCCATCACGTTGTTGGTTGCTGGAAACCCAATCTTGTAGGCTTTCGGTATGGCAACTCCTTTCAGGTATAACAATACTATCCCGACTCCTTTTCCCTTTTGGTTCAAAGCCCCATCAAAATACATGGTCCATAAATCATCATCCTTAACTTCCTCAATGTCTGTAAATAAAATGTCCTCATCGGGGAAACCGGTTTTGACTGGCTCGTATTGAGGCAGAGGGAGGTGTGCTAGATGGTCAGCGATCGCCTGTCTTTTTACGGACTTTTGGGTAACATAGGTTATGTCAAATTCGGCCAAGAGCATTTGCCAGCGTGCAACTCTTCCTAAAGTGACAAGTTTCTCAAAAATATACTTTAAGGGATCCATCCTTGCTAGGAGTTTAACTTGATGGGCTAGAAAGTAGTGTCTCAATTTCTGAGCCACCCAAATTACGGCTAAGCACGTTCTTTCCATTGGGGAGTATTTCCTTTCATAGGGTAATAGCGATTTGCTCAGGTAATAAATAGCGTTCTCCTTTCGGCAGGTCTCATCATGCTGACCCAGGACCACGCCTATCGCAGATTCTATCGCTGACACATATAAGATGAGAGGCTTGTTCTTGATAGGGGGTTTCAGAACGGGAGGACTCAACAGATATTTCTTCAGATCTTCAAATGCCTTTTGGCAGTCGTCATCCCAGTGGTACTTCACGCCTCCTTTTAGCAATTTGTGGAATGATTCACACCTTTGGGAATGCTGTGATATGAATCTCCTGATGAACTGTAATCACCCTAGGAGGCCTCTCAATTCTTTGAGATTCTTCGGGGGTGGCATTTCAAGGATGGCCTTTAACTTAGATGGATCAACCTCGATCCCCCGATTACTTACCATAAAACCCAAGAGTTTGCCGGAGGATACTCCAAAAACACATTTCTTCGGATTCATTTTCAGTTGGGTGTCTTTGGATCTTTGAAGGACCTTTCTGAGAGCCGTGACATGATCTTCACGGGTTTTGGATTTGATTAGAATGTCATCTACGTAAACTTCCATACAATCGTGTATCATATCATGGAATATCGCCATCATGGCTCTCTGATGAGTGGCACCGGCATTCTTTAACCCGAAAGGCATCACAAGGTAGCAATAAGCCCCCCAGGGTGTAGTGAATGATGTTTTCTCTTGATTCTCTGGTGACAGCTTGATTTGATTGTACCCTGAGTAACCATCCATGAATGACAGCATAGCGTGCGCTGCAGTATTATCAATAAGCACGTCAATGTGAGGCAAGGGGAAATCATCCTTGGGAGATGCATTGTTCAAATTTCGAAAATCAATACAGACTCGGACGCGTCCATCTTTCTTCTTTACCGGGACTATGTTGGCTACCCATTGAGGGAATAATACGACTCTAATGAATCTAGCTTGGTGGAGCTTGTCAACCTCTTCTTTTACTTTAAGGGCAACATCGGGGAGCATCTTTCTTAATTTTTGCTTGACAGGCTTAGCATTTTCTTCCAGTGGGATCCGGTGCTCCACCAGATCGGGTGCAAGTCCGGGCATATCCTTATAATCTGATGCGAACACGTCCTGATATTCTCTTAGGACCTCAAGGATCTTGCTCTCCTCATCGGTTTCTAGGCAGCCGTTGATTTGGACCTGCTTGGGTCTTTCCTCTGTCCCTAGGTTTATCTCCTTTGTCTTTTCGGCAGCTGCTTGTGTCTCTTCATCAAACTTCTTTACTATTCTCCTAAATTCCTCAGAAACTCCGTCATCTCCTTCTTCGACGTCCACTAATTCATAAACACCCAATCCATCGTTGATATTCGCATGTTACGCCGAGGGCTCGGGTTCTGGAATGATAGGCAGAGATTCACAGCCTAACTTATCAATGTTGATCATAATCTCCTCTAATTGGGACTGCTCTACCGAGGGTAACTTCCATCGCCTTGGATCACCCATGTTTTGATGATGACTAAAGTTTTCTACTCCTACGGTTCCTAACTTTTTGGGTTTTCTATTTTCTAATTTTTTTGTCTCTTTTGGGTTTTCTAATTTTTTTGGATTTTCGGAATGATATGGTACAGGTGGGGTTGAAGATGGCCTATCTACCGAGGAGGATCGTCCCTGCTGGCGTGGCCAGGCAGTGGGGCGGTACACCACTTCGTGATCATTTTGGTCATCGGCTTCCCAAATTTCATGGTCTCTTTGATAGGGGTCTTCTCGCCAATGGCGCCAGGCAATGGGCCAATACACCATTTCTTCGCGAGTAGGGTCTTCAATTTCCCATGTTTCACGGCTTTCTCGGAGTTCGGCAATCGGCGTTTTTTTTTTTTGGATAAATGAGTTGGTTCACTCACAGTCAACATGTTGCATGATAGGAACTGGGACCTCGGATCAATAGTGTGTTCTGTATTGTCCACTTCTTTTGGTGAATGGAGTTCTCTCCAAGTGCCAAAGATTTCTTCATAGATCTCGCTTTCAGATGACGTGGAGTCTTCCCAATCTTCTACTAAAACAACCTTACCTTTATTGCTTGAATCCGAATTGTAGTGTCCATCCCTAGTCTGTGACGCGTCGGGATCTAGAATTTTATCGTGTCTTATGAAATGTTCATCTAAATCCTCTGGTTTATTTCTCAAATCGTTGTGTGTATCGTACCCTAATCCTTCTGCTTTCACTCTAGGGTCTGGTATGTAGGAGTCAATAATGCCTTCTTCATCTTTCCAAGTCCAAATCCGGGTTGATATCCCATCTTCCTCATCAGAGTCCATCCTCGAGCTAGGCTCTCGTTGTTCATTGTTGGACTTTGCAGGGGGGATAATTCGGGAAATATATTTTGCATGGGGTCCATATCCATTAAGGGGATGAGAGGGTCAACTCTGTATCCGTGAATCTTGACCTCTGGCACCGTAGGAGCAGGCTGCAAGGTCGGGAGTATTTGAAGTTCTTCTGGTTCAATCACAGGTGGATCCCCCATCATTTTCACGATCTTGCCTAAATAGGGGAATTTAACACATTGATGCCTACTTAACATGACGGCGTTCATATGATTCAACCATCGGCGTCCTAGGATCAAGTTGAAAGTGGCGGGGATATCCATGATATAAAACTCTTCTGGCATCGAGACCGGACCTGCTTGCACCAATAACATGATTTTTCCACATACCGCCTTCTTATTTCCATCGTAACCAGTCACCACCATGGGTGCTGGAGTCAGGTCTTTTGTCGTGAGCCCTAAAGCTTTGTATGTTATCAATGGGCATATGTTCAATGATGCACCGGTGTCTATTAGTGCTCCTGGCATTTCCTTTCCTACTATCTTGACCGTTAAATGTAGGGGAGACGTCCTCCCCCTAAGTGGTATTTCTTTCAGCTCTTCTTCAGTAAATGTGACAGCAGGGAAAGGAGTTTCCGGGGCTAAGGCTGCGATGGTAGTTCTCAACTCTTCGGGAGTTATGCCCACATGGACTTACAAATGCGTAATAGCCTTAAGTAATTGTTGTTGATGCTTTGGTGAGGTTTTAATCAAGTCGAGGACAGATACCTTTGTTGGGATCTTCGTAAGGTGCCCTAAGAGATCATACTCGATTCCAGTTTCTATCGAAGTATAAGCTCTGTCATCAACTATCTCCTCAACCTGACCGTTGGGGTACTGTGAGCCTAGACCTTAGGTAGCCTGGTGAGGAGGTAACTGGGAAGGACGGATCCGTCCATATCGGAGATGGGCTTGAGAAGCATTTGTATCCGAGGGATGATCTGGTTGGGAATTCATAAGGACCGGTGGTTCTTGGTCATTTGGCTCATCGAAATTCACTTTGTAAAGGTTAGGAGAATCAACGATCTCGCCCATTCCGAAATTGAAGATTTTGAATTTGATTTTGCCATCCCATGGCACTATGTATCTTCGATAGTCTTCTTCCTCAAAGAACTCGTCGTGGCATGGTTGGCTGTGGTTTATGCTTCCTTGGGCTAGGGCATGAACACATTGGTGCTCTATCATGGCTATGTTTATCAATTAAGTCTGTGAGGTTTGCCTAAAGGTTGACGGTCCATGTTGAGGTAGGGGGTTTGTATAAATCTGCATGTTCGGACCGTTTTGTGCTGGACTGGTTGTTACGTTTCGATTAAGAGGGGTATTTCGTGGGTCGGTCGTGTTTATTGGCCTGATATTGCTCCAATCGATCCTACCTTCGTCATTTAGATCGTAAATCAGGTCTCTAACCGTGTAGCATTGGGTGAGGACATGCCCCGGCATCCTATGGTAGGCACATAATTTGGTTTTATCTAGGTGTTCTAACCATGCCTGCGGTCGTTCCGGCGGGAGTTGAAGAGCGTTCTGGCTTAAAAGGGACCAAAAGACAGCAGTCCAAGGCTGGGGTAAGGATGGGTAGTTTGCCCTTTTGGGTCCGAATCTTCTCCTATTCCCATTGTTTGTGTTATTTTCGTTGCCATTGTTGTCTCTATTGTAATTGAAGGGAACGGTTCCGTAGTTGGGTTGAGGATTCGTGTTTTGATTCTGTGGCGGAACTGTTGAATTCGGGACTGGTTGTATGTGATCAGAGTTGTGGTTTTGATTCACCGGGGGTCCTTGGTTCCTTGGTGGTTGGTCACAACCTTGATTGTTTCTTGAAGGATTCCGGAAGTTCTGATTGTTCCGTTGATAATTCTGATTGTTCCTTTGATAATTCAGGTTACCGCCCTGGAAGTTGGGATTACTATTTTGCCCCTGATTTTGGTGTTGGTTAAAGCGAACGCTGTTATGTTCTTGGTACGGTCGGTAAACTTCTTCTTGATTTGAGCTCACCTCAGGGGTTGCATGGCTTTCTGGTTGGGTAGTTGTGCCTGCCCTACGCGTGTTCTTTTTATGGTCGATGATGGCACTTAACACTCCTTCGTCCAGATTTTGTTTTATCTTGGACAATCTACGGTATAGGCCACTCCAACTAACAACCTCTCCGATCGTCATTAAAGCCCTCATCGGATCTTTCATATTTGATATAGCCATTCTCACTTGTTCTTCTTCTTGCATATTACAGTCCGATCGCGCAAATTGATTTTGCCATCTCATCGCGAATTCCTCATAATCTTCGTTGTTTTTTTTGTTTGAGGTTTGCTAAGTCATGCCAGAGAGGTTTGTTTTTAGTCAGGTGCTGGTATCGTGCTAAAAAATTTTCCACTACGTCTTCGAAGGTATTAATTTCGTGGGAAGGTACAGACGTATACCAAGTCAATGCATCCCCGGTTAATGATTCCTGAAAATAGTTTATAAGCATGGAGTCATTGTCAGTAATGGCACGACATTTTTTGCAGAATGAGACCAGATGGTGTTGAGGGTCAGTTGTCCCATCGTAAGGTATGAATTTAGAAGCCCTAACAGGGAAAGGTGACTTCTCCTTTTCTTCTTTTTTGGTAAAATCGTAGAAACCTAGCTTTTTTCCAGTTGAGCTTGAGGACTTCTTAATTTCATTTTTAAGTTCCTCTACATTTTTCTGCAATTCTTTAAATGCTAAAGGATCTAGGTATTGAATTGTCTGTGGTTGGTATGCTCCTTGTGGTTCTAGTGGAGCAGGAGCGTAGATTGGTTCCTGGAACTGGTCCTGGGGATATGGTTGCTGAATAGGATGATAGTTTTGGTTCAATTGAGTTCCTCCATAAGCAACCGACTGCCCTTTATACGGGTCAACCATCGGGTTCAAGGTGGGCGGTCGATATGCCTGCGGATAGCGTGGCTCATCTCCCTGGTATGTTTGATAAGAATGTCTAACGCCCGAGGGATTGATGACCTGCACGTTTTGGACTGGGGGACCCTGATCTGAGTTAGGCACTTGGTAGATTGGGGCAGCCCGATTTTGGTAAATAGGAGGGGTCCTCTCATATTGAATCGGCTGGGGATATAATATATCATTGCCGTCCGTCACAGGATTGTAATTCGTTTGATTGATTGACGGAGGGGTCATAACTTGGAATTGAGGCCGAGCCACCTCACGATGTTGATAGACATCTGACGTTCCTATATGATTCAAAGGGTTTCGGTGAGAGGTGTTGGACGTCATCAATTGTCCCGGGTTTACTAAACCATGACTCGCTTGATGACACAGATTCTCATTTATTGCGAGAGTCTGTGATGGTGCAATGACTCTAACCGGCATAGTGATAGGCGCATCAGCAGGCATCCTGTACTGTGGGATAGAAAAAGTGATTGGCTACGTCTGACTAATTAGGGAAGAGTAGGGTATAACCTGCGAAACCACAGGATCGCTTGCGCGGAGAGAGTGATCCCCTGACGAAATATTATCGCGAACCCTATATCTTATAACCTGGCCAGTGGGACTGACTAGGTCGGTGTAGGTTACCCCTGAATGCGAGGAGAATTGATTCTTCCCTGACGAGTGAGATGGGGTAGTTGTGTCAGAACGATTCCTTCCCATTGTAACAGTATTGACAGGGATTGGGCCTCCTTCGAAGAGGGATCGTCTTATCTGCTGTGGGTCATGACTTGAAGTTGCTAAGAATCCATCTAATACTCTAGAGGATTCTATATTTTGTGGGACTTGGTATGACCCGCTAGTGGTGCGGAGCATTAGTGGGGGTGAGAGGGGTTGAAGGTCGGACATTCTGAACGTGTAACCCTCCATTCGTGGAGAAATATTTAGATGAGAATAGAGAGAAAGAGGGGAGGAGAAAAGCACGTTTTATGTTGTTCGGTAGTGAGTGCTAGTGCACGTTTGTTTCTTATGATGTAATGGGGGAAAGCTTAGTGGACGGCCCATTGGAACCTCAGGTTTAATTTCAGACTAGGCTCATAATAACTCTAAATTGAATGGGACACGGACATCTGATCATTGATTGGATATTCGTGTCTTAGAATAAAATTCCAGAAAAACCCAAATAAGTGACAGGAAAACAAAAGAAGTCCCATCACGATCGCCAGGCTGTTGGATGTGAATTTTGATCCCCCCGGGGAGGGGGAAATCACCATTCATCTATATGTGCTATTTAAATTTTTACATCGAAAATGAGGATTCCGACTACCCTCAAAATCGACGAATCACGATCGCCAGCTACGGTCTGCAAAAGATCCAAATTCGTGACAAGACAACAAAAGTGTCCTATCACAATCACCAGGCTGTCGGATGTGAATTTTGATCCCCCCGGGGAGGGGGAAATCACCATTCATCTATATGTGTTATTTAAATTTTTACATCGAAAATGAGGATTCCGACTACCCTCAAAATCGACGAATCACGATCGCCAGCTACGGTATAGGCTGTAACACCGTTCTTCGACAAAAGCCAAAGAAAAATGGGAGAAAATAAATGGGTGGGTTCTTCTCTAGTCTAATGTGCTGCCGGCAACACACGACGGTTTTCCTATCACATTAATTTGGGTCTCCTTCGGTTTCTTTAATATAGGGTCAATTCAGGGTTATTAGTAAAAGTCCAAATAAAAGTTAATCCTCACACAGCAAAATCATGGTGTGTCCAAGTAAAACAAAATAATTAAAATAAAGAAAATAAAAAGGGGGAGCTGCCAAATATTTAAGAAGAGGATCAGCCCCAATCCCGGGTACCCCCTTCTAATCCCTTGGCAATAAAGGCTGACTTTTCAAATCAAGATGATGATGCAAATGAGACTTTAACATGTGATTTCTGTGTTTTTCGTGTGCGATACACGAGTGATAAAGAAAAAGCCGATGGGCTGTAATTGATTAAAGGTGGCCGATGGGCCGGTGTTTGTTTTAAAGAGGGGCCGATGGGCCAGTGTTTGTTTGAGGGCGGCCAATGGTCCGAAATAAAAATATGCAAAGTGTGAAATCATTCATCTCATCTTATTATTCTCATTTATTCAATTTTAGAAATCAGTTCTTTATTCCCTTTTATAATTAAGTTCGATTAGATACCTGGCACCTGAGGTGGAGGAAGAAATAAAGGAAAAATCTTTTTGGGTTTATTTTGTTGGTTTTATAGTTTTTAGGGAACTTTTATATTGGGCTAGAAGGGCCTAACTAGGGGATTTTACTTGGATTTATGTGATTAGTGCTTTACTACTGATCATCGAATTAACCCTAACCTAAGGTCCTAGACCGCCCACATCAGCCTTCCCGGTCCCCTAACGGAACAAGAAAAGTGATGGGACGAAGCCTAATGCTCTAATTTATCTAATGAGGAAATCCAATCTAATCCTAGGGTGCTAATAGCCTAAGCTTGACAATTATGCCTAAGGAATTTGGTTATGATCTTAATTGGGTTGGTTTGTTTTAAATTGAAAGTTGATTAAGAGTGATTTAGGGATGGATTAAGGTTCTGATTAATGTGTTTTTAAATATATTAAGGTTTTGTTTTAGTTGTTGAAGGTTTTGGAGTTTCAGGTTTTGTTTCAAATGATGGAAAGATGTCAAAGTCGGTGAAGTAGGACTGACAGAGAACAAGTGCGCCCACAAGTGCGCCCAAGTGGTGCCTTGATGTTCTTCGCCCGTCCGACTTTGGTTCGAGGTTCCGGATGGGTTTAAGTTGATTAAGGTTTTGATTTTAAGGTAGTTATTGGATCTGTGATGGTTCTAAGATGTTGATTGAGGTCAAAGTTGGAAGTGAATAGGGATTCGATGGTCTTAGGGAATGGAGACGGACTTAGGCGTACCTGTGGTTGTGCCTATGTTTCCTGACTAACTTGGGCGCACATGTGGTGGCGCCCAAGTGTCTGGTTCGTGTGTTTTGGTTCTTTCCGGGATTTTGTTCACTTAAACTTGGATTTTCAGATGATCTATGTCAATAATTATGTATCCCGGGCTGGTTTTAAGTTCATAAACCTTAAATGTGATTGTGGTTTAAGTTCGGGAGTTGAGACGCAACCAATGGGCGTCTCAGGCTCGGAACAAGAAGTTGGGCGCACCTATGTGTGCGCCCAAGTTCTTGGGGTAACTGGGGCGCCCAAGTGTCTGCCTGTTGTGGAGCTACTGGTTCGTTCGATTTTAGGGTGTTTCTAAGTCGGATTCATATCTTGGTTGGGGAATGTCTTTATTCTCTGGGTGTGGTTTGGTCTTATTGTCTTTGATTAGATTTCGATCGGGGTCTTAATTGGGGATTGGTGGCTAGGGTTTTGTTTGTTAGGGTTTGATTAATTAGGGGTTTTGGTTTATATAGGCTTATTAATCAGAATTTTAATTAAGGCTTGTTAATTAAGGTTTTATTAATAGTTGTTAATCAATTTCAGGGATTTAGTTAATTAATTCTATGGATTTTAATTGGATGTTTTAATTAGGCATTTTAAGTTAATTAAGTGTTTTAGAACGGGAGTTGATCGAATTTGTTGATTTACTTAGGCACGAATGGAATATCCTAAGATCAGCTACTTAATGTCTACTTTTATGATTCTAATACTTCTTTTAATTACTTTCTTCTTTGTGTTCTCTTCTCTAATTACTAGAGAGTAAGATGAGAGGAGAAGTGTTTTATGATTTTGGGATTTTTTTGGTTTTTTATGCAATATTAATGTAACCTAACTTAAAATGATGATGATTCGATGACTCGATGTCTAGAAGTCTAGTAGTCAATTGAAATCCTCACAAAGGTAGAACAACAAGTTAAATGGAATGCAAAATTATGAAAATGCGGGCCGGAAAATTAATTGGGAACTTGGGCGCACACACAGGGGCGCCCACAGTGCCTCTGCACAACTGTGTGGGCGCCCAATGTCTCCCCTGCGGGTTGTGATGCACTTGCAATTTTTTACGATATTCCAATTCGATTTTCGACACTTTGTGACTAAATATAAGGTCCTACTATGAATTATTGATGTAATAACCTTCGGATTCGGAAGTAATGACACGAGAGTCAAAGTCTAAGAGGCGGGTCTCTTTGGCAGGAACTTGGGCTCACCCACAATGGTGCCCAAGTTCACTGTCTTTTTTTCTTTACCTTTTGGTAATGTATTTCAGTATTCCTTCGATTCTTTCAATGCTTTTTGTGGATCCGAAGGCTTTTATATCAATGTACATGAAGATAGACTCGGATCTAAGAACCAGAATGCGTGCGAAATGAGAAATCGGGGCCAAAGCCCTATCCAAAAGCTTGGGCGCATACACAGTTGCTCCCAAGTGTTTTCCTGCACCTTTCTTCCTCTTTTGTTTCTTTTCTCAATACTTTTCGCGCGATTTGGAACGCAAAGTTACAGATCCGAAGGTCCCGATGGCAATATGTATGAAAACAAATTCGGATCTAACAAAAAAAAATATGCTTAATATGAAAATCGGGGTCAAAACCCAATGCAGACACTTGGGCGCACAGATAGTTGTGCCCAAGTGTTCTGTTGCACCCTTTTTTCTTTATTCAGATTTTCCTTAATGAAAATGAGATGGATGCGAAGTCTGCCCTAATCACGAGTTCAGAATGCTAAAAATGATGCGGATCTACAGAGTAGGAATGATCCTAAGCATATTACTAATGATAGATGATTACCAAGTATTAAATCCACTGGAAAAGCGCCACTATTAATGCAGATCTACAATGCATGCATGACCCTAAGCATGTTTCTAAGCCATTGATGATGCTGAATATCAATTGAATAAAAACATAGTCTAGAAATATCGATTTGAGTCGTATCCTTCAAGTCCTAGGTCAAAGCTTTCGAGCAGATCCACGGCTTTTGGAAGCTTTTTCCATTGCTAATCTTAGGAAACCAGAAAGCTCCTCCTTCTCCTTCCTTCTGAATCTAAGGCTCTATCTATGGTGGTTACTCTCTTTTTTTGTCTCTCGTTTCTTCTAGTTTTTCTATTCTTTTTTGGTAGCCCCCTCTATAAATGATATAAGAGATCTTTTTATAGAGGTTTTGGCGTGGAGGAGGGGTTTAGGGTTGCTATGTGCACGAGTTTCTAAAGGCTTCACACAAACCAAGGTAGATTTAGGGTTTCGGGAACTTGGGCGCACATATAGGTGCGCCCATGTTGGTCTGGGAACTTGGGCGCACACACAGGTGCGCCCATGTTCTGTTTTGGGGCTAAGTGTGCTTAGGGTTGGGTTCGGATGGTTTTCGGATCAAATTCGGACCGAAACAGAGGAAACTGGGCTTAGGCGCACTTGTGGGGGCGCCCAAGTGGATTTTAGAACTGTGTGTGCGCCCATGTTATCTTTTGGGTCGAATGGGCTTGGGGTTTGGTTTTGGATTGTTTTCGGACTGAGATTGGATCGGAACTATGAAGAGTGGAGTGGAACCAACCTAAACATGCACTAAAGTAGGTCGAATGGGCAACCAGGGACTTGGAACCTAGGCGCACCTGTGTGTGCGCCCAAGTGTGCCCCTGGTGCGGGACCACTTGTGTAATCTTCCGATGGCCATATCTTTTGATCCGTTGGTCGGAATTGGACGTTGTATATATCGTCGGAAAGCTCTCAAAATGTAGAATCTTGTGGTCTACAGATCCTAATGGTCAGAGGTCAGGAAAGGTAAGGGATACTTGGATCAATGATTCTAACCTCCTAATTCATGTTAATCATATCGTACTTAGGCAAACTACGTGTAATTTCTTCAGGAGCAAACTGAGTGTGTTCTATGTAGTGTGGAAGGGGGTTGGGTAGTGTTGTAGTCCATTCCTTGTATGAGTAGTGGGTTGAACTCGAGATCCCGACGCTATTTGGCCTTTTCTCTCACGAATTCTATGAATCGTCAAACTAAGTCTAAAATTATCAACAAGCATCTTCATCGTCATTAATTAATCTGAATTATGCCATTAACCATTCAATTATGGGTTAAATGGGGGCATCATTATATATGATAAGTGTTTAAGGCTATCATAGGGGGCCAAAATGAGTTGGGGGTGGCTCAATAGCCTCCTCCTGACACTCCTCCCAAAGGCAACGATGCATGTACCTGAGCACCAAAATAACAAGGATCAAACACGACGATTTGGCAAGAAATCAATTTAGATAAGTGCTTAAACAATTAAAAGATGAAAGAACATTGCTAAAACCATTTATTGAATTCAAACCAAAATCAGAAATAAGATGCATTTCAAGTAAGCAAAACTAGCATGAATACTTATAATATCATGAATAGATAATCCCACATTGAGCCCATCATTTCTCTATCATACATGATGAAAAGAGCTAACAAAACAAAACAAAACAAGATCCCGTACCATAAAAGGTAGACGGGTACCGGCCGCGTTACCGGTCAGAACAGGATGTATATATAAATATATGACTAATCTGCAAAAAGTTCAAGTGTTTAAGGACCCCTAGATAGTGGATCAGCCTGAAAGGGCGGTCCAAGCTCAGTGGTGTTCATCATAAGTCATGAATGCATAAAACAAGTGATGGGGGCTCCGACCTTTCATCCTCTCCTTCCCACCCCTGGGGGTGCCGAGAGTATAGCGAAGGAGGAAAAGAGAGTCATCAACATTTTTTTGTACGGGTATGCCGGATTTTATATTCTACTTGGAATTTGAAGTTGTGATCCGGAGATTCACCTTCACAAGTAGAAAGGAAATCAATTCTTCTTTCTAACTTTCCATTGCACATATATTTTAAGAAAGAGACAATTTTTTAAATGTCGTAAGAGGTGATTTCATTTTGTTTGCCGTGAAAGGCAATTTTTGTTTGCCGTAAAGGGCAGTTTGTGCCGTAGAAGGCGGTTTGTGCCGTGAAAGACAATTTTGTGCCGTGAAAGGCGATTTATAAATCTCATCAATAATGAAAGACAAGAAATGTGATTTTTTGTCTCTTTACAAAAAAGACAAAATACAATAGAAAAGTAAGAAAATGTATCTGACTTCTCAAGAGATTGTGGGGACTCGTTTAGATCGACGGTCGCAAGTCATGTATGGACTTTGCCATCATCCTTCAGATGAGAACGCTTGATGCTTTGATTCTTTGGCATGGCTTGGACCTCAGTTTTTTTAGAGGATAAAGACCAAGGGGAGGTCCTATATCCAATAAAAAAACGAGTAAACGGGCTAAAGAGTCGCGTTTATGCCATGTTGAATAGAAGGAGAGAGGAGACCTTGGGGGGGTGGCCCCCCAAGGGACTTCGATCACCTTGTGGTGTTTCTTCTGCAGCAGAGTAGCAGGGTTTCTTCGAGAATTCTTTGGGATTTTTCTTGACTTTTTCTGGGGCGGATTGAAGGTCTGAAGGTTTTTTTTTTTTTTTTTGGAATGACCACCTTTTATAGGCTTTTGGTGGCCATAAGGTGGGTTTATGAGCATTGATGCTCCAGGATGAGAGGAGTTACAAGTTTTAATTCTTTGATTTTATAACTCCTTTTTCTTGGCTTGTGATTGGCCGGTGGAGAATGATGGGCATTTAATCGCCCTTAATCTACATGATGAGGGGAGTTTCATGGTTTTAATGCCATGATTACTTGAACTTGTAACTCCCATTTGCTTGATTTTGATTGGGCCGTCCAAAATAATGGGTTAATGACCACATTAAGTTGTCATAAAATGGGTCAATTAACTGCATTAAGTGGTCGACAGGGCATTTGAAGAGTCGCGGGCCCTGCCGCATCTTTTGGAATTCTTCTTGTGATGATCGTCGATGGATCCGCATGTTACTTGATGTCGGATGGCGATGCAACTTCAAGCATTGATTGGTATCAGTGGGCCGGTGACATCTGTCTTATCGATTTCTCGATCGGTCGGACAGAAAGTGTACTTTCTTGGTCATCCGATTGGCGATTTTGGAGCGATCAATGATGATTTCATGCTCTTGTTGTCGCTGTTTTTCAGTCTTTTTCGATGCTTTTTTCTCCTGCATTTTTCTTGACATTTCTTCTCATTTATTGGCTTGATTCTCCTGAAGAAAACCTGACGAGAAGTCGTATAAATCGGAGCACAAAATTTTTGATTTTTTGGAAAAGTCGAAGACTTTGTAGCCGATTTTCCGTCAAGAGTCGAAACTAGGTCAAACGATGTCGGAATGACCTGAAATTTGAGGTAAAGCCTCCTGAGCAGTAGATAGGACCAACCATGGGCTTTTTTTGAGTTTTCAACTTGTTTGGGGTCCCGTCGCCAGTAGCCTTGATTTTGTCGCGGGGAAGATGCCGCACTTTGATGTACGGTCAGCGGATGTTTGATCGACTTAAAATTTGACAGGGAGCCTATAGGAGTCATTTTGAGACGATCCGTTGGCTCTATTTTGGATCCCATGGTCCCGGGGTGCTTCACCGCCGGTAGCCTTGATTTTGTTTCGGAGCGTCAAAGTCGGGTCAAACATTGTCGGAATGACCTGAAATTTGACGTGCAGCCCTTTGGAAGCATGTTGAAGCCACCTATGTACTCTGTTTGATGAGTAATAGTCTCGGTGATTCTCACCGCCGAGAGGCTTGATTTTACTGCTCGAGGGTTGATGGAGGGTCAAATGTTGTCGGTTTGACTTGAAATTTGGCATGGAGCCCTTTGGAGTCATTTTGAGACCATCCGTAGGCTTTGATCAAAGTTTTGACGTCTTCGACGCCGTCGCCGCCAGGAGTGCCTGTTTGGCTGCCGGAGGAGTAAAGTTAGGCCAAATGATGTTGGAATGGCCCAAAACTTCATGTGAACCCCTCTTTTGGCTGTTTTAGAGGATCTTGCAGTTTTTGTTTAATTCTGACAAGATCTGATGCTTGAAGTAGCATTGCCCGTTTTTAGTAGGATGTGGCTTCATGTGGCTTCTTGATGTTGAAGAGGCAAAGTGACATTTTTTGTGTCAACAAATGCCCCCTCGAGGTACAGCGACGAGTAGCTTTTGGAGTCGATGTGCCTCGAAGAGAAACTTGAAGGAGAGCTTCTGACTTGACCAAGAGTCTTTGAGCATTTTTTTTATAGCCTTTTGAGTTTCCAAGGGGATTTTATGGTAGTGAGAGGAATCACGTACCATCTCAAGGCAAAGTTTTGAAAATGATATGAGGGAGTTGGATTTTGGGTTTTGGATTTTGAGTTTTCTTTTTTACCTTGTGAACGTAAGGGCCGTATGTGGCACATTAGGCGGTCAAGAGGGTTTTTTTTGTTTTTTGACATTGTGACCTAACAAGCTGTATGTGGCAGATTAAGGAGGTCGGGGTTTCATTTTTTATTTTGACCTTGTAACCCAACAAGCTGTGTGTGGAAAATTGGGGGGTCAGATTTGGTTTTGACCTTGTGACCTAACAAGCTGTATGTTGTGAGCTAGGGGCTCAGGATTTTATTTTTATGTGGGTTTGGCCTTATGACCTAACAAGCTTTATGTGGCAAGTTAGAGGACCAGAGTTTGGTTTTTTGTGGAATGTCAATTTCAAGGTTTTGGCTTAATTTGGTTCATGAGGTTGGATGGTTTGGTTTTTTGGAAACTCATGAGGCTTTCTCTTCCTGTTTTTTTTTTTTTTTTTTTTGAATGGTTCAATCAACTCAAGAGAGGCATGGAACCATTTTGTATCCTCTTGGTAAAGGAGGTTTTTGATGGGAAGCCCCTTTTAGTGCCTAGGTGGTCAAACCTGGCTCATGTGGGCTAACCCATGGGATCTTAAGCTTTGGAGATGGCGTAGATCTCATGTGGTGTCATTTTGTAAAGGATATCTAAAAATATCTCTTTTGGATAGACAATATCTAAAAATATTATTACTTAGAGAGAATCTCTCATGCTTCCTTGCTTTTGGGAGAGATTTGCTCAAAGTATCTTTCTTTGGAGAGAATATTTCTCATTCCCCTTTTTTTTTTTAAAGAATTTCTCAAAAAATCTTCTCTTTAAGAGAGAATATCTCAAATCTCTTTCCTTTTGGGAAAGTTGCTAGTTTTTAGCATTTACCTCCTTGGTTTTCTCTTTGTTTCCTTTTTTGGTTTGCTCTCCTCTATAAAAGCAAAGGAGGTTGGATCTCTTGCCCTTATTGCTTTCTTTTTGCAAAAGTTTTCAAGAGTACTCTAAGATCAAGAACTTCTCTTCTTCTTCAAGAATCTTCAAGTTCTCTTTCTTCTTCTCCATCCATGGCTTCAAATAAGTTTTCTTCCTTCATAAGAAATTCCATGTAGAAGTAGAAAAAGTTCCTTTCTTTTCTTTTTCTTTTTCGTCTTCTTTTTTTTTCTCCACGTGTTTTCTCTATTTTTTTTACACGTGTTGCTGTCTTTTCTTTTCTTTTTCTTCTTCTTTGTTTTTCTCCACGTGTTTTCTCCTCTCTTTTTTACATGTGCTGCTATTTTTTTTTTTTTTTGCTCACGTTTTTTTTTTCCCGTACGGACCTGGCCATACTGCCACGTGGCAGTGGGCCACGGCCTAGGGGTCAGTCCAGAATTTTTTTTAAGGGATTTCTCTCTTATCTCTCTTCTTTCTTTCTTTTTTTTTGTTTTCCCTCTTTTGCTCACGATGATAATGAGGTTTATGCAATCCAAGATGTCATGCATTTTTTTTTCTTTTTTCTTTTTTTTTATGCATCAAGATAGAAGGCTAAAGTCTCTAGGTCAAGCCAACATGATTTTTGACTTGGACAAAGTTTGATTGGTTTTGACCAAGTTAGGTTGGAATTGGTCAAACTTTGGTTAAAGTTTTCCTAGCATCTAATGCATGATGATATTCTTTGATGCATGATTTTTAGTAAATTGATTTGGAAGCATGATGATCCATACCTAGAAATCTTTTGCAAGTTTTGGAATTTGGAGCTCGCAGCAATGTTGAGCCCTTTCATAATCTTGCCGGATTTTGAGGAGCTTTACAAGTTTTGGAGTTTGGAGCTCGCAACAATATTGAGCCCTTCTTCAAGCTTGTGGAGATTTGATAAGACTGGCTTGATCTCGCAACAATGTTTGAGTTCAAACCTTCTTTGAGGATGCTTCATCGACTATGAGCTTGCAGCGGTGTTGAGCTCATCTTCAAGCTTCCTAACTTTTCGGGCCGTTTCCCTTTTCTTCATAATTGTCCCGGAACCATGTCAAAATTTCGCTAGAATTTTTAGCATAATTCTGTCACTTTGATGAACAATGTTTTCTTTTTCATCCTTTGCAGGTAGTTCCTCCAAAACAAATAAGGGCAAAGAGCCTGTTACTGATAAACCTCGCCGATCTACCAGGTCTCCTAATGTGGTCATTCAGCAGGCCTGAGAGAAGGTCCAGTTTGTGGAGAGAAACTTGGAAGAATGTGACTCCCTCAACCGTGATGAGATGAGACAGCGATTGATCGCTCTCAAGGATGAGGAGTTTTACAGGATTATGGTAAGCAATCATCCTTGGGTCATGGATGATCAGAGCATTGTGCCCAAGCCTACCTTTTTCTTTGGTGACGCAGTCCCTGATGACTTGAGATACCAAAGGAGATGTTTTCAGTTCTCTTACACGGTAGATGGTGAGAAGAGAACTATTTCTACCCGGTCGACCTTTGATCGCACTATCTCGATCATGAGCCTTTCTCCCACATGCCCAAGAGGGAAGATCCTCCAAGCTGGGTGAAGAGGACTAATGTGATCAAGACCGGGGTTTTTGTTGGCGGCCTTTCCGGTTATGCATAGAAGTCGCCTGTCCGTATAGACATGTTGATGCCAACCAGCGGTTACCAAGGTTCTGATCAACCATCGGTCGATTTGAGATCGATGGGCCTTGGCATTTTTCAAGGTGACGGCAGCAATTGAGTGAAGCCTTTTTCATTTTCGTGGCCATTTCAGCGCTGACTCAAGCTGGGAGTCATGGACTGATCACATCCTGCAGGTTAGTGGGGCCATTTTGAAGGAGGCCGAGATTTTTGATGCAGTTCGTGCTTTTCAACAATCCGTGGTTTTCTCCGATGAAGCCTTCATGGCCATGTTGGAGTCATTCCTTCCACAAACCAACACCTTCATTGTCATGAATGGTGAGATTGGTTTTACTTTGAAGGAATTGAGTGCCATCATCGGGCTGCCTATCCTCGGCAAACTTTATGAGGAATTCATGCCTATTGACAACGTCCTTGAGGAGCAGTCTGAGGAGTTCAGGCTCTTGTACTTTCAGCTCGTCGCCTTCTATGATTTTTTCAAGGAGGAGGGCTCGAAAGTAAGGTCCAGCATTTGGAGGAGTTTTGGCTCTTTGTTCCCCAACTTCTTTGACAGCAAAGAGTTTTATGATAGCACGACCCGGGAGGCCAGAGCTAAGACTCCAAGTTTGAAGAAGACTTCTGTCACGCAAGGAGACTTGAAGGACTTCTTCATGAGCACAGACGCCATTTATTCAGACATTGCGCTGCGGAGGGATCTCGCTATTTACCTCATTTATTGGCTGAGTGAGGCTGTTTTTGCTGGAGGAGATGGTACGCAATCAGGCCGCATTGTATTTTTTCAGCTTGTCAGATGGCATTTAGAGAGTGGCTTGCTTTGGTGCATGCTCTTTATTCTTATTTGTGTACCGAAATGCAGGCTACTGCTTTTCTTGTTCGGCTCGGGCTCCCTATGAATAGGGTATTTTCAGCCCATATTTTCTATTCGTGGTATGTGTACCACTGTCCCGGCTTCCATCGATTAGGAGTTACGCAGGATGATGACCCTTTTATGATTCGATTGGCAAGAGGGACAGCCGTTTCTGAATCACTTTTGTTTGCCCGATTGAGGATCCGACGATTCAGGGACGTCGAGATTGGGCAATCCTCAGTGAAGCTTTCTCCAGGTTTGCAAAAGAAGTCTTTTGATTTTGGTGTTTCCCGTGATTCCACCAGGGCAGGGTCGGGAAGACACTATTTTTTTATGAACGCAGAAAAGAGGTGGCTTTTCAACATACGCGTTGGTACGAAGGTGTACTGGAGACATCTTTTTGTTGATATCCAGCCGTATGTTCCCTCGCATTTTGCACTGCAATTAGGCTTCTCTCAAGGCGTTGTCGGGGCGCCTTCGAGCATGGTGAAGTGTTTTGGAGGTTTGCATGATGGGAGGAATCCATGGGCTTTTTATAGTGCGGAGGACACTACCGCCATAATTTCCTATCCTGAATTGCCCACTTTTCGGACTGCTGGCTTTATGAAATGGTTCGTAGAGAGCTTTTTGGTGTACCGGGGGCTTTCCAAAAAGGAGCTCGATGTCAAGCAATCTTCTGGGAAGGGTCTTGGCAGATCAGATGGAGTCCGTCGAGAGGAAGTTCTGGCTTTCCTTTCTGGAGAGAAGCATAAGATAGGTTTTCTCGGTGAACAGGACGTCATCAGATCAAGAGTTGTACAAGAGATACCTTGTGAGGTCTTGAAACAGTTAGAGGAGGAAGAGGCCGAGATTGATGCTTGGATGCAAGCGGAACGAACGAAGGCTTCCTTGGAGTCCACTGGAAGGAGCAGACCATCTAGCGAGGAGTTAAGTGAAAGTCCTGACTTCGATGACGGGACGGGTACTTCAAGTAATTCAGCTCATAGGAGCAAGAGGAAGAGAGGGCGGCGCCGTAATAAGAAATGACACGATGACACTCTTGATTTAGAAGTCCCTCTCACAATTGCTGAAGAGATGTCAGGAGACGCTGATCAGCCTCCGGAAAGAGGAGTCGAGAGGAAGAAACCGTTAATGAAGGTATGATTCCTCCTCTTTCCTTTTTCCATTTCTTTTCGTTGAGATTTCTTTTGTTTTTCATTTTCTTCTCTCCCTTTTTAGTAGGAAATGATGATTTGGTGATGCCTGAGGTTCCGGATGATGAGACAGTGACGGATCCGATTACGGCATTTGAAGAAGAACTGAGGGACTCTGGAGTGATTCCAAAATCTTCACCTAGTTTGACTTCTTTGTGTTTTCTTTCTTTTTTGGTATGTGCTGTCATTTGCTAACATGTCGCTTGTTTTCTTGTCAGCTGACTTGCCACAGGATTCTTACGACTTCGAGCCATCCATGGACGCGACCTTTGACGATGTTTCGGATAAACCCATGGAGGCAGAAAGTATTCCGCCGATCCTCGAAGAAGGTATTTGTAGCAATAGCCCTGATGATAATGATTTTTCTACAGGATCATATTCATACCTTTTTTTGTTTTATTTTGCTGGCAGGTTATGAGGTAACAGAAGAAGTTCCTCCGTCTTTCTCAGTTCTAGAGCAGGAGATGCCTACAGTTGATCCAGAAGTAGGTTCTTCTTCCAGTTTCAATGCGGCAAAGATGAAATATTCTGAGGAGATTCCTTTGCCAGTGTCTCCGATTAGAAAGAGTCCGATGATCACTCCTCCAACAAGGCATGACACGGGCAGTCGACCGATGGAGAGAGGCGAGCCTTCATCCAGGCCATCTCTTAGTACGCGAAGAAAGTGTTGAAGAGCGTTTTGAGCTCATAGCTCAAAACTCTTTTTTCTGGCCATTTGGAAGCTGGCTTTAGTATGATCAAGCATGTACAAGACATCCTTGCTGATAGTCAAGAGGTTGGTCTGGACAATGCAAGTGTGAAGGCTTTTGTTAAAGAAGTCATTACTCTCGGCAACAAATGGAATGAGACCAAGAGCTTCCTAAATGGTGACTTCTTCAATGAGATGTTTTTGAAGCCTTCTAGCGAAGTCAAGTCTAAACTGAACGAGATCTCGCGAACTCGAAAGAAATTCGTTCGGGAGAGGAACGTCACTGAGTTGGCTATCATTGAGCTAATAGAAGACCTGCGCCGTCTTGAAAGGGAGGTCGTTGAGACCAGGCAGCGTCTCGAGCTATCGGAGGAACCAGCTGCTGCCAAATGGACCGCCATTGTGGAACTTCGTGCTAGAGAAGGGACTCTGATTCGCCAAGTCGAGGAGGCTGAGAACAATCCCCGGAGGAAGACTCAAGAATATGAGCAATGGCAGATTCTTTGGGAAAAACTTCCCTGTGCTGCAGATAGGTCGCGGCGTTCTACCGCATTTTATGAAAAGGTTTTGAAGAAGCGTGGCCTGGAAGCTTTAGAGGCTAAGGCCAAGAGTCTGCTTGAGGGGTTGAATCTTAGGTCGAATACCATGTTAGACTGAGCTCCTGACTTTTCTAACAAACTCTTTTTCTTCTTCTCTTTTCGATACCTCCATGTAAAAACATTTTTGGTACTCTATATACCTTTTACTCAAATTCTTTTGGTGAAAATAAGCAAAAGTTGGATGAGAATGTTTGTTTGGAAATTTGACCAAAAGGTTGTCATTTTGTGAAAATCTTTTGTCAAAGGGTTGTTTTGGGCATGAAAGCCAAATTTTGTGGTGAAAGCCTGGTTTTTTTATAGCTTGAAAGCTGAATTTTGAGATGGCGTGGGAGCCGAATTTTATGGCGTAATTACCAAAATTTGTTTCTGCCATGGAAACCAAGGTTTTGGAGATGGCATGAAAACCAAATTTTTGATATGGCATGAAAGTCGAATTTTTGAGATGGCATGAAAGCCTAGGTTTTGAATTGGCATGAGAGCCGATTTTTAAATTGGCATAAGAGCCAAGTTTTGTGGCGTAGGAGCCGATTTTGGTTTTGACGTGAAAGCCGAAATTTTTGTTTGTTCGCGTGAAAGCTAGATTTTTTTGAAAACCAAGTTTTGTTTTGTTGGCATGAAAGCCAAATCTTTGATTTTTGGTGTAAAAGTCGGGTTTTGGATTTTTTGGCATAAAAGCCGAAATTTTGTTTTTGGCGTAAAAGCTGATTTTTTGTTTCTGGTGTAGAAGTCGATTTTTGTTTTTGGCGTAGAAGCTAGGTTTTGGTTTTCAAAACTACAAGTATCGACTAAAAGTCGCCTCCTTGTTGAATGGTATTGCAAGTATCGATGGAATGTCGCCTCCTTGCTCATTCGGTTTGCGACTAGGGTTGGTTATAAAAGTTAGGGCGGACTAGGGTGGAAATTCCTAAGCCCTGGTTTTTGTTTCAAACCATGATTTTGGGTCCAAGGATCGAAATTTTTGGTCAAGTCTGGGAAGAGGCTCCTAAACATGGATTTTTGGATTTTTTTTTTTTTTGGAACAATGAAACTATGAAAGTAAGCATTGTTTTGAGTTTGAGTTTTTTTAGAAATTTCAACATAAGGATGAAAATTCCAGAAGGAGTGGGTTTGACGAGCAAGTACCTGGAAATAGGCTTTGACCGTGCAGGCATTGCTCTAACCCAGTGGCGTAAGTCTTTAAGGGTAGTACCACTTCAAGAATTTGTCGTTGATTGGCAGCATACATCTGTCACCCTCCATGTTTAAGAGAGCGTATGCGCTGTTGGAGAAGACTTTGTCGATGACGAAGGGTCCCTCACATTTTGGTTCGAATTTCCCTTTGGATTTGTAGGCGAAAGCCATTGGTCTTTTTACTGCAAGAACCAGGTCACCTTTTTTATAGGCGCGTTGCCTGACCATCTTGTCGAAAGATCCTGCCATGCGTGCTTGGTATAGCTCAGTGCTTTGTAAAGCTTCAAGCCATCTTTCATCGAGATTATCCAGCTCTTGGAGTCTCAATTTTACATTGCTTTCTTGCGTCATGTTATTTTGCAAAGATACCCTTAAGGAAGGAATTTGTACTTCCAAATGGACAACAGTTTCGCATCCATAGACCAAAGAGAATGGTGTGATATGGGTTGGTCCTCGAACGGCGGTTCGATAAGCCCACAAAGTTTCAGGTAGCTTGTCTCCTCAGTCTCTTTTATGACTAGAGACCATTTTCTTGTGAATTTTGCAGAGTGTCTTGTTGAAGGCTTCTTCTAGTCCGTTCGTTGCAGGATTGTATGGAGTCGAAGGACAACTTTGGATTTTGTACATGTCGCAGAACCTGCAGAATCTGTGATCCCGAAATTGTGGTCCGTTATCATGGATGAATCTTTTAGGTATGCTGAAGCGACAAATAATGCTGATGCGCAAGAATTGTAGGACTAATGAGGTCTTCATTTCACTAAGCACAAATGCTTCTGACCACTTGGAGAAATAATTCGTAGCGGCGAAGATGAAGCGATGACCATTGCTTGATGAGGGAGAGATAGGACCTATGATGGCCATACCCCAAGCTTCAAAAGGCCATGAGATCGCTGTAGGATGTAGCCATTCCGGAGGCATGTGGACAAAATCTCCATGAACTTGGCATTGTCGGCAACGTTTAACAAATTACATAGCGTCCGCTACCATGGTAGGCCAATAATAACCTAACCTTTTTATCTAATCGTAGAGCTTAGGACCAGCCTGATGAGCTCCACAAAGACCAGCATGTACTTCTCTGAGAGTTTCCTCGGCCTCTTGTTGTGACAAGCAGCGTAGCAGTACTCCGTTGAAGGATTTTCTGTAAAGCATTTTTAAAGGAATATCCAAATGAAAGTTTGGGGCTCGTCTTTGAAGGCTTACCCATTCTTTTGGATCTTCAGGTAGGATTCCGAACATAATGTAATCAATGAACGGATCCCTCCAATCGCCGATTGAAGGTTTGAGGATGGACATCCGACTCCCAACCACTTGATGGCATTTAGCAACTGTTTGGTGTGTATTAAGAGGAGGGAGAATCCTTCTTTAACACACAGTGATTTGCATGATTTCCCCTTTTTGGATTGCCATAGACGTAGCAAGTCCAGTTAGGGCATCCGCACGGATGTTTTCACCTCTGGGGATGTAGGTGATGTGACAGATGTCAAACTTTTGTCAAATCGATTGCGCCTTGTTGTAGTAAGGCAACAGATCAGGCTTCCTGACTTCAAATTCCTGATTCATCTGGTTGACGATCAGTTGAGAGTCCCCAAAAGCTTCCAGCACGGTGATGCCAAATTCAAGGGTGAGTTCCAATCCAACAATCAGGGCTTGGTACTCAGCTGCGTTGTTTGAACATGGTTCCAGTAGCGAGAAAGCGTGTGGAATCATATATTTGTCGGGACTGACAAAGTGGATGCCAATTCCCGATATTTGCTTTCCTTTTTCATTTGTCCTGGTTGCGCCATCAAAGTACATGTCCCAGGAAGCATTTGGTAAGGAAGTTTTCACATTGTAGACAGATTCATCTGGGAGATCGTCCCTAAGCGGAGAATCTGCTAGAGCTTGGCCTTTGATTGCTTTTTGTGGTACATGCCTAATATCAAATTGCGACAGAAGGATGGGCCATTTCGCCAATCGGGCATTGAGAGAACCTGCTTTTGTGACAAGGACCTTTAAGAGATTGATCCTCGAAATCAGGTATACTGTGTTGGACAGCAGATAGTGACGCAGCTTTTGTACGGCGAACATCACTGTAAGTCATTCTTTTTCGACTGGAGAGTAGCGATGCTCTGCACCTACCAATATGCGGCTGAGGTAATATAGAGCAGCTTCTTTTCCCTCGTCGTTTTCTTGTGCTAGTAAAGCGCCCAAAGAGTAATCGAGGGCTCTTGTATATAAGATGAATGGTTTTCCAGTTGTGGGGGCAGCCAACACTGGAGGTTTGGTCAGGTATGTCTTGATGTCTTTAAATGCGGCTTCACATTCAGCATCTCAAACAAAGTCCACACTTTTCTTTATTAGGCGAGAGAATGGACGGCACTTTCCTAACAGATAAGAGATGAACCGTCGAATGTATGCCAACCTTCCTTGAAGCCTTTTTAGTTCTCTTAGGGCTCTTGGAGATGGCATTTCTAGGATAGCCTTGACTTTGGTGGGGTCAAGTTCTATTCCGCCTTTCTGAACTATGAATCCGAGAAACTTAACCGATGAGACACCGAAGAAGCACTTTAGTGGATTCATCCGTAGTTTGTGTTTGCGAAGTCGGAGGAAGACTTCTCGAAGATCTTTGAGATGGTCTTCTTTTCTTCTACTTTTGACGGCGAGGTCATCAACGTAACATTTGACCGTCTTGTGTTGCATATCTTGGAATATTTTCATTATAGCCCTTTGATATGTTGCGTCCGCATTTTTCAGACCGAATGGCATGACTGTGTAGTAATACACGCCAAATGGAATCTGAAATGATGTGTCTCTTTCATCTTCAGGATGCATCTTTATCTGATTGTAGCCATAAAAGCCATCCATGAATGTCATTCGCTCAAATCCGTAGGTGTTGTCAATCATCACCTCTGGTATGGGGAGCAAAAATTCATCTTCAGGGCAAGCATTATTCAGGTCTCTATAGTCAATACAGACCCTGATCTGCCCATTTTTCTTTGTCACGGGAACGATGTTGGCTAACCATTCAGGATGCTGTTCCTCGCGGATGAAGCCAACGCTTTTGAGTTTCTGAACTTCTTGTTCAATTTTGTCCATCACATCAAGACGGAATCTTCTTTGGCCTTGTTCAACAGGCTTGATGTCTTTTTACAGATTGAGTTTGTGGACTGCTATTTTGGGGTCTAAGCCATGCATTTCAGCATAAGACCATGCAAAACAATCAACAAACTCACGAAGAAAAGCGACATACTCGGGTAACTCATCATCCTTTATATTCTTACTTATGAATACAGGACGTGGGTTATCAGGTGTTTCCAAGTCTATCTTTTGAATAGGATCTCCTGTTGGAAGGTTTGAAAGTGGTTCATCCACAATGTTTTCGGAGGCTTCCAACTTAACAAGACCTTCTGGAGTTCCAAAGGCATTTACAAACCAAGGCTTTGCTTTTGTCCATGGGTCTTCTTGATCGATATTCTTCTCAAGACTGGCAATGAGATGATCCCAATCACCTGTTGAAATTGGGTCGAAGTAAGGCACTTCTTTTGGAGACGATGGTTCTTCTGGGTCAGAAAACCGTGCGTCTGTGTCATCGGACAATTCATCTTCATCATCAAAGAAATCATACCAATTGGAAGAGCTTCCTGAATCCTTGACGGGTGACTCCTCAAAGAGATATTTAGGGAGATCAATGTCTTCATGGACACGAGATGTTGAGGCTTGGTCGGCAAAACGACTTTCTAGCCTTTGTGTAAATTGTCTCTTGGGAGTGTCAGGATCATACACCAACTCGTATGAAGACTTCTCTATGTGACGACGGAGTTTCCAATCCTCCAGTTGACTTTTGGTCAGGGTGGGTTCCAATGGTGTGAGAATACCATGGCCACCTCCCAAACCAATTGGATTCTGAGCATCATAGCCCATTTTCTTCATGATAGCTTGTGCCATTGGACTATACAGGACTAGTTGAGGCATACCTTCATTTTGGAAAGGTTCAAGCGAAGAATTTGATGAAGCGGCTTCCGATTTGTGGAAGAAGATTGTTTTTTCTTCTGCCGAAGTTGCCGGCACGACGAAGGAAGCAGACGTAGGGTCTTTTACGTCGACAGGTGTCTCCAATGGAGTGAGAGCGGGCCGAACTTGTTGAGTATCAGCTTGGCTTGACGATGTATCATCTTCTGGCTCTGAATCCGAATCCGTGTCTTGCATAATAGACACGAAGGAGACAATGAACTTCCCTCCAGACTTTTGTTTTGTCTTCTTTGCCTTGGTGGTGATTACCAAAGGATTTGAGGGTTTGAGGGAGACAATGAAGGGAGAATGAATGTTCTCTTCGAATTCGTTGGAAGATTTGTTTCCTTCCGATGATCGCTGAGGAGCCTTTCCCTAATCTTTTTAGAGATTTTTGGCAAAGGGTGCTATTTCTTCCTCCTTTTCTTCTTCTTCATCTTTGTTGTCACGCCCCCAAAACAAGAACATCGGGGGCGCGAAATGGGATTAAGCATAAATTAGTATTTTACTTCTCCCAAGATCCGCGTGTGTGAAGACAACACATCCTGAATATTTTGCGGAAGCATTTGTGGCGTTGCGACCCGAAGTCCGTGGCCATCGGATTCCGCGTCGCACTCAACCTTTAGCCCATAGCTATTATATCAAGAATCATACCAGACTGGAGTAAACATCACAATAAATTACAGAGCTGACAGTAACAGGATATTACATTCCCGAATATGTTCAAGTTACAATTATCAATGTACATTAATTAAGAATCCCAAGAAAAAGGCTAATAAAAGCCATACAACAATAAGCTATAAACTACTACCCAAATGTGACGTAGCTCCGATGTCAGACTCAATGTCTACATGACATAGCCGACAAAACAACCTGCAAGGCATGGCTCCAAAGCCAACAAAACACTCAACTCGGGGCGAATAAATCTGAACCTGAGTACCAAAAGTAGTGGGTCAGACACGACGGTCTGGCAGGTGGATGAAAAGAACACAATATAGCGAATAATAATACAAATGATAAATCATGCTATTTGCTCAAAATGCTGCATATAATTAAACGGGTGCAAAGTCGGGAATCTCGGGGAAAACTTGTATTCATTTCAAGCACGGGTAAAACATGAACATCTAATAAAACATGTATTCATTTACATCATCTCTAATCATAGATATTTGACAATCGGGTATTCGTCTAAAACATGTATAAATATAGTGGTTTGACAAAACAAACGTTCATTTGAAACTGAAGTAAAACACAAGTATACAACAAATCAGGTATCCATAGCAGTCTGGTAAAACTACTGTCCATTTGAAACATATGTGAAAAATACGGATATTTAACAAATCGGGTGTTCGTTTAAAACAGGTGTAACCAAGGAAATCTGACAAGACTAATGTTCATTTAAAACATATCTCAAAACAGGGATATTTAATAAATCGGATATTCATTTGAAACCGGTATAAACATAGTGATCTGGCAAAACAAGTGTCATTTCAAACATATTTCAAAGCATGGGTATTTAACAATTCGGGTATTCATTTAAAAACAGGTATAAATATAGATATCTGACAAACCAAATGTCCTTTAAAACAAGGCACGGGTATTTAACAATTCGGGTATTCCTTTAAAACACGTGTAATCATATAAATCTAGCAAAATCATTGATCGTATGGAACATATGTAAAAGCATGGTTATTCACCCAACTGGCATTCATTTAAAACATGTGCGGGTACAAAGAACAGAAAACAATATAATAATAACTGAATTTACATTGGAGAATATTAGCACTTGTTTAAATAACCACTTTCATAAAGGAAACGAATCATTTATCGGAAAGCAAGTAAACAATATAAAACATGTCGGGTGTCCAAGGAATCGGGAACTGGCAAGATGGCAACCACACGAAGCTAAGTCCTCTATCACTAAAGCGATAGAGCAATAACTAGGCCCTGATCTCAGTCACTCGAGGTGAGGAGAAACAGGGGATCTCATATCAATACATATACATATAATAGGCCCTGATCTCAGTCACTCGAGGTGAGGAGAAACAGGGGATCTCATGAATGCATATACATATACTATACGGGACCACGGTAGCGAGCCGGGCATCGGGGACCACAGTAGCAATCTGCGGTATCGGGACAAGACCACGGTAATAACCGGGTATCGGGACGGGACCACAGTAGTAACCGGGTATCGGGATCCAAGCTGCAGCTGGCGGGACAAGATGGGGATCTCCAAGTCGGTTGATCAGACCAACATGGTTATCCAAGCTTAGTGGTGCCGACTCATAGGTTAAAACCAATCGAGACATATGCAAGCAAGTCAAGTACAATAAATAACGGGCAAGACGGGGGTGCTCAAGGGCACACTATCATATCATGTCGGGCAATATATCTCGGGGCAAATAACTGTTACTAGAGTAACTCCAATGCTTTCGGGGAAACAAGTAAATCAAGTACAATAAATAAACGGGTAAAACGGGGTGCTCAAGGGCACACTTTCATTTCATATCATGTGATGCAAATCTCGGGAAATGAGGAAATATAATGCACTATACCATTTCGGGAAGAATATTGATTGCAAGATCTACTTAAGTGAATAGGGGTCCCGTATGTCGATTATGATAATTACTTGGTACTCCTTGAGTTTGAAGACATTCCGGGCTCCTTATGCACTTTTACTATTTTCACAACTTAAAATGAACTTATGGGTAGTACTAGATTTCATACTAGGAAAATCAAGGTTATAGACGGTCCATCCTAGGCATGACGTTAATTCGGAAACATCGACCAACCTATTCAATCATCGAAAGGAATGGAATTCGCGATAACCAAGGCAAAAGACTTATATTTGGATATAAAGGAGTTATCGCGTCATTCCATCCCGTTCAAGATTGAAACGGATTGAACTTCGATGCCACTAAACTAACCGTGAGAAGCGTCGGCACAAGACATCTCACCCATAGTCCAATTAGTCCAAAAAGGGTAGCCAAGGTCCCACCTAGCACTAAGGAAAAAAATAAAATTCTCAAAATCCACCGGACTCAAACTGAGTCCTTCGGTCCGATCGATCGGCCAAAATTTTCTGAACAGGGACCGATCGATCGGCCGAAATTTCTACACAGGGCCCGATTGATCGGTCCAAAAACCCTTACAGTTACTGACAGACCGATCGATCGGTCTGCACGTCCGATCGATCGGTCCTGGGCGCAGTGCAGGTCCGGGACTTGGATTTTCTTCATTTTTCTTTCCTTTCCTTCCAACATATAATCAATCACATAAAACTATAAACAAGGGGACTTAATCACATGTTTCCAAGACATTAAAATGAGCTAAAGAGCTCCTCATTCCAAGTTCCTCCATTTCCATCCTTTCCATCCATTCCATCCACAATAAAACTCAAAGTGGAGAAAACTCATTCATGTGAAACCATTTGAAATTTTGACAATAGGATGCATGCACTTTCAAGAGCTTAACAAGAAAGAATAACTCATCAATAAGCACATCTCATAATCAATATTTATCATATCAAAAGCAACTATTAAAATTACCAAAACCATCAATGAAATCAAGATTTTTATCACAAAACATGTTAATAAGCAAAACAATCCATTCATCCACTTGCCTTGGGTTAAGAAGATGCACAAATCACTCCACAAAAGCCTCAAAGAAGTCTCTAGCTCCAAACCCACCAAAACCCCCAAATTTTTCCCATGAAAACCCTAGAAAATCCAATCCATTGCAAACCTCAATGAAAATCCATGAATGGAAGATAAAAATACTCCAAATGGTTTGGGAAAACAAAGATTAAAAGAAAGAAACCAAATGCTAACCTTTAAAGCCTTGAACCAAGAAGAAGAGCTTGAAAAGAGAAGTTGCCTTTGCTCAAAATCCATGAAAATAACATCTTTGGAAAGCTTGGAAGGTATGGAAGATGATGAGGAGATCAAATCTCCATTTACAATCAAGAGATGCCAAGGGAGAGAGAGGAGAGAGAGAGTGGCTGAGAGAGGAGTGGTTCCGGCTCTTGCTGGAACCGTTGCAGGGAAATGGATGAAGAGGAAGGAGAAGGAACCCATTTTATAAAGGGGTGGGTGTGGGCCCCACCTCACTTAAACTTCTCAAGGGAAAAACACAAGTTTCTGGGCCCCGGATGAAAACGACGAAGAAGACAAAATTCATCAGCGAAAAATCTACTTTCCAAAAAGTCTAATTTTGCCAAATTCTGAAATTTTCGAAATTAATGGACAGATTTGGTGTGAAAAGCCAATTTTGCCCTCTTTTTCGAAAAATGCGATTTCTGAGCATTAAATCGAAATGGTCAAAACATGAAAGTTGTTAAACTTAATAGAATGAGTCAAAATAAGCAAAGTTTGGAATTTTTTAGAAGTCAAGAACAAATTCTCATAAAAATACAATTTATTAAAAGCCGGCTCAACACAAAGTCAACGGCTCTCAAAATCCCCGGTGTTATGAAAAATTTAGTCAAACCCCGAAAATGAAGTTAAATAAACACTAAACTCACTCAAAAGGCTAATGCACAATTAAAATAATATTAAACCAAAAACTTGGGGGTCGGGGTCTTACATTTGTACATCTAAGTGTCTGCAAGATGGACGTCTTTGCCTTTGAAGGGCTTTTTATCTACAAACACTCAATGTATTAAGCCCTCGTTGCCAATGAATTTGATGCACTGATGTAGAGTTGAAGGGACGACACCATTCTCATGTATCCAAGAGCATCCAAGAAGGATATTGTAGTATGAAGGGGTTCTTATTGCGTACACAGTGACTTCAGAGATAAGATCACCGATTTACAATATGAACCTGATTTTTCCGATAGGCCTTTGAGCGCTCCCATCGTGTCCAAAGATGGATATAGACGTGTGACTCAGCTTGTTACGTGGGATGCCTAGCTCTTCGAGTGCCGAAGTAGAGATGAGATTGAGTGCAGAACCTGAGTCTATCTGGACTCTGTGTATTTGCATTTCTTTGACGTACCCTGGGAATTACAAGGGTCGGTTGTGCTATGTCTCTCCTAGCAGGAGGTCATCCTTATCAAAGGCAATTGTTGCACTTGCTGCTTTTTTAACTGAGAGGCATTCAATGCCTGATCTCTCAATTTTCTTCTTTTCTCCCTTTGAGGAAGTACTTGATTTTTTGACCCTGTCGTCCATTTCAACTTGTAGGACTTGTGGAGCATGTTTGTCGACATCCGCATTCAGCCTTTGTAGTTCTGAAATGAGACTATCACGAGTTTGTGGAGACATTCGTAACAAGTCAAGGATGCGTAGTCGTACAGGTATGTGTTTGAAGTGCTCAATCAAGTCGTACTTGAAAGCCTACTTCGGGCCTGCATTTTCATTATTGTTGCCTTCTTTGGCGTTTACAACTTGTTTTCCCCAAGGATTTATATAAGAAGAAGAAGGTTGGTAGTAGTTTTTGTGGTAATCCCGGCCAGAGCGGGTACCTCTACCAATTTCAAGAGCTTCTGGAGAAGACTCTTCTTTTGGAAGATCACTCTCGGGATCAAGGGGTTGATCCTTGTCATTTGCTGAAGACGTCTCTGTAGCAGTATTGTCGTCTTCAGTGATCGCGTTGCACGGAGCATTTTCTGGGAACAAGTCCTTAACAGCATCCAGCAACTTCACTTTTTCGCTGAGTAGTTTATCGGTCCAGACATCGCCTATGAGATCGGGTATCTGGGACCAGTTGACCGGATTTTCATTGAAGAAGACTTCATTGGCAGGAGCTTCTTCAAGATGATCAGCCGGAAGAGGATTGAGTTCCAACGTCACAGTTTCAGGAGACGAAGGCTGAGAAGATGATATCTCTGTTGAAGTCACCTGAGGAGATGTAGCTCCAGAAGATATGCTACCAGACGTAGTCTGAGAATCTGAGGCCTCAACAGACGAAGCTTCAGAGGCATGATCATCTCGAACTATCCCATTGCAAGCAACACACTGTTGAGATTCAAACTCATCTTCAGATGTGAGGGGATCATCAATCCAGTAGTTTTCTTCATTTTCCGGGGTTACCGGAGGAGATGTCTGTAAATTTTTCGGGATTTTCGATTCTAGATTTTGATTTTGACGAAGCTCATCGATGCGATCCTGCTCTCGCTCTATGGCAAGACATTGCTAGATTCTTGCATATTCCTCGAGATCGGGCATAGGGGCCAAATCTTCTTCGTCATCTGCTCATTGTGGTTCATCGATGTTGGGTTCCACTAGAGCGCTTGCCTGTGCTGGATCAACAACACTTTCTTGAATAGCCTCTCAATTTTCTTCATCATCAGACCAGGATCCTTGTGGCCGTAATGGGTTATACCAGATTACTGGCATAAGATGAGATTCGGGAATCCATTCTTCATCGGAGAGGTATTCTCCTGTTTCAAAGGATTCTTCCCACTCATCGTTATCACTGGCAGTATTGCTGGACTCGTACCCATTCATGGAGAATCCAATTACTGAGTTGCAAGAGTATGATGCCCCCTACATACTTTCAGTTCTGTAATGAGGTGGCATGAAATCGCCAAGGGTGACTTTTCTTACGATGGCATGAAATCCCCAAGGGTGAATTTTCTTACCACCTTTGAAGTTTTGGATTCTTCTGTTGCCCCCAGCGAAATAGTGGAAGAGGTCTCTGCCTTTTCAAGGACTTCTTACTTTGATTGAGTTTTCTCCTGCTGTTTGAGCTTGCGGAGTTGTCTCTTAGCTTGCCTTCGCTGTTGAGCGGTAGGCTTTGTTTTGACGATCTCCCAATTTTCATCTTCTAGGAGATCGAGATGCACCCATATGGGTTGTCCGTCTGATGTTGGATAAGGAACCAACTCTTGGGACGTCTGAGTCATTTTTATCACCTTGATGGAAGTGGTGATCTTCTCCTTTGGTGATTTGGAAGTTTGTCCATATGACACCATGTTGACAGAGGCAGACCCATACCAGGGATCATTGGTTTTGCCAACATCTCCTGGTCTTTTGGGCTCAGGTAAGGTAAGTTTACCGTTTGCTACGAGAGCATTAAAGATTTCTTCAACATCTTCATCGAACGAGTATTTCTTCTCTACTCGTTCTTTGAAGGCTTTAGAGAGTTAAGATTTCTTACCTGCAATTTTATTTTCAGCTTTCTTTAGTTGTTGAGGAGATGACTTGGTTTACACATTAAGAACCTCATTTTTCTTTGGTTTCGAGGTTGTAATAGCGGTCGGGTCTTTCTTTGATGATTTCTAACTGTTGAGGTCTTTGATCACTGTTTCAGCTTCCATAGTTACTTCTAGGAGTTCTCCCAGGTTTTTTGATTTGTTGTCGATAATCATGGAGCAGATCCTTGCTCTCATGTTGTTACGGCAGATGTCGACCAGCAACACTTGTGGCAGTACATCTTAGCATTTGTACGCCATTGCCTTCCACTTGTGAATGAAGTCGTATGTTGACTCATTCTCTCCCTGTTTTAGGCTGCAGAGTCATGCCATAGTAACAAGGTGATCTTCACCTTTGAAGTGGGTGAGGAGGCGTGTCTCCAGCATGGCCCAGTTTTGGATGGAGTCCTCCGGCAGAGTGGAGTACCAATCGAAGGCTGTACCTTTTAGGGTACTTGCAAAGAGACGGATCTTGAGGGCATCTTGATCCGCAATAGCTCCCGTAAGGATCTTGAAGTGGATGACATGCTATCTGGCTGAACCTTTCCCCGTATACGTCTGGAGAGTAGGTTGTTTGAATTTTACAGGGAACGGAACCGAGTCCATCCATAAGGGATATGGCGGCTTGATCCCGTGTTCTTTCATTGTATCCTCTTCTTTTGCTTTAGCGAGGATATCGTCAACATCCTTTTTGGTAAGGGCGCGTGACTCATTGTTTTCCTCGTCATCTTGATGAGTCGGAGGAGTTTCATTGTTCGGTGGACACTGGAAAGTGAGGAGGAGGTTTTTCGTTAGAGCTTCAATTCTCTACTTTTGTTGCTCCAACTACAGGATCCGTGCTGTTATGTCATCATGCGGTGGAGGCTGCTCAACATTTGTAGCCAGGGCGTTCATCCTTCGAGAATCAAATGAGGATATCGTCCGAGTTGGAGCTCATTCTTTTAGATGAAGAGTCCGATGAGTGGTTACTCTGATGTCCTTAGCTTGAAGGAGCGAAAGAATCCTCCTGATGTCTTCGTGTCCGGGAGACACTACGAGTCACCGGTCATCTGACATGAATTTTGGTTGCTGACTTCTGGCGTCTTCTGGTTTTGCCAACCATATAAATAGCAACAACTTGGTCGGGTGTTTCTTTTTCGACCCATTTTTTAGAGACCTAAAAGGTAGAATGCTGGGTTCTTTGTTTCTCTAGTCTCTTTTGTCGATATGTCGCGTGGCGACGCATACGAAGAGTAATTTGAGCTTCAATCAGCTTTGGCTATGCCCTAGCAATGAAGGACATAGTCCCCCGTGCGCAGCAACCGAGCTTGTCTTCTTTGAAGCTAGGCATGGACAAGATTTGGACGTGGTCCCTTGCATGTCACAGTGAAGCTTTGAATTTTACAAGTTCGGCCCCTGTTGAGATGAAGGGTCGACTTGCGGGAGTGTAGGCCTTAGCAGGTTCTTGCAGTGGCCTGGTGATGCATGACTTGATTTTGGGCTTGTAGGAGCAAGCCGGCTCATGCTGAGTTGATTTTTTTGTTTGGTGGAGGGTAGGTTTTTCCTCTTTCATGTGAGAGAGGGTAGAACCGGTACTCCTTGAGAGGGGCCAGGTACGCTGGCTTTGCAGATGTTTGGGACCTCCTTTGTATTGGGGAAGGTCTCAGTGACCAGGTCTTGGGGCAGACTTGGTTTCTTGCAAGTTGAGGCTTTGTGGGGTTGCCACAGGCTTCAGATTTTTTGATTGTTGCCCTTGATGTCGGAGCAGCGACATGTTCAATGGCAGTTTTCTGCTTCTTGGCAGGTACAGTTTCTTCTGCGAGGAGTGGGAATGGTCCCAACGACCCGAAGACGATGGTTCGGGGAGTAGAGGTCGACCCGGTATGAGCGTTGCCAAGGAAGATGACGCTTTGGCTGCTGTTAGGGCGCTTGTGAGTGCGCCTGTTTTGCTTTTCTTGAAGCAAGAATTGGTACTTGTTCTCATCGAAAGTAATGGTCAATGAAGTTGTCATTGTTAGTTTGGAAAACTTCTGAAACAAGACCAGATCCATTAGTAATCACAAGAATATAGTGATTATAAATGGAAAATAACTATGGTTTTGTCTTTTCAAATCGCTCGAGGGGACATGGCCCGGCCCAAGCAAGATGAAAGAGGCAAAAAGCCATAGAGGGTACAATTGTTCTAAATACAAGTATGGTATGGTCAGGGCGAGCGTTCCAGTGACTGCTAGAAGCAATTGTAAACCTTAATTCAAATTACCGAGAAGCGATGCTCACTCGAGGTAAGATGATATAAGGTTGGAAATACAAATGTGTCGGTCGTGAATACAGTAGACTCGAAAGGGCGTACTAGCACCGCTAGGCACAAATGTCCTAAATCGCATCCTTGGAAAGGACACGAGATGGGATTTTTGAAAGGTCAAGATTGGATTCATAAAGGAGAGCAAATGGTATTCCAATCCAAACAAGGCTCAAACATTTCTGCGAGCACTTAGTTCGAGAAGGAGGGAACCAGCTTTTGTAGTAGGATGCGGCTTCGTGTGGCTTCTTGATGTTGAAGAGGCAAAGTGACATTTTTGGTGTCAACAACAAGACAAACATGTACAAAAACAGATCAAAAATAGGGGAAATCACTTACCAAAACAAGGCAAAGCAAAACTGATCAGAAATAGCATAAGATATAGCAAGACGAAACTTAAAAAGTGATTCCCTTATTAGTTCTTGAAATAGTTCGAAACATGGCTGAAGCTTGTAAATCAAAACATGTACAAAACAATATTTGTCGTGTCAAAACTAAGAATTCAAGTAGGTTTATCAAGTATATATTAAGGCCCTTTATTTGACCCTCATGTATTTGACAACCCAAATGTCGTAATAAAGCGGATTTAGTGCTCCTGAAGCTAGAAGACATTTCGAGTCCCAAATGCACAATATCAAGTTAAAAGCCTTTAAACATATTCTGGTTTTCATTCCCCAAGAAAATGCAACAAAATAGACCAAACTCAAATTTCGGTTGGCTCGCGGTTACCTATCGGCTAGCCGTCAGCTGACCACATGGTCCAAGATAGAAAGATATAGCATACTGGAAATGTAACCGAACGTGTTCAGTCACCTGTCGGCTAGCCTCCAACTAACCGTTAGCTGACCGTCAGATCCCAGTCAGCTACAGAATTCTATGTTTCTAACCGCGAGTCTCGGTGACTTGGCAGTTCCTTGGCGACTAGCCGTAGTCAAATTTTCGGCTAGCCGCCAGGGCTACCCAAAACTTCTAAGCATACTATGTTTTTAACCAAAACTAGGTCGGTTAGCCGCCGAGGTGACCGCCAGCTCGGGGAAGATCAAAACAGTCGTAGATTCAGATTCTTTCTTCTCCAAGACCAATGAGATTTCTAACAAAATGAAACTTGAGCTAAATAGAAACATTTAAATCATGTTAAATCATGCATATGCAAGCTTGAAAGTAGATTTCCAAAACAATACACTACATTGCTATAGTACAAGAACAAACCTAGAAATCACATTTTGAGGCTAAAATGAAATCCATACTTAAATATACATTAAGAAAACTAAAAAGATCACTTGCCTTAGTGAATCCAACCTTCTTGAAATGTCCTACTCAAGAATGGATCCAAGATCTACAAAAACCCCAAAAGAACCTCAAAAACCCATACATTTAAAAACAAAGGAACCTATCTCGAAAAACGGTTTGCCAACATGAAAAACAAGATCTTTAGGAGCTAAAAGAACTCCATTGAAGATGTGGGTTGAAACTCTTACCTAGAGATGACCAAACAAGAAGGAAGGAGGAAGAAGAAGAACTTGTCCAGTTGAAAACGCCTAACAAATGGGTCTATTAGAAAGCTAGGAAGGAGAGGAAGAAGGAGGTGAAAACCAAACTTCAATCCAAGTTCAAATGACTGAGTTGCGAGGAGGAGAAAATGGAGAGAAAAGCTCTCCAAAACCTTGGACGTTTAAGCGCACAAGGAGAATGCACAGTGAATGAAAATGAGGGAGAAAGATGAATTTGGCTTGAGTAAGTGTGGGCTCCACAAGGTCTGAAACTTCAAATGGCTAAAACATGTTCTTGTGGGCCCCAAACTGAAAGTCCAAGACCGAATCCTAGAGGGGGGGTGAATAGGATGAGCTCTAAGAACCTAGACCAATTTGAATTCTTTTAACTTTTAAGTCAATTAAGATTTGGTGAAGATTAATTATCTTGTGATATAAAGAAATCTCTAAGATGAGCATACACAAGTAATTACAACTACAATCTTCATTTAACCAAAAGTAAAACATTCATGTAAAAAGAGAGCAAAAGAGCAACCACCATGACAAGCACATTTATAGTGGTTCGGCCAAATTGCCTACATCCACTCCCGATACACTTATCGGTATTCACTAACTTCAATTAAGGTTTAGGATCACCTCAAACCTTACAATCAACACTATGCTTTTCAAGGCTAAGCATGAACCTTTACACCATATGCTTTTCAAGGCTAAGCATAAACCTTTACAACATACAATTTTTCTCTTAAGAAATATGCCTAAGAATGCATGGATTAAGAGAACTATATGAGTGCAAAAGAGTGCCTCTAAATAGGCTCAATAGAAAGTGAAAATCTCAAGTTCTAGAGAAATGCAAGTGAATGACAAAGTTTATGTAAAATGCATTTTCTAGAAATTACTCTTTCTCATTTTGAAAAGATACAATCTTAAATGATTCAAAGATGATAAACATATGTTTGAAAAAGAGTGATTTGTCTAACACATGAATTTAACAAGGTAAACTAACTTGATTTCAAAGAAAACAAATTTAAGTCTAACATGTTTATATTGAAACAAGAAAACAACTTCATGTGAAACAATGACAACATGTTGTATTCATAGCATATGAGATTACTAAGATATTAGGCATGTTATGAAAGACAACATTTTAAAAGAAAAGCAACTTGTTAATCATGTTTAGAAAGAGATCAAAGATTTGAAACAAAACATGATTTCAAAAAGACTAGGATTAAAGAAAGCACACCCATTTGAAGATCAAAGGTTGGTTTAATGGAATGGCTTCATAATCCCCTTAGAAATGCTCTTGAGAAGTTGCAAACAAATGGCCTCAAAAGTCCCTCCAAGATCAGCAACTTTCTTCAACCAAAAAGTCACTTTTTATAGAGAAAAAGTTGCCAACGGCTAGTCCTCGGTCGACCGGCACACAGGCCTCGGTCGACCGGGAACACACAACGGTCATATTTTTGACCGTTTGAAAATTCTGCACAAAACTGCATTTAAGATGCAGTGATCCCGGTCGACCGGCAGCCTTGTCCCGGTCGACCGGCGACACTGGAAAATGCCCAGTTTTTTGAAAAAAAGAGAAACTTGTAATTTAAGAGGGCATCTTCCAGGGGACTTTGAGACACACTTACCAAGCAATAAATCATGACTGAAAGAAGATGAAAACTCAATTTATTAAAGCCATGAAAACTCCAAATCAAAATAATGAATTTAAAGATAGAAACTTTGGAAAGCTTGGAAGATTTTTGAAACCAAAAAACTCCATGATCTTAAGAGATAACTTGAAATGAAAACCATGCATATTAAATGATAAATACAAAGATTAAGAATGAGTAATATGCATGATGACCCTATGAAAAAGACCATGAATGAATGAGAGGACAAGCTTTAAGAAAGTGAATGCATCCTATCAAATTGCAACAAAATAAAAACTCTAACAATCTCCCCCTTTGCAATTTGATGGCAACTCTTTGAAGCTTGAACTCTCTCTCAATCTCCTCTTAAACTGAACAGCAACAACTTTGGATATTTAAGGAGCTTTGGATATTTGGGAGCATTTGGATCTTTTGGAGCTTTGGATTTTCCTTGCGGGAGCGACGACAAAAGACGACCAACCTAGAAGCTAACACTCTAGCCAAAGCTACTCCCCCTCAAACAAAGCAACCCTTGAAATCTTCCCCCCCTCAATTGGAGAACTCTCTCCCCCTTTGACATCTAATTGCAAAGGAGCCTGCCCATCAAAGATAAAACACATAACCTTGTTAGTAGCACCTGCTTATAAGAGATATAAAAATAAGATATGGAACAGGTGATTAGCCAACATGAATTTAAAATTTAGGGCAAGGGCCAATGCCCAATTGATGTCTCAATTTAATGAAACGATCATTTCCAAGGGGTTTAGTGAACAAATCAGCCAATTGGGTATCTGTAGGAACAAACAATAGCTCAATAGTGCCTTGGTCAGCATGATCACGCAAGAAATGAAAGCGAATGTCAATGTGCTTGGTGCGTGAGTGCTGAACAGGATTTTTTGAGATACTGATGGCACTAGAGTTATCACACATGATAGGCATGCATTGTTGTGGAACATTATAATCTAATAAAGTTTGTTTCATCCACAACAGCTGGGCACAGCAGCTACCTGCAGCAATATATTCAGCTTCTGCAGTAGACAAGGATACAGAATTTTGCTTTTTGCTATGCCAGGCTACTAAACAGTTCCCTAAGAAATAGCAGCAGCCACTAGTGCTTTTCCTATCATCTATTGATCCTGCCCAATCTGCATCACTATATCCAATTAATTGCAGAGTTGAGTCATGAGGATACCAGATACCATAATGAGAAGTCCCATTAATATATTTAATGATACGTTTGACAGCTTTAATGTGAGACTCTCGGGGGTCAGATTGATATCTAGCACATATACCAACGCTAAAAGAGATATCAGGGCGGCTAGCAGTGAGGTAGAGAAGGCTTCCTATCATGCTCCTATAAAGTTTCTGGTCAGCTTTCTTACCCTTAAGGTCACTAGATATTTTAGTAGTGGAGCCCATAGGATTGCAACTAGTCTTAGATTCTCCTAAGCCAAACTTTTTCACTATTTCTAGGGCAAACTTGGATTGACTAAGGAAGATACCATGGTCAGTTTGACTAACTTGTAATCCTAGAAAGAATTGCAGGGGACCGACCAGACTCATCTCAAAAGTGGAGCTCATTAATTCTAAAAATCCTTGAGCTAACTTCTCTGAAGTAGATCCAAAAACGATATCATCAACATAGATTTGAGCTACAAGAATGTCTTGATCAATCTTCTTGATAAACAGAGTCTTATCAACTTTCCCACATTCAAAATCATTTTCAATCAGATGATTCGTAAGCTTTTCATACCAAGCCCGAGGTGCTTGTTTTAATCCATAGAGAGCTTTCTTGAGCTTATACACATACTCAGGATGATGAGGGTCTTCAAAGCCTTCAGGTTGAGTAACATAAACATCTTCTTCAATTTCTCCATTCAAGAAGGCACTTTTGACATCCATCTGAAAAAGTTTGATCCTCATGCTACTAGCATAACTCAATAGAATTCTTATGGACTCCAAACGGGCTACAGGAGCAAAAGTCTCTTCAAAATCAATTCCTTCTATTTGAGCATATCCTTTTGCTACAAGTCTAGCTTTGTTTCTTACAACATTTCCAGATTCATCTGACTTGTTCTTGAAAATCCATTTAGTGCCTATGGGATTTTTCTCTGCAGGCAATGGGACAAGATCCCAAACATCATTTTTCTTAAATTGATTCAATTCTTCCTGCATAGCTTCCATCCATTCAGATTTTGATTCAGCTTCAGTAAAGTTCTTAGGCTCGATTTGAGAGACAAAGGAGTAATGAGCACATAGATTTTGAACTTGTCTTCGGGTCATAACCCCACTGCTGATATTTCCAATAACATTATCCAAAGTGTGATTTTTCATTAATTTTGTTGGGACAATGGCTTTGCAAGGATTGCTCACATCACTATCTTTTGGATTAGATTGGTCAAAATCCATTTCAATTTCATCATCATCTTGAAGGATTCTTCCAACTTGATTCGCGTCATCAATGACAACATGGGCTGACTCCATAATAGTCATGGTTCTATGATTAAAAACTCTATAAGCTTTGCTCCTTTCAGAATAGCCTAGGAAAATTCCTTCATCAGATTTAGGCTCAAATTTTTCTAACTGCTCCCTATCTCTTAGAATGTAACATTTGCTTCCAAATACTTTCAAATACCCCAAATTTGGTTTTCTTTCAAAATAAAGTTCGTAAGGAGTTTTGTTGGTATTCTTAGTGAGATAGACTCTGTTGATGAGATAACAAGCAGTATTAACAGCTTCAGCCCATAGATTACGAGAAAGATTCTTTTCATTAAGCATGGTCCTAGCCATTTCTTGAATAACTCTATTTCTCCTTTCAGCTACTCCATTCTGTTGAGGAGTTTTAGGAGCTGAGTATTGATGATTAATTCCATGACTCTCACAAAATCTAGCAAACTTTTCATTTTCAAATTCTCCCCCATGATCACTTCTGATCTTCTGAATTTTACAGTCCCTTTCTACTTGAATCTTATTGCAAATCCTTATGATATTGTCCACAGCATCCGATTTGGCATGAAGAAAGGCAACCCATCCAAAACGAGAATAATCATCGACCATAACCAAGATAAATTTCTTTCCTCCAATACTTTGCACTGGTGCAGGTCCAATTAAGTCCATATGGATTAATTCAAGAGGACGCGAAGACGATATATCCTTTAAACCTTTAAAGCTCTTCTTGATTTGTTTTCCCAGTTGACAAGCCTTACAAAGTTCAGATTTTTCATCACTTAACTTGGGAATCCCTTTCACAATTTCATTCTTTGACAAGGTTTTCATCAATTTGAAATTTATGTGACCCATCCTTTGGTGCCATAAGTAATTCTCTTGATCTTTAGTTATCAAGCACCTAGATTCATTCTCATCACATTCTTCTATAATGTAGATATTTCCTTTAGTTCTTGATCCAGTAAGAATAACTTGATGGGTTTTATCATTTACCACTTTGCAAGATTGACTATCAAATACAACCTTATTTCCTTTGTCACATAGTTGGCTAATGCTAAGAAGATTATGTTTCAATCCTTCCACAAGGAATACATCATTTAAAGTTGGTATTTGGTCTCCTTTCACACTTCCCTTGCCAATGATTTGAGCTTTACTATTGTCTCCAAACGAAACATTTCCTCCATCATATTCCACTATCGAGCTGAATCTAGATCGGTCTCCCGTCATGTGTTTAGAACAACCACTATCTAAGAACCAAGTAGGGTTTTCCTTTGCTTTTAAAGCGGTTTGAACTAGAAGACTCTCAAAGTTTGTTCCTTTTACCATCCAAGTAGATAAAGGAGATTTATAGGGAATGGTTTTGGGGATAAATTTGAAGGGTAATCTAGAGGGATTTTTGAGAGACAACCTAATTTTGTATGGGCAATTAGGGACCAAATGTCCACTACGATTGCAAAAGTGACAAGTCCATCTAGGTGTATAGTTTCTCTCAACTATAGGTTTGTGGGGACTCTTAGTAGAGGTTTGAGAACTATTCTTCATGTTACTAGGGGAACCTTCAAAACCTATTCCACTCTTGTCACCATAAATTTTATGCATGCCCAACATTTGATAAAATTTGTCATTTCCCAAGGTGAATTTGTCAACAATGAATTTTCCTTTATTAAGTTTTATTTGGAGAGAGCTTGATTCAAGTTGACTAGATTCAAGTTTGGATTGTAAATTATGAATTTGTTTTTGAGCATGAGTTAATTCTTCATTAAGAGTGGTGACTTGATGTTCCAAGTTGTTTTTCTCATTGATTGTTAATTTCAATTCATCTTTTATGATACTCACTTCATTTACAAGCTTTTTGGAATCTTCTTTTAAAATTTTATTTTTCTTAAGTAAGATTTCACAATTTTCATATAGTTCATTATAAGCTTGTTGGATTCCATTATCCTCATCTTCTTCATTAGTTTCTTCTTGCCCTAATGTGTCATCTAATAATGCATTATGCTCATTAGGATCTTCAATAGAAGAGAGTAGAAGCCAATTAGGGTAATTTTCATCTTCATCATTAGAGGATTCATTTTTGTCACACTCTTCATCTTCCTCATCCCAAGTTATGTTTAGAGCCTTCTTTCCTTTCTTGTCTCCTTTTTCAAATTCTTTAGGGGTGGAGCAATTTTGGGCAATGTGTCCAAACCCCTTGCAATTGTAACATTGCACATCCTTTTTAATAAATGATCCTTTGTGATTTCTTTGGAATCTAGGACTTTTACTTTCATCAAGCTTTCTATTGATATTGTTGTTCTTAAGGAAACTTTTAAATTTCTTAACAAATAAGGCACTGTCCTCATCACTATCAACATCACTTTCATTTTCTTTAGAATGAGAGGAAAAAGCTACTCCTTTCTTTTTGTCTTGAACTTCAAAGTCTAATTCATATGTAAGGAGATTTCCTCTTAGTTCTTCAATTTTGATTTTATCAACATCCTTGCTTTCTGTTATGGCAACAATTTTGGGTTTGAATCTTTTTGGGAGAGATCTTAAAATTTTCCTAACAGCTTTAGATTCATCCATCTTTTCTCCTAGACCTATAAGAGAATTGACAATTTCCATGAATTTAGAGTAGAATTCATCAAATGTTTCTTCTTCAAGCATCTTAATGTCTTCTAATTTAGAGGTTAACATTTGAATTTTGGCTATCTTGACTTGATCCGTGCCTTCATGGGTGATCTCTAGGGTATCCCAAATTTCTTTAGCAGTGTTGCAATTAACTACTCTATTAAACTCTTCTTGAGATAGAGCACAATATAGAGAATTTTTAGCCTTAGCATTTAAGTTAGCTCTATCCTTTTCTCCTTGAGTCCAAGTATTTTTGGGTTTGGTTTTTATGGATATAACATTCCCTTCAGAGTCTTTTTCTATGGAAGTGGGAGGATGATAGCCATCTTCAATGATGTTCCACACATCTACGTTTTGAGACTCTAAGAACACTTGCATTCTAATTTTCCAATAGCGATAGTGTGTTCCATTAAACAAAGGGGGTCTATTGGTGGCATTTCCTTCACCCAATTGAGATTGCATGGTGGCAACAAAAGAAAAACCCTCACTAGGATTCTAACTCTAGGTGGTTAAACCAAAACAAGAGCAACCTTGCTCTGATACCAATTGAAAGTCCAAGACCGAATCCTAGAGGGGGGGTGAATAGGATGAGCTCTAAGAACCTAGACCAATTTGAATTCTTTTAACTTTTAAGTCAATTAAGATTTGGTGAAGATTAATTATCTTGTGATATAAAGAAATCTCTAAGATGAGCATACACAAGTAATTACAACTACAATCTTCATTTAACCAAAAGTAAAACATTCATGTAAAAAGAGAGCAAAAGAGCAACCACCATGACAAGCACATTTATAGTGGTTCGGCCAAATTGCCTACATCCACTCCCGATACACTTATCGGTATTCACTAACTTCAATTAAGGTTTAGGATCACCTCAAACCTTACAATCAACACTATGCTTTTCAAGGCTAAGCATGAACCTTTACACCATATGCTTTTCAAGGCTAAGCATAAACCTTTACAACATACAATTTTTCTCTTAAGAAATATGCCTAAGAATGCATGGATTAAGAGAACTATATGAGTGCAAAAGAGTGCCTCTAAATAGGCTCAATAGAAAGTGAAAATCTCAAGTTCTAGAGAAATGCAAGTGAATGACAAAGTTTATGTAAAATGCATTTTCTAGAAATTACTCTTTCTCATTTTGAAAAGATACAATCTTAAATGATTCAAAGATGATAAACATATGTTTGAAAAAGAGTGATTTGTCTAACACATGAATTTAACAAGGTAAACTAACTTGATTTCAAAGAAAACAAATTTAAGTCTAACATGTTTATATTGAAACAAGAAAACAACTTCATGTGAAACAATGACAACATGTTGTATTCATAGCATATGAGATTACTAAGATATTAGGCATGTTATGAAAGACAACATTTTAAAAGAAAAGCAACTTGTTAATCATGTTTAGAAAGAGATCAAAGATTTGAAACAAAACATGATTTCAAAAAGACTAGGATTAAAGAAAGCACACCCATTTGAAGATCAAAGGTTGGTTTAATGGAATGGCTTCATAATCCCCTTAGAAATGCTCTTGAGAAGTTGCAAACAAATGGCCTCAAAAGTCCCTCCAAGATCAGCAACTTTCTTCAACCAAAAAGTCACTTTTTATAGAGAAAAAGTTGCCAACGGCTAGTCCTCGGTCGACCGGCACACAGGCCTCGGTCGACCGGGAACACACAACGGTCATATTTTTGACCGTTTGAAAATTCTGCACAAAACTGCATTTAAGATGCAGTGATCCCGGTCGACCGGCAGCCTTGTCCCGGTCGACCGGCGACACTGGAAAATGCCCAGTTTTTTGAAAAAAAGAGAAACTTGTAATTTAAGAGGGCATCTTCCAGGGGACTTTGAGACACACTTACCAAGCAATAAATCATGACTGAAAGAAGATGAAAACTCAATTTATTAAAGCCATGAAAACTCCAAATCAAAATAATGAATTTAAAGATAGAAACTTTGGAAAGCTTGGAAGATTTTTGAAACCAAAAAACTCCATGATCTTAAGAGATAACTTGAAATGAAAACCATGCATATTAAATGATAAATACAAAGATTAAGAATGAGTAATATGCATGATGACCCTATGAAAAAGACCATGAATGAATGAGAGGACAAGCTTTAAGAAAGTGAATGCATCCTATCAAATTGCAACAAAATAAAAACTCTAACACAAACAAGATCGACAAAGAAGGATAAAACTATCCTTGAAAAATCTAGTTTCCAAAAAGTATAGTTTTTACATGGTTTCGAGATTTCAAAAATCGTGTCCAGATTTGGGTGTGAAAAGACAAATCCTGCCCTTTTTGGCCAAAAACATAGATTTTTGGGCTTCAAACACTGACGGGCTAAATACGAAAATAGTAGGAAATGATAAAACCATTCAAAAGGAATAAAATCACAATTCGTCAAAAATCCAGAATTATCCTCCCATGCTTACACGTGCACTCAGGGCGTCCCTGAGCGTGTCTGACTCAACCAATGCTCTCAGAATTTCCAAAACTAATACCAAGACTAAAACAACCATTCTATTCCGATAAACACTAAAATCTCTTAAAACTAAATACTCACTTAATTAACACTAATTGAGTTAATCTGGGTTGGGGTCTGACATCCTCCACCCCTGAGGATATTTGGTCCACCAAATAAAAACAATCTTAACTCTGGCAATAAGTGTGGATACTTTCTTTGAACTTGATCTCTCAATTCCCATGTTGCTTCTTTCTGCTCGTGATTTTCCCAAAATACCTTGACCCAATGAATAGTCCGATTTCTCAATTCTTGTTCCTTTGTATCAATGATTCTGCTCGACCTTTCAATATACGATGCATCTTCCCAGATTTCCAATGGCTCGTCCTATAGTACATGAGCAGGGTTAGGAACATACTTCTTTAACATGGAGACATGAAATACATTGTGTACCTCAGACAATTCCAATGATAATGCGAGTCTGTATGCTACATCTCCAACCTTGCTCAGAATTTCATACGGTCCGATATATCTTCTTACTAGTTTGCCCTTCTGACCAAATCTCAGAGTCCCTCTAACTAGTGATACTTTCGAGAATACTTTGTCACCTTCCTGAAACTGTAAGTCCCTTCGACGAGTGTCTGCAAAACTTTTCTGTCTACTTCGGGCTACCCTTAAACGTTCCTGGATCAACTTGACCTTATCACTTGTTTCTCCAACTATTGTCAGTCCATGAAAACTACAAACACCGACTTCCTCCCAGCAAACTGGGGTTATGCATCTTCTACCATAGAGTGCTTCGAAAGGTGCCATGTCGATGCTAGAATGGTAACTATTGTTGTACGCGAGCTCACAAAGTGGAAGGTACTCATCCCACTGAACTTTGAAATCTAGTGCACAAGCACGTAACTGTAATTCCATGGGGATCCGAACCCTAGAGGGGGGGGTGAATAGGGTGTGCTACAACTATGACCAATTTTAATCAATTTTAACTTCTTTAAAACAAACTAGTCACATGTGATGATTAAACATACAAGATGCGGAAGCTAACAAAAGAATCACCACAAAGCAATCACCATTACACAAGTATTTATAGTGGTTCGGCCTCAATGCCTACATCCACTACCGGCTTGTGATCCAACACCCCACCGGATTTCCACTATTTATGCTTTTCAATAGGCTAAGCAATAACCTTTACAATATGCTTTCCAAGGCTAAGCAATAACCTTTACAATGATGTTTTTCAAGGCTTAACATCAACCTATACACTATGCTTTTATAGGCTAAGCAATAACCTCTTCAACCATAGGTTGGGTATCTCACTAAATTAGTGTCTATCATACACTTGATGGAGATTCATTTAAGCTCATTACATTGCCTCTTAAATAGGCGGATATGGAAGTGAAATAACAACTACACACTCACACTATGGATGCAAAGATGAAAACATATGAAGTGTGTGTGTGTGGTCCTCAATCATTTAGAAAATGAAAGCTCATAAATGTATGCCTAAGGCTTTTGAAAGTTTTAGCTCAAAAACATTTATGATTGAGGATTTAATGCAATCACATGTTAAAAGTAACAACTTGTTAATGATATCAAAGTTACACAAGTTGTATGAAATGGATTAGCTCTAAACATGTGATGCATAGGGATGTCAATCAAATCATCAATGAAGCTCAAAACATAAAAATTGATTTGATTGAAATTAGGGAACAAATCATATGTAATTATAAGGACAACTTGAAAAAGATTTACCAATCAAAGTAAGGCAAGTTGTGAAGCATTAAAACAATAATACACATATGATTTGTAATGATGTTGGATCCAAAACATAAGATACATTTGAGAGAGATTTTCTTATGATGGAAAAACAACACCCAAAGATTCAACAAAGTATATGAATCATGTTACATCTTTCATTAACATGATCTACTTAGATTTACCAATAAAGTACTACTTTGATGAATCAATGGTGATGTATCCAAAACAATAGATCTATTCAAAATATAGAATATGCTAAGGATACAACATATCATATATTAACATGTTACAAAGATTTACCAATGATAAAACAAAACATGAAAACATATGATTTGTAAAGAGGTTGAGTCCAAAACATAAGTTAGTTTTGAAAGAGATGTTCTTATGATGGAAAACAACAACCAAAGATTCAACCAAGTATATGGATCATGTTACATATGATTTACCAAAGTTCTTTCATTAACATGATCTACTTAGATTTACCAAAGTTAAGTACTACTTAGATTGAATCATGTGATGTTGTATCCAAAACAATAAATCAACTCAAAACATAAAATATGTTAAGGACACAACACAAACATAGTTTAACATGCTAGAAATGATTTACCAAAAATAAAACAAAAGCATGCAAACATATGATTAAGGAAGGAAGAGCCTACTTGGTGGTTTAACTTCATTAATCCAAGCTTTAGCTTTCCTAATCATCCCCTTCATCCCTTGGTTCTTTTCCCTTTTGATATGCCTCAATTCCTCTCAAGGAGGGGTTAAAAATTCCCAACTTTTGGCAAGGGAAAGAACTCATATTTATAGGAAAAAGTGGCCAACGGCTAGTTCTCGGTCGACCGGCAAACAGGCCTCGGTCGACCGAGAACACACAACGGTCATATTTCTGACCGTTGGTGCTCCCAGGCATTTTTGCCTGCAGTTGTCTCGGTCGACCGAGACCTGCCTCTCGGTCGACCGGCGACACTGCCGGGACTCCCCCTCTTTTTGCAAAAAATGCAACTTTTGCAATTTCAAAGTTATTTCTTTGGGGGACCTTTTGACCACTAAATCAAGCTTAGAAAACATGTTTTAAAGATTCTAATCGTTTTTAAAACATGACATAAAAAGCCTAAAAAGATTCAAAAACTTTTAAAACAAAGGCTTGCTTGATTTCTTGAAAACTCTTTTCTAAAACAAATGCATCCAAGATAAAAATACAAATCATGCATAAATCAATACTTTTACAAATCTTAAAAGCAATGCATGAATAAAACAAGATTTCAAGTTAATTTAAAACCAATGCAAGTGTGTAAATCAAATGATGCTAGAATGAAATGCATCCATCAAATTGCAATCTAGAAAATTCCTAACAATCTCCCCCTTTGCAATTTGATGGCAACCACACTCACCACTGAACATACACACTTAGTCTTCAGCTCCCCCTCAGCTGGACAAGGCTTGAAATCTTCTTGGATGCTCCTTCTCTTAGCTTGGGCTCTTGGGCTTCAATCTTCATGATGCTTGGAGCTTGATCAACCTTCAAGCTTTCTTTCTTCTTTCTCTCTTTATCCAAGCATCTTCTTTAGCTTCCAAGCTTTCTTTCTTCTATTAGCTCTCCCCCTTTGACCATGCCTCTTTCTTCCTTTGGCAAGGTATGCATTCTCTCCCTTTGTAGAAGATCATACACAACTCTCCCCTTTGGAAGCTTGGACTTTCTCTTCACCCTTTTGAGAACTTGCATAATTTCTCCCCCTTTGCCATTAAATTGCAAAGGTACCTACACACATGAAACAAGGAAAATACCTTTAGAAGCACCTGTTAACAAATGAAATCGAAAATGAAATACATAACAGGCTATCATGTGAGGTAGTAGTCTCTAAGGGCTCAAAGGCAATCCTAGGGTCAATTTGATCAAAACTAATACTTCTTATGAAGGTTTACACTCCCCCTCAATCCATTCTCTCCTTTTGTCAAACTCTTGACAAAGATTTAACTATTAGGTACAAGAAGAAGATGGTTTAACCAAGTGAGGGTCAACTTCAAAGAAAAGATTAGATTCATTTAACTATAAAGCACATATGATCAAATTACCAAAAGAGAGCTAGGTCTAATGGGAAAAGCAATCATGGATATCAATTGGAAAAACAAAGACTACCAATTGAGATTTAGGGATATGACTATTAAATCAATCACTCTAAAATGGATTTAAAGATATACCTATTAGGAAAAAAAAATCCAAATTAGAGCTATCCATGAAGCAATGGGGTTTACTCAAACATAGCATCAATCAATATTACTTATGAAAAACATATGCTATGTAAGATTTTGAAAATCATTTCATTCAAACAATAAATATGACTTATTAAAGTGCATGAATGAGTGAAATGAAATTCAAGCATGAAGCCAACCTCAACTATAACCAACCAATATTATGAACACATAAACATGGTGGTCATGAGATATACCTATGAGAGCAAAAGAGGTGGCAACATGAACATTATGATGCTAATGGTGTGTGACATGGAACAATCATATTACTTATCAAGTTCAATCCAATGCACACAAGGTTTATCACATTCACAAGAAATCAAATCAATCAAACATTATACTAATTGAATCCAATTGAATTTGATAACATGATAAAGAGCAAGAATGTGACAAAATTCCATCAAGCATCACAAATGCATATTCATCACTTTTAAAGATATAACTATTGAGCAAAGTGATGAACAAGATAAATTGCAATGCACAAGGATATGACTTTGAAATGCATGCAATTTATAAAGTGACTAAATCATATGAATTCAACATCTAAGATGTCCATCAAACATATAGAAATATGAGGAATGGATTTCAAAGAGTTTCATATGATCAAGATCACTACTATGAAGTTGAAACATGTATAAGAATGAAATCACTTAGAAAATACACATGAATCAACATCATAACCATCCAAAAAGATATGACTAGAATGGCATAGAGGATGGATTTGAGTTCTTGTATGGTTTCAACAAATATAATAAATACCACAACCATACATAGAACACTTTGACATTTGCATAGAGAGGATTAATCAACACTCAAGATCTAACTCATACCATTCATCAATAAAGAATATAACTATGTAAGCACAAGAAGGTATGAAGTTAGAGAGACATCATGGATCACATAAAGATGAAGATGGACCACATAAATGGATATACCTATTAAGAACAATGGTTTAATTCCAATTCATCTAAAATGATTCATTAAGCTATCATGTAACATCTCCACTCTTAGCAAATGCACTAAGCTTACAATGCAATGGAAAATGGATATGAAGTCTATACCAAATGAACTTAGCACATAAAATCACATATGTACTTAAAAAGCTCAAATACAAGATTTTACTATAAAGCACATAAACAATCATCAAAATGCATTAATGAGAATATACCAAGTTAGGCACAAACATGCAAATTAATGAAACCATATCCAACCATGCAATGTAAGACAACAAAATCAATTTGCATAAAGAATGTCACTAAATGAGCAAAGATGCAAATTGTTTGTAAAAACTATTTCCTTCCAAATGATATAATCATAATTAGGCACAAGGAAATAGATTCAAGGAAAATGCTTCTAGAAATATAACTAATAAAGCTTAGAACATTTTCCAAAGTTTCTCAAATCACTTCAATATATGAAATTCCAACAAAGAATCATTTAGAGAATTATGAGCAAGTGAATTTGAAAAACAAGAAGTGTACTATTGTAAAAATTCAATTTGTAAAACAATAGACACTCACAAAGTTTCCATATCAAAAGATATAACTTGTAAATCAATGGAAAACTAAGGTTGCTTCAAATCATTTGATTTCCAAAGAGGATCTAACTATGACAAACATCAAATGATTTTACAACATCAATTGATCATGAAAAAACTAGCTAAGAAAGCTTATGTAATCACAATCAATTTATCATGAATAGATATGCACTACAAGAGATATAACAATATGAACAAAATGCAAATCCATCATGAAAAAATTGCAATCAAGGGATTTTGAAAACCATGAGATATAACTATAAAAGTTCATGAAGACAAAATCAAATGATCACAAAGAAACATTGCATTTTAAAAGATGTGACTTTAAAGAAACAAAATGCAAATGTAACATGACCAACAAAAAGATATAACTAAAAAGCATAGGTTGGTCTAGGGGGATCAAGGCCTTAAGGTTACTCAAATAGTCTACCTTTGAAAATTCACCTAAGGTCTTGAAAATGTGTCCTTGAGATATCACTTTGAGGACTCACCAACTCTAGAAGATATAACTTAGAAAAGTCTTAGAGTGGTGCAAAGAGGCTAGGGAAAAACATTTTCAAACATAGTGGAAATCATCATAAAGATATGCATTAAAAACACAACACTAGGGTTCAAATCTAGCAAGGATCAACTCCGGGTTGTTAAGCCCTAAAATGGAGTAACCCGCTCTGATACCACTTGTAATTCCATGGGGATCCGAACCCTAGAGGGGGGGGTGAATAGGGTGTGCTACAACTATGACCAATTTTAATCAATTTTAACTTCTTTAAAACAAACTAGTCACATGTGATGATTAAACATACAAGATGCGGAAGCTAACAAAAGAATCACCACAAAGCAATCACCATTACACAAGTATTTATAGTGGTTCGGCCTCAATGCCTACATCCACTACCGGCTTGTGATCCAACACCCCACCGGATTTCCACTATTTATGCTTTTCAATAGGCTAAGCAATAACCTTTACAATATGCTTTCCAAGGCTAAGCAATAACCTTTACAATGATGTTTTTCAAGGCTTAACATCAACCTATACACTATGCTTTTATAGGCTAAGCAATAACCTCTTCAACCATAGGTTGGGTATCTCACTAAATTAGTGTCTATCATACACTTGATGGAGATTCATTTAAGCTCATTACATTGCCTCTTAAATAGGCGGATATGGAAGTGAAATAACAACTAGACACTCACACTATGGATGCAAAGATGAAAACATATGAAGTGTGTGTGTGTGGTCCTCAATCATTTAGAAAATGAAAGCTCATAAATGTATGCCTAAGGCTTTTGAAAGTTTTAGCTCAAAAACATTTATGATTGAGGATTTAATGCAATCACATGTTAAAAGTAACAACTTGTTAATGATATCAAAGTTACACAAGTTGTATGAAATGGATTAGCTCTAAACATGTGATGCATAGGGATGTCAATCAAATCATCAATGAAGCTCAAAACATAAAAATTGATTTGATTGAAATTAGGGAACAAATCATATGTAATTATAAGGACAACTTGAAAAAGATTTACCAATCAAAGTAAGGCAAGTTGTGAAGCATTAAAACAATAATACACATATGATTTGTAATGATGTTGGATCCAAAACATAAGATACATTTGAGAGAGATTTTCTTATGATGGAAAAACAACACCCAAAGATTCAACAAAGTATATGAATCATGTTACATCTTTCATTAACATGATCTACTTAGATTTACCAATAAAGTACTACTTTGATGAATCAATGGTGATGTATCCAAAACAATAGATCTATTCAAAATATAGAATATGCTAAGGATACAACATATCATATATTAACATGTTACAAAGATTTACCAATGATAAAACAAAACATGAAAACATATGATTTGTAAAGAGGTTGAGTCCAAAACATAAGTTAGTTTTGAAAGAGATGTTCTTATGATGGAAAACAACAACCAAAGATTCAACCAAGTATATGGATCATGTTACATATGATTTACCAAAGTTCTTTCATTAACATGATCTACTTAGATTTACCAAAGTTAAGTACTACTTAGATTGAATCATGTGATGTTGTATCCAAAACAATAAATCAACTCAAAACATAAAATATGTTAAGGACACAACACAAACATAGTTTAACATGCTAGAAATGATTTACCAAAAATAAAACAAAAGCATGCAAACATATGATTAAGGAAGGAAGAGCCTACTTGGTGGTTTAACTTCATTAATCCAAGCTTTAGCTTTCCTAATCATCCCCTTCATCCCTTGGTTCTTTTCTCTTTTGATATGCCTCAATTCCTCTCAAGGAGGGGTTAAAAATTCCCAACTTTTGGCAAGGGAAAGAACTCATATTTATAGGAAAAAGTGGCCAACGGCTAGTTCTCGGTCGACCGGCAAACAGGCCTCGGTCGACCGAGAACACACAACGGTCATATTTCTGACCGTTGGTGCTCCCAGGCATTTTTGCCTGCAGTTGTCTCGGTCGACCGAGACCTGCCTCTCGGTCGACCGGCGACACTGCCGGGACTCCCCCTCTTTTTGCAAAAAATGCAACTTTTGCAATTTCAAAGTTATTTCTTTGGGGGACCTTTTGACCACTAAATCAAGCTTAGAAAACATGTTTTAAAGATTCTAATCGTTTTTAAAACATGACATAAAAAGCCTAAAAAGATTCAAAAACTTTTAAAACAAAGGCTTGCTTGATTTCTTGAAAACTCTTTTCTAAAACAAATGCATCCAAGATAAAAATACAAATCATGCATAAATCAATACTTTTACAAATCTTAAAAGCAATGCATGAATAAAACAAGATTTCAAGTTAATTTAAAACCAATGCAAGTGTGTAAATCAAATGATGCTAGAATGAAATGCATCCATCAAATTGCAATCTAGAAAATTCCTAACAGTAACATGTCTTCAAGAGTTTGTATAGTGCGTTCAGATTGACCATCTATCTGTGGGTGATACGTTGTGCTGAACTATAGCCTGGTACCCATGGATTTATGTAGAGTCTTCCAAAACCTCGAAACAAATCTGCTATCTCAATCGGAAGTGATGGATATTGGCTGACCATGCCTGCTGACAATCTCATTGATGAATAATTCTACAAGTGGAGCCATGTGCATCTTATTCCCTGTCTTCATTGGAATGAAGTGAGCAGTCTTCATGAGATGATCTACAATAATCCAAATCCCGTTATTCCCATTCTTAGTATTTGGCAAAGCGGAAACAAAATCCATGGTGATGTGATCTCATTTCCACTCCGGAATCTCTAATGGTTGTAGCAGACCAAGGGGTTTTTGATGCTCTGCTTTGATCAACTAACAAGTTAAGCAACGAGATACAAAGACTGCTATTTCTTGTTTCATGTTATTCCACCAAAAACGGTTCTTCAAGTTGTGGTACATCTTCGTGCTACCCGGATGCATAGAGTATCTTGTGATGTGGGCTTCGGTCATTAACTCATTCTTCAAGTCATCCACATTAGGTACACACAACCGATCACGAAAGTACAAAATTCCGTTCACCATCCTGAAATCTGGACGTTCTGTAATATGCTCCACAATCCTTGCTAAGTCTGGATCTTGTAACTGACTGTCCTTGATCTTCTGGATGAAGGTGGGTTCAGATACTAGCCATGACCACTGATTTTCTGCTCAAAGCGTCAGCTACTACATTCACTTTCCCCGGATGATACGTGATTAGAAAGTCATAGTCCTTAATGTACTCCATCCACCGTCTCTGCCTTATGTTCAATTCCTTCTGTGAAAACAAGTATTGCAAAATCTAGTGGTCTGAATGAACTTAAATTTTTTCTCCGTAGAGGTAGTGTCTCCACATCTTCAAGGTAAAAATGACTACTACTAACTCCAAGTCATGAGTTGCATAGTTCTTCTCATGATCTTTCAACTGCCTCGAGCCATAAGCAATCACATTGCCATCCTGCATCAATACACAGCCCAGTCCCACATTCGATGCATCCGTAAAAATAATAAATCCGCCACTGCCCGACGGCAATGTAAGGAATGGAGCTATGGTTAGTCTCTTCTTCAACTCTTGGAAACTGGTTTCACACTAATCTATCCACACAAATGACACACCTTTCCAAGTCAACTTTGTCAAGGGTGCTACAATAGATGAAAAACCTTGGACAAATCTCCGATAGTAGCCTACTAATCCCAAAAAGCTTCTGATTTCTGTCACGCTACTTGGCCTCTTCCAACTGACAACAGCTTCTATTTTAGATGGATCCACTGATAAACCATCCTTGGAAATAATGTGGCCTAGAAAAGCGATCTGCTCTAGCCAAAATTCGCACTTACTGAGCTTTGCATAAAACTGATTGTCCCTCAGAAGTTGCAGTGGAGTGCTTAAGTGTTCTTCATGGTCCTCCTGACTCTTGGAATACATGAGAACATCATTAATAAAAACCACTGTGGAGTGATCCAAGTGTTGTGCAAAGACCTTGTTCATGAGAGCCATGAATACTGCGGGTGCATTAGTCAACCCGAATGGCATCACCAAAAATTCATAGTGCCCATACCTTGTTTGAAAAGCTGTTTTTGGTACATCTGAGTCTCTAACTGTCAACTGATGGTACCCAAACCTCAAGTATATCTTGGAAAAGTAAGTTGCTCCTTGCAATTGATCAAACAATTCATCTATTTTTGGCAACGGATATTTGTTCTTGACAGTCACATGGTTGAATCTTCTGTAGTCAATGCACATCATCAAGCTTCCATCTTTCTTTTTCACAAATAATAACGGTGCTCCCCAAGGTGAAATACTTGGCCTAATGAAGCCGTTGCTCAACAATTCTTGCAACTGAAGTTTTAACTCTCCCAATTCTGATGGAGTCATTCTATAAGGTGCTATGGAGATCGGAGTTGTTCCTGGTAGGAGCTCAATTATGAATTTAACCTCTTTAATTGGTGGCAATCCCGAAATTTCTTCTGGAAAAACGTCTGGGAATTCACATACCAAGGGGATATCCTCCACCCATTGGGACTGTTTATCCTCCGTGATAAACGCAATATAAGCTTCACAGTCACTCTGTACTAGTCGTTTTGTTTTCAATGCGAGATAAATCATGTTTGAGTTTTCTTTCTATCTCCCTGAATCATCAGATCCGCCTGTGCTCCTTTCAACTTAAATGTAATGGTTTTGGTAAGACAATCTATCGTAGCATGATATGTTTCTAACCAATCCATGCCTAATATGATGTCAAAATCATGCATGCCCAAAATAATGAGGTTCGCTGGTAGAACTACTTGACCTAGTGTAACTGGACAGTTGGGGTAATAGGTTCTACATGTAACCTGTCTACCTATGGGTGTGGTGACAGTTAAAATAAAATCAAGTTCTCTAGGTGGATTATTTATCTTCTTGGCAAATATAGGAGACAAAAAGGAATGGGTAGATCCAGGATCAAATAAAATATGTGCTTCTACACCACAAACAAGAAGTGTACCTTTTGTCACGTCTCCTGCAGCTTCAGCATCCACATGATTGAGATAATATATGCGTCTGCTGCAGATTCCTGTTGCCTTGATTCTGTATAGTTGGGCAGTCTTTGATTGCATGATCCATTGTCTCACATCTGAAACAAGCACCTGTGGCCTTACAACACTGACTAGTCTCATGATTCTTTCCACAATGCCCACATGCCCCTTGCCTTGGAGGATTCTGATCTTGTCGTGGCTTCTTGTTATGTTGTTGCTTTTGATTCTGCTGGTAGTAGTGCTTCTTTCTGTCTTGAATGATTAGGTTGTTAATATCTTTAAATTTATATGCATGTTTGACAGCTTATCATAGGTAGCTAGTGGAACTACCCCTATGGCATCTCTCATGATGATCGGATTCAACCCTTCCAAAAACTTGGTTATCTTCTTCTGCTCAGTATCAATAAGCTCGGTGGCATATCTGGCTAGCCTCTCAAACTTGGTGACATACTCTAGAACTGTCTGCTGCCTTGCCTAAGTTGCTGGAACTCAATGGCTTTCTGTCTCTTGACATGTGAAGGAATATACTTGTCTTGAAATTGTGTCTTGAATTCTGCTCACGCCTTCGTTAGCCAGTGTCATATACAGGTCCTTGACCGTCTGCCACCATTGATCTACAAGCCCATAAAACAATGAAGCTATAAGGTTGACCTTCTGTCTTCCTGTGCATGTGAAGACATCAAAGATCTTCTCAGTGTTTGCCAGCCAATCATCTGCAGCTAACGGGTCTTCGTGACCTAAAAATTCCTTTGGTGCTCTCTTTCTGAATCTCTCAAACAACACATTAGGGTCATGCTCCCTATTGTTGATAACAATATTCAAACCCAGAGGTTGCATAGGTGGAGCTTGTGGCCTATTTTGTAGAACATCCAAGAGTTTTCTCTGGACATGAGCCATTTTTTCATCTTTCTTTGTCATATGTTCTTGAAATCTTGCTTGAGTTTCATTTGCTTACCTCTGTTGCTCTAGCATGGCCTGCATGAGTTCTTGGAACTGTGTGGTTGTGGGTGCATTAGTCGGGTCTGTGCCATTGTGATTACTACCCGAAGCATTATTATTCGGAGCTTTTCTTGGAGGCATGATGCTGTAAAACAAAGCGTTAGTACACAATAATATGGTCAGGTTCGTTTCTAAATCCATACTAAACGATCTAACGAGCTCATGGATCCTTGCCACGTCCCTAAGATTTTCAAGTTTCTTTTAAGTGCCTGAAACTTGTCCCGCTCTAATACCAGTCCTGTCGCGACCCCGGACCGAGGCTCGGGCCCCGCGACGATTGTCATTCGTTTAACGACAATTTCCCGCAGTTTCCCGCGGTGAGGATCCCAAGGACACGGGACAAACTCACACGTATAATGGTTGCGGAAGCGTGTAGCAAATCAGGTCAAGACAAAATCTGTGATATGGAAGTCACACTTTCATAATTAAAATCATCAAGACATGTATTTCAGAGAGAGAAATATAAACATGGCAGTTTCCCATTACATTCAAGTTCAAGATTAACAAAGGTATGTTGTTAGAATACAACCCAATAAGAGGCCAACAAAGGCTAATACATTCCCAAAAGAATGAAAATGTAAATCCCTTATCAAAATAACATGCATCTCAAGGACCCTTTATTTATCAATAAAATCATGATTTCCTTTCATGAAATGAATAGTGTTTTATTACTTAATGCACATAACCAATACATATGACATGATGGTTCATGAGATGAACCGGGTCCCATTGGTATATTAGATGTGATATATGTGTATGGATGAGATCCACATATGGGAGATATGTGTCACAAATCTTATACTTAAAAACCTTCACAACCGGTGATGAGACTGGGCATCTCATCTGATAAGGTTGCAACACTTTGATCACTATGAGATAGTGTGATTTGTCTCGATCATCAGAATATAAGATTCTGGATCATGGTGCTGGTACTTTAGATGTATTGAAGGACCACGAGAAGCACCTTATGGAATACTGTCTCGATTTTAAGGTATGCTCTCATAATTCCCGAGTAATAGGCTCTTAATCCCGAGACATTGATGAACTCAAGTTTCTTTCTATTTATTTGTTTTGAGTCACCAATGAGTGAAGCCAACTGTAGGTCAACACCTCGGTGTCTTGGGTACGTGGTAGTAGGACTGTAGGAACATTCAATGGTCAAGATAGGATCTATCTATATTATCCCCTTGTGCCAATTAATGGATTTGTCATTAGTAAGTGCGCACCCATTTCGATTAAGAGTTAATTGGATGGTACTGATGATCACTGTGATTAATTGGAACTCAAGGATAATAAGACGTGGATCTAAGAATGGAAGGGATAGGTTTAATTCAATTGATCCATGGATATTGATAGAAAGGCCTACTTGTGGTAATTGGGAAGTTTAGGATTTTCTTTGTAATATATTCCGAAGACTGGAGTGCAATTTATATAGTGGTGTTATTTGCAATTAACTGTGGGCCCGGATTGCACATGAGATGTGGGGTCGTGATGTCCCAGATGAAGTCAGCTTTCTATGGAATCCCTGTGGTCCCCACGCTAGCCCAAGTTATTAGAAAGTTACTAATCCTACTTAAACTCTAAAAGAAAGGAATTAGAACGTTACTATTTTTATTTGAAGTAGGATTTCTAGTAGTGGTAATAGTAAGTTACTAATTATTGTGGAAGTGAGATTTCTATAATAATTAGAAAGGAGAAAGTTACTAATTCTTAATGGAAGTAGGACTTCTATTTTAATTAGTAAGAGGAGTTGTCTAAGGGCTATAAAAGGAGAGAAAGGGGGCTAGGACATACACTCTATTGGAATTCACGCCCAACCCCCCGTTGTGTGCAAGTGTTGCACGGATTTCTCTTCTTCTTTCTCTCTTCTAGATCCTCAAGAACTTTTAATTGGTTTTCTTTCGAAGTTTCCGCCATTCTTCTTGAGAAAAGAAATCTGATATGGGTCATAGCATGGAAGGCTAAGAGGTCATGGAGATCCTAAGTTTGCTACAAAGAAAGAGTTTCCTCAACTAGCAAGTCTACTTCTCCATTAGAGCACTACCGGCCTCCGAAGGTATAATCTACTTCTCTATTTGGTGTGGATTGTTTTGGTTGCATGGTGTTGCTGGTTTCTATCTTCTAGATAGATTTTTTTACTATAGATAGTTGATGAGTTTGAGGGATTGGATCCTGGATGTGGTTTATGGCCTTATGGGTACTTGATCCCAGAGTCAAGTGCGTCAAAAAGTTTCGAAAACCTATCCACGAGGACCACCTACTTCCAACAATTGGTATCAGAGTCATACCTCATCTCTAATCTGTTAGATTGTATGGACTCAATCCATCAGTTGATGTAATAAATTGATTAATTTTATTATTTATCAATGAAATCATGCTTTCCTTTCATGAGATGATTGGTATTTTATTACTTAATACACATAACCATTACATATGACATAATGGTTCATGAGATGAACCAGGTCTCATTAGTATATTAGATGTGATATATGTATATGGATGAGATCCACATATGGGAGATATGTGTCACAAATCTTATACTTAAAAATATCTTTACAACCATTGATGAGACTGTGCATCTCATCTGGTAAGGTTACGGCACTTTGATCACTATGAAATAGTGTGATTTGTCTCGATCATCAGAATGAAAGATTCTGTGTCATAGTGCTGGTACATTGGATGTATTGAAGGACCATGAGAAGCACCTTATGAATATTATCTCGATTTAAGGACTGCTCTCATAATTCCCTAGCAATAGGCTCTCAATCCTGAGACATTGATGAACTCAAGTTTCTATCTATTCATTTGCTTTGAGTCACCAATGAGTGAGGCCAACTGTAGGTCAACACCTCAGTGTCTTGGGTACGTGGTAGTAGGATTGTCGGAACATCCAATGGTCAAGATGGAATCTATCTATATTATCCCCTTGTGCCAATTAATGGATTTATCATTAGTAAGTGCGCACTCATCTCGATTAAGAGTTAATTGGATGGTACTGATGATCACTGTGATTAATTGGGGCTTAAGGATAATAAGATGTAGATCTAAGATTGGATAGGACAGACTTATTCCAATTGATCCATGGATAATGATAGAGGGGCCTACTTGTGGTAATTGGGAAGTATAGGGTCTTCATTGTAATTTATTCCTAAGACTAGAGTGAAATTGCATTTATATAGTGGTATTATTTGCAATTAACTGTGGGCCCCAATTGCACATGAGATGTGGGGTCGCGAGTCCCAGTTGGAGCCAGTTTTCTAAGGAATCCCTAGTGGTCCCCACGCTAGCCCAAGTTATTAGATACTAATCCTACTTGAACTCCAAAAAGAATGAATTAGAAAGTTACTATTTCTATTTGAAGTGAGACTTCTAATAGTGGTCATAGTAAGCTACTAATTTGTGTGAAAGTGAGACTTCTAATTCAATTAGTAAGAGAGGTAGAGAGGAGATTACTTGAGGGCTTTATAAAGGGAAATAACCCCTTGGACGTCCACAATTGTATTGCACGCCCAAAAACCTCTTAGTGCAAGAGTTGCACAATTGTTCTTCTCCTCGTTCTCTTCTAGTTCCCTTCTAGTTCCTTGGAGTTTCTAGTAGAGTTTTCTCTTGGAGATTCCACCATCTTCTTGAGAAAAGAGATCCGATATACTGGTCGTAGCGTGGAAGACCAAAAGGTCTTGGAGACTCTTGTTTGATACGTGAAAGTGTTTCATCATCAAAGAAAGACGCAAATTCTCCATTAGAGCACAACCGAGCTCTTAAGGTATAATCTACTTCCGTGCATGTCGTAGATTTTTATGGATGCTTGTTGGCTGCTGTTCTATCTTCTAGATAGGTTTACTTACTGATCATGATGGCTGAGATTGAGGACATGCATCCTGAATTGGGTTTTATAGCCTTCTGGATACTTGATCCCTGAGTCAAGTGGGTCAAAAGTTTTGAAAACCTATCCACCAGGCCCACCTATTTCCAACATAATCATGTTAGATCAGTAGTCTAGATCTAATATTTGCATGAGATGCGAAGAAGTTAGACCATATGTAAGGATCAGTTTTGGTGTTTTTATGCATATATTTTGTTTTCTGAATGCACAAAAGGAACAAGTTCGGGCAAAATCGCGGTTTTCTGTAAAAACCCAGAGTTAAGTGGTTGACTTTTACCGGCGGTCAGAACAGACTTTTACCCGCGGCCACGACTTTTACCGGCGGCCACAACCTTTACCGGGGGCCCCAGCCCCTGCTAAAGGCTTTTTTTTGTTCTGTGTGTGGCTATCCGGGTTTGATCACCATAAGATGATGGATGTTGGCTTCCTAACCCTAGTCCCTATTGTGTATGTGATACTAACTTTGCAGGTTCATGTTCTCTCCATATGGCCCACAAGACTTTTACTTTCTTTTTATAGTTATTGGTTTATTTAAGGTTAAGTTGTAAAGGGTATCATGGTTTCATTGGTTTCCCATGAAAGGGCAAGGCATGATGAATTTCCCTATAGCTGGTTTTAAGATTTTTTGGATAAAGATTTGTACAAAGGAGTTGTATGGTGTAATGGCTGGGTTCTTTCCTTAAGAAGGAAATTGTATCGATCTCGAGCTTCAGGAACTACGGAAATGGTATTGATCTTGAGCTTCAGGAGCTACCCGTTTCACTAGATACAATGGTAGGGTGTTGAGCTGAGATACAAGGATTAGATTTGTAGGTCTGCAGCTCATTTCAGTAACGGGTGCCATTTTCTAAAATGAATAATTTTACTTATAATATTTTAGTGTCTAGTCGTTTGGTAATTTACTATAAAAGTGAAGGTGAAGTAAAGTCTCCATTTACCAGACATGAAAAGACTAGGGGGTTATATCAAAAGTACGCAAATTCAAAACTCCTCATTTTTTTAAAAAGAAAAAAGAAGTAAAAAAGAAACATCTTCAATCTAGTGAATGACAAAAAAAAAAAAAAAAAAAAAAACTTCATCTTTTTACACAAAAAGTCAAGAAGATTCCTTGTCAAGCTACTAAAGACAAATGACCATCATAACCCCTTATATTTTATTCTCTCTTGATTTGAGGCTTCACCTTAATTCATTCTACATGTAAAGTTACAAAAAAGGTAACAACAAAATACACAACACCCAATGGTAAGGGTGTCTCATCTCACAAAACCACTCAGAGATTGATCCCTAGATTGGTAGGTTGTACTGTGATTATTGTGCCACTCACCTCATCTAAGCATCTAATCATAAAACATAGGGGGCATAAAATGGTCACGGGCTTATTTGTTTACATGTATGGAGGAATAAAAGGTGAAGTAAATGTCAAATCATGAAAATGTAATTAAGGTAAGGTATATTAAGGTGAAAGTAGACTTGTGGTAAAAGTCTTATTTGGATAGTATGAGATATAGGATAAGTGAGAGAGGTATTGTAAATTAAAAGTACTTTCTATTATAAAATTTATTATACCTTGCTTTATCAGACTTTTTTTATGATAAAAAGAAAGAAACTTGTGGAATAGTCAAAGGCAAGTGATGTCACACCACGAGTTTATGATCTTATTCTAATGAAGTAAAAACATCACACCACATGCATTCTCTACTCAGGGCGGAGCCGAGTAAGGTCTAGGAGGGCCAATTGCCACCCCTCGACTCTATCTTCGGTTTAGTTTAAGAAAATGAATCTTGAAAGTTAATAGGGTATTCTTCATTTTCTACTTTTGCCCTCCTCATTTTTACTTTTCGTTTTATAAGGGAAGTGAAATTTGCAAAATGAAAACGTCATTTTTGTTTTTTTCTACTTCTCTTTGCGAAGATATGAAGACACACTTTCTTATCCTCTCTTTCAACTATTCGAATCCTTTGTGTTTGTTTCATTAATTGAAAAGTGAATGAAGAGATTGAAACTATACGGTAAAATCTAATCTATTAAAAAATGAACACTATCCATTTCAGTGGGATATTTTAAAATTTTACTCCAGCATAAGCCGGTCCCACCTTAAGATAAGCATATGATTAATGCATATATTTGATAATTAATGCAAAAGATTGTATTTATCGTGCTATTGATTTACACCCATCTTAGTAAGGGACATCCCATTGAAGGGAAAGGATTTTATTTTTAATGGCTGAGGTTTTTCATACGTAGGCCGGACCATGGAACCATGGAGTTTCTTAAGAAGAACAAAAATAAGCCCCAAATCTAGATCCTCTGGTGCTCCAAGTCATGAAAACTCCCTGATGCTCGAGTGTGCACATTGAGAAAAATAAAAATGACTCCAATATGACAGGGGCCCGCCATAAAATATATCTATATAAAAATTATTATTTTATTTGAGGATATTTTGTTAGAAAAAGCTATCAATTACGAAGGATCATTTAAATAAAATATATACGATGACAACTACACACCATAGGAGCGAGCTATTTTTTATTATTTTAGATTTTTCATAAGTAGGCCCATTAAGTGGCCTTCCGAAGTTCTTCGGGGACCATGATTCTTTGTTTTATCTCTTTATTTCTTTTCCTGACGTCCACTATGTAGTGGGTTGGTCTTTGAAACCATTGGAAAGACACATGCCCACTTGCCATTAAAATTTCATTCCAACATGAATTATGGGCCCACTGTAAGTTTTTATTTATTTTTTTTTCACTGTTGATCAATACTTGCCCACAAGAAAATCCTGCGCTCCCCCGACTTACTTTTATTCCACCTTTTCTTACTCCATGTACTGGACAGACGCCAAAAGACAACTAAACATTGCTCGAGTCAAAATCAGTTGAGTAGTCTAGGCTTCTGAGAATCTTCTGCTGAGAATAAAGCCCTTTTCAAATTTCTTTCTCATACAGGAATCGACCAGAACACTAAATTGATCTTTCTTGCCATACAAACCATTCAAAATAAATCTTTGCAAATCTTTGTATTATAAAACTTGTCTTAACGTTTAAATGATCACATGTAAGACATATATTATTTGTCTTATGCATGATTAATTTGAGATGCACTCAATTACATTAAACTCAAACTTGACTAAACCAAAGGAATTAGAATTGATTTTGAGTCAAACTGCATTTTTCATAAATGGACTCCAACTAGGATTTCTCCCGGGCCCCCACTGCCTCTTACAAGAGTCATAAGGAAGTAGCAGAAAGACATCGAGGATGATGTTTCCAGGAAGAGAGAGGAGGTTGGAAAGGAGTGTCTCTCAAGTTTCAGCCTTTTGTCCATTGGCTGCCTTGTTAATTAATTATTTCTAGCTTTTAGCCACCTCTGTTGAATGAGACTTGAATGGATATCCTCTCAGTCACTGCCTCTCAGTTTTAGTCACACACTCCCACTGTCTCAAAAATTTTCACAAGTTGAAGGAGTGGAACCCACGCGGACCCAACTATTGAAGATTAGAGATTCCCTCACTCCATGTGATGTTCTCTAATTTTACTCCAATAAAGTTTGCCCTACAATAAGATTGACCTTATGATGAAACAAATGTGATCGACACAAAATATTATATATTATTAATCATATTTATTAAATATATTATTCATCTTAAAGTCAATCTCATAGAGAAAATTTGGAAAAGTCTCATACATGGGGCAGGGTTCATTTTAAGCTACTCGGATTTTTAATAGTTGGAGACCACTGTAAAGTTTCACTCCTTTAGCTAAGAATCCTCTAGGGGAAAACTCAGCAGATCCAAATTGCTGTTGAATCATGGAAAGTCAGATGTCCATGTCTACTCTCACATGGAGGGCGAAATCATTGTGCAATGCTGAAACTTCCAGTCATTAGAAAAAAAAATTTTCATTTTTCATATTCTAAAGTTGTCCAAACACATGGCACGAAAATCTTTGCTATTCTATTTCCACCACTTACATAGAATAATCCTATTTGATACAAGATCACAAGAGAACACAGGTGACAAAACTAGTTGACACTTCCACACTGCAAACTTAGCTGTATGGTCATATACAAATCAGAATTTGAAAGTGATTCCTCAAGGCCGGCCTCTCACAAATTCTCCGAGGCCAACCTCCTAGGTCTAAATTATCCATTACCCATTTGAGAGTTCGTGGAGTATCATAAAGCATGAGTTTGCTTCCTATGTCTTCTTTTCAAAACTCTCTAAGATATTTTTTAATGGAAACATAGTTATTTTATTCAAGAAAGATGATTACATGTTACTTCATCCGGAATAGACAAACAATCACAATTTGAATTTAAACCTATTTTTAGAAGAGCATGAGCTTTGGCATTGTTAATTCTATGGATTGCCTTGAACTTCTCTCTTATCTTTTGCAATAAAGCATAAATCTCACAAGGTGGATCATTTGCATTTGAGTTAATCACATTTATAGACTTTAGCGAATCACTTATGAAGCTAACTTTCCTCCATCCGTATTGTGTAGCCAAGTCCATGGCCTCATCTAGCACTGCAACTATTTCAACTATAAGGGCATGTTTGTGTAATACTTTTCCGTGGAAAAGTGGACGGTTTTCTTCAGGCGTTTGGTGCAGAACAATTCCACGAAAACGCTTTCCTACTTTGTCAGCATTTTCCTTGATAATTGTGGAAATGAGTTTTCCATTAGGGGGGTATGGGAAATAGATTTCCTCAGAAAACTTGTCCCTCTTTTCCTCACTCTTATCCAATTCAACCCAAAACCCTAAAACTCTTTCATTTTTTATTTCTTTAAATAAATTATTATTTGATGTTGAATAAATAATATACATGTTATGTTATTTTTATTCAAAAAATTATTTCACCAAATAAGAAAATTTGGCTTTCTATAAAAAAATCCACAGCCGCATAAAACAATATTAGCACCAATTCAACAAGGAAAAAAATCTGTACCAAGCATGATTTTCTAAATTATACGCAAATCCTTTTTCGATGTTTCCATTTCTATGGAATTTGTTGACGTGACAATTTCTTTTTTCCGCGGAAATGGTGTGTACACAAACGTGCCCTAAGAGAAGAATCGCCTTGCTTTAGATTTGCCCGACATGGGTTTGTTTGGGCTTAGCACCACCTTGGGGGATTAGTCCTCTTGGGTCAAAGACTTTAGGAATACCCATGCCATCAAAAATCTAAATCCAGCAACAGAGCCTCGCTCTAAATCGAAAGACTTAAAAAAATGTCATTTTCCTTTGTGGACAATGGGACAATTTTCACGGCAAGGGGGTCCTAGTCTTTTATATGGCACCCTTGCCTTTTGATTGGCTAGATTGAGATGTCTCCCTTAGGAGGAATCATATATAAATACAAGATTTCGCTCTCTTCGGGCTCATTTGTTTCATGTGATTAGACACTCATGAATTCTAAGACTTTTATTTCTAAAGGTGGCTCAAAATGAAAAATGTATATAAAACCAGAAATGACCATCAAATAACTTTGACTCTGAGAAATAGACCAAAGGGAATATGGCAAATTAAAACCTAGCAATCGCCCTTGTGATGCAACTGCTAGGAGAGTCATTGTCCCATCTAAAAATATTCACCTTATATCCTTCACCCTTCACCCCTTTAATAGGATTATACTTTGATATTTGTATAAAGTTGACCTCAGGGGACGGGATATCGCAAAATTTATCCAAATCTACTTAGAGCCCATTTATTTTGCATGTAATTAAATTCCTAAGCATTCTTGCTATATGAGTTTAAAAAAATAATGATAACAAGGTGAAAAATGAGGGATATAAGGTTGTAATTAATGTAAATGGTATTTTGCCCTTTTATAGGAGCAAAAAAAGGGCCCGGGGGGGTCAATATAAGGGACTTCATGTGCCCCCTCGGGGGATTTGTCGGTTATTGAAGAGGCCGAACACCCTCGTCTGCGAAAGACAAAAAATGTGAACGATACCTTGTCCTTTTATAGGGTTTGATTTCTTAACAGGACAGCTGATTATTCATTTTTTATCTTCTCTTAATTAATTTCTATGAAGGAGGAGATATTTGATGGCCATTAATTGTTTGGTCGGTTGCCTATTTGAAACAGGGCAGTGTTTGTTGTGAACTAATTTGATCATGTGAAGGTTAGCCCTACAGCTCTCGTACAAGTGGTTGTAAGTAGATAGGACCAGTGTTTCAAAGCTCTGAATGCTCAACCTCCCGATTCAGCCATGGCTAGGTGGAGTCCCTTTTTTATCTTTGTATGTAGCCAGCTACCAACCCAATAGAAATTACCTAAATTATGTGAAGGGAAGTCATTCCTTTACCATAGATAGAAAAGATGGATGATCAAGGGACTTTCAGACATGAAGCAATTACCTACATTATGTGAAGGCTTGTTCAGCTGATTGTCAATCTCGCGTGTCATCCGGCTGCCAGGGATCAATCCCTTAGCATCCGGTATGTCACCCTTCTCACTTGTGTAGGCGGGACTAGGGTACCAAAAAAATAAAAATAAAAATCTTTAGAACCATTCTAATCTATAATTAGCAAGAAATTCTATTGGAAGAAGATAAAGGAGGGAAATCCCAATTAGAATCTCTCATCCTCATCTCCAAAACAATCTCAGCTCAACAAGACACTAGCCAGCCAAGTGGGTAGCATCTCTCACACAACTCAGTCAAGTCCCTCATGAAGTAATTCTAGTCGGCTCGGACCAGGATCAATTTTAAAATGCTAACTGGTGATCAGGAGAGTCATAATCGTTAGGACCTTTCACTACATTAAAGTGTGAGAAGAAAAAACAAAAAGATGGTCTTTTATTCAAATGTGCACTATTACGAACCAAACAAACTTAATCAAGACTTGTCTTCTTATTCGGTCATCAATAATTGGGAAGTCATGATGATGACCAAATTCAACCAGTAAAATCAGTGGGTGCGGGTCATTAAAACATAGAAAATGGGAGTTTCTATATTCAAATATGCAAGCACTCCTTACTTTGTCATCAAGTAATTTCTAAGATGCTAAAGACGAAGTCGTTTCAAAACACAATTGTCTGTCTTTAGTTGCAATTTTTCCATTTAGAATTCACAGATAGCTTTGTCCTTTTCCCTTCACCTGTATTTCATATGATGGAATGTAGCGAAACCAACTTCACGTGGGAAGATGGAATCTTGTTTGTTGGTTTGCATTAGAATATGTAGGAATTCAATGCTTAGGGTGGCTAAAAATAAAGATTAAAGCTGGATTTTTAAAAAGTAACATCAAATAATATTTTCTTTTAGATAGATAAAATCAGAAGAAGACGTTATTTCATGCTCAATTTTTGAAATTCACATTTGATCTTCATTTATAACCACCATATATATTTAATTGTTATGTATTTTAATACAAACAAACAAGGAAGTTAATCACGCATTCTTATGCTACGCTCTAGCTCTGACAATGGGGCTGAGTCACTAAGGGTTTTGTTGGAGTTGAAGAAACTTTACAGACTACAATAAGAGTGAAAAGATGAATAGGAAATATAGTGCCTTTAAGATTCTAATCAAACACAATCCAAATTCTAGTTATGATGTTATCCCAATGGGTGTTAAGATAGGCCTGGATTTTCAAAATAAAAAGGAATTGACAACAGCAATAGATCCTCACTATCCAATTACTAGGACTCTGGCCTAAACAAAGATAAGGACCTAATTTTGGGCCATTTGACAATGTTAATTGAGATTCATATTCTAGTTGTGGTCACCAATGGGGTTGGAAAGTTTAATTGTCAATTAAAATCAATGGTTAAGATTGTTCGATTGTCCTTTTTTATTGGCGGGTTTGTGGTTATGATTAATCGATTGTTCAATGATCTTTTTAAGGCATGTGTCTTTACCAGAAGACCCAACAAGAATTTAGTATATTGAGGAATTCATGATATGATGTGATGGCTTACACCTGGCATTTGTAAATGCCATGTTTATTCACGAAGATTCTAAAATTTCTCCACCTAAAAGGTTTCAAATGACTTTTGGAATTCCAATATCCTCTTTGATTTTTAATAGAATTTCTAGATGCAAGTACAAAGGAGGATTAAGAAGTTCCACACTGTGTAGAAATTTATAAATTCTCCGTACATGTATTTTTACAATACATTTGAAAACTACAAGAAACAAGCCCTTACAATACATGTGATTAGTCATAAAACTTTAAGGGTTTTTAGGTCTCTTACGATTTTGCCCCTCCCCATGCTTTTTTGCTTTTATAAAATAAGAGAATTTGAAATGTTTTGAGGTTACCTTTCTCATTTGCTTGCTTCCTAAAGATTTAATTAACTCATTCTCCAAGATTCAATGAAGTCTTAAGTAGGGGCATTTCAATTCTCCTCCACAACACTTTGGCTATCATTTGGATTCAAATAGGAGTAGGTCCATCATATTTGAACATACATTTAAATATGATATTCTCAATCTTATGGTGGGAGCAATTTTTATTGGAGTAAATTTTGGGAAAGCCCACTTAAAAGAGGATGTTTATTAGAAGCAACATGGATATTACATATCGACCCTTTTACCTTTTTATGATACTGGTTAATGATAGAGTTGTAAACGGGTTGGTTTCGGTCCGGATCCATGGTGGACCCGGAACCGGAACCGTTAAGGAGAAGGTGGAACCAGATCCGGACCCGGAACCATTTTGGAATCGGTTTCTTGACTCCAGAACCATATACGGGACGGGTCTGAATCCGGGTCCGAGTTTAGGTAGAGAATGATATTAAAAAAATATGGTTTGTAGGAGAGATTTTCGAAAATCGTTAATATGTAGGGTCTCGGGTCCACGGGTCCAAACCAAGATGGATCCGGACCCGGACTCATTTACTTATCAGGGCCTAAATAAGGACTCAGATCCGGTTTATAACGGGTTGGAACCTCCGGGTAATTGGAGAATCGGGTATCCATTTACATCCCTAGTTAATGACTATTAGTGATGTACTGTCAACCATCGATGCCTACCACAAGCATCGTGGCACATCAAACTATCACAAATAACCAGATAATGGATTTTTAGCTTTCCATGTATGCCCCATTAGAGGAACACAAGTAACCAATCAAAGGATTTTCATTATTTAACTATGGATGAGATTATTTACACTTTACATGTGATCAATCTGATATAGGCCCCACTGTGATTAAAGTTAGATATAAGTCCTAAAATAAGAAGTGACTGTTTCGAGAGGTTTGGATTCATTATGGAATTGAGCCCTATTGTCACTACAACAATATGCACTTTTGTCGGCGCTTAAAGGTCCATAAAACGCCGGGAAAAACTATTCCCAGCGATTTCTGTTGCGCCGGCAAGGCGCCGACAAAGGTACGCCAGTAATACCATTTGCCGGCGAAAAAGAGGTAGCGTCGGGAAAAATCTATCCATTGCCAGAGTTTTATTTCGCCGGGAAAGGAGGTTTATTTCGCCGGGTAAAGACTTTTATTTTTTCAATAATAAATTTTAAAAAACTTTTGCCGGCGTTTTTTTGCACCTGGAAAATATGTTTATTTTTCATGGAAAATTTTTGCCGGCATTATTTTTCGCCGGAAAAAGAGGTTTATTTTTTCAAAAATAAATTTAGAAAAACTTTTGCTGGCGTTATTTTGCGCCGGGAAAAGTAGTTTATTTTTTCAAAAATAAATTTAGAAAGACTTTCGCCGGCGTTAATTTGCGCCGGGAAAAGTGATTTATTTTTTCTAAAATAAATTTAGAAAAACTTTCGCCGGCGTTTTTTGCGCCGAGAAAAGATTTACAATTTACGAAAATTATTTTTTCAAAATCTTTTTGCCAGCGTCTTTTCTAGCCGGGAATAATTTTTTTAAAATAAATATTTATTTATTTATTTGATTTTTAAATTTCTTTTCCTGTTTGTCACATGAATAAATTGAAATTTCTAATTCCATTATCCAAGACCACATCTACTTGGCACTTATTAACCATTATCCAATTCCATTATCCAAAACCACCACTAGCCCAGATGACCTTTGAAAATTGACACTCATTCTAATTTGGCACTTATTAAATTATTAATTATCATTAGTTTCCATTACAAAATAAAATGCATTAAAGAAAAAAAAAAAAACACAGTAAATCTCAAAGCTTAGTGCTTAATTAGAAAAAGTATGCAATGAGAGTATTTCTGAACCCACCCCTTTCTCATGGATACCATCTGGCAAAGTCTAGAGAAGTTCGTAAAAATTTATTATTCAATTAGTTTTAAGATCATTTATCTCTGTTTTATAAAAGTAATAAAATGATCACTTCTTTCCCACCCATCAATATTTACAGTAGGAAAAAACCTTTTTATCCTTTACATTTTACAAGTTTGATGACATAATTTGTACTATATGCCTTCCAATTAATCTAACTAAATCAGCTCTTTTTCAATTAAATTAAACTTGATAAGCAAGCCTACATTTATTCTATTTCTAGTGCAAGATTCATAATCCATCAGCTTGTTTTCTTTTAATTATTTTCCAAATCTGAGAGCATCCACAACATTAACAGCTTAAAAACAAAGTTCTGATAATGAAGCCTAGCAACACAGAAAGTTGTGGATAAACGTGATAAAATAGATAAAGGTGAAGGCAGTGCACAGATAACTTGTGGAATATATTCTCCTAGCAACACAGAAATCCATCGAACAGCCAGCAACTCTATACATACTTTGGGCATTTAGAAAGACATTCCAGATAAAACAGATCAACAAGTAAACACCACCAATAATGAACATGAGGCAACCAAAGAGGTAGGAAAAAAAGAAAAGAAGCAATGCAATGAAGATGAGGCAGAGCCATTACCTTTGAATGTCAGTCCGGTTGTGAGAGAGGGAAGGAGAGGATGCGCTGGCGAGGGAGACCGTGAACGTGAGAGAGAGATGCCGGGAGAGAGGCACAGAGGTGAAAATCGCCACCAATGTGTTCTGTCCTTTGCTTTTCAAGCCCCAATTCGCTTAAGGCCTTATTCGAGGATGGCGGACGAGAGAGATGGGTCAGAGAGATGGCTGGACGAGACAGAGATGGGCCAGGGACCGAGAGGGAGGGAGATGCAGAGAGATGGGGAGATGGGCGCTGGAAGAGGCGAGATGGGTCAGGGACCGAGAGGGAGGGAGATGCAGAGAGATGAGGGAGATGGAAGAGGCGAGATGGGCCAGGGACTGAGAGGGAGGGAGATGCAGAGAGATGAGGGAGATGGGCGCTGCGAGATGGGCTGGACGAGGCGAGATTGGCCACCAACCGAAGGGGAGGGAGATGCAGAGAGATGAGGGAGATGGAATAGGCGAGATGGGCCAGGGACCGAGAGGGAGGGAGATGCAGAGAGATAAGGGAAATGGGCGCTGCGAGATGGGCTGGACGAGGCGAAATTGGCCACCAACCGAAGGGGAGGGAGATGCAGAGAGAGGAGGGAGATGCAGCGGGTTTGAAATGAGGGAGATGCAGAGAGAGGAGGGAGTTGCGATTTTTTGTTTATGCAGGAAGGAGATGCAGAACGCTCGTTTTTTGTTTTCTTTTGGGTATAAGCAGAGGGTTTGTTTTATGATAACAATCCCGGTGCAAATAGTACGCCGGCAAAACTAATTCCCAAATAAACCCGCGATGCCCCAAATGAAGGTGCGAACGGAGGGAATGGAGTTTGGTGGGGTGACATTTGCCGGCGAAGTGGGTAGAACGCCGGAAAAAGTAATAACTTTGCTGGCGAAAAAACAAATGCGCTAGCAAAAAACTAATCTTCGTCTGGCAGAGCAATTACCATTGCCGGCGAAAAAAATAAATCGCCGGAAAAAAGTGGCCTTTTGCCGGCGATAATATGACGCCGGGAAAAATCAGTTTTTTCCCGGCGAAAACTGCTTTTTCGCCGGTAAAAATTATACTTTTCCCGACGTTTAATGCTTGCGCCGAGAAAAAACGCCGGTAATAGTGCAAATTATTGTAGTGTGTTTTAGTATTTTAACTGTCCTCAAAGATTTGAGAAATTATCTTTAAAAATATTAAAGTATTTTTAATTTATGGGTTTCTATTTTAGATATTAGTAAAAAGACACTGCAAAAAATAACTATATTTATTTTTAAATTATAAGTAAAAAATAAATAAATATAGAAATATTATTGATCCCTTGCAGAAAAAAAATTCTAGCTCTACTGATGTTAGTTGACTGTCCCCCCCCCCCCCCCCCCCCCTTAAAAAAAATCCTGAGTCCGCCATTAGGTTAGTGTGGATAGTTTAGAGTCCACCCACATGTTCAGCCCAAAAGGAAATGGATGACTAATTCAATGGTCCCATCATCATGTACATGCCAAAGGATACAAATTAAAAAACTAGACATAATATAATTCATAGGGGTCGAATTTTTAAAAATATAATTATTTTTTTAGGAATCGATCATAGTTAAAAACTTATTGGCATCAATACTAAAAAAATAGAAAAAAGTAATAACATAATATAACACTTTGAGTGAAATAAAAAATTAATACAAATCTAAAGTAAAAGTTGCCAAAATTACAAAGAAAAATGTATTGCTTTTAACATTAAGAATAGGTATACAAAATCAAAAAGAAAAAATTGCAACTCTTAAAATGATGGACTGCAAAAATCTAGGAGTAAGAAGGAAAAAATCACCTGTAATAAAATAAAATATTAGATAACTATAGTTAGTGACATATGCCTAAAACTTAAAGATGAACCTTTTGTGGAACCCTTATTTTGTGGAATAAGAAATTAATTAGTTTTTTCATCAAGAAAAATGAGACCTTTTGTATAAAAATTGCATATCACAAAAGCGCACTAAAAAAAGTAAAAAAGTACTTGGCTTTTAAAAGTTAGAAAATAAAGTGAATTGACTTTCATGGGTAGCTTTTAATGAAAAAAAAATCTATATTACTCAAAACAATTGCTTGTTGTATTGGATCTAGGTGACATTATTTTTAGTTACTGTTGCTCCCACCAATAGATTGACTTCTTGTAAAATACATGATTAACATGTTAAAATAGAGAAAAAAGTAATTGTTATTAGTATTATTATAAGAAAAATATAAGGAGATAAAAATATAGAACAACAAAAAACAGCAAAAGTATTGGTTATGCCAGCGACAATTTTTAGAAAGCAAAGAAGATAATGTATTTATCAAAATTTAAGATTCAGAGTTGTGGATATATGTGAAACAATATTCATAAATATATATCATTGGGATAAAAAAAAAGTGTTACTGATAATAATAGAATGTATCATTGGTATAAAAAAAGTGTTACCGATAATAATAGAAATGAGAATAGGTCAAGATTAAAAGCTGGTTGAGTCGACTAAGACTCAGTCAAGTCCCCATCCCAACTCTACTTTCTTCTTCTTAACAAGGGGTTGGCCGAGTGGTCATGACCACAATTTTTCTCTCTTCCGGAGCTAGTGATCCTGGTAACGATCTCCAGTTCCCCCCTCTTCAGGAACCAAATCTTGAGTTCACTAGTACTACCACCTGGGACCACAAGGGTTTTACCCAACTTTTCTCTGGGCCCGAAAAAACTTGTCCAATCCAAAGGGTTGGGAACCCTCCATTAACCAAAAAAAAAAGTTTTCTCTCAAATTATTTCTTTTTCACACTTTCTCAAACCCTTTCTTCTTTTTTCCAATAAGCCCTCTTTGAATTGCAAACCAACAAACCCTCTCTCTAACCCTAACCCAACATAACTCAGTTAACTCAGTAAACTTTCTCCCTCAAATCCAATCCCCCCTCATGTCAACCTGTCTCATAAAAATAGTTTAATGTGAGTGGAATAGGAGTTCATTTTAAGCCTTGTTCATGTATGCTTACTTTTTTAATAAAGGGATATGTTCTCGTACAAGCAAACTGCATATAGCTCATATGGAGTCCATGGGGCCCATGGGCAAGGGGGATCCACAAAATCAGCTCCACTGAATTATATCAACCTTCGAATTAACAGCCTTAAAGTTTAATGGCATCATATTCATATATTCTTTTGAGACTCAATCCAACAGTGAGTGAAGACTTAATGAGCTTAAAATTGGGCCTGATACCAGATCAAAAGTGCATTGATTTAAGGTGATCAAGAGATGAAAAAACCATTAAAGGGGCTGCATTGATTTAAGGTGATCAAGAGATGAAAAGACCATCAAAGGGGTTGCATTGATTTCAGGTAGACCGTGCCAGACTTCACTTAGGGGTAAGCGTCTGTCTAACGAACCGAACCGAACCGAAATTTTTTATTTGGTTCGGTTATACGGTTAAATTGGTTAGGTTGGGTTAAGATTTACAGCAAATTTGGATAATATAGTTCAGTTCGGTTTTAGATTTTTTTTACCAAATTAACCGAATTAACCAGATTTATTAATATACATATAAAAGTTTGTATTTTAGATATATAAAATATATAAACTCTTAAGGCTGATAAACTGTTGAATACTTGGTTTTAATATCTTTTTTATTTTAGATATTTAGAATTTGCTAGTTGTCTATACTTTGGGTTTTTTTATTATAGAAATGTTCGCAACAAATTTGGGCCCCATAACAAAGCCCAACATATGGCCTTTCGACCGAATTGACCGAAATTTAACCGAAATATTTTCGGTTCGGTCGAATTCGGTTACAACTCATAATTCGGTCGGTTCGGTTAAGAATTTTTTCGACCAAAATATTTTGGTTCAGTAAAAATTTCAACCAAAACCGACCGAATTGACCGAATACTCACCCCTACTTCACTTGCAGGAGAATATATCCCCTTTACTGTATCTTGTATTTAATAAATTTACTTTGGCCCCTTCTTAACAAATTCTCGTGGCTCTAAATGACTAAATCAATAATAGGCACATTACATAATTCCACTTGTGCACATACTATTTCATTAAAAAAGAAATTGTAGACCCACTGAATCAATGATTAAACAGTCCATAAATACAACTGTAGTAGCTCCAGTGGTCCCTCTGCATATAAATTTGAAGGTGTAAAAATTGCTAGCAAACCTGATTTTTTTATTTTATTTTTAGGTTACCCACTTGCTGTCTTATCTAAGAATGGTGGAGATTAAATCCAAAAACAGCTCCTCACTGTAATGGGGAAATGAGAGGCAATTACATCGAGGAAGTTCTACGTGAAAATGGACTTCCCATATCCCCAATGGAAACTCCATTGCCAGGCTTCTCAAAGAAAATGTTGACGTGGCAGAAAATTAATTTTACAGAGATTTGCCACACTAAATGCATAAAAAATAAATTTTTCGTAGAAAATAATATTTTTTTCTTTTTTTAAAAATGAGTTACACAAACGTGCCTTTGGGCTTGGAATCAAGTGACTAGGGCTTACTAGCTTATCTTTATATAAGTAGAAAAAAAAAGTCAATGGTGGAGATTTTTCAATTTTCCTCTTTTTTATTATTTTATTTTCATAGGTGCGGTTTTCAGTGGCGGTGCTTTGGACACCATCCACAAGCGCTACAAATACGAGGGGAAGGATACGTGGGTAAGTTCAATCCACGGCCAAATTCATAGGTGCATTCCAATTTTGTATGGCATTTTATTATGAAAATTGAGAAAAATACCCAAATCTTTTTATTAATATTGAAAAGAGGCATTATAAATTTTGAATATATAGAAACCCTTAAAATTTTTACCAATTAACCAAATAGTCCATCACGATTCATGTCAACTTACCCCACACATTAAAAATGTTTTTAGTGAAGAGGTGGAGTTATTTAAATATCTAGATTCTTCTTATGAAAAATCTATACTCCAAATCAACCTTACTAGATTATTCATTATCCATCAAATGCGATTAGCATCACCCAATCCTTTACAATTCATTTTCCACTTTTGAGCAATGATAATCACTCTAATTTTGATAAAAATTGAAAGCCACTCCAATAATTGAATGTGCCTCTCGTCTTAATATATTATCTACAAGAAAAATTAGTATACCTTTGTGCTAACATCTATATAAACCATTTTCTTTTAGAAATGACAATAATAAAACTTAAAAGATTAAAACCCTTTTATTTGGTAATTTCAAACACACTCGCATCAAATTTACCTTGAGCTCTCTCCATTATATCCAAATCTATTTGCGCCTTATCATCTATTGAAGAAAATAGTAAAAAAAGAAAGATGAAAAGACATGAAGGTGAGGCAAAACCCACCTTACTTTATGTCAATGGTATAAGTTGAACGCTTAACCTCAATGTTGCCATATTTTGTCATATTGCGAACTTTCCATTGCGCCATAGGCAAAATTTTCACCTTTGATGTCATTTTGGCAAAAAGGATGTACTTGAAACTTGGTGATAAACTTGGATAATGTGGAGAAGCGTAGGGGTTAAGGCTGATGGAAGTCAAACCAAAAAATGGGTCAACGGGGAAAGATGTATTGGAGTTCACTTTTATTTTATGTTTGATGATTTTATGACAAGTTAATAAATTTGCACAGTAGTGTGCTAGGTTAGGTGAAATATTTTGTCTCCAATTTGGGCTTAATTTAAATCCATTGCATTTCCTAGTTAGGTTGAAATTGTTAAATCCTATCTCAAGGTTAAAAGGGCCAACTAGATATTTTTCTTAATAAATTAACTTTGAGTAACATTAGTTGTTTTTTGTTACATTGGGAATTCAAACTTACACACCCGTGTCCCTAATCGAATTAAAGCCAACGAATGAATTGCATTAGTAATTTATAGTGCAATCAAGAATATTGATTTGAGCCTAGGCAAAAATGGACTTAGCCCAAACTCAATTTCTCCACAACATGCCAAGTTGAGTCAAGAACTATTAATACTAGGAAAAGGTTATTTTGTCAATCATGTTTGGCAAATTTGACTTGAACGAAATAGAGTTGATTCGATTATTTTAGACAAACAGATTTTAGGATGGAACCATAGTGGATCTGGCTTTAAAATTTTAATTTTAGAACTAGATTCCGATTTGATATCAATTTTGAAAAATCGAATAACCAAAAGGTTGATTGGCATCCTGTGAGAGATGGCAATCAACCTTAAGACCATAACCATCAACTTTAAATAAAAATTATGGAAACATCGAGAAGTTGTCATGTTAACGTGGACATCTTTTGTTACCATACGTATTCTAGTTTAGAGGTGGGGGGCTTAACTTTAGAGTGAAAGCTATAAATAGTGTATACTTGAAGTATCCCTTAAATCTAGAACTCAATTTATTTTTCTAATTTTCAAAGAAAAATAAACAGGCACCAAATATGAAATTTATTGTAACACAAAAAATGTTTCCCACTTTTCATGATTCTTATGCGAAAAAAAACCGAATACACAAACATGCCATTAACCTTTTTCAACATGTCCAAAATACTTGAGCATATGTTTGAATCAATTCTAAGTACTAACTCAAATAATCCCAAGCCCATCTTTGCTATTATAAAAAATTTAAGGAACATTTCTGAAACCTTTCCTCATACTTTCCCCATCCCCACCCCTGAGAAAGAAGAAAAATCTTCCCCTGTTTGGAAACTCTACCCTGCCCTCTCTCCCTCTCTCTCTATATATAGTTATCTCCTCTTCCCTTTCCCATACTCGCTCCCCTGACTCTCTTTGTCCACGAAAGGCGCAGGCACCTCCTTCCCCCTCTCATCTGCCCTTAATAGGATTAGGATTAGGATTAGGGTTTCACATCTCTCTATATAAGTTTCTCCTCTTCCTCCTCTGCATTTCAGTCTTCTTTTCCCTCCCTCTCTTTCCCATCCCCAGAAATCTAGGGTTTCCAGAAATGGCAGGAACCGGCGGTGTCGTCACAGTGTACGGCAACGGCGCCATCACCGAGACGAAGCAATCCCCCTTCTCCGTCAAGGTCGGCCTCGCTCAGATGCTCCGCGGCGGCGTCATCATGGACGTCGTCAACGCCGAGCAGGCCCGCATCGCCGAGGAGGCCGGCGCCTGCGCCGTCATGGCCCTTGAACGCGTCCCCGCCGACATCCGCGCCCAGGGCGGCGTCGCCCGCATGTCCGACCCCTCCCTCATCAAAGAAATCAAGCAGGCCGTCACCATCCCCGTCATGGCCAAGGCCCGCATCGGCCACTTCGTCGAAGCCCAGATCCTCGAGGTCATCGGCGTCGACTACGTCGACGAGAGCGAGGTCCTCACTCCCGCCGACGAGGATCACCACATCAACAAGCACAACTTCCGCATCCCCTTCGTCTGCGGTTGCCGCAACCTCGGCGAGGCCCTCCGCCGCATCCGCGAGGGCGCCGCCATGATCCGGACCAAGGGTGAGGCCGGCACCGGCAACGTCGTCGAGGCCGTCCGCCACGTCCGCTCCGTCATGGGCGAAATCCGCGCCCTCCGCAACATGGACGAGGACGAGGTGTTCGCCTTCGCCAAGCGCATTGCCGCCCCCTATGACCTCGTCATGCAGACCAAGCAGCTCGGCCGCCTCCCCGTTGTCCAGTTCGCCGCCGGCGGTGTCGCCACCCCTGCGGACGCCGCCCTCATGATGCAGCTTGGGTGTGATGGTGTCTTCGTGGGGTCCGGTGTCTTCAAGAGTGGCGACCCGGCAAAGCGTGCCCGGGCTATTGTCCAGGCGGTCACCCATTACAGCGACCCGGAGGTTCTCGCTGAAGTGAGCTGCGGATTGGGCGAGGCTATGGTGGGGATCAATCTGAATGATGCTAAGGTCGAAAGGTACGCGGCTCGCTCGGAGTAGAAGAAAGAAAGAAAAAAAAAAAATAGAAAGAAAGGTGAATAAGAGCTGTTTTATCTTCTGTCCTTCCAATATAACCTCTCTTTGTTTTGTCTGCTGCAATTTAATTGTTAGCTTTCCAACTATTCAGTTCATGAAATTCATGTCTGTCTCCTAAGAACATGTTGGAATCTTTATATTAAATGTGCATCCATCTTTAGATCTTTTGAATTTGTGTTTGAGAAGGTCTCTTGATCATTATGATGATGATGTGGGTGTGGTGATATGATGCATCTTGTCATGTTTGTTTTTAGGATTTTGAGGAAAGTTGGTGGTGAGAAGACTAATATGAAGAGCTTGGTAGTATTGAATGAAATCTAGTGTTCATCTTAATGTCTGGTAATGATGTAGCCCCACTGCTTTGGGTTTGAAGAATAATTTGCAGACATTTGAATCATTTTCGTCTTCTTATTAGAATTCAAAGGACATGAGTGTTGATTTTTATCATGCCCATTTTGGCATTGGAGTACTACTTTTTAATTCTTCATATAAAATTTCCAGGAATAGCAGCGGCTGTGTTCTCATCTTGTTATGATTCAGATTGGGTTTCTTCTCTATTTGCACGTGTGTTGTTTATGAGGCTATATACATAGAGTACTTGTGGGATATATTTAATTGAGTCCAATTAGATTAGGTTTGATTTATTTAAGTGCGTATCATTTTTTCTTACATCTTTTGCTATAAGTAATCATCAGTCAGCAATCTCTCGATATATTGTTCGGAGATAGTACGTATATATTTATAATTTTTTGAAAGTAATCTGTTAGAGTGGCTTTTGAATCCAATTACATCACTTCTCAAATGATAAATTGTAAAGAAACAGAGTGTATATCATTTAGTTCAAAATCTATGAGTGACAATAAGTACATCTTATGGATAGGCAGTAGAGTCAAGACTGTATTCGGGTTCCTGTTCCTGTTCCTGTTTTTGGGAAGTGGGAAAGTCAAATCCTTTTTACGCCACTTATGTTCATATTTTGGAATTCTCACTTTTTGGATTGACTTCCAGATTACTTTTGCCCACACATTTTCTCCACTTCCTTACCTTATTCTAGTTTCATATTGGGGTGTAATGTTCTCTATTACCATCAACCCCTTCAATGTATTGGCTTGCTCTATCCAATGTCAGACTGAGAACAATATCTTGATTTTATAATGATAATGACAACGAGGACGCCTGATGCATCTTAACAGAAGGATAATAAAAAGAACAGGGTTTGGCAGAGAAGGATATTGGATGTCCTTAAGTTCCAATTGAATTGCAAGTAAAAAGGAGGTTTATAGCATTAGTAGTTACCGAGTGCTGTATTTCTATTGCGCTCTTTATTTGAAGTGATTGGGTATTTTAGCATAAATGTACATTCTTATTAGTTTATTTTCTTCCTTCTCTGTGATTTTTTATGCAATCCTCCTCCTTTACTGGTTTTACGATGTTCATACAAGATGTCTGAAGATGAGGTAGAAGGTGTTAGAATTTTATGTACTATGTTGAGGGAACATAAAATCATAAATACCATTTGGAGTAGGATACTAGGACTGCACTAGGTCCATGCTTTGGTCCTTGTTTATTTTAAAATCAAATATCATCTGAAACCTTTGTTTCACCTCCGTGGTTTGGCGGTCACAATCAACTCAATGGTTGAAACTTGAAATTCAAGATGAAGCACCTTAAATAATGTTGTTTGCAGTCAATGTTGTGCTATTTTTTAGAACTACTAGTCAGATAGGAAGTCATGTCAGCTGTAATATAACGCTTTTTAGAGAGCCATTTAAGAGCCAAATGGCTCGAGGAGCAACAAAATAAAGATGGTATATGGAGTGCAAGTTTAATGGTCTCCAGAGTAGAGATAACGTTCTAGCTGAAATAGGAATTTGCTGATTAAAAATTTTCGTATTTCCAAATCTAGGAGCAATTATAGAACAAATGGAGGGCTAGAGCATAGAAGATGTTATTATATAAGCTCATTGCAAGATGGCCCAAGTATGGAGAAATTAGCAGTGTGGATTCATCATTGAGTATGATTTCCCAATTTCACTCTGAGTTGCTTGATACCCTTGATTTCAGTTCTTACCCTGGGCACTTTGCCATTTTTATTTACAAAAAGATTGAAGGTGTCAGCTTCCAACCTATTCTGTCACTTTTCTCTTTCCATGACTAACTATAAATTGCTGTTGGCACTATCTTCACTAAGTCCCTGCTTTGAAATGGTCCCCGTTCCATGTTTTGGATGTTGTTGTCCAAAGAACTGACATAAGCACAAGTCACCAAATGGTTTTTTCTCCGGCCATGATATTACCTTTTTGTGTGCTGGTGAATCTTTCTACAGATGATATCACGTGTGCAAGCCCTTTTACAAGAGAATGAGTACATTCGTTGCAGCTAGATGAAACATGTTTTGGCCAACAATATTGACCTTCAAAATAGTTTCATTTGCATTTTTTTTTGGGTGCAATCATCTGCTTCTTTCTTGGTTGTTTTGGGTTGTTCTTTCCAAATTGAAGTGTATTCCACTCTCTCTGGTCAAATCCCTCATTAGTCAGAAAGTGGAGTTGAGAGGTTTCAAAAGGCATTTCTTCCTCTCTTGTCGTTATCTTATGGTCTGTCTGGGTGTCTGGGTATATTTATGTGATGCATTATTGGAGCAAACGTGCTAGGTGGACAAACTCTGGACCCGGTCCCCATGAGAACCGCAGGATCCCAGGGAGCCCTGCGGTTCTCATGGGACCGGGCCACAGTCCGGTCCCCAGAGTTTGTCCAAGTGGACTTTCTCTTATTGGAGGGATGTTAGTTTGAAACTCTATTTATCAATATGGGTTCTCTCAAAGCGAGGTGAAAGTAACATTCATTAACTACATCTCAGTCTTTGCCCCCCCTGTAGTTGATATACTACCAAGAATGAGACGTTTGCTCAGAGCTATCAACTCAAGCCACCCAGGAGATGTGAAGTACCTTAACAATAATTGATATCCTTGTCTCATTTCTTTTTTTTTTTTTTTTTTTTGCTATCGGAGGGTTCCCAATCCTTTGGGCTGGACTAATCCCTCCGGGCCCAGAGGGAAGCCGGGTAAATCCCCTGTAGCCCTAGTGTGGTAGCGGAGTTTCGAACCCACAACCTCCGGGAGCAAACCGTGGTCCTAGGCCAACTAAGCTACCCCTTGGGGTTATGTCTCATTTCTTTAAGATGCGCAGAATCAGCTTTTACTGATCTCATGTGTTTGTCTGTTGCTAATCCACAATCTATGATAGATGACTGCAGTAGGAAATTGAAATAGGTGTTTTGGTCATGGTTTTGATTTGTAATTAGCATATCTGCTAATTATACTATGGCATGTTTCACTTGTATATGGTTTGATGGAAACCACCACTAGCTGGAGTTTTTTCTGGATAAATTTGATGGACGCTATGGACAACATTGGTAGGATGTAAAGGCGGATGGTGGGCATATCCTGTTAGATTCTCTCTCTCTCTGTGCAATTGCCATTCTCTTTAGTATGTCCTTGCTCTAAATGAGAAATAGTAGTGGTCCAGGTGCTTATGGCTGCATATCCTGTCAGGTTTGGGTGTTATGTATTCGTGTGTTTCTCATTGAGTGCCAAGTTGTTAGCATTATTTGACTGATCTGATGCCTGATACGAATAGCTTGGAGACATGCTTTTATAGTTGGAAAATCCACCAAATGCTTCTTTTCAAGTAGTTTTCCCTGGTATACTGACATTGATCGCTGCTTAAGTAGTGATGTGAGTGAATGACTTTAATGCGAAAGAAGCTTTCTGTGAGTGCTTTTGGGGAGAGCATTTCAATTAGCTTTAAAATCTAGGCGCCAGGTCAAAATCTCAAAAATTGGGACCCAACGGCTAGCAATGGTTCCATGGTTAAACAGAAACGGACTTGCAGCATGTTGTTATGGCCCACTGGCCCATTGATCAATTAAAAATGGGAAGTACGTTGTTAATATGGTTAGAAAGGGCCACTACACTGGTTAGCTAAGAAAAAAACAGGATTATGGGAAGTTATCCTTCCATCTATTCATCTTCATTCCCTGGTGCTACATGAATTCTGTTTCTCCGCTCCAATCTAATCTATCCTTAGCCAAATTGCAACATAGGTGGCTCCTTATGATACTAAGTGCATCTATATTTTTCTTCTTCCTTTTGTTTTTTTAAATAATCAGCCTAGGGTCCTAAGCCCGAAGGATACTTGATTTTGGATAGCTAAGAACTAAGCTCTTGGGGGTACATGTAAATCCTTCTATCTACATGCAATGAGTAATACTAAGGGAGGTGGTCAACGAAGATAGGTGTTGACTACAAGACCTTTCCGCTTTCTGAGGCATCTATGTTGTTTTGTCTTATCTTTTTAAAGATATTCATGTGAAATATCTTAAAATTAAATAAGATGAACAGCCTCTATTATTGAAATTAAAAATAAATTTTATCATATCGGCGGCTAAGGTTGCAGTCTATGATCTAAGAAAACTACAATTTAATTCTTTGAAGAACCAAAAGTTTGGTTTTGTGGTGGCACGGAAGGGCCTTATACTTTTGATTTTGAGCTTATTATCATAATATGGTTGGTCCTAAAATACGCCAAGATTGTGATCCTGGTTGTCCCATCGATGGAGTTATGAAGGTTTGGCTAACACAATTTCAACAAGTGGAGTCATCCTTACGTGGCTGTCAATGCTTCACCCAATTTTGTGGCTCAGGACTTGTTAGAAACCTCCCGAATGCTCTATTGTACTCCCTTACCCTGATTTCGTTTTCTACTCTCAGCCATCCATTTATTATGAATGCTTCAAAAAGAAAAAGCAAGAACGTTTCAGTTTCTTGTTGATAGCGAGGCCAATGTTTCCACAGGGGCCTACTTGGAGATGCATGCCAGTCCTCTGGCACCCAAGGGAATTTGATAAGGCTCTCCAGTATTATGAAAAATTATATGAGGGCTCTGAGCCTCTGGCTAAGTTTTACTCTGGCAATAGGTGTGCCCACCTCAAATTAATTACAAATTAAATATTAGTTTTCTTTTAATATTTATGTGTAGCAGTGAGGATAGGATGAAATTTGGCCAAGGCTAGGTCTTTGATGGCCCAAATTCTAATGAAATAAAATTGACTGTTCAGACAGTTTTACAAATGAGAAAATTTTAAATTAGGAATTAAAACTTGTGTTTGTAATATAAAATAAAAAAAATCATGCAATGGAATTTTTTCCCCTATTCAATGCCTCACCTAAGCATGTTTGGATGAGTGTTAGTATTGATTTGAGGTGAGATAAATCCTCCATTATCCAAGTAGGAAATGACTAGGTCATATCAGAAGTATATAAATTTAAAATTTCCTCCTCCTTTATTAAAAAAGAAAAATGTAAAAAAAAAAAAAAACAACCTCTTTTCCCTACTAAATGACAACAAATTATCATTTTCTTTGCATAAAAAATCAAAAATTCCCGTCAAGCTACTAAAATCAAAAGACCATCATAAACCCCATATTTTTTTTCTTTCTTATTTGATGGTTCAGCTCACCTCAATTCAATTCACTATTCAGTACTCATCCAAACATGCCTCATCCAAACATGCAATTGAATATCATTAACAGAGTAAAGATTTCACAAGAAGCTTATACGGCTTGACAGTGGCATGATGACACCAGGATTTCAGAGCAAACACCAGTCAAAAGAGCAACTGAACCAACAGTTCGTGAGACCCAGAATAAGCCAAAACAACATGCGAAATAGAAGAAAAAGCCAAAACTGGAAAACTACAGAAAAAACTAGAAGACATTACACCCGAGCTCTTCGAGGAAACCACACCCGAACTTGTGGGCTTGGTGAATCATTCAAGTCGTTTGAGATGGGGATCGCAAGAGGTTTCCAACGTTGGCTGAAGGTACGTGATATTAAATACTTTTGGATTGTGTTTGCCATGAAATTGAATGAAAATAGAGTGAAATAAAATTCAACGGTTGCATTTCTTTTACTATAAAAATGCATTTTGTAAGTGAATGATAAAAATAGCTTGGGCCAAGCTCAAAAAAAAAAAAAAAAAAACCCTACTATTTAGATTTTGTTACACTCTATTTTTGTTCTATTCTATTGCAATTCCTCTGCGATCTTCTTCAGCAAATAGTCATCATGGGTGGGACTTGGGAGGAGGTAGAAGAGCCCTCCCTTGAAGTCGTAACCACTGGAAAGTCAGGTTCATTTAGCAAAAGAATCGGCAATAGCATTTGCAAATCTTTGACAATGGTGCATGGTCCAGCCGTACGTGAACGCCAGTAAGCAATTCCATTGTTGCCATGTAGTGTCCCACGCCAGGTTTGCTGTCTGTTGGATGGACGCCACTAGAACCAGGCTGTTACCTTCCGTTTGCAGGACATTTTCAATCCTTGACAGACCAGTAATCCCTTCTGTAGGGCTAGAAGTTCTGCTTCAAAGTGGGTGATTGGCTGCAACTCTACCTGCAAATGCTGGCTGTAAACAATTTGTCATGCTCAAATCGGAGTCCAAATCTGGTGAAGTAAAATCCCACGGTGGCTTTGAGTAGACTATTCATGGTCCACTACATCACCGTGGGCAGCTTGCCATGCACACGGGCCTTACTATACTACCGAGACGCACCTGTGTGGGCTAGACGATTGAATGACCAATCATAACTTAACTTGCACCCAGGGCGGACCCATGTAATAGGGAGGTTGGGCATCAATCTGAAATCTCCTTGTCCTTCTAGTTTGTCTGCATGTCATGAATTTACACTAGGACAGTAAGGTGACTAAAACTTCTAATATGGATTCAACCTCATTGAAAGATCATTACCATTTGCCATTATTATTATTATTATTATTATTATTATTATTATTATTTACATGGAATGTGAGCTATTGCTGTGTTCCTCATTATTTGGGGCCATTCCAAGTGTAGTGAAAATATTCCAGCAAAAACATTCAAGTGGTCGTTCCAAGCATAGTGAAATTATTTCCCCTGGATTTTTTTAGCATGTATATCTGTCCTAGTATCCAATTTATCAATTATTTTCATACGAGACATGATGAGTATGACTATGGATGTAAATGGATCCCCGATTCTCTGATTATCCGGAGGTTTATACCTATTAAAAACCGGGTCTAGATCCTTATTTAGGCCTTGATGAGTCAATGGTCTAGGTCCGGTTCCACCTTGATTCGGATCCATGGACCTGAGATCCGACATATTACCTCAATTTTTGAAAATCTCTCCTAAAAATCATGTTTTTTTTAATATCATTCTTTACTTAGACCCGGACCCAGATCCAGACCCGTCTTATATATGGTTCTAGTTCCGATTCTGAAGCCAAGAAACCGGTTTCGAAACAATTCCGAGTCCGCATCTGGTTCCACGTTCTCCTTAATGGTTTCTGTTCCGGGTCCACCATGGACTCGGACTGAAACTAACTCATTTACAACCCTAAATATGACACTCCTTCCAGTTATAAATAATTATGTTTCCATAGTTTCTAAAACATGGGTATATATATGTTTAATTGGAAATAGTGCCCATAAGTTAAAAAGCCATCCTTTTCCTGCCGGATTGTGTCGATCCTTTGGGAATATTGTCCTTTGCATTTATGTTTTCCTAATGATACTGTGCATTATTTTCTCCTTACAATTTGTCATCGAAAAGGGAAAGGATTTATTACCATTTTCAATTGACTACGGTTCAGCCATTCAAATGAAAATCTTCGGTCGGCCACTTCATGCACAATCCATGAAGAGGAGGATGTTGGACTAGAGTGTAGCCCACATAACCACATGGGGCCCACTTATTTCTAGAATATCCAAAAAAGGATATTTCCCATGGTCAAATGATTTTTTTAAAAACTTTCTTTGTTCAATTAGGGAAACATGATTAGAGAGATTTTGAGAATTTACCTAAATAGGAGGATTCTCATACTATAAAAGAATCTCTCGGGTTACTTATTGAATTCTCTCAGCTTTCATTACTCTGTGAGAGAGAAAGGAAAAGGGCGGGGTTCAAGGAAGTTCTAAATCTCTCTTTCGAACATCTTCAAATCTAGCCCTCCGTTGGTGTTCAAGTCACACAAAGCCATGGAATCAAATATGGTTTTATTATATTTCAGATTAATCGTATTATTTGTTCATACCTAATGAGGTTGTTTATGGAAATTCTAACATTTGGTATCAGACTTCAGTTTTGGGTATAACAAATGATCGATTATAGAGGATTTTACAAAAAAAAAAAAAAAAAAAAGTTTAGGTGACCAGTGGGCCTAAAAGATCATTTTAACTGACCTTGCACCAGATCAGTCATTTTGCCTGAAAATGTTCTTTTTAGCACTTTCAACTAGCGTCCCTAGCGACCTTAGTTTTATGACGCTAAGGGTCCAAAGGGACCCTGCCTGTCGCGTGGGAACGACGACTCTGATTCTTCTTCCTTGTTCCTTCTTATGTTCTGCTCCTTTCCTTTGGCCAAGTCTCTTCTTCTTCTTCTGTAGCTGCTGCTGCCGCCTCTTCATTTCTTCCTTCCCAAACAACATCAATAAAATAATATTTTCTTCTTCTTCTTCTCTCTCCCTAACACCAACCTAACAACCAACAACATACATTCATACATACCATACCATACCATACATACCATCTTCATTTCAATATTCGAATCCCTAGAGAGGTAGAGGGGGAGGTAGAGGTAGAGACAGAGGTAGAGGTAGAGGTAGGTTTCGTTTGACTTGGCTTGATTTGATTTGATTTAGGGGGGAATGCAAAGAAGCCATGCCTACTTTTCCTGCAATGGCTCTAGAGAGTTTGCTTGAACCCACTTCTCCTACAAAGCCAGAGAAATTGAAGTAGGGGAAATCATCGCAGAAGTACATCTATATCTCTCCAGGTCTCTACACCACTCCCAATCCCACGCTCGTCCCCAATTCCTCCCCTTTCTCCGTCTCCCCTTCTCCATACGTCGTCAATCGAAAACGTCGCGACGGCTCTGAAATCTCCCATTCCCCTCCTGACCTTCAACTCCATAGATTCCATGTCAACAACTACAAGGAGGATGAGGAGGAGGGCGAGGTGAAGCAGACGGGTCAGGGTCAAGGTCAGGGAGAGGAGGACGAGGAAACACGCCTATTCTGTTCTAATTTGTGTACACTGCAGGGTCCCTAATTAAGGACCCTTAACATCATAAAACTAAGGTCGCTAGGCACGCTAGTTGAAAGTGCTAAAAAAAAACACATTTCAAGCAAAATGACTGATCTGGTACAAGTTCGGTTATAATGATCTTTTACTCCCATTGGTGACATAGAGTGTTAAAATTTTTTTTTTTTTTTTTGTTTTTTTGTAAAATCCTCTCGATTATTTTTTATATATTATTTTGAAGTTTTGGGGCTTCTGGGTTTTCCCGGAAATCAAACCCAAATACTTTAGAGGACAGAAGTTATGGGTACTTGATAAGAGGTATTATTAATTGAAAATAATGGTCTAAAAAATGAGCCCAACCCAATCGGTAAGAGATGAGAATGAAATTTTATTTTTGTTCATATATATTTTTTTGGTTTAAGAAAAATTATAAAGAGGTCTGACCCTCCGTGGATTTACAGTTATTTGGCTTTGGGCATGAAAGAATAAAATGGTAATAATAGTTTCCTTTTAAAATAATTATTATTAATATTAAAAATTAGAAAACAGAGAAAAGACAAATAGAGATACTGTGCACAACTCACAGTGTACAGTGAGTGCGCTGGCTGCAACATCGCTCAGGCTGGGCGAGTGGGCCGGGCCAACCCGACCCGCACCCGCCCAGCATGTCTACTCAGGCCGAGTCATGGTTTGGGTCGGCCAACCTGACTTGGACCACGCTCTTTAGAATTCTGGGTCAGAAGTTTTAAAACATATTGCAATTGACCACCTAACTCGAACCCTATTTAGTTTTTCTAAGTTAGAGTTAATCTTTCTTATTTTCCTATAGATTTAAGTAAACAATTTTAACCTAATTAATAAGTAGATTGGGCTATAGAGTTAAGTCAATACATGATAACTTTCAACCTAATTTAACTTGCCTTATTCTTTGACCCTCTAATAACTTAACTTGGATGTAGCATATTTACGCTTTATTATCATCCTTTTGGAGTGTCCTTTTAAATGAGTGACATTTGTTAACCATTTATCACTTTCTATCTTTAAACTACAATTTTATATCTTGGCACCTCTTGTCATTCTTTTTGTGTAATTTGATGAGCAACATTTGTCAATCATCAATAACTTTTTTAGCATATAAATAAGGCATTTTATTCTATTTTAATCCATAACTCTAATTTATTTTTTAAGTATTGGCCTCCCCCACTCACCTACATTTTACTTTATTTTCTTAGAAAGTTATTGTTGTTGTATTGCCGTGACAAATTGAGCCCGTTGATACTAGTCGTGCTTAAATCTATATCGGAACCTAGATAAATCATGACAATTTTTATTTCAAAGGTTTTACTTTTATTTATACTTTTTATGCATGCATTAGATTATGTACACACACTAACAAAATAACATATCATTTAATACATATGTGACATAAAATAGATTTTTTAAATGATTTTCTTGTACTTTTTTATTAGTTTAGCTTGTCACATAATTTAGATTTAAATGAAATTGTATTAATTATTTTAAACAAGAGGGACATAGGCTTCTCCATTTTTAAAATAACTAAATTAAAAGTTCAATAAAGACACAAATGTCGCCTCAGTTTGGCTTATTGATGGAATATGTTTTTTAAAAACAATGAAATTTTTTGAAATGACTTTAGATGTAAAAAAACTATTTGATTATATTTTTCTATGTTTTATTTTATTTTATTTACAATGATACTATTTTGAGTTTTTACCTTGTGCTTGTGAATATTCTCAATATCTATGATGAGTTCATTTTGAAATAAAGTATAACTTTTTTTTATGAATTTTACTTTTATCAATTGCAGTCATAATACCTTTATCAAGAATGAGTAACATAGAAAAAAGGTACGTTAATTTCTTATTTAAGAATTATATCCTAACTTAATCTAACATAATCCTTTTTATTTTTTATTACTTATTTAGTAAATAGAAATTTTATATCATCGGTTTAAAAAGTAATTAAAAATTTAAGGAATGAAAGAAAAATCTCTAGAGTAATAAACAATGAAAAAAATTAAAAGGAAAACGAAAAAGTAAGAGAGGTTGCTATGAGATAAGGCTTATGCAATTCAACCCATGCAGGATAATATCGTGTAGGACTTCTTCTTTTAGAAGATAAGGTAATATAAGCATGTAATGCTTGTTCTCTAAAAAGAGTTGGACAGAGAGAAACAGAGAAAGTAGAGAATGAGCCTTTTAAACATGACAACGGAAAGGAAATCTTGGACAACCATGTGAGAACTGCCCCCACTTATCGGTGGAGTATTTTTGCCCATCTTTTTTCTTTTTTATACCAGTTAATGAATTTTTCCTATTTCCACATCTAGGATTTACATATACAACATATATCACTTTCAAAAGAAAATTTCTTATATTTAGATTCATATTACATAATTGAAAAATAGCTAAATATCAAAGAAATAATGCTGTTGGTTGATATCGGTAGGATTTGTGCATAAATTGTCATTACCAAGTTTGCCTATTTCCACATCATAGATTCATTCGTGTTGAATTCAGAAAGTTACCAAGTAGGAAATATTAATCCCGTGCAATGGATTATTTGTGGCAAACCTTGAATTCGTGTTAATTTCGTTTGTAAGAGTTGCTTGCCTTTATATGGCTGCAATTAAGAAGAAAAATGTATTTCTGTTTGAAGGTACATCTTAAATTAATATGTGCAAATATAATTTAATTATTTTGATTTATAATTTAACACCTTTATCTTATGAAATTGCTTAGAAATCGAACATATTTGTGAAATTACAAAAGCAGAAGTGGAAATGACTGACAAAATTTTTGGCAGATGGTTTCCAAAATTTGTGGAAGTAGCTTTTCTCTGCTAATTGTTTAATTCCAATTCTTTTTTTTTTTTTTTTTAATGAGCACATTCATATTAATTATGTTAATTTACTACAGACAGAGGAAATGGATTCATCCAGCTATGCAAATCGTTGATGTCCATGCGGCGGCTTAATCATACATTTCATCTGACAATCTGACAATGTTACTGCTTGTAGTTTACTTTTATTTTTTTCCCTTCTTATCTCAGGGTAATCAGATGCTTAAATAGCTAAATGATATACAACTCAATTCCAATTTAAAGGGAAAAAGTAACTTTCAGTATTATTTTTGCCTAAGGTTTGTAAATTTTTGTGGGGCCACCCTCTATGAGCATTCCCCGAGCTCCTTTCTTGAGTATCGCCTCATGGGGCCATGGACCTAAGGGTACACAAAATATCAACCTCATTCGACCGTCACATCCTTTATTTATGGCCCTTAAGTTTCAACGCTTTCAAGAAAGCATCATTTTATTTATGAGTTTCAATGGTTCTAGAAGGGATCATTTTATTTGATTTTAATCCAATGGTGAGGAATAGAAGGATGAGCGTCAGATTTAGGCCCGTGTCATTTCATGGGTTGGCACTTAGTGTAAGGGTTCGATTTATCATAGGGTCCCATGTGCTGAAAAGAGGACGGTGCTAACGGATGGTGCTCAGCTGAGGATTTCACATCTAGTAGAGATGCAGTGTGTTGCAAGCCAATATGTCGGGATTATGGTTCAAAGTCTCGGTCTCGGTCGCGGTATCGGCCGGGCTGAAAAACCGATATGATATCGATAATGGTCGCGGGTATCGGTCCGTCGCGGTCATCGTGATATGAATTTTTTTAATCCAAAAAATTCGCACAAATATCCAAAAAATCCAGAATATTAGAAAATGCTGGAAAACAATATTTTTCTCCATTAATAACAGCAATAAATCAAAATCTCGGTCATCTTAAGTTATGAGTCCTGTCTGTGTCGCAGTTCAGTGTCTTTTCCAGTATTTCATATAATGCAAACATTATTGATGCTCATGATCAATTTATTAGTGTAAAATATAAGAAAATAAAGATAACATATCAATCATCATTTAATGCTAACTTAATCATCAAATAAAGTTGTGAAATTCAAGACCCTGAAGATTAGTGACTGAGATAGTGAGTTAGTGACTGAGATAGATAAATCATAAAGCACTTGGGCATCAAAATGTTCATGGTTTACCTGAAATTAGAGGGGGACTAGTGGAGAGTAAAGACTGATGAGTAGATGTAGATCTATCATCTACACACTATTAATAAGCCATTAAGCCTTTGGTATCACAAATATCCTAACAACTAACAACAATTATTTTTTGGAAAACAAAAATTAATAAAATCATTTTCAAAATCCTAAATATATAGATATAACATAAAAGTATGTAGATCAATCATTTACACACCATACAATGATCATGAATCATTAAAAAAACATATTTATGATGAAATCCCCAACAAATGATATATTATAATTCAAATATTAAAAAATCCGAAAAAAAAAATTGAAAAAAAAGTTCAAAGTCATATGTATGAGTAGATCTAGCATGAAAGTATCTAGATCTAACTTCTAAATGAAGAAAACAACACAAGTGACAAACCTCTATGCTTCATATATAAAAAATAAAAAATAAAAAATAAAAAATAAAAAATAAAAACATGATAAAATGCTTTAAGTTGATTTTCTCTTACCTTAAATAATATTTTCTTCAAAAAAGAGAAGTGAGATTTGAAAATATGCAAGAGAGATGTGTGATGGAGTGTGGCTGCTGTTTGAGAAGAGAGGAGAAGAAGATGAAGATTGGGGGAAAATGAAAAAATTAGGGTTTTCACCATTTTTGACATATCTCGGCCGATATTTTGAAAATATCGGTTGAGATATCGGTTCCACCGAGATTTTGGCGATTTTTACCGAGACCGATATCTCACTGAGATATCGGCCGATATGAACCGGTATCGGCCGATTTTTTCAACCATGGTCGGGATAGCTGAAGTAGCTGATTGGATTAAGATGAGACGTCCACCATGGGACAGTAACTATAATGACCATTGTGAGGGCTTAGAATGGATTCCGGCTAGTGGCCATTTCCAAATATCCTTGGTCAAGTGTAGTGACTACGGATGAATAAGAAACTCCAAGAGATCGAGTACAGATCCCTGTTTCGTCCAATAAAAATTAGCTAACTGTGTAAAAAATCTGTTCCTTGAGGGGTTTTTTTTTTTCAAGAAAGCCATTGAGAGGGTGTTATTCAAGAGATCACCCGTAAGAAACAGTATTTCCCTGTTTTGTAAGAAACGGAGGATCTGGACTTGAAGAGATCATCCGTAAAGTGTAAGAGTGGAACCTGTAAGCCTCTCTGTGCTATTCAAGGGCAATGAGTCCTCTTGTCTGAAACTGCATTTGGCTGAAAAAAATAGGTGTGTAGGAGCCATTGATTGCAATTCTGTATTTACAGCCTGAACACAGTTCATAAGGAGGTAGACTAGTACAGTGGAGAAACCATATGCAAAGAAAGAGGCTGTGTTGGATGAAACTCCAGTCTAGAGAATCATATGCCTTTTTTATGTCAAAACGTTGACTGCTGCTACACTATGAATCCAACTCAAGTCACAGTTAATGAATCCATACACCTCAAAGTAAAAAATAGAGAAATGTGTGTTTGGGCTGAAAAAGGGTAGGCTCAATTGGCTCCTTTTTCAATATCAGACCCAAGCCTAGATTCATACCTTAAAAACTAATCATACACAGAATTTGGAGTCAATATCAGACCATAACCTGGAATCAAACCTTGTAAATCTAATCGGATTTGGGTTGTGGAGTTTGTATCAGACCTAAACTTGGATCTGGTCTTTGAAACCTAAAATAACTTGGACTCAAACCTGTTGAATACGCCCTAAATCTGGCCTATTGACAACCTTAATTTTGATAAATATCATTAGGGACTGGCAAAACCTGCCCGTGCTCATGAAAATATTATTTTTTTAAGTTATTTATAAAATTGATAATTTAAAATTGATTATTTATAAAATTGATAATTTAAAATTGAAATTGAGTGATTTAGATTTTGTATGTTTACAATTTCAAAAATCCAGAATATCATTCTTCATCTAATTAAAATACCATATGAAGTTAAACCATCAATATTAAAGATGTTATTATATTCAAGCGAAATTAGGATATAGAAACCCATTGGGTCGCTATTGTGCTTTCATAGGTTTGTGGCGTTGATGATAGTAGATGAGCAAGCATGAGAGTTTAATGGAAAAGAGGAAGAGGAATAATTGTGGAATCAGTCACCCCAAGAGGGAATCGACTGTGAATATATATTCAACTATTGCCAAGTAAAAGGCTATGATTACAATCTAATTACAGAGATTTGGGAGCAATTACAAGCAAATATAGAAGGTACAGATTTACAATGAAAGAGTATCTATACACCCCAACTTTGACTAAATCCTAACAGATCTCACGTGGGTATTGTGACACTGGGCCTAAATGAGTTGGGCCTTATCATTTATCATTCCTACACTCCCCCTCAAATTGATGTAGGTGGGGCCAAGCATCAATTTGGACAATAAATAATCATGGCGATCCCGAGGCAATGCTTTGGTGAAGATATCTGTCAATTGGTTATGAGATGAAACAGAGGGCAGATCGATGGAGTTGGAGACAACATGTTGGCGGATGAAATGATAATCGATCTCAATGTGTTTAGTGTGCTCATGATAGACATTGTTTTTAGTAATTCTGATGGCACTTGTGTTGTCTGCATATAGATGAGTAGGACTAGTTAGGAACACACCAAATTCTTGAAGTAGGCGACGAAGCCAAATGATTTTACCACTGGCGGAGGACATAGAACGATATTCCGCTTTTGCCGAAGATTTCGAAAGAGTAGTCTGCTTCTTACATTTCCATGAGATGAGAGATTTACCCAGGAACATACACCAGTCTGTAGTTGAACGTCGAATATCGGGGCAACCGGCCTAGCCAGCACCAGCATAGGCTTGCAACTGTAAGGAGGATACCGAAGGATAGAAGAATCCACGATCACGAGTGCCCCTTTAAATATCGAAGGATGCGATATATAACAAGGAGAAGCGGTTTGTGAGGATTACTAACAAATTGACTGACCGTATGCACAGCATGAGAGATATCAGGCCGGGTCATAGTCAAATAAAGGAGGCTCGCAGCCAAGTGACGAAAGATGGTATAAGGATCTTCAAGTGGGACAACCATCATCCTTACTGATTTTAACATTGAGCTGAAGAGGTGTATCAACTGTCTTGACAGCACTGAGTCGAGCAGATTTAATCAAATCATCAGCATATTTTGTTTGATTGATGCGAATGCCGTCATTGCTCCAAGAAACATGTAAACCAAGAAAATATGGTAAGGAGCCAAGATCCTTCATTTGAAAGGTTCACATAAGATGAGTTTTGAGCTCAGGGATTCCCACAGTATCATGACCACTAATAATCATGTCAACCACATAGATTAAAAAATCGTACAACCGCGTGAAGTACGTTAAATGAAGAGAGAACTGTCATTCGGACTTTGAGAAAATTTTACAAGAAGGATGGAGGAGCGGAACTTATCAAACCAAGCACGGGGAGCTTGTTTGAGACCATATAAGGACCTTTTCAATTTGCAGACATGCTTTGCAGGATGGGCATATCCTGGAGGAGGTCACATATAGACAGTCTCTTGAAGGTCCCCATGTAAGAAGGCATTTTTCACATCAATTTTCCAGAGAGGCCAGCTACGTACAACAACTACACTGAGTAAACAATGAATTGTAGTCATCTTGGCGACTGGGGCGAAGGTTTCCTCATAGTCGATACCGTATTCTTGTTTGTAGCCTTGGGCAACCAGCTAAGCTTTATAGCGATCAAGACTGCCGTCGGATCAAACTTTAATGGAGTAGAGCCATTTGCTCCCAATAGTAGATGCATTTGGTGGTGTTGGAACTAGATCCCACGTAGAATTTGATTTGAGAGCTAATAATTCGTCATTCATTGCATCTTTCCAACAGGGTATACTGGAGGCCTGTGAGCAAGAGGTAGGAACAAAAATAGGATCTAAAGAGGAAATAAATGCAAAATCTCCATATCTGTCAAGTGGTACATGTGTACGACTAGAGCGTCATAATGGAGGTGGGTTGGGAGGATCATTACCTGAGGATGGAGCGAGCAAGAGAAGATGATTTGGAGAAGGAGCATTAGGAGGCAGAGTTCTTGGATGACTGACATAGACCTTTGTAATGGGCGGAGGAGGATGGGATGGGGTAGCAGGACTAGATGCTGGGAATTGAGGAAGAAAGGAGACTTCTATAGGATGAATATCAGAACGAAGTGAGTAGAAGGGAATGTGTTCTAGGAAGACAACGTTCCGTGATGTACGAAGTCGCTGGTCTTTGGGGTCATAGCAGAGAAACCCTTTATGATCATCATTGTACCCTAGGAACATACATCGAACAGCTTGGGGAGACAATTTATTGCGCTCAATAGAAGGAAGATGCATAAAGCAAAGACACCCAAAAACCCTAAGATGTGAGTAGGCGAGTGAATGATGAAACAAGCACTCATATTGAGAACTTTTATGTAGCACTGAACTGGGTAGCCTATTAATAACATGAATAGCAGTATGAGCAGCTTCACACCAAAACTGAGATGGGACAAGAGATTCACCAAGTAGAGTGCGAACAATTTCAAGAATGTGTCGATTTTTCCTTTCGGCAATCTCATTCTGTTGTGGTGTGTGAGGACAAGATTTCTGGTGAATGATACCTTTATCAGATAAAAAGGAGGAGAATTCAGAAGATATGTATTCTCCCCCTGAGTCTGATCGTAGTATTTTAATGTGTTTCTAAAATTGAGTGCTCGCTATATTATAAAATTTTTGAAAGATGGGAAAAACTTCAGATTTAAATTTCAAGAAATATATCTAAGTATAACGACAATGATCATCTATGAAGGTAACATAATACCTATAACCAAGTCTACTCAAGTGGGGCAATCCCCCAAACATCCGAGTGAATAACATCAAAAGGAGCAGTGGCACGTGAGTAATGAATTGGAAAAGGCAATACATGACTTTTGCTTAAACAACAAGATTCACACTTAGATTTTGCAAAAGTAGATATAATATTAGCATTAGGAGAGTTTTCCAAACAACCATGTTCAAACAATAAAATCAAACTAGCATTATTTAGATGACCAAGGCGCCTATGCCAAGTGGCCCACACATTGTTAAAAACACCTATTGAAGAAGCAAGGAAAGAACTATATCCCTTGTCCAAGAGAAGAAGCCTGCTGCGCTTACTCCCCATCCCGATCACCTTCTCAATTTGCCGTTCCTGTATGACACAACCAGAGGTAGAGAAGTTAACAAGATAGCCACAATCAACAAGTTGACCAATAGGAATTAAATTTGCATATAGATGAGGAACAAAATAAACATCAGAAAGGGTAAGAGACCCCTTGGAACAAAATAAACATCAGAAAGGGTAAGAGACCCCTTGGATGCAGTTGGAAGCTCTAGTGAACCGATGCCGGAAATAGACAGCTGGTCACCATTTGTTGTAGTTATGGTTTCATGTCTGACATAAGGTTGGGGGTTTTGTAGGTTGTGTTTCACAGATGTCATGTGATTTGAGGCTCCTGAGTCGAGGAACCATGTGGAAGGTGTGACAGATGTGGATAATGCAGTGGATGAATGAAATGTAGAGAAAATCGGTTGAGAGGGGGACAGACCATTGATACCCATGTCAGTGTTGCAGTTTCAGCATGATCTGGCAGGCCATCTTGGGAGTGCTGAGCTTGAAAAGCATTATGTCCTTGCTTTGAAGGTTGTTCAGTCCTCCTTGGTGGTCTTGTTTGACATTCAAAAATGACGTGGCCTGTGCGTTTTGCAATAGTTGCAAAATAATTTCTTCCGGTAGTTACGTGCCAGATGCCCATAACCCTTGCACTCATGACATTGAGGTCGCTAGACTCTGTTAGTGAGAAGAGCTTTCTCATCAGGTGGTGGAATATGAGCAGTTAGAAGCGCCTTAGAGTCATCAATGAGAGAGAGTTGTGACATAAGTCGTATTTTCTCTCAAAAAACCTCTTGGACACATGTGTCCAGATCAGGGGAGATTTCTTGATTCATAAGAGCAGCGAGAATTGGTTCAAACTCTAGACGGAGGTTCATGAGGAATTGGCTCACATGCAATTCTTCTTATAGTTTAAGGGCTTGTGAAGAAATTCTATAAAAACAAAATGTAACAACATTTGGTCCCTTTCAGTCCACGAAGCCAAGAACCTGCTATAGTACTGCTGAACAGTCTTGTCATTTTGGCAGTAATTGGCTAACTCAGTGTCGAGATGAAATCTCCTGGCTTTGTTTGTTTTATGAGATAATTTCTTCATGTGATTCCACACGTCAGACGCCTTCGTAAAGGCTTGGAGGGATAGTGACAGAGATGGATCTACTGAATTGAGAATCCAAGTTACAACCTTGGCATTGTTCTAGTTCCAAGTTGTAACTGCTTTTTCATCCACAGTTTTTGAGGTCGTGCTTGCACTATCTTTAGCAGTAGTGTCCGGAATTGTTGTTGGTTTCTGAGTAGTTCCATCCAGATATCCCAATAGGCCTTTTCCTTCCACAAAATTCTTTAGATGAAAGAATCAGGTCATGTAATTCGTTCCATTCAGTTTAACAGGAATGACATCAACTTTGTCCATAATTAGCAGAGAGAATAATCACAGTAATGTGCAGAGATCTTATTCCAAGAAGGTGAATCGAGGCAGCAAAATAATTTTGAAGTGAAATAGAAAAAACTGTTTGTGTTCTGGTGCTACAACAAAAAAAAAAAAAAAGATCACAAAGGCGGACTGGGTGTGCACAGTCGACACCTTCTGGGAAGGCAACGACACTTCCGTGTGATGGTATTTTCCAAGAAAACTTTCCAGGTTATGAAGAGACAATAATCCTGGTCCTTCTCTAAGAGATGTAGGAAGATCAAGCCGTTGAATCAAAATTCCAACAGTGATGATGGAACCTATAATGAAGAATCAATGGAATAGAGATGGGGAAAATAACTGACCTCTGCTGTTGATAAAAATCCCAAAAAAATGATGAGAAATCTGAAGGTGAGTGGTCCACCCTTTCTGTTGCTTTTGTTTGAGATGTTGATCACTAGAAGTGGGCCCCACAGAAGATGCGTGCAAATTGGGTATGCACAAGACAGTGATGAGGAAACAGGAATGAGTCTTTCTTCCTTGAGCAACTGATAAAATCGAAGGACTGGATTATGATGATTTGAAGTGGATTGAACCCAAAAGGAGTTTGGAGGTCTCAGCTTGGATGATGATTAAGCACTTCTGCAATATTCTGTGGTTTGAGGAAGATGCCAAGATCTTGATTCAGAAATCCCTTCGTTCTGATACCATGTTGATTATAATAGATGAGCAAGCAAAAGAGTTTAGTGGAAGAGAGGTAGAGGAATAAGTGTGGAATCAGTCACCCCAAGGGGGAATCGACTGTGAATATATATTCAACTATTGACAAGTAAAAGGCTATGATTACAATCTAATTACAGAGATTTGGGAGCAATTACAAGCAAATATAGAATGTATAGATTTACAATGAAAGAGTATCTATACATCCCATCTTTGACTAAATCCTAACAGATCCCATGTGGGTATTGTGACATTGCGCCTAAATGAGTTGGGCCTTATCATTTATCATTCCTACATGTGGACCACCTGAGATCCAAACAAACCGATGAGAAGCTAATATCCATAAAATCAAAAATTAAAACCATAAATGACAATGTAAAAATAGACCACTGCAAATCAATGAAGACCCATTAATGGGGAAACTAAAAGCACTCATTGTAAATGGATAAAGATAATAAAATAAACTCATAATGAAAAGCAATAAAAGTGATACAAAATACTAAATTAATATAAGATAGAAACGAAAACCCAAGACACCAGGTAAACTAAATTATCATCAAAGCTGAAAAAATAATAAGAAAATAAATCATGATAGAAAGAAACAATAAAAAAATCATTACCTCTCTAACAGACTATTATATAATTTTATGGACTTTTTTGTAAGAAGATATAGAAGAGATGTGGGTAACATAATGAGAAAAGAAGAAGCAAAAGAACATGGTCACACTAAAGTACACAACGTTAATGTGTCATTATTATCACATATGTTCATGTGAATTTGGATGTGCCTTATACTAATTGAAATTTGTTAGGATATGAGGATGAGGCTATCTTGAATAACATCATTTATATGTTCTCAATTATTTAAATTGCCCCAAACAGCAAGTCCTGATTATAAGGGCTAAAAGAAATCCAAGCAAGGGAAAAAAATATTTAAGTAAATGCATTGGATCACAACGAGCTTGGACAGTCTTGATAGGAATCATACCCATCTTCTACAAACCAAATCTCAATGGCAACGGTACACCAAGTGACTTCCATAGCGAAAATGTAAGACCCTTACCCGAGTAAACTCGATTAGTACTAATTAAGTTGTGTTTTAGTTCTAAGTGTGTTTAGTGGATTTTGGTTAGATTGGGTTTGAAATAGCTTTTGAAATAGTTTTGGGGAATTTTGATTGCTTTGTGATTAGTGGGGCCCTTTGGGGTTTCCTTTTTATGACCTTGCATGCGCTTGAGGATTTATCGCAGATTTTTTTACTCATTGTTTTAATCCCGTTTTCTTTGTATTGTTAACCCCTACAACTTTCATGTTGATCCCATCCCCGTTCGAGACTCCGAAACCCGATTTCATAGCCGTGAGGGCAAAACAGTCATTGCACACAAAATCTGTACCCAAAACTTGATATTCCCAAAACCCACGAAACATATACTTTTTGGAAACTAGATATTTCGACGATTACTTTTCTCTTCTTCGTCGAATTCATTAGAAGTCCCGAAATCCAAGATTTCAGCCCTTGAATGTCTTAAGTAGTGGGACCCATCTCCATTTGCTTATATAAAGAGACCCATCTTCCTCATTTTTCCTTTTCCAGCACAAAAAGAGAGTCTAGGGTTTGTTTGGCAACTTTTCTTCTTTTTCTTGCTCTCTCCATCTCAATCTCCTACTAATCTTGCACCAACATCAAAATGAAGGTTATCATTCTCTTCCTCATCACCATAGCTCTCTATTGATACCATTTGTGAAGAAAACCCTCCATTCCAAGATCTTCATTGAGTTTACTCTTGCCATTAGAGGACCTTACAAGTAAGTAATCATTCCTTTCTTCTAGATTTGTATTCTTCTAGCCCTAGAGAAGCTTCATCTCCATTATTGTAAGGTTTTCCCTTCTATTTCATTATTTGACTATTTTAGGGTTTGTTTTTGGGGATTTTGTTCATAGTTTGGATCTTTGGCTTGGAAGAGTATTAGAGGTTGATTACATTGATTAGAGACCAAAGGCAAGTGGAGGATTTGATTTTTTTTATAAACTTTCAATGATTTTGGTATTTTCCACTCATGCCTATTTATTGCATTGGTTTGAAATAAATGTTCATGATAGAGTTTGGTGGTGCATTTATGGCTCATAAGTGTATTGGTGAATGTCATTTATTTTCTTCTTTTTTGTACCAAATGTACTCTATTGTGAAATGGTTTCCTTTTTTCTTCCTTTGTATTGGATTTGATGTTGATGGAGGAGGAGATGGAATGAACACATATTTAAGTTATGGAGAAGTGTAGATAGTTGCATTGGGGGAGCTTTTAGCTCAATTTTATTGCAAGGATTAAGTGGAAGTGAGGAAAATGGTTTTTAGGAGAAAAATGGGCTCAAATCTAAACACAGTGGATGTTTCTCGCACCTGGCGGTCAGCCTGCGGTCACCTGTCAGCTAGCCGTCTGGTGACTGGCGGCTAACCGCCAGCTTGCCGAACAGTCGCGGTTACTTTTCCAGAGAGCAACATTTTCCCCCTGAAAACACAGTTACCCTCATGGTTAGCCAGCGGCTAACCGCCGAACCCTCGGCAGCTAACTGCCAACCAACCGACCCATTCGATTGCTTTTCCAGAGAGCAACATTTTCTCCTGAAAGTACGGTCAGCCTTACGGTTAGCCAGCGGCTAACCGCCGAACCTATCGGCGGCTAACCGCCAGCCAACCGAACCATTTCGGTTACAATTCCAATAACCTGTCTTTCGGTCAGGCCAACCGCGATCAGCCAGCGGTTAACCGCCGAATCCAACGGCGACTAACCGCCATCTGACCGCAAGGTAACCGAAATTCCCCAGACAACCATTCCGGAGAGCTCCTCGCTCGAGGGAACTCTCCGGTTCGCTCGAGCGCTGAGCCTTGTCGGTCAAAGGAGATTCGCTAGGCATTGTAAAAGGCCATCCGAGAAAGAAACCATATCACGAAGATGTCATTCGAAGTTTTGAAAATTCAAAGTGTATAAGGAGCCCGGAATGTCCCCAAACTCAAAGAGACCAAATTATTATCAGATCGACATACGGGATCCCTATTCACTTCAAATAAATCTTGAACCCGATGCTTTACTCGAAATTTCAATTGTTTATGGTACTTTATCGATCCTGAGATTTATACCACAGGCCTTGTTTTCCCGAAAGCATTGAATTACACTTGAAATAGCTACTTGTCTTGAAGTGCATTGCACCACATGAAATGATAGTGTGCCCTTGAGCACTCCCGTCCTGCCCGTTTATTTATTTGTACTTGATTTACTTGCACATGTCTCGATTTGTTATTTGACCTATTAGTCGGCACCACTAAGCTTGGATAACCTTGTTGGTCTGATCCACCGACTTGAAGATCCCCCTCTTGTCTCGCCAGCTGCAGTTTGGATCCCACTACCCGGTTATTACCGTGGTCTTGTCCCGATGCCGCAGATTGCTACTGTGGTCCCCGATGCCCGGCTCGCTACCGTGGTCATGTATAATATATGTATATGTATTTATAAGATCCATTGTTTCTCCTCACCTCGAGTGACTGAGATCAATGCCTAGTTATTGCTCTGTCACTTTAGTGACAGAGGACTTAGCTTCGTGTGGTTGCCATCTTGCTTGTTTCCTGTTTCCTTGGTTACCTGTACATGTTTTATAATGCATACTTGTATTTGGAATAAATGTTTTATCTCGTTTATAGAAATGGTTATTTAAACAGGTTTTAAATGCTTTTGAAGGTAGATTCATTTATTATCATGTTGTCGTTGTATTTTACCCATTTGCCAAACCGTCGTGTTTGACCCACTCTTTGGTACTTAGGTCCCGTCGTCGGTTATCCCGAGGAGGCGGTCGGTGAACCGCAGCAGTTAGTTGAGTGGCGTGCTGATGATGTCATGTAGACATTAGATTGCTAGAGAGAGATAACATTTTGGGTGAACTTTTAACCATTCTTTTGAGGATTGGTATTTTGTTCGTATTGGCCTTGTTGGCCTCTATTTTGAGGAAATGTAACTAAATGATCTTTGTATAAACTTTAACTTACTTTTGGGTAACATGCTAATGGTCATTGCTCATCCTGATACGGTACTAGACTTGTGTTATTATTTTTATGATTTGAGATGAATTGAATATTTGATTTGCTACACGCTTCCGCACTTAATAGAAATGTTCATATATGGTTGTGATATCCTCACCGCGGACACCTGTGGGAAATTAAATAAGTGTGTCCACCTTGTTGACACACTATACATATTAACCATTCACTCACCATCACTAATATCCCGATCCCGGATTAAAACCTTGGCAGCCCGGTCCAGGGTCGCGACAGACTGGTATTAGAGCGAGACGTGTTTCAAGCAATTAAAAGAAACTAGAAATCCTAAGGACGTGGCGAGGATCCGTTAGATCTTTCGTTAGCTAGTATCGTGTGAGCAATGTGTGACCCTTTATTTGATTATTATGTGCTAACAATTTATTTTACAGCATCATGTCACCTCGTAAGCGACCGATACATGGCAACCCTTCTGCAAGCAATAGTGATCACACATGGCCACTTGAAGAGGATAGGGTTGATAACAACACGCCAAATCAATTCCAACAAATGATGCAGGCAATGCTTGACCAACAGCGTCAGGCCAATGAGAATCAGACTAGATTGCAAGAACAAATGCTCAAGAGAGAGGAAGATCATGCAAGAGAATTGACAGATATGTAGAGGCAGTAGCTAAAAGTATTATAGAGAAGGCCCGAACCGGTTCAACCCTAACCCGCTATTGTCATCAATCAGAGGCAACATGACCCAAATGCATTATTTGAGCGGTTTTGGAAGAGGGCTCTGAAAGAGTTTCTTGGGATAGAAGACCCATTAGTTGCAGATGATTGGCTAGAACATACAGAGAATATATTTGAGATCTTCCAGTGCACCGGAGGAGAAAGAGTAAAACTAGCATCATCTCTATTTAGTGGTACATCAGACAGATGGTGGAAGACGGTTAGGGAGGAATACAGGACTATGGCTAATGCAGAGGTTTGGGCAAACTTCAAGAGGGAATTCCATGATAAATATGTACTCGCCCACATCAAGAGACAGAAGGCAATAGAATTCCAGCAGCTTGTGCAAGGGAGTATGACAGTCCTAGAGTACCTCACCAAGTTCGAGAGATTGTCCAGATATGCTTCGGAGTTAGTGGATACAGTGGAGAAGAAGATTGCCAAGTTCTTTGAGGGACTTAACCCTTTCATTGAGAGAGAAGCTACCGGAGTAGTACCACCTGCAACTTTCGATGAAGCGGTCAAGAGGGCATATAAGTTTGAGAACTTTCACAACAAGATCCTTAGAGTTCAAGGCAAGGGACAAGCTCATCAGCAGAACTACCAGTAGAAGAATCATCAGAACAAGAGACAGAGGTCAGAACAGAATGCTCAAGGTCCCTTGGTTTGCACCCACTGTGGGAAGAACCATGAGAGTGCACAGTGTCGTACACTGAAAAAAGCGTGCTTCAGATGTGGTTCCATGACCCATCAGATGAGAGATTGTCCAAGGCAGAATAGACAGAATCAGCAGCAGCAGCAAGGGGCACAGCGTCCAGCAGCACCACATAATGCAATCATTGTCCAGAATCAGGCAAGGCCACTACAGCAACAAGCACCATAAAAGCCGCGGCATCTTCCCCGCGGCGAAATCAAGCTTACCGGCGACGGGACCCCACACGGCTTCAAAACTCAAACAAAAGCCCATGGTTAGTCCTATCTACTGCTCAAGAGGCTTCACCTCAAATTTCAAGTCATTCCGACATCGTTTGACCTAGTTTCAACTCTTGACGGAAAATCGGCTACAAAGTCTACAACTTTTCCAAAAAAATATGAAACTTTGTGCTCCAATTTGTACGGCTTCTCATCAAGTTCTCTTCAAGAAAATCAAGCCAATAAATGAGGAGAAGTGTTAAGAAAAGCCCAGGAGAAAACGACGGCGAGAAAGACCAACAAACGGCCGAGAAACGGCGACCAAAAGGGGGACAATTCCCATGGTCGCTGCCGACCATGGGTGCATGTCGCCTGGCGACCATGGAAATCCGGGTCACCGGATTTGTCATCGGGTGACCCATTTTCCGCCCTTTTTAGCATTTCGGAAGTTCCAGCCCTTGTGATTTCCTGAAAATTTGATTTTTTATGCTCAAAATCGACTGATCTCCGTCGACATCTCGAATCCGCCGTCAAGAGCATGAAATCATCATTGATCGCTCCAAGATCGTCAACCGGCTGACCAAGAAAGTGCACTTTTTATCTGACCGATCGAGAAATCGACAAGACAAATGTCACTGGCCCGCTGGTATCAACCAATGTTTGAAGTTGCATCGCCATCCGATATCAAACAACATGCAGATCCATCGGCGATCATCACAAGAAGAATTCCAAAAGACGCGGCACGGCCCGCAACTCTTCAAATGCCCTGGCGACCACTTAATGCCGTTAATTGACCCGTTTTATGACAACTTAATGCGATCATTAACCCATTATTTTGGACGGCCCAATTAGAATCAAGCAAATGGAAGTTACAAATCCAAGTAATCATGGTATTAAAACCATGAAACTCCCCTCATCATGGAGATTAAAGGCTATGAAATGCCCATCATCTCCCACCGGCCAATCAATAAGCCAAGAAAAAGGAGTTACAAAATCAAGAAATAAAAACTTGTAACTCGTCTCATCATGGAGCATCAATGCTCATAAACCCACCTTATGGCCACCAAAAGCCTATAAAAGGAGGGTCATTCCAAGGAAAGAGGACCCTTGGACACATCTCCGATCTTCAGACCTTCGAACCTCCGATCCGTCCTGAAATTTCAAGAAAACTCTAAAGAATTCTCGAAGAAACTCTGCCACTCATCTGCGGAAGAGACACCACAAGGTGATCGAAGTCCTTTAGGGGGCCACCCTCGCTTTTTTGATGACCTCGCTTTTTCTCCTCCGCCATGCTCTCGGCAGCCCCGGGGGTGGGAAGGAGAGGACGAAAGGTCGGAGCCCCCATCACTTTTTGACTTTTTTTGGAAAAGATGGAGGGAGTTTTGGTAAAAAGTGCTTTTGATGGGATGTTTAACTTGACTTGACTTCACTTGACTATATTAGTAAAATTACCAAACGGGCCCTAATTGAATGGTTTTAAATTATGGATGACTTGAATATAGAAAGTAAATTGAATAGAGTTTATTAATTTGCTCCGTGAGTCTGGCACTACATAGTAATTTTCTAAACTTGCTATTGAGCTTAAATGAACTGAATTAATGAAATAAATTAATGAATAATTAATGAATAATCCTACTGCAGTAGATGGACTGTAGTGTTCCGGAGCTCTGTGATGATGCCAGTGATCTCTTATCAAGACACTGGTAGATCCCACACATTATGGATTGAAAAGTCACCATTTGATAAGGCACCTGATAAGAGTACTCAATATAATTAATGCAATGAATGAACATGAATGAATGCTTCCTTTGGAAGAACTGAAATGAATTGAAACTATTGTAGTTGCCATCTAGTACTTGTTATTATTGCTTCTAATTGTACAGGTTACTATATTGACTAGAATTGTCTAGGATTGATAATTTGGTTCTAGAATTGTTTAATGGTTAAGTTAAGCAGAATTATGGTGAGAGGAAGAACTGAAATGAATTGAAACTATTGTAGTTGTCATCTAGTATTTGTTATTATTGATTCCAATTGTACAAGTTACTATAATGACTAGAATTGTCTAGGATTGATAATTTGGTTCTAAAATTGTTTAATGGTTAAGTTAAGCAGAATTATGATGAGAAATAGCATGTACTATCATAGATTGTGTATACATTGTTGAACCACCGTGTTTACGGTGTTATTGATGACATTACAGGCCTAGTTACCATTACCGGTCTTGTAGAGGCCACATAGTCAGAGGAGGAGGCCAATTTGATTCCTCCAGGAGGATTGATTGAGTGAACATGAATCGGAGTGCAAATTAGATTGGGAATATTTTGGAAAATATTTATAATGAACTTTTGTTGTTGATGTGTTGATAAGGGAACTAGCATATTTTGGGAATACTTTTGTTTAATCATTTTGAGATGTAAATATTAGTCACCTGCATTGTATTTGAATATACATGGGTTGACTTAGTTAGGGAAATGTAATGTATATATTGACTTTACTTTTATGTAAAGAACTTGTTCGGTTTTAATAGTTTGTCGATGTATATATATTATGCAAAAATGTACATTTGACAGGTATTGATGTATGACTATCCCTTGTGAGTTCCGTTTTAACTTCGGTTAATTCGGAGTTTACCGAAGTAAGTATGGACAGCGCGACCCCGGGTTTGTCCAAATTAATCTGATCTCGGGCTTGGGTCGTGACACGTTTGAAGGCATATTTTTAAATTCACGTTTTGGGTTACTTAATTTGATAAGAAACCTGCATGAGATAAAACGTGCATGGCATAATCTTAGCATGCTAATACATTCTCAACATAATAAATACTAAATGAAATGAGAATAGAGGCATATGAAAAGATGAGATCAGAAGTTCTATTTATACATGGACAACATATAAAAAGATGGGATTCTGAAAAACCACTTATTAACACCCATTGTACCATTGTAACAACAAACCATAAAAAAATAGACATGTGTTATATTACTATGGTCAACAGATTCATATCTATGTTATTGATATCTACTAAGCTGTTTAAAGTTTAGTTGAAACTTGTGGTTTTTGCCAAGTTGGAGGCATGTTAATCTAGTTAGAGCTCTAAAAAAATTCAAAATCTAAACAAATTTACAAGTATATCTACTTCAACTTGGATTGCCTTAACATAGATGGGATAGAAGGAAGTGCACTTGGGTACTTGCAGGCTGGATTGTTTTTCCTGAAAAAAAGAAGGTAGAATTACTTAAACGTACAACTTAACATGTGCGACAAGGTAGAAATGTGGAAGACTGTGGTAATGCACTTCCAACATCATAATCTATGGTGCTGTTTCATTTGCAATTTCATTTATTTTAGTTACTGCCAAGTGATTGGGCATTCCATCCTAGTGATAAATGAACATCTTGAAAAGCTAAGCCAATTTGCCCCCTAATCAAGTTATATGTAATTGGTTATGGCAAAGATCAAACCAACATGACTTGAGGATGCCTCGGATTATGCAATACAAAACTCTTATTTGTGTGTTTACAAAGAGCATTTTTTTTATAATAGTAACTTTTATTTTTCCAAAAGAAAAAAAAACACAATGCTGAAAAAGCTCAATCAAGTCAGCTCCTCAGCAGCCAAAGAAAGCTGAAAACAAAACTACAGGTACGAAACCTGAACTCTCTGAAGCCTTCAAAGAACGAGTAGAGAAGAAATACCCGTTTGATGAAGATGTTGAAGAAATTTTTTAGGCTCTCGTAGCAAATGGTAAAGTCACCTTACCTGAGCCCAAAAAACCAGGAGATGTTGGTAAAACCAATGATGCCCGGTATTGTCCATACCATCAAATGATCTCGCATCCTCTCAATCAATGCTTCATTGTGAGAGTGAAGATCAACAAGATGTGGAAAAATGGAGTCATCGCCTTTGACAAAAACTATGGGTCTGCCAACATGGTGTCATAGGGACAAACTTCCAAGTCACCAAAGGAGAAGATCACGACTTCCTTCGAGGTGATAAAAATGACTCAAACGTCCCAAGAGTTGGTTCCTTATCCAACATCAGACGGACAACCCATATGGGTACATCCCGATCTCCTAGAAGACGAAAATTGGGAGATCGTCAAAACAAAGCCTACCGCTCAACAACGAAGGCAAGCCAAGAAACAACTCCGTAAGCTTAAACAACGGGAGAAAGCTCAATCAAAGCAAGAAGTCCCTCAAAAGGCAGAGACCTCTTCCACTGCTTCACTGGGGGCAACGGAAGAATCCGAAACTTCAAAGGTGGTAAGAAAATTCACCCTTGGTGATTTCATGCCACCTCATTACAGAAATGAAACTACGCAGGGGGCATCATACTCTTGCAACTCAGTAATTGGATTCTCCATGGATGGATACGAGTCCAGTGATACTGTCAGTGATACCGATGAGTGGGAAGAATCCCTTGAAACATGAGAATACCTCTCCGATGAGGATTGGATTCCCGAATCTCATCTTATGCCAGTAATTTGGTATAATCTGTATCAGCAACAAGGATCCTGGTCTGAGGATGAAGAAGACCAAGATGTTGTTCAAGAAAATATTGTTGATCCAACACAAGCAAGCGCTCCAGTGGAACCCAACACTAATGAACCACAAGGAGCAGATGACGAAGAAGATTTGGCCCCTATACCCAATCTTAGAGAATATGCAAGAATTTTGCAACGTCTTGCCATAGAGCGGGAGTAAGATCGCATCAACGAGCTTCGTCAAAATCAAAACCCAGAACCGGAAAATCCAGCAGATTCATAGACATCTCCTCCGGTAACCCCGAAAAATGAGGAAAACTGTTGGATAGATGATCCCCTAACATCTGAAGACAAGTCTGAATCTAAACAGTGCATTGCTTGCAATGCAATAGTTCGGGATGATGATGCCTCTGAAGCTTCGTCTGCCGAGGCTTCAGATTCTCAGACTACGTTCGGTAGCACATCTTCTGGAGCTACATCTCCTCATGTGACTTCCACAGAGATATCATCTTTTCAACCTTCGTCTCCTGAAACTATGACGTCGGAACTCAAGCCTCTTCTGACTGATCATCCTGAAGAAGCTCCTGCCAATGAAGTCTTCTTCAATGAAAATCCGGTCAACTGGTCCCAGATACCCAACCTCATAGGCGATGTTTGGACTGATAAATTATTCAACAAAGAAGAAAATTTGCTGGATGTTGTTCAGGACTTGTTCCCGGAAAATGCTCCATGCAACGCGATCACTGAAGATGACAATATTGCTATAGAGACATCTTCAGCAAATGACAAGGATCAACCCTTTAATCCCCGAGAGTGATCTTCCAAAAAAAGACCTTTCTCCAGAAGCTCTTGAAGTTGGTAAAGGTACACGCTCTGGCCGGGATTACCACAAAAACTACATCCAACCTTCTTTTTCCTATGTAAATCCTTCTGGAAAACAAATTGTACACGCCCCAAGTGGCAACAATAATGAAAATGCAGGCCCGAAGGAGGCTTTCAAGTACGACTTGATTAAGCACTTCAACCACATACTTGCACGACTGCACATCCTTGACTTATTACGAATGTCTCCACAAACTTGTGATAGTCTCATTTCAGAACTGCAAAGGCTGAATGTGGATGTCAACAAACACGCCCCACAAGTCCTACAAATTGAAATGGACTATAGGGTCAAAAAATCAAATACTTCCTCAAAGGGAGAAAAGAAGAAAACTGAGGAATCAAGCATTGAATGCCTCTCAGTTCAAAAAGCAGCAAGTGCAACAATTGCCTTCGATAAGGATGACTTCCTATGAGGCGAGACAAAGCACAATCAACCCTTGTACTTCACAGGGTACATCAAAGAAGTGTCAATACATAGAGTCCAGATTGACCCAGGTTCTGCACTCAATCTCATTTCTACTTCGGCACTCGAAGAGCTAGGCATCCCACCTAACAAACTGAGTCACACGTCTCTATCCATCTTTGGGTACGATGGGAGCGCTCAAAGGCCTATCAGCAAAATCAAGTTCAAATTGCAAATCGGTGATCTCTGAAGTCACTATGTACACAATAAGAACCCCTTCATGATTACAACATCCTTCTTGGACGACCCTGGATACACGAGAATGACGTCGTCCCTTCAACTCTACATCAGTGCATCAAGTTCGTTAGCAATGATGGCTTAATACATCGAGTGTTTGCAGACAAAAAGCCCTTCAAAGGCAAAGACGTTCATCTTGCAGATCCTCAAATGTACAAGGATGAAGAAGAAGGAAAGGAGGAAGAAACGGTGCCCTTTGCCAAAAATCTCCAGAAAGATAAAGGCAAGGCTCCTCAGCAATCATCGGAAGAAAACAAACCTTCCAACAAAACCGAAGAGAGCATTCATTCTCCATTCATTGTCTCCCTCAAACCTTCAAAGCCTTTGGTAATCACTACCAAGGCAAAGAAGACAAAACAAAAGGCTAGGGGCAAGTTCACTGTCTCCTTCATGTTTATTATGCAAGACACAGACTCGGATTCAGAGCTAGAAGATGATACATCATCAAGCCAAGCTGATACTCAGCAAGTTCAACCCGCTCTCACTACATTGGAGACACCTGCCGATGCAAAAGACCCTACGTCTGCTTCCTTCGTCGTACCGGCAACTTTGGCAGAAGAAAAGACGATCTTCTTCCACAAATCAGAAGTCTTTTCACCAAAATCTTCGCTTGAACCCTTCCAAAATGAATGTATGCCTTAACTATTCCTATATAGTCCAATGGCATAAGCTATCATTAAGAAAATGGGCTATGATGCTCAAAATCCAATCAGTTTGGGAGCTGGCCGTGGTATTCTCACACCATTGGAACCCACCCTGACCAAAAGTCAACTAGAGGATTGGAAACTCCGTCGTCACATAGACAAGGCTTCATACGGGTTGGGGTATGATCCTGACACTCCTATAAGACAGTTGACACAAAGGCTACAAAGTTGTTTTCCCGACCAAGCCTCAACATCTCGTGTCCATGAAGATATTGATCCCCCTGAATATTTCTTCGAGGAGTCACCCGTCAAGGATTCGGGAAGCTCTTTTGATTGGTACGTTTCCTCTGACGATGAAGAGGAATTATCCAATGACACGGACGCACGGTTTTCTAGCCCAGAAGAACCATCGTCTCCAAAAGAAGTACCTTACTTTGACCCAGTTTCAACAGGCGATTGGGATCATCTCATTGCCAGTCTTGAGAAGAATACCTATCAAGAAGACCCATGGACAAAAACAAAGCCTTGTTCTGTAAATGCCTTTGGAACTCCAGAAGGTCTTGCTAAGTTGGAAGCCTCCGAAAACATTGTGGAGGAACCACTTTCAAACCTTCCAACAGAAGATTCTGTTCAAAAGATAGACTTGGGGACACCTGATAACCCACGTCCTGTATTCATAAGTAAGAATATAAAGGATGATGAGTTACCCGAGTATATCGCTTTTCTTCGTGAGTTCGTTGATTGTTTTGCATGGTCTTATGCTGAAATACCTGCCTTAGACCCTAAAATAACAGTCTACAAACTCAATCTGCAAAAAGACATCAAGCCTATCAAACAAGGCCAAAGAAGATTCCATCCTGATGTGATGGACAAAATTGAACAAGAAGTTCAGAAACTCAAAAACATTGGCTTCATCCGCGAGGAACAACATCCTGAATGGTTGGCCAACATCATCCCCATGACAAAGAAAAATGGGCAGATCAGGGTCTGTATTGACTATAGAGACTTGAATAGTGCATGCCCTAAAGATGAATTTCTGCTCCCCATGCCAGAGGTGATGATCGACAAGACCTACGGATTCGAGCGAATGACATTCATGGATGGCTTCCCTAGCAACAATCAGATAAAAATGCATCCTGAAGATGAAAGACACACATCATTTCAAACTCTGTTTGGCGTGTATTGTTACACAGTCATGCCACTTGGTTTGAAAAATGCCGGTGCAACATATTAGAGGGCTATGATGAAAATATTCAAAGATATGCAGCACAAGACAGCCGAATGTTACGTTGATGACCTCGCCGTCAAAAGCAGAAGAAAAGAAGACCATCTCAAAGATCTTCGAGAAGTCTTCCTCCGACTTCGCAAACACAAGCTGCGAATGAATCCATTAAAATGCTTCTTCGGTGTCTCATCGGGTAAGTTTCTTGGATTTATAGTTCGGAAAGGCGGAATAAACTTGACCCCACCAAAGTCAAGGCCATCCTAGAAATGCCATTTCCAACAACCCTAAGACAACTAAAAGGGCTTCAAGGGAGGTTGGCATACATTGGACGGTTCATCTCCAATCTGTCAGGAAAGTGTCGTCCCTTCTCTCGCCTAATGAAGAAAGCTGTGGACTTTGTTTGGGATGCTGAATGTAAAGCTGCATTTCAAGACATCAAGTCATACCTAACCAAACCCCCAGTGTAGGCTACCCCCACAACTGGAAAATCATTCATCTTGTACACAAGAGCTCTCGATTACTCTTTAGGGGCTCTACTAGCATAAGAAAACGACGAGGGAAAAGAAGCTGCTCTATATTACCTCAGCCGCATGTTGGTAGGTGCAGAGCACGCTACTGTCCAGTCGAAAAAGAATGTCTTGCAGTGATGTTCGCCGTACAAAAACTGCATCATTATCTGCTATCCAACACAATATACCTGATTTCGAGGATCAATCTCCAAAAGGTCCTTGTCATAAAAGCAGGTTCTCTCAATGCCCGATTGGCAAAATGGTCCATTCTTCTGTCGTAATTCGATATTAGGTATGTGCCACAAAAAGCAATCAAAGGCCAAGATCTAGCAGACTTTCTCGTAGAGCACCCATTGCCTAAAGATTCTCCACTCAGGGATGATCTCCCAGACGAATCTATTTACAATGTGAAACTTCCTTACCAAATGCTTCCTAGGACATGTACTTTGACGGCGCAACCAGGACAAATGAAAAAGGAAATCAAATATCGGGAATTGACATCCTCTTTGTCAGTCCTGACAAATACATGATTCCACACGCTTTCTCGCTACAAGAACCATGTTCAAACAACGCAGCTGAGTATCAAGCCCTGATTATAGGATTGGAACTCGCCCTCGAATCTGGCATCACCATGCGGAAGCTTTTCGGGACTCACAACTGATCGTCAACCAGATGAATCAGAAATTTGAAATCAGGAAGCATGATCTATTGCCTTACTACAACAAGGCGCAATCGCTTCGACAAAAGTTTGACATCTGTCACGTCACCCACATCCCCATAGGTGAAAACATTCGTGCAGATGCCCTGGCCAGACTCGCCGCATCTATGGCAATCCAAAAGGGGAAAATCATGCAAATCACAGTGTGTCAAAGAAGGATTCTCCCTCCTCTTAACACATACCAAGCAGTTGCTGAATGTCACCAAGTGGTTGGAAGTCGGATGTCCATCCTCAAACCTCCAATCGGCGACTGGAGGGATCCGTTCATTGATTACATTATGTTCGGAGTCCTACCTGAAGATCCAAAAGAACGGGTTAGCTTTCAAAGACGAGCCTCAAACTTTCATTTTAATATTCCTTCGAAAATGCTTTACAGTAAATCCTTTAACGAAGTACTTCTACGCTGCTTGTCACAACGAGAAGCCGAGGAAACTCTCAAAGAAATACATGCTGGTTGTAACGCCCCAATTCCGGATACCGATAAGGTCGTTCGAATATCCGAAGTTGGCGCGCTACTTCCCGGAAAATCTGAGAACTTCCAAGATCGTAGGCCCGCAGTGAGGTCCAATTTAAAACTTTTAAACAATATACTATCAATGGTTAAATTTGCGGAAGCATAATAAATAAAGCGGAAGCAATTTGGTATCGATATATATTAAATGTGAGCAGAACTACAGTCTATTTTAATATCAAAAGTTAATACATTTTCATAACTACCCGGCCCACTACAAAATTTCTCTCGAAAGCCCAAAATCAACTAAGACTCTCAAAACCCAGGTAATAGCTCTCCGTCCTCCAGCTCGACATCGAGGTCGGCCGGGCCCCACGCGAACTCTCCAGCTACAGGCGCTTCTACTAGCGCAAGCGCGTCCTCTGCGATCTCTGGGTCAGGGCCTAAGCACCAAAGATGGGTCAGATCTAAAAGATCTGGCAAGTCACAGTATACTAATAACATAGGACATATATATAAAAAGAATAGAGACATGTATATAAATTAAGAGAATAACAAGGTAAATGAGCTAGGCAGTTGAGCAAGATAAGCATAAGGAATCAGGATAAATATACAACATCTAATCTACTACAAAATAGCACATTCACACGAGCTGGAATACCGCGGGATATTATGCCGCGGCCCTCCCATACTGAACACAGTTGCGGCGGGGAATCTCACCAGTGATAGGAATTACTAATCCCGCAAATCACTCAACCGTCTCATCACACTCATCACTCAAAGACCGGACCCGGTATCACGTCGTCCGTCTTAACCACATAGCTCATCATGATAGCTTCTCAACACTCATAATAGCTCCTACCGGGGATGATCAGTCCACAGGCTGAGCTTAAATCAACCGAGTGAATGTCTATGCCGACTCAAGAATAACTCTAAGGATCTATGTCTGTCTAGGCTTTGCCTTGCGTGAACAAGGTCCTAACCAATTCTCTAAGAGGTTTATATATCAACTAGTCAATGGATTATAATTCAAGTCCAAGCCCACTCGTTGGTCTAAAACAGTCCAAACGAGGCATCATATCCATTTCTACTGATAAACAGCTCCTTCTAATCCATAAAGAGTTATAATTCCAATATAAACTACCTCTCCAATCTAAGGGTACACATATCCATACTTAGGCCCAACAAGGGCCTGCCTAGCCACAGACACGGGTCAGTGTTCTCCAAATCATCCTATCGGGTCACCTCTAAGATATCCTAGGTTCAGGTCATCCATTTATATTTAATTAACAATTAACAGCTACACTAAAGATCTAAGAATGACAGTAATAAACAAGGTGAAGTGTGAACTTCAATATGAGAATCAATAGGGAAATACAACAGTCCAATCCTAAGTAATGGACCACTTTCAGATTCAGGTCCATCTCCGGTAATTAGATCTCTAAACGAAGTCTCAGATGCCAAAGGATACTGTGTTTGGTGCTCCTGAGGTTACGGGCATCATTGACAACGTTTAAGGCTCTAATCATCTTAGATTAAACGACCAAAACCCTAATCAGCGGTCCCCGTTAGTCAAGATTGAGCCACACCGTTGACTCGGGCTTAGTACATTGATAAACGTCCATTTGGATGGTCAATGAGCCCCACAAATGATCACAACTCCTAAATGTTGAAAACTGGAAAATCAAGGTTTCCCAGTGTGCTCGGTCGACCTGGCACAGGCAGGGTCGACCCAGCACACTGGGGGTTGACCCCCAGGTTGACCTGATGTGCAGTGTGCTCGGTCGACCTCCTGGCCTGGTGGGTCGACCGAGTGCACTGGAAGAACTAAATCAGGCCTCCTGGAAGATTAAGTTTGTTTTCAAAGGTTCCCAATGTGTCCGGTCAACCTCCTGGCCTAGGTGGTTGACCGCATACACCAAAAACCATGAAAAGAGTGATGTCCCAGCTTTCAGACACTTTCTACCGCATTTTCAGTGTGTTTCAGGAGAAAAATCAACTTTCAGTCATTTCCTACAAAAATAGTGTACCCGGGTCGACCTAGCTCACTGAAATAGATCTCTGCAGGAAAAATTAACTGAGAGCGGGTTTTTCCCAAAATTCAATGTTCCCGGTCGACCTGGGCAGGGCCAGGTCGACCTGGTACACTGAAAATCATCCCTGCAGAAATTTCCTAACTGAGAGCCAATTTTCCCAAAATGCAGTGTGCCCAATCGACCTGGGCAGGGCCAGGTCGACCTGGCACACTGAAAAATCAGTCTGTAGAGCATTTTTAACTAGGAGTTGTTTTCTGCAAATTTTAGTTTTCCAGGTCGACCTGGGTAGGGCCAGGTCGACCTGGTACACTGCAAAAATCCTGCAGAACCCAGTTTTCGGGATTCTTCCATTTTCAACCCAATTTCCCACCAAAACACCTCCAATCACTCCCAAACTTCACCAAATCATTGAAAAAAACAAAACCACTACAATGTCCATCATCCAACACCAATTTGGCCCATTGATCTTCCAAATGGGGGTGAATCCCATCCATCAATGCCAACCATCCAAAACAACTAAGCTCATGGTGAAACTAGCATATGCATAATAACATAACTGAACTAACATCATAGAATCAAATGGAACAGAACAGACGTTCTATGTTAAGAGTATAGTGCACTTGCCTTGCTTTGATTAGAAGGTTTGTAGGGAGAGAAGAGAAGAAGAATATATGAAACCAAGCTAAATGAAGAAGATGAAGTAGAAGTAGTTGCAGCTCCTAGGGTATGCTCCCAGCTCAAGAACAGTAGCTCACTCACAGCTCTAAGGGAGAAATGAGAGAGAGGAGAAGAAGAGGGAAAATGAGAGAGGAAGAAGAGGGAAATGAGAGAGAAATAGTAGTAGGGTTTGCCTTGGGAATAATGTTATATTTATAGGATTTGGGGAGTGGCTAAAGACTAAAAAGTCCTTTGGGGCTGTATAGGATTAGGGTTAGGGTTAGGGGCAAATGTGTCTTTAGGTGAGGAAAGTTCTAGAATGGTGCTTTTTAGGAAAAACCCCCTATGGTTAACTCTATTCCTAGCTAGGGCTCCACTAACCAATTAACCCTAGAATTACAAAAGACTCCATAAAACCCTAATACTAATATAACTAAACTAGTCTAACACAAACTTAGGAGATTAATACCTAACTACCCTGATTAACCCCTAATTAGCATAATTAGCTAATAATTAGTATTAATTAGTATTCAAAAACTCAATTAGAGGGCCCACAAAGAGTGGGGCCTCACACTGGTCTTTGTGGAGCTCATCAAGCTGGTCCCATGCTCTACGATCAGATAAAAAGGCTAGGTTATTATTGGCCTACCATGGTAACGGACGCTATGCAATTTGCTAAACGCTGCCAACGATGCCAAGTTCATGGAGATTATGTCCACATGCCTCCAGAATGGCTACATCCCACAGTGATCTCATGACCTTTTGAAGCCTGGGGTATGGACATCATAGGTCCTATTTCTCCCTCATCAAACAAAGGCCATCGCTTCATCTTCGCCACTACGGATTATTTCTCCAAGTGGTCAGAAGCATTTGTACTCAGCGAAATGAAGACATCATCAGTCCTTCAATTCTTGCGCACCAACATTATTTGTCGCTTCGGCATACCAAAAGATTCATCCATGATAACGGACGACAATTCCGGGATCACAGATTCTACAAGTTCTGCGACAGGTACAAAATCCAAAGTTGTCCTTCGACTCCATACAATCCGGCGGCAAACGGACTGGCAGAGGCCTTTAACAAATCACTCTGCAAAATTCTTAAGAAAATGCTCTCCAATCACAAAAGAGATTAGGGAGACAAACTACCTGAAGCTTTGTGGGCTTATCGAACCACCGTTCGAGGACCAACCCATAGCACACCATTCTCTTTGGTCTATGGATGCGAAGCTGTTGTCTCTTTGGAAGTACAAATCCCTTCCTTAAGGGTATCTTTGTTAGGGATTTTGTGTATTGTAATTTGATGGATGCAATATCATTCTAACATCATTTGAATTTACACACATGCATTGATTTAGAAAAACTTGAAATCTTGATTTATACATGCATTGTTTTTAAGACTATTAAAAATGTTGATTTATGCATGTTTTGATTTTAAACTTGGATGCAATAAATTTTGAAAAGAAGTTTTATCAAATCAAGCTAGCCTATGGTTTTAAAACTTTCAAATATCATCTTAGGCATTTTAGGATTCATGTTTTTAAAACCCTTAGAATGATTTAAAAAATGTTTCCAAGCTTGATTTAATGGCCCAAAAATTTCCAACCAAAATTACTTTAAAAAATACATTTTTGGGAAAACAGGACTTATACCGGCGGCCAAAACCACTTTTACCGGCGGTCTCTAGCCCCCGCTAAAAGCAGTTTTTCAAACAGCTATATTTATGACCGTTGTGTACCCGGTCGATCGGGCAAGGGTCCAGGTCGACCGTGGACTAGCCGTTGGGCACTTTTTGGGTATAAAATGAAGTTCAATCCTTTGCCAAAGTTGGAGATTTTTCAGCCATCTTCGAAATGTTTGGAGACAAGACAAAGGGGATGAACTAAGAGAGACCAAAGGGTCATTTGGAGAGCTAAAGCTTGGATTAATGAAGTTAAATCTCTAAGTAAGCTCTACCTTCCTTAATCATATGTTATATGCTTTGTTTAAATTATTGGTAAATTAATTTTAACATTATAACTATGATGTGTTGAATCCATTCTTCTCTGAATCTTTGATCTAATTATGATTGGATTCTTCACTTTGTTTTCAATCCAAGTTGTTTTAAGATCTTTCTTGATCATGCTTAGCCAAAATCTTTGATTTCTTTTAAAGCATGATTCATTTACTTGGTTGAAACATTATTTGTTGTTTTCATTCATTTAAACCTTAGTCAAATTTGTTTTGTTTTGAAAACAACATTGTATATGCATCACATGTTTTAAGTTAGTCATTTTCATACAACTTGTGAATCCTTGATTTTCATATCATTAACAAGTTGATATTCAAACATGTGATTTGCATTAAACTTCAATCAAAATCTTTTATGCGCCTTAAACTTTTAAACGCTTTGAGCATATATTGATTGAGCTTTCTTTTTAAACTTGATTGAAGTTATCACACACACACACATCATGAGCATACACATTTGCATTCATTTAGTGTTTGTGTGAGTTGGTTTTTCAGTTTCATATCCGCCTATTTAAGAGGCATTTTATTTGTGCTTAAATTGTATCTCTTAGAGTGTTCTTGAAGAGACACCTTCTTAGAGAAATTCTTCATTGTAAAGGTTATTGCTTAGCCTTGAAAAGCATCTTGTAAAAGTTGTTGTTGAGCCTAGAAAAACAACATTGTAAAGGTTATTACTTAGCCTAGTAAAAAGCATAGTTAGTGGAAATCCGATGGGGTGATTGGATCACAAGCTGATAGTGGATGTAGGCATTGAGGCCGAACCACTATAAATCTTTGTGTAGTGGTGTTTGCTTGTGGTGATTGTTTTATTAGCTTCCGCATCTTGTTTGGTAAATCATCACATGTGACTAGTTTATCTTAAAGATTTAAAATTGGTCTAAATTGGTCATATTTGTAGCACACCCTATTCACCCCCCCCCCCCCCTCTAGGGTTAGGATCCCAGGACTTTCAATCTTTGCGAAATGACATGACGCAAGAAAGCAATGTCAAATTGAGACTCTAAGAACTGGACAATCTCGATGAAAGACGGCTTGAAGCTCTACAAAGCATTGAGTTGTATCAAGCACGCATGGCAGGATCTTTCGACAAGGAGGTCAGGCAACGCACCTATCAGTAAAAAGGCCAATGGTTTTCGCCCACAAATCGAAAGGCAAACACAAACCAAAATAGGAGGGACCCTTTGTCATCGACAAAGTCTTCTCCAACGGCGCATACGCTCTTCTAAACATGGAGGGCGACAGATGTATGCTGCCCATCAACGGCAAGTTCTTGAAGCGGTACTACCCATGAAGACTTACGCCACTGGGTCAGAGCAATGTCTGCACGGTCAAAACCTATTTCCAGGTACTTGCTCGTCAAACCCACTCCTTTTGGAATTTTCATCCTTATGTTGAAATTTCTAAAAAAAAAAAAAAATCTCTCAAAACAATGCTTACTTTCATAGTTTCATTGTTCAAAAAAAAAATCCAAAAATCCAAGTTTAGGATCCTCCTCTCGGACTTGACCAAATTTTCAATCTTTGAATCCAAAATTCATGGTTTGAAACAAAATCAGGACTCAGGAATTTCCACCCTAGTCCTCCCAACTTTTACTGGTTTTGAGTCAAAATTTATGACCATCGTGTCTTTAAACAAAAATGGATCTTTTGAAGCAGCGAGGAAGCGACGCTCAGTTGATACTCGCAAAACCTAAAAATCGAAAGGATGCGAACCACATTCGATACTTCCAAAATTTCAAAATCGCAAGGAAGTGACACTTTGTCGATACTTGCAAAATTCTCAAAAATCGTGGAGACACAACATTCCAGTTGATATCCACAAACCCAAAATTCAAGCAAAAACTGAGGCAAAAAAAAGACCTCAAATTTCAAAAATCATGGGGAAGCGACATTCAGTCGATACCCACGAACCAAAATTTTTAAAAAAGCAAGGAAGTGACATCCAGTCGATGTTTGCACCACAATTCGCAAGGAAGCGGCATCCAGTCGATACTTGTACCCCAATTCGTGAGGAGGCGACATTCCAACGATACTCGCAAACCGAATGAGCAAGGAAGCGACATTCCATTTATACTTGCAATACCATTCGGCAGGGAGGCGACTTTTAGTCGATACTTGCATTTTGAAAACCAAAACCTGGCTTCTACACTAGAAACCAAAACCTGGCTTCTACGCCAAAAACAAAATCTGGCTTTCATGCCAAAAACAAAAAAATCGGCTCTCATGCCACCCCAAAATTTCGGCTTTCACGCCAACAAACAAAATCGGCTCCTATGCCACAAAACCTGACTCTCATGCCAACCAAATCGGCTTTCATGGCACTTAAAAAAAGAACGGCTTTCATGCCACCTCAAAAATTCGGCTCTCATGCCATAAAAAAGAAACTGACTTTCATGCCATCTCAAAAAAAAAAAACCTTGGCTTCCATTCCACAAACAAATTTTGGCTCTTACGCCATAAATTCGGCTCTCATGCCATCTCAAAAAAAAAAAAAAACTTTGGCTTCCATGCCACAAAATTCGGCTCCCATGCGATCTTAAAATCTAGCTTTCAAGCTATCAAAAAACCGGGCTTTCGCCACAAAATCTGGCTTTCATGCCCAAAACAACCCTTTGACAAAAGATTTTCATAAAATGATAACCTTTTGATCAAATTTCCAAACAAATATCTTACTTTTGCTTATTTTCATCAAAAAGAATTTGAGTAAAAAGCATATAAAGTACTAAAAAGGTTTTTACATGGAGGTACCAAAAAAAGACTTTGTTACAAAAGTCAGGAGCTCAGTCTAACATGGTATTTAACCAAAGATTCAACTCCTCAAGCAGACTCTTGGCCTTAGCCTCTAAAGCTTCCAGACCACGCTTCTTCAAAAATTTTCCATAAAAAGCGGCAGAACGCGCGACCCATCTGCAGCACGGGGAAGCTCTTCTCAAAGAATCTTCCATTGCTCGTACTCTTGAGTCTTCCTCCGAATATTGCTCTCAGTCTCCTCGACTTGGCGAATCAGAGTCCCTTCTCTAGCACGACCTTCTACAATGGCAGTCCATTTTGCAGCAACTTGCTCCTCAAAAAGCTCAAGATGCTGCCTGGTCTCAACGACCTCCCTATCAGCATGGCGCAGGTCTTCTGTTTGCCCAATGATCGCCAACTCGGTGACATTCCTCTCCCGAACGAATTGCTTCCGAGTCCACGAGATCTCGTTCAGCTCAAACTTGACCTCGCCAGAAGGTTTCAAAAACATCTCATTGAAGAAGTCACCACTTGGGAAGATTTTGGTCTCATTCCATTTGTTGCCTAGAGCTATGACTTCATCAACAAAAGCCTTCGCACTTGCAATGTCCAGACCGACCTCTTCGCTATCAGCAAGGATGTCCTGTACATGCTTAATCATGCCAAAGCCTGCTTCCAAATGACCAGAAGAAAGAGTTTTGACCCATGAGCTCAAAACACTCTTCACCACTTTCTTCGCATACTCAAGAGATTGCCCGAATGAAGGCTCGCCCCTCTCCATTGGTTGACTGCCCGTGTCATGCCCTGTTGGAGGAGTGATCATCAAACTCTTTCTAAACGGAGACACTAGCGAAGGAATCTGCTCAGAAGATTTCATCTTTACTGCATTAAAACTGGAATAAGAAGTCCCTATTTTCGGACCAACTGCAGGCATCCCCTACTCTGGCACTGAGAATGACGGAGGAACTTCTCCTACTACCTCACAACCTACCAGCAAAACAAAACAAAAAAAGATATGAATATGATCCTGTTGAAAAAATCATTATCATCAGGGTTATTCCTACAAATACATTCTTCGACGATCAGTGGAATACTTTCTGCCTCCATGAGTTCATCCGAAGCATCGTCAAAGGCCGCATCCATGGATGGCTCGAAATCGTCGGAATCCTGTGGCAAGTCGGCTGACAAGAAAATAAGCAACATGTTAGCAAATGACAACACAAACAAAAAAAGAGAAAATACAAAGAAGTCATACCAAGTGAAGATTCTGGAATCACTCCAGAGTCCCTCAGTTCTTCTTTAGATGCCGTAATCGGATCCGTCACTGCTTCATTAGTCGGATCCTCAGGCATCACCAAATCATCATCTTCCAGTGAAAGGGGAGAGAAGGAAAATAAAAAAACAAGAAAATCTTAGCAAAAAGAAACGGAAAGAGAAAGAGGAGGAATCATACCTTCACCAACGGTCTTTTCCTCTCAACTCCTTTTTTCCGGAAGCTCATCCGCATCCCCTGACATCTCTTCAGCAGTGGCGGGAGGGACTTCTGAATCAGGAGAGTCATCGTGTCGTCTCTTATTACGGCATTGCCCTCTCTTCCTCTTGCTTCTATGGACCGGTTTACTCGAAGTACCCGTCCCATCATCAAAGTCAGGACGTTCGCTTGACTCCTCGCCAGATGGTCTGCTCCTCCCAATGGACTCCAAGGAAGCCTTTGTTCGTTCCGTTTGCATCCAAGCGTCAATCTCAGCCTCCTCCTCTTCAAGCTGTCTCAAGACCTCACCAGGTATCTCTTGTGCAGCTCCAGGTCTAATGACGTCCTGTTCACCGAGAAAGCCTATCTTGTGCTTCTCACCAGCAAGGAAGGCCAGAACCTCCTCTTGACGGACTCCATCTGATCTACCAAGACCCTTCCCAGAAGATTGCTTCACATCAAGCCCCTTCTTTGAAAGCCCCCGGTACACCAAAAAGCTCTCTATGAACCATTTTGTAAAGCCAGCAGTCCGGATCGTGGGCAACTCAGGATAGGAAATCATGGCGGTAGTGTCCTCCGCACTGTAAAAAGCCCATGCATTCCTCTCATCCTACAAACCTCGAAAACGTTTCATCATGCTCGAAGGCACTCCAACAACGCCTTGAGAGAAGCCCAACTGCAGCGCAAAACGAGATGGAACATACGGCTGGATATCAACAAAAAGATGTCTCTGGTACATCATCGTACCAACACGTATGTTAAGAAGCCACCTCTTTTCCGTGTTTGTCAAAGAATAGTATCTTCCCGACCCTACCCTGGTGGAATCACAGGAGACACCAAAATCAAAAGCTTTCTTCCGCAAACCTAGAGAAAGCTTCACTGAAGATTGCCCAATCTCGACGTCCCTGAACCGTTGGATCCTCAAACGGGCATACAAAAGAGAATCAGAAACGGTTGTTCTTCTAGCCAATTGAATCATGAAAGGGTCATCATCATGCATAACTCCTAATCGATGGAAGCAGGGACAGTGGTATACGTACCACGAATAGAAAATGTGGGCTGAAAATACCCTGTTCATAGGAAGCTCAACCTAAACAAGAAAAGCAACAGCTTGCAGCTCGGTGCACAGATGGGAGAAGAGAGCAGGCACCAAAGCAAGTTGTTCTCCAAACGTCATCTGACAAGCCGGAAAAATACAATGCGGTCTGATGTGCATATCATCTCCTCCAGCAAAAACAACCTCACTCAGCCAATAGGTGAGGTAAGCAGCGAGATCCCTCCACAGCGCAATGTTCGAATAAACGGCATATGTGCTCATAAAGAAGTCTTTCAAGTCTCCTCGCGTGACGGAAGTCTTCTTCGAACTTGGAGTCTTAGCTCTGGCCTCCAAGGTCGTTCTATTAGAAGACTCTCTGCTGTCAAAAAAGTTGGGGAACAAGGAGCCAAAACTCCTCCAACTGCTGGACCTTACTTTTGAGCCCACCTTCTCCTTCAAAAAATCATAGAAGGTGACGAGCTGAAAGTATAAAAGCCTGAACTCTTCGGACTGCTCCTCAAGGACGCTATCAATAGGCATAAACTCCTCATAAAGTTTACCGAGGACAGGTAGCCGGGTGATGGTGCTCAATTCCTTCAAAGTGAAGCCAATCTAGCCATTCGTGACAACGAAGGTGTTGGTTTGTGGAAGGAATGACTCCAACATGGCCATGAAGGCTTCATCGGAGAAAACCAAGGTTTGCCGAAAAGTGCGAACTGCATCAAAAATCTCAGCCTCCTTCAAAATGGCCCCGCCAACATGCGGGATGTGATTAGTCCATGACTCCCAGCTTGAGTCAGCACTGAAACGACCACGAAGTCTAAAAGACTTCACCCAATTGCTGTCATCACCCTGAAAAATGCCAAGGCCCACCGGTCTCAAATCGACTGATGGATGATCTGAACCTTGGAAGCCACTGGCTGGCATTAACATGTCCATACGGACAGGCGACTTCTCTGCATAACCGGAAAGGCCGCCAACAAAAACCCGAGTCTTGATCACATTAGTCCTCTTCACCCAGCTTGGAGGATCTTCCCAATTGGAAAACTTGGGAGAAAAACTCATGATCGAGATAGTGCGATCAAAGGTCGACCGGTAAAAGTAGTTCTCTCCTCACCATCTGCCATGTAAGAGAACTAAAAACATCTCCTTTGGTACGTCAAGTCGTCAGGGACTGCGTCACCAAAGAAAAAGGTAGGCTTGGGCACAATGCTCTGATCTTCCATGACTCAAGGACGATTGCTTACCATAATCCTGTAAAACTCCTCATCCTTGAGAGTGATCAATCGCTGTCTCATCTCATTGCGGTTGAGGGATTCACATTCTTCCAAGTTTCTCTCCACAAACTGGAACTTCTCCCACGCTTGCTGTACAGCCACATTAGGAGACCTGGTTTGATCAGCGAGATGCATCAGTAACAGGCTCTTTGCCCTTGTTCATTCTGGAGAAACTACCTGCAAAGGGTGGGAAAAAATCAATCATCAAAGTGATAGAATTTTGCTAAAAAAAATTTTAGTGAGATTTTGGCATGACTCCGGAACAATTCCGAAGAAAAAGGAAACATCCCGAAAAAGTAGGAAGCCTAAAGATGAGCACAATATCGCTGCAAGCTCATGAAGCATCCTCAAAAAAGGTTTGAACTCAAACATTGCTGCGAAATCAAACCAATCTCATCAAATCTCCGCAAGCTTGAAGAAGGGCTCAACATTGTTGCGAGCTCCAAACTCCAAAACTTGCAAAGCTCCTCAAAATCCAACAAGACAGAGAAAGGGCTCGACATTACTACGAGCTCCAAATCTCAAAACTTGTAAAAGATTTCTAAGTATGCATCATCATGCTCCCAACCAATTTACTAAAAATCATGCATAAAAAAAATCATCATGCATTAGATGCTAGGAAAACTTTAGCCAAAGTTTGACCAATTCCAACCCAACTTGGTCAAAACCAATCAAACTTTGTCCAAGTCAAAAATCATGTTGGCTTGACCTAGAGATTTTAGCCTTCTATCTTGATGCATAAAAAAAAAACAAAAAAAAAGAGAAAGAAATATGCATGAACATCTTGGATTGCTTAAACCTCATTATCATGGTGCATAAACCTCATTATCTTGGTTAGCAAAAAAAAAAAAAAAGAGAAGCAAAGAAAAAAAGAGAGAAAATTCTTCAAAAAAAAAATGGCCAGCAGGCCGTGGCTCACTGCCATGTGGTAGTACGGTCGGTCTGTACGGACCAGTCCGTACAGCCAAGAAAAGCAAAAAAAAAAAAAGAAAAAGAACACGTGCAAAAGAAAAAGAAAGCGCCAGCAAAAAAAAAAGAAAAAGAAAACACGTGAAAGAAAAATAAGAAGAAAAAAAAAAGAGAAACAAAAAGAGAAAAGAAAAGAATTCTATTTCAACATGGAATTTCTTGTGAAGGAAGAAAACTTACTTGAAGCCATGGATGGAGAAGAAGAAAGAACTTGAAGATTCTTAAAGAAAAAGAAGAGTTCTTGATCTTGGAGCACTCTTGAAGACTTTTGCAAAAAGAAAGCAATAAGGGCGAGAGATCCAACCTCCTTTACTTTTATAGAAGAGAGCAAACCAAAAGAGGAAACAAGGAGAAAACCAAAGAGGTAAGTGCTAAAAACTAGCAACCTTTCCAAAAGAAAAGAGATTTGAGATATTCTCTCTTGAAAAGAAGATTCTTTGATAAATTCTCTCCAAAAAAAAAAATGGAATGAGAAATATTCTCTCCAAAGAAAGATACTTTGAGAAAATCTCTCCCAAAAACAAGGAAGCATGAGAGATTCTCTCCAAGTAAGGATATTTCTAGATATTCTCTACCCACAGGAGATATTTTTAGATATCCTTTACAAAATGACATCACATGAGATCCAATCCATCTCCAAAACTTAAGATCCCATGGGTTAGCCCACATGAATCAAGTTTGACCATGTAGGCACTAAAAGGGGCTTCCTATCAAAAACCTCCTTTGCCAATAGCATACAAAATGGTTCCATGCCTCTCTTGAGTCGATTGAACCATTCAAAAAAAAAAGCCTCATGAGTTTCCAAAAAACCAAACCATCCAACCTCATGAAACAAATTAAGTCAAAATCTTGAAATTGACAACCCACAAAAAACCAAACTCCGGTCCCCTAACTTGCCACATAAAGCTTGTTAGGTCACAAGACCAAAACCAAAAAAAAAAAAAAAAAATCCTGATCCCCTGACTCGCCACATACAGCTTGTTAGGTCACAAGGTCAAAACCAAATCTGACCCCTTAATTTGCCACATACAGCTTGTTAGGTCACAAGGTCAAAATCAAAAATCAAATCCCAACCCCCTAACCTGCCACATACAGCTTGTTAAGTCACAAGGTCACGCATAATGCGCCACATACAGCTCTTACGTTCACAAGGTCAAAAGGAAAACCCAAAATCCAACTCCTTAATGTCATTTTCAAAACTTTGCCTTGAGATAGTACGTGAACCCTCTCACTACCATAAAATCCCCTTGGAAACTCAAAAGGCTATTAAAAAAATGCTCAAAGATTCTTAGTCAAGTCAGGAGCTTTCCTTTAAGTTTCTCTTAGAGGCACGTCGACTCCAAAAGCTACTCGTCGCTGTACCTCGAGGGGGCATTTGTTGACACCAAAAAAGTCACTTTGCCACTTCAACATCAAGAAGCTAAATGAAGCCGCATCCTACTACAAACAGACAATGCTGCTTCAAGCATCAAATCTTGTCAATCAAACAAAAACTGCAAGATCCTTCAAGACAGCCAAAAGAGGGGTTTACATGAAGTTTTGGGTCATTCCAACATCATTTGACCCAACTTCGCTCATTCGGCGGCTGAACAAACGCTCCTGGCAGTGACGGCGTCGAAGACATTAAAACTTCGACCAGAGCCTACGGATGGTCCCAAAATACCTCCAAAGGGATCCATGTCAAATTTCAAGTCAAACCGACGACGTTTGACCCTCCATCAACCCTTGAACAATAAAATGAAGCCTCACGGCGGTGGGAACCACCGAGGCTATTACTCATCCAACGGAGCACATGGGCAGCTTTGACATGCTTCGAAAGGGCTGCACGTCAAATTTCAGGTCATTCCGACAACGTTTGACCCAACTTTGACGCTTCGACACAAAATCAAGGCTACCGGCGATGGAGCACCCCAGGACTACAACACCCAAATTGGAGCCAACAGATCATCTCAAAATGACTCCAATAGGCTCCCTGTCAAATTTCAAATCAATCGGACATCGATTGATCGCACATTAACGCACAGCATCTTCCCCGCATGCGAAATCAAGTCTACCTGCGACAGGACCCCACACGGCTTCAAAACTCAAACAAAAGCCCATGGTTGGTCCTATCTACTATTCAGGAGGTTTCACCTCAAATTTCAGGTCCTTCCGACATCGTTTGACCTAGTTTCAACTCTTGACGAAAAATCGGCTACAAAATCTTCGGCTTTTCCAAAAAAATAGGAAACTTTGTGCTCCGATTTGTACGACTTCTCGTCGGGTTCTCTTCAGGAAAATCAAGCCAATAAATGAGGAGAATTGTCAAGAAAAACCCAGGAGAAAACGGCGACAAAAAAGACCAAAAAACGACGACTGAAAGGGGGACAATCCCCATGGTCGCCAGCGACCATGGCCTATGGTCGCCAGCGACCTTGGCCCATGGTCACAGCCGGTGACCCTAGACCATGGTTGCCGAGCGACCATGGAAATCCGGGTCACCGGATTTGTCACCGGGTGACCCGTTTTTAGCCCTTTTTCGCATTTTGGAAGTTCCAACCCTTGTGATTTCCTGAGAATCTGATTTTTTATGCTCAAAATCGACTGATCTCCGTCGACATCTCGGATCCGCCGTCAAGAGCATGAAATCATCATTGATCGCTCCAAGATCGCCAACCGGCTGACCAAGAAAGTACATTTTCTATCGACCGATCGAGAAATCGACAAGACAGATGTCACTGGCCCGCTGGTATCAACCAATGTCTGAAGTTGCATCGCCATCCAACATCAAACAACATTTAGATCCATCGGCGATCATCACAAGAAGAACTCCAAAAGACGCGGCACAACCCGCGACTCTTCAAATGCCCTGGCGACCACTTAATGTCGTTAATTGACCCATTTTATGACAACTTAATGCGGTCATTAACCCATTATTTTGGACAGCCCAATCAGAATCAAGCAAATGGGAGTTACAAATCCAAGTAATCATGGCATTAAAACCATGAAACTCCTCTCATCATGGAGATTAAAGGCGATTAAATGCCCATCATCTCCCACCGGCCAATCATAAGCCAAGAAAAAGGAGTTACAAAATCAAGAAATAAAAACTTGTAACTCCTTTCATCATGGAGCATCAATGCTCATAAACCCACCTTATGGCCACCAAAAGCCTATAAAAGGAGGGTCATTCCGAGGAAAGAGGACCCTTGGACACATCTCCGATCTTCGGACCTTCGAACCTCCGATCCGTCCTGAAAAATTCAAGAAAACTCTAAAAAATTCTCGAATAAACTTTGCCACTCCACTGCGGAAGAGACACCACAAGGTGATCGAAGTCCCTTAGGGGGCCACCCCACCAAGGTCTCCTCTTTCCTTCTATCCAACATGGCCTAAACGTGGCTCTTCAGCTCATTTACTCGATTTTTCATTGGATATAGGACCTTCCCTTGGTCTTTATCCTCTAAAAAGCTGACGACCAAGTCAAGCTAAAGAATCAAAGCATCAAGTGTTCTCATCTGAAGAACGATGGCGAAGTCCATACATGACTTGCGACCGTCGATCTGAACGAGTCCCCACAATCTCCTGAGAAATCAGATTCCTTTTTCTTACTTTTCTTTGTATTTTGTAATATTTGTAAAGAGACAAAAAAATCACATTTCTTGTCTTTCTTCATTAATAAGATTTGTAAATCGCCTTTCACGGCATAAATCGCCTTCTACGACATAAACCGCCTCCTGCGGTACAAAATAGCCTTTCACGGCAAACAAAATGAAATCGCCTCTCACGGCATTTTAAAAATTGTCTCTTTCTTAAAATATATATGCAATGGAAAGTTAGAAAAAAGAATTGATTTCCTTTCTAATTGTGAAGGTAAATCTCCGGATCACCACTTCAAATTCCAAGTAGAATAGAAAATCTGACATACCCGTACAAAAAAATATTGATGACCTCGCTTTTCCTCCTCTGCCATGCTCTCAGCAGCCCTAGGGGTGGGAAGGAGAGGATGAAAGGTCGGAGCCCCCATCACTTTTTGACTTTTTTTGGAAAAAATGAAGGGAGTTTTGGTAAAAAGTGCTTTTGATGGGATGTTTAACTTGACTTGACTTCACTTGACTATATTAGTAAAATTACCAAACGGGCCCTAATTGAATGGTTTTGAATTATGGATGACTTGAATATAGAAAGTAAATTGAATAGAGTTTATTAATTTGCTCCGTGAGTCTGGCACTACATAGTAATTTTCTAAACTTGCTATTGAGCTTAAATGAACTGAATTAATGAAATAAATTAATGAATAATTAATGAATAATCCTACTGCAGTAGATGGACTGTAGTGTTCCGGAGCTCTGTGGTGATGCCAGTGATCTCTTATCAAGACACTGGTAGATCCCACACATTATGGATTGAAAAGTCACCATTTGATAAGGCACCTGATAAGAGTACTCAATATAATTAATGCAATGAATGAACATGAATGAATGCTTCCTTTGGAAGAACTGAAATGAATTGAAACTATTGTAGTTGTCATCTAGTACTTGTTATTATTGCTTCTAATTGTACAGGTTACTATATTGACTAGAATTGTCTAGGATTGATAATTTGGTTCTAGAATTGTTTAATGGTTAAGTTAAGCAGAATTATGATGAGAGGAAGAACTGAAATGAATTGAAACTATTGTAGTTGTCATCTAGTACTTGTTATTATTGATTCCAATTGTACAAGTTACTATAATGACTAGAATTGTCTAGGATTGATGATTTGGTTCTAAAATTGTTTAATGGTTAAGTTAAGCAGAATTATGATGAGAAATAGCATGTACTATCATAGATTGTGTATACATTGTTGAACTACCGTGTTTACGGTGTTATTGATGACATTACAGGCCTAGTTACCATTGCCGGTCTTGTAGAGGCCGCGTAGTTAGAGGAGGAGGCCAATTTGATTCCTCCAGGAGGACTGATTGAGTGAACATGAATCGGAGTACAAATTAGATTGGGAATATTTTGGAAAATATTTATAATGAACTTTTGTTGTTGATGTGTTGATAAGGGAACTAGCATATTTTGGGAATACTTTTGTTTAATCATCTTGAGATGTAAATATTAGTCACCTGCATTGTATTTGAATATACATGGGTTGACTTAGTTAGGGAAATGTAATGTATATATTGACTTTACTTTTATGTAAAGAACTTGTTCGGTTTTAATAGTTTGTCAATGTATATATATTCTGCAAAAATGTACATTTTACAGGTATTGATGTATAGGTTTTCCCTTGTGTGTTCCGTTTTAACTTTGGTTAATTTGGAGTTTACGGGAGTAAGTATGGACAGCGCTACACCGGGTTTGTCCGAATTAATCTGATCTCGGGCCTGGGTCGTGACACGTTTGAAGGCATATTTTTAAATTCAAGTTTTGGGTTACTTAATTTGATAAGAAACATGCTTGAGATAAAACGTGCATGGCATAATCTTAGCATGCTAATACATTCTCAACACAATAAATACTAAATGAAATGAGAATAGAGGCATATGAAAAGATGAGATCAGAAGTTCTATTTATACATGGACAACATATAAAAAAGATGGGATTCCGAAAAACCACTTATTAACACCCATTGTACCATTGTAACAACAAACCATCAAAAATAGACATCTGTTATATTACTATGGTCAACAGATTCATATCTATCTATGTTATTGATATCTACTGAGCTGTTTAAAGTTTAGTTGGAACTTGTGGTTTTTGCCAAGTTGGAGGCATGTTAATCTATTTAGAGCTCTAAAAAATTCAAAATCTGAACAAATTTACAGGTATATCTACTTCAACTTGGACTGCCTTAACATAGATGGGACAGAAGGAAGTGCACCTGGGTACTTGAATTACAATGTGCAGGCTGGATTGTTTTTCCTGAAAAAGAGGGTAGAATTACTTAAACGTACAATTTAACATGTGCGACAAGGTAGAAATATGGAAGACTATGGTAATGCACTTCCAACATCATAATCTATGGTGCTATTTCATTTGCAATTTCATTTATTTTAGTTACTACCAAGTGATTGGGCATTCCATCCTAGTGATAAATGGACATCTTGAAAAGCTAAGACAATTTGTCCCCTAATCAAGTTATATGTAATTGGTTATGGCAAAGAACAAACCAACATGACTTGCAGATGCCTCAGATTATGCAATACAAAACTCTTATTTGTGTGTTTACAAAGAACATTTTTTTTATAATAGTAACTTTTATTTTTCCAAAAAAAAAAAAAACATAATGTTGAAAAAGCCCAATCCAGCAAAAAAAAAGGGGTAAGTAAAAAAGAAATACAGCTAATAAACAACAAAAACAATACAATCAAACATCATTATGCATCAAAATACTTACAAACATCTAAATAGTCCCTTAGGAATGTCACTTGCATAAGTTAGCTACAAACCTGTACTGACAAAGATACTCAGTTCTCAACTCATGTATCCAGGTCTTAGTCAAGATGAGCACAGCTTGTCTTTATGTATTTAGTTGTAACAGAGTTAGTTAGCTAGTTTTGTTGGTCTTAGGCTATATATAGACCCCGATGCCTTTGTAATAATCATCTGAAATGAATTGAGCTTCTTCATTTTAACTTCTTCTACCTGCACCTCAGCAGAATTTGTTAGGAATTTTAGTGCTGGCTAAATTCATGGGTTGGACAAAACTCTGGGTCTTTTGAGTTGTAATTTTTATTTTGAAAAGAACTCTGAAGATAGAAGATTGGAAGGACTCAAAAGAAGAAAGTCTGAAAGAATTAGAAGAAGTCTGCTGGAGATAGTGTGTTGAATTTCTGGATTATCCAAAGAGGGGTCCGCTCGAGCGACCATCATATCCACTCGAGCAAACAGGTCGGTTTGCCCTGGCGCTGAAACAGAGGCTGGTCCGTTCGAGCGCACCCAATGACCGCTCGAGCGAACCAAGCGCAGTGGACTACGAATTTTGAAAATTGTTATTCTTATTGTACTCAAACTGCTTGTTTCAGTCCTAATCATCTTAGGCAATCTTAAGCACGATCTAAGGCCTATTTAAAGGACTCAAGGGCTATTCCAAAGTGAGGCCCTCACCGCTTAAAGTGCTGAGTTAGAATATCATTGAGAGTTTTTCTTCTCTAGAGTTTTTATGAAGTTGTGCTGCCAAGTTCTCTAAAGTCAATTCTTCTGCATCCTTTGTAGAAGATTATCTTCTTGTGAGAAGATTTGAGGAGTCGGACGCTGGGTTGAATCTGTTGCAATCAACGGTGTGAAGTCGTTGAAGCGTGAAGCGACACAAGGTAACTTCAGTCCTTGAAGCGTGAAGCGACACAAGGTAACTTCAGTCCTTAGGTAGGGGATATCTGGGAAAGAGATTTGAGTTTCTTGTAATTGCGAGATTCATAATGTTTGATTTGATCCAGTTCGGATCAATGGTTTTTCACCCGATTAGGGTTTTCCACCTTAAATTTGGTGTCCTTGTGGTGTGTGCTTGTTTTGTTTATTTCCGCTGCATATTGTTTATTTCTGCACATTATTGGCTTGATTGTTTGAGTACACCAATCTAGAGATCGCGGACCCATAATTTATTTATTTTTAATTGGTATCAGAGCGGGTTGCACTAACTTTTTGTGTTTGATCCTATAAGATTTCTAGAATGGTGCTCAATAGAGAAGGGACATCAACTTCCAAGCCTCCTTTGTTTGATGGATGTAATTATGCGTATTGGAAGCAAAGGAAGATTGGGTTCCTTAAGTCCATTGATGATGATGTTTGGGATATTGTTGAGGAGGGCTACTCTAGACCAACAATTGTGGTTAATGGACAAACCGTTCCCAAACCTAAAGCCCAATGGAGTAAGGATGAGAAGCATGCATCCAATTGTAATAAAAAAGTTGTGAATAGCATATACAATGGAGTGTCTGCTGATGAGTTTCGAAGGATTTCCACTTGCAAAACTGCAAAAGAAGCATGGGAAGTCTCACAGACAGTTTATGAGGGTACAGACACGGTGAAGCAAGTTAAATTGCAAAGGCTGAATAAAGAATTTGAAACCATCGTGATGGAAGAAGATGAGACATTTGATCAATTTAATGCAAGGCTAAATGATATTATCAATGATGTTTTCATTCTGGGGGAAGAAATACCAGAACACAAAATTGTCAAGAAAATTCTGAGGTCTCTACCTTCGAGGTTTGATTCTAAAGTTGATGCTATTGAAGAAAATAAGAATCTGAATACCCTCAAGGTAAATGAACTGGCTGGAAATCTTCAGACTTTTGAAGCAAACCGTTTGAATAAAGGAAAATCAAAAGAGAAGGATATTGCATTGAAAGCCATCACAGAATCAAGAAAGAAGCCTGTAAAGAAAGTTGAATCTGATTCTGAATCTGATGCTGAACATGATATGGCTGAGTTTATTAAGTGTTTCAAAAAATACATGAAGACAAAACGAGCCAATAAAAAGAATTTCAGATCTGACAAGAAGGATCATGAAAAAGGAACAAAGTGTTTTGAGTGCCAAGGTTATGGTCACTATGCTAATGAGTGTACCAACAAGAAAAAGGGTACAAAGCAAAAGGCCCTCAATACTACTTGGGATGAAGAATCGTCTGAATAAGAAATGGAAAATGCAAAAGATCATGAGGATGATCCTTCAAAAATTGTGAATGGCAAGTTTGTGGCATTCTTGGCTCAGTCTGTGTCTGATAATAATACTGATGAAGATAATGAAGATGAGATGTCAGATCAAGATAAAGATTGGGAAGAGTTGTACCATGATACCTATGCTGATTGTATCAAGATGACCAAGTATGGTAACAAGATCACTATCAAGTACAAGGCTGCTCAAGAAGAAAATTCTGCCCTGAAGATTGAATTAGAGCAAGCACTGGAAAAGATTTGTCTCTTGGAAAGTCAGAAACACTGCATGGCTGAAAATTTGGCTACTGAGAGTCAAAAACTTGAAAAGGCTGAACAAGAGATTAAGAATATGAGGATGAAGTTGCAAACTGTTAAAGCTGAAAATCAAGACCTGCAAGGAAGACTGAAGATCACTCTGTCAGAGCTAGAAGTCAAGCAAGCTTCTCTAAACAAGATGAACACTGGTTCGAAAATTCTTACAAACATCTTGTGTAGTCAGAAGTCTCCTTTTGACAGAAGCGGTCTCGGTTATGATCATGGTGCATCCACTTCAAATAATAAAGGTAAAATAATTTTTGTTTCAAGTGGTGCACATGCTACTCCACATACTACACTTTCAAATAATGTGTCGAGTAGTTTTAAGAAAAAGAATGTGTCACGCACTGCACGCATATCCACTTGTCATCATTGTGGATTAAAAGGACACATTCATCTCCATTGCAAGAAGCTGCAAAGTTTACCTAAGATCAAGCAATGGCGGAAGAATTTTTCTCCACCCAAGATGGTTCAAATTTGGGTTCGAAAATCTGATTTGCCTAAAGAGGTTACTCACACTCTGCTGAAAGATCAAACTACACAAGTGTAGGTGTCTACACATAACAAGCCCTGATCAAAGAGCTGAAGCTCCCACCCCCAGCGCTGTTACGAAGATACATTCAGGAGGAGTTGCTTTCGAGGGGGAGCTATAAATCCTAATTGACAAAAAGCTGTATGTTCTTATTTTTAACTTTCTCAATTTATGGAAAAAAAGGGGGAGAAAGGTGACAGATCAAGGGGGAGATCAAGAAGTTCAGACTGAGTTAGAGACAATGCCGATCTACAGTTGCTGATTGCATATTTTTTTTATTTTTTTTTGTTGATTGCCATTTTTTTATAAATTCAATGTATTTTGGGTTTCATTTTTGGGTAGATCAAATTGTATTGTCTTATGGAGTTTTGTCCATGAATTACCAAAGGGGGAGATTGTTAGGAATTTTAGTATTGGCTAAATTCATGGGTTGGAAAAAACTCTGGGTCTTTTGAGTTGTAATTTTTATTTTGAAAAGAACTCTGAAGATAGAAGAATGAAAGGACTTAGAAGAAGAAAGTTTGAAAGAATTAGAAAAAGTCTGCTGGAGATAGTGTGCTGAATTTTCGGATTATCCAGAGAGGGGTCCACTCGAGCGATCATCATATCCGCTCGAGCAAACAGGTCGATTTGCCCCAGCGTTGAAACAGAGGCTGGTCTGCTCGAGCGCACCCAATGACCGCTCGAGTGAACCAAGCGCAGTGGACTACGAATTTTGGAAACTGCTATTCTTATTGTGCTCAAACTACTTGTTTGAGTCCTAATCATCTTAGGCAATCTTAAGCACGATCTAAGGCCTATTTAAAGGACTCAAGGGCTATTCCAAGGTGAGGCCCTCTCCTCTTAAAGTGCTGAGCTAGAAATTATCATTGAGAGTTTTTCTTCTCTAGAGTTTTTATGAAGTTGTGCTGCCAAGTTCTCTAAAGTCAATTCTTCTGCATCCTTTGTAGAAGATTATCTTCTTGCGAGAAGATTTGAGGAGTCAGACGCTGGGTTGAATCTGTTGCAATCAATGGTGTGAAGTCGTTGAAGCGTGAAGTGACACAAGGTAACTTCAGTCCTTAGGTAGGGGATATCTGGGGAAGAGATCTGAATTTCTTGTAATTGCGAGATTCATAGTGTTTGATTTGATCCAGTTCGAATCGGTGGTTTTTCACCTGGTTAGGGTTTTCCACCTTAAATTTGGTGTCCTTGTGGTGTGTGCTTGTATTGTTTATTTCCGCTGCATATTGTTTATTTCTGCACACTATTGGCTTGATTGTTTGAGTACACCAATCTAGAGATCGCAGACCCATAATTTATTTTTTTTCAGAATTAGGCTACACAATTGGAAAATAGTCCGTGCGAAAGTTTCTTGTTCACTCTTCATCCACGTCGAAGTTGATGCCAACAGGCCTTGACGTTGATGTTTGGGTTTGGGTTTTTTTTTTTTTTTTTAGCTTAGATAATTTATTGTTGAAAGCCTATGGCACAAATAGATTCAATGAAATTTTTTTCCATCTTTAAGTGGTGTGAATTCAAAGTAAATAAGTTTGTTTCAGCCATATGGGGTAGAATTTCAATGTAACTTAAGCATCATCATCCAATATATGGATCATCATCATATTTAGTGGAAAACATCAAGCAGAAAGGTAACTTAACAATTAAACACCTCCTGCATTTGACATCCATCACATGAAAAACTCCATTATCTTTCATATTTCAGTTTTCAGAACTTCACATTAAAGAAAATAAGAAAAAATTACATGAACGATTCTTTATGTAATTCTCTAAGGTCTTTCTGTTCAAAAGAAACCATAAACTCAAGTCCCATGATTGCATGCCGCAATGAAGCTTGGTTTTTCTAAACTTTGTCTACCCCCCTCTATATTAAATATATCAAACTTTGTTTTATCCTACATTAAAAAAAAAATCTTTATCCAAGGATGAATGACTGCGATTTGTCCGAAAGTCCAACCTTGATTGAAACTTAGTTTGTGTAGCCCACGAAGATGACATAAGAATTGTTTGCAAAAGATACCACTTAGAAAGCCCAATGCACTTTCTTAATTGAATAAGATCATTATGTTTTCCTGCTGTTAAAGGTTGACATTTCTTTGAAAAGGCATAAAATTTCTCTGTGTCTCATTTTCTTCTTATTCATTTTTATATGATAATGGGTGTTGAGGAGATGGTGGATTTTCAGATAGCAAGCTACAAATATTTATACAATATTTACATTGATTTCCATGTCCAACACTAATTTACCCAGAATCAATTACTAATAGGATAAAAACCTTAGTTAGTATAGAAATGGCTAAACACAACGACATTATATAGCTTAACAGAAAGGCTAACCTGTGAATATATAGGCATTTGGCATCCTGTGAATTTCTTATAGGCATCTGGCAACTCATGCTTCTGCATAGAAGTATAACACATCACTCTTTGAATAAAAATAAAGGATGTAATAAAAAAAATTAGATGAATTCAAGAACTGAAACTCAAATGAAATTCTCAAATTTATTACATTGTTTCAATAAGTAAAAACCACTTGCGAAAATAAATAAAATGTCCATGCTATCTCCAAGCAATATGACATGCAAACTCAAAACAAATCAAATTAAAAAATCAAAGATAGGATTTTTCTCTAAGGAATAATACGAAGAATTTAGATGGAGATCTGCAAAACCATTAAATTAAAATCAAAATTAGAAAAAAAAAAAAAAAAAAAAGAGAGAAGAGATGATTATTTTCTTTGTGGAATGATATCGAATAGATGTCAGGCGGGCTACTACGAACCATCTTGAGTGAGAAGGGGGTAATTACTGGCGTTGAGATTGATGTATCAGTCCTAATGGGGGTCGAGGTGAAGGAGGATGGAGGAACCATGTAGGGTTGAGGTGAGGGAAAAGGAACAGTGGGGCTGGTGAAGATAGGGAGGCCCAGGACGTCGACGCTACAGGAACATGAGGGTGAGGCGGGGGCAGACATTGCAGGCATGAAGTATGGGGCATGAAAATGGAAGCGTCGAACGGGAATGGGTTAATGAGGAGAGCACGGAGGAGATGAGAGCATTGAGCAAGCAGGGACTGAGGGAGGGGGAGGATGAAGAGGAAGCAGGGCGTTGAGAAGGAAGCATTGATGGTTGGGAGACTGGTGAGTCGGTTACGTTGAGAGCGGGAAGATGAAGAGGAAGAGCCAATCAACCGGTACTCCATTTCTTAAACGTCTTTAAACTTTAAAGAATAAGTTTGCCAAGGTCAAGGGTAAGTAGGTAGGCCTCATGGATATATTTTCAAAACTTTTGACCCATTTGACTCAAGGATCAACTATCCATAAGACTACAAAACCTAATCCAGGATACAATCCCTCATTCTCATCAATCATGTACAGCAATATAACCTATCTAGAAGATAGAAATCAGCAACTACATGCAACAAAATAATCTATCAGCAACTACATGCAACAAAATAATCTACAACAAGTAAAGAAGTAGATTATACATTTGGAGCCCAGTAGTGCTCTAATGGAGGAGAAGATAATTAACTTGATCAAGAACTCTTCTTGAAACAATTAGAGATCTCCAAGACCTTGTTGTCTTCCACGCTATGACCCTCTATCAGATCTCTCTTCTTAAGAAGATAGGTGGAATTTCCAAGAAAAAATCCTACTAGAAACTCCAAGGAACTAGAAGAGAGAGAGGAAGAGAAGAGATGTACAACTTTTACACAAAGGCTGTTTTAGGCGCGGATAAAGGTGTTGGACGTCCAAGGTGTTGCTCCCTTATTTATAGCCCTCAAATCTCCTATTAAGACTCTCTTACTAATTGCATTAGAAGTCACACTTCCACACAAATTAGTAACTTACTATTACCACTATTAGGGCCTGTTTGGATGCATAAGAAAGTACAAGAAAATAATATTTTTTAGAATATAATCTTTCATTCTTTAAAGAAGAAAATCTTGTGCGTTTGATAACTCAAGAAAAATTTGAAGAAAAGATTCTTTTCTTTCAAAAAGTTCAATATTCTCTCCTACAACTCCCCCTGTAGAAAACTTTCTACAAGATAAAAATCTTTCAAAATGACGATTACAAAGTGGTAGAGTAAAGTAAAAACCTTGGTTTAACAAATCCATCATAATGTGTATGTTTACATATATGGAAAAAGTAAAGTAAAAGTAAATCTCATAGGACGATAAAGGTGGGGTAAAGTAAAGGTGGGATAAAGTACATGGTGAAGTAAAGTGGGAATGAATGGTAAAGTAGTTTTTTTTTTTACTTTACTTAAACATTTTATCGTAGTTTTATATGGTAAATAAAAAGTGACTTGTTTACGGGTGTGGTAAAGTAAAATAAAGATCAATGTCATATCATGGTAAAAGATGAGGTAAAGTAAGGTCAGATGAAGTATGTGGTAAAGCAAAGTGAGAGAGAGAGTTATAAAGTAGTTGTTTTTTCATTTACTTTACTTTACTATACTTTACCATGGTTTTATGTGATAAAAGAAAATTAACTTATGGTAAAAACATGAAAGTTAAACTTTACTTTACCATATTACTTTTTTTATCCTGACGTGGTAAATTACATATAAATTAAAATATTTAATAAAAAAATTCTTATAATGTAATTTACTTTAATCATGGCACCTTCCAAACATCTCAACTTAAAATCCGTAGTATTCTTCAAAAATTGCTAAACAGTGAAAAAATTATACTATTATGATATTGCATTTTTGTATTCTATACTCTTTTATTGTTACAATTTAAATATGTAAATATTTTATTATGTAGACATTCAAACGGGTCCTTAGAAGTCTCACTTCAAATAGAAATAATAATTTTCTAATTCCTTCATTTTAGAGTTCAGGTAAGATTAATAACTTTCTAATATCTTGGGCTAGCGTGGGGACCACTAGGGATTCCTTAGAAAGCTGGCTCCAACTAGGACTTGCGACCCCACATCTCATGTGCAATCCGGGCCCACAGTTAATTGCAAATAACATCACTATATAAATGCAATTGCACTCCAGTTTTAGGAATAAATTACAATGAAAACCCTAAATTCTCAATTACCATAAGTAGGCCTCTCTATCATTATCCATGAATCAATTGGAATAAGTCTGTCCCATCTAATCTTAGATCTACATCTTATTATCCTTGAGACTCAATTAATCACAGTGATCATCAATACCATCAAATTAACTCTTAATCGAGATGGGTGCGCACTTACTAATGATAAATCCATTAATTGGCACAAGGGGATAATATAGATAGATTCCATCTTGATCATTGGATGTTCCCACAGTCCTACTACCATGTACCCAAGACACCGAGGTGTTGACCTACAATTGGCCTCACTCATTGGTGACTCAAAGCAAATAAATAGATAGAAACTTGAGTTCATCAATGTCTCAGGATTGAGAGCCTATGGCTAGGAAATTATGAGAGCAGACCTTAAAATCAAGACAATATTTCATAAGGTGCTTCTCATGGTCCTTCAATACATTCAATGTACCAGCACTATGATCCAGAATCTTATATTCTGATTATTAAGATAAATCACACTATCTCATGAAAGTACTGCAACCTTATCAGATGAGATGCCCAGTCTCATTTTTAAGTATAAGATTTGTGACACATATCTCCCGTATGTGGATCTCATCCATATACATATATCACATCTAATATACTAATGAGACCTGATTCATCTCATGAATCATTATGTCATATGTATTCATTATGTGCGTTAAGTAATAAAATAGCATTCATTTCATGAAAGGAAAGCATGATTTCATTGATAAATCAATTTATTACATCAACTGATGGATTGAGTCCATACAATCTAACATAAAGATAATTTAAAATGGTCAAAATCAAATGGATCCAATTGTTCAATTTCTCAATTGGATCCAATTTGCTTCATATTGGGTTTGTTTCGGGTTAGGGTAAATTCATATCCGACTCGACAAATATACCACCCTGACCCCTCATATCTGGCCCGACCCCACCCATGTGGTTGGATCAAGTTTGGTAAATTTTTTTCAAACACTCTTGAACCCATTGTGAATTCGGCCCAGGTTAAAAATCTATAAATCCATACCACACAATCAATCGGGTATAAAGAGTCTAGACCCTACTACTATTAAATCAAACCCGAATCCAAATATCAATCAGTTGGTATCAAGCCCAAGTTGTCCCATCCTTAACTCATGCATTAGAGTGTGTAATTTTTTTTCGACTACCTATTTTAGAGTATTTAAATTTACGTATCCTTATCTCACATCACAGAATAAGGCGTGTTTCCAAAACTAAAAACCTATCTCAATATCTTTTGATGCCATTAAGATTCTATCTGATAAAAAAAAACCACAAATTGCAAAGAATGAAAACTGTGAGCCCCAATCTATGTTGTCGATCACGTGAGCCCCACTTCCTATTAATATTTAGGACCTCCATCCAGGCTCCACTTAATATAGGGCAAAAGTGTTAGCTCCACTCCTCTACTTATTCTTCCGATAATGTGAGCCTTGTTCCCTTTTAATATCAACCATCCCCTCTTTATATCCGGTGTGCCAATTTTTAATCACTTTTTATATAAGATAAACTTTTTTAAATCTAATAAGATATTCAATTTTTATTTGGGAAATTTTCAAATAAGGCCTTAAGTCTTTGGCTTATTTAAAAAAAATGACAAGTTTCAAAAGTTTTCAAATTAGTCCCCAAGTTTTCAATTAAGGACATCTGTCCATTTAAAGGTATTCTCTGGCATCTTTTTCTCTTAATTTTTTAAAATACCCAAATTACCCTTTATTTAAAGCCATGACATGGTTCCCACAACTACTACCTGCATTAAATTATCGTGGGGTTACTAGTTGTCATTGATCACCGTGAGGATGCCAATGAAGAAAATGATGAGAATATAGAGAAAGTGAAGGAGGATTTTATTTTTAATGAAGGGTGATTTAGGTGTTTTAAAATAATTGACAGAAAACGTCACCTGAAATCAGCTTTAAATGGACAGATGTCCTTAATTGAAAACTTATTGAAAAACTTAAGGACGAATTTGAAAACTTTTGAAACTTGTGTCATTTTTTTAATAAGGCAAAAACTTAAGGCCTTATTTAAGATTTCCCTTTTAATTTTGAAAGCTGTTATTGCCACAGCTCAACTTGCTCATTCCATATCCCCTTTTTTACAAAGGGAGATTCTATTGGCACATAGGATTTTCCTCTTCCCATACAAATTCTCTTTACACACATCATTATAATTTAAAATTTGTATTACTTCTTTCCACACACACCAAAAATCCCCAAATAACCCATCATTTCATTTTCCTCTTTCTTCCCACACACATCATTTTCCCTTTCTTCCTACACACAAATTACACAACCGGGCCTCTCCACATCTTTGGCATCTCGGTCTCTCTGGTGTTCCCACTGTGTTTCCAGTCCTCTACACCATCTCATCTTCCAAAGGTAAATGTTTCTCTCCACCATTACCATTTCATTCTTCTTCCCCATTTCTTCTTTACCATTTCATCCACCTTAGATTACCGTTTTTTCATGAAAACTTGTTACGGGGGATAGATTCACATTCAATGTAAGCTTTTACAAACAACGTTAGTATTTTTTCACGCATTTGGGCTAAGTTTTATGTCTCATCGCACGGTTTTTTCTTACAGAAATAGTGACTGTTCGGATATACAGTTCCGAACCAAATCTATAGAGTTCAGATATATAGTACCGAACAAACTCACACTATTCCGTACTGTACATCTGAACATTAGCATTTGGTTCAGACCTGAAAGACTGCACATATTGAGGCTTGCAACTTGTTCCAAGCGAGAAAAACTTAAAATAAATGGCAAAAATACGAAAAAATAACAAAGAACTGGACCTTTCCACCATTTGATTGTTGTTTTCTTCCTTCATTGCACTAGAAAGTCTTAGAAATGAAATGAAAAATAGAGAAAATACAAGAAGGAAGAAAGATGAAGGAGATGGGGGAAGATGAGTTCCCAAGAGCATAAAATGGAGGAAGATGAGTTACCCAAGACCGTTGTGTGAGGGAAGTGGAGAGTGAGATGGGTGGGAGAATGGGACAGGGAAGAATATGACCTTGTGTGTGAAAAGAGAAAATTTGTTTTGAGTTTTCGTGGGATAATAGATATTTTGGTCATTTCATAAAGGGGTACAAATGTAATTAAAAAAAAACAAATTCCTTGTGTGGGAAGAGTAAAAATTTGTGTGCCAATGGAATGACCCTTTTCAAAACCTTGGCACCCCTCTAGGAAATCTCCAAACTACCCCTCTCCCTGCTCGCCGCTCATCTCCGCTCTTTCCCTCTCATTCTCCTTGCCTCTCTCCCTCTCCCTGCTCACCCCCACCCCCACCCGCGCCTGACACTCTCCCTCTCCATGTCTCTCTTCCTCTCCCTGTCGTTCGACCACTCAGGGCCGAACAATATACTCATTTGTTCGGCCTAAGTGGCCGACCGGCATGCAAGGCCGAACAGCAGGGAGAGGGAGAAAGGGACGGCAAGCATGGAGAAGGAGATGGAGAGGGTCGAGAGCGGGTGAAGGTGGGCGGTGAGCGGTGAGCAAGGAGAGGGATAGAGACAAGGAAAAGGAGAGAAGGAGAGGGAGAGAGCACGGGCGGACGTGGGCAGTGAGAGAGAGAGAGGAGGGGGAGATGGGTAATTTTGGAATTTCCTGCCAGGGTGCCAAGCTTTTGAAAAAGGGTGCTTACAAATTTTTACTTTTCAAACACAAGGAATTTGTCTTTTTTTTATTACACTCTTACCCCTTTATGAAATGACCAAAATATCTATTATCCCACAAAAACTCAAAACATATTCTCTTTTCACACACACAAGCTCATCTTCTTCCCTAAAAGATTCTCCCACCCAACTCACTCTTCACTTCCTTCATCTTCCTTGGGCAACTCATCTTCCTCCATTTTCTTCTCTTGGGCAAGTCATCTTACTCCACTTCGTTCATCTTTCGTTCTTCTTGTACTTGATCTTTTTTCATTCCATATCTAAAGCTTTCTAGTGCAATGAATGAAGAAAACAACAATCAAATGGTGCCTTTAAATCAGAGCAGCAGTGGAAATGTCTGTTTCTTTTTCTTTTTTTTTTGTATTTTTGTCTCTTTTGTTAATTTTTTCTCGCCTGGGATGAGTTGCAGGTTCCCGATATGTACGGTCTTTCAGGTCCAAACATATTGCATATGTTCGGATGTATAGCTCCGAACATAATGCATCTGTTCGGACATATAGTTCCGAACATTATACAAAAGTATACCGTTCGGACACTCAGGTCCGAACACTTGCAATCTGTTTGGACACTCAAAGACTAAACAGTCACGATTTCTGGGTTAAAAACCCTTGCAATGATGGATAAAATGCAACCAAAATGCATGAAAAAACACTAGCATTGTTTGTAAAAACTTACATTGAATGAAAATCTATCCCCATAACAAGTTTTAATGAAAAAAAAAAAAAAAAAGGTAATCTAGGATGAAAAAAATGGTAAAGAAGAAATAGGGATGAGGATGTGTGTGGGAAGAAAGAGGGAAAGGGAGGGATGTGTAGTTTGAGAAATTTTGGTGTGTGTGGAAAGATCTAATGTAATTTTTAAATTATAATGATGTATGTAGAGAGAATTTGTATGAAAAAAATATAAATCAGTGTGCAAGTACAATTTTCCTCTAAAAAAAGGGACATGGAATGAGAAAGTGGAGCTGCAGCTCCCTAATTTTAATGAAACTCTTATACATTTATATATAATTGGATAAGGATCCCCTGTTTGGACCAAACCGGGGTCTCCACATGGGGGGCGGAGGGGGGGCAGAGGAAAGAGAAACTGTTTTTTTCTTTTCTCCGCCCCCCTTCCCCCGTAGAGACCCCTGTTTGGTCCATATATAATTACATGATAAAATAAACAGTAGCCATAATTTTATATAAAAAAACAACCTCTGCAACATTCTTCCTATCGTCGTCTGCATCCCAACAGATTTCAATGTACAGGTCAGTTCATTGTTTAATCATTTAATTATTGTTTCACAGTTACGTTGAGAAATTCTTTCCATGCTTAATTGTTTTTCACATGCATTGGATTGTTCCCCATTTAATGGTTGATTATGAGCTTTTGGCTTGTTCCAATCCAATCTTACGATTCTTCTCAATCTCTTTTGTTAGCCTGTTTAGAGCAGGCGAGCAGAAACCCTAGAGCAAACAAACAAGAGAGAGGGAGGAGGTTGGTATGGCAACATCAATGGTGAGTTCTGCAAGGAGCGCGCTTGCAATGCTGAACGAGAACCATCCCGTGCTGAAACTCCACGCTCTGTCCAATCTCAACACCTTCGTCGATTACTTTTGGCCCGAGATTTCAACCAGCGTTCCCACCATCTCAGTAAATCTTCCTATATCCACATTAGAACTCTTTAGTACTGAGAGAAGAAACAATCTAAGCAATCCCTTTTCTTAAATTTTCTTACTTTGAGGGCTTCTCCATGATGCAGATAGGGTTATGGAAATCTGTTTGTTAATGGGCCTTTTCGTTTTTGAGTTTTTCATCAATGATTGTAAAGTTGGTGTTGAGATCATTGGCTTCCAATGATTTCAACCAGCATATAGCAGTCAGTTCTTCCTTTCAAAATCATCTTTTTTGCTCCTTCTTCTTTGATAAGGGGCTTCATATGAAGGCAATTTTTTTTTTTTTAAATTTCATCATAGTTATCGTCATTATCATCAAAAACCTTGTCCCAACTATGTTGGAGTTGCTACACGAATTCTGTTTCTCCAATCTCCACACCAATCTATCCTGAGCCAAATCCCTGGATAGGATTATTTTACTTATTCTACTGCTTCAACAGTATATTGTGTCAAGGACTATTTAATGGCTCAACCTCAAAGTTGAAGTAGGTTTCAATTTCTTTCTACTTTCTCTTCTTCTTCTTTTTTTTTTTTTTTTCAATGAAATGTTGTGTTTTTGTACAGTAAAGTTGGGAGTGGATGGTGGCATTAAATTCTAGACGCATGTCTAGTAATTGAGAGTGCAATAATTGGTTGTAAAAAAGCCCCATGGAAGATAGATATGAATATATAGTTGATACTGTGGTATGCAGTATACTTTGAAGAAACATGATTGGTTTTTAGTTACCAATGTGGAAATTTTTGGGGTACTAGTATGTTCAAATTGTAATCATTGGAAGAATCCAAGGGGCCACAGGTCATATAAATGGGCTCCATTTTTATTTTTTTTTGGGAAAATCCTGGCTTGGCGTTTTGTTTCCCTGCTCAAGGCATCATGTAGCTGAATAGTGCTTGTATTCTTGGTGTTTTATTATTGGTTAGGTCTGATCTGCCTACCTGTTATTGGTTAGGTCCTATGTGGCAGTTCTAAGAGTCCTGTTGGTTTTTAGATTAAAGACTTGTGAAGTAACGAGTCCTGCTCATTACCGAGTCAGTGATCTTATTTGGCATGTTGTTATAGAATATTGGAGTTTTAAGTACTATTTACATTAGGAGACCGGTTCAAAGTGGTAGGGTGCTATTGCAAAGGGGAGTCTGTTCCTTCTGTGAAGAAGTCAAAGCCCTACGTATTTGTGATCATATGAGCAACCGTAAATTAAGTTTATTATGTGTGAAAACTTAAGGGTTCCTCTGTTCTATCTTGGAGTTTGGTTAAACATTCTTCTCCCACATGGTGTGCTGTCATGAGATTCATGCAAAACCCCATATATGTGATGCTATGGGCTCCTACTGCATCACAGTGATAGAATAGTCTTGACAAAACGAAATGGGAAAGGTAATCACCGATTGGGTTCCATTCATACATATCAGCCTAGAAATTGCATTCAGTTGGGCCTTTGAAGTACTAAAGTGATGATTAGTTCGTCCCAGGCATTTGCTCAATTGGTTAAGGACATGGGTGTGTGTGTATGAGTGCATGAGTTCGAGGAGTCCATGTAGGAGAAAAGAATGATGATTAGTACGTTTTTCCATGTGTTGTTATTACTCTTTTAGAAGTTCACAAGTTATTATGGTTGGACGTTTCCGACCAGATCTATCTGTCTTTTATCATAAGCTTTGATTTTTTATAGTTTTTTTTTTTTTTTTAATTTTGAGGATATTAGCGAGAATCTACATTAAAAAGTTGGCTACTAGATTCTATCATGTGGATCATTTATGTTATTCATTCCTATACTGAACTTTGGAAGTGGAGACTTTGCTATCTTAGCATGTCAAATTACCGAAGTTTTCGTCACTGTAATATTCATTGCATTTTAATGTTTGTACTTTCTTGGATGCATCATGCATGTGCATTCTAAAGTTGATTAACATAATTTGATTCATCTTGGATACCAACCCTGTGCTTTGCATACCTTTTTCTTTCCTTTCATAAACTCATTATAACAATAAACATTGAAATACTAATTTTTAACATTGATTATTTATTTATTTTTATTTTATTTTTCACAGTGAAAGCTTATACAAAGATGATGAATTAGATCAAAGACAGCTTGCTGCATTGGTTGTCTCAAAGGTCATTGTTAATTTATTTTTCGTTTTTTTATTGGCAACATGATTCAAACCCACTACTCTAGTTTTCCACTGTGAGCCACCTTCCAACTGTGCTATGTGCTTTTGTTGAAGTTATTTTTTATTTGCCTTTCTTATCAGGATGAGAAGTTTTTATTAGCCATTGTGAGCATAAGATGGATGCATACTTGACATTTACTTAACAATAGTACATTGTTTAACTTATCTTTTACAATATTCTATTCAATAAATTCCTAAGTATCTGAAAATGCTTAACATTGTGTCTAAGAACTTTTTGAGTTTCATTTAAATGTAAATAATTTTTTGAATTAAGTTTTTTTATAACAAATTTTTTAATTAAGTTTTCAGCAGTACAATGTTTTGATGGACATATTAATATAAGATATCCCAAATGTGGCATTTGTCTCTTGGTGGAGGTTTGAGAACAAAGTCTTCACCAACCTGCTTTAAAAGGATGTTGGCATTGTTCCACCAATGGGCAACTCCACGTAAGCTGCATCTCTGTACTCTTCTGTGGCTGATGGTGGTTTAATGTGTGGTTGTCTATCATGGCAAATATTCTTTGAGGAGGTTAGGAGAATTTTTTGTTCTTCAGATCTGTTGAATCATCTTTTCCCCTTCTATCAGTAGGGGAATGGATTGATCTTGCAAGCTCTTTCATTCATTCTCTTCTCCTAGCTCTTCCTAAAACGAGGTCTCAAGCAGACTTTCAATTTCCATGCTTAGCTTTTTTGTCTGTCTTTTCTTTCCTTATCTCTCCACTACAAGTCTTTCCATCTGTCATTTTACATTTGTGGAGACCTTAAATGCTGCAGTATCTTATGAAATTACCCTAAGATGCTCTTTTAACCTTTGCAATGCTCTTTGGACAACTAAACTATAATAGGAGTTGGATCCACAAAAGGAAGAAACCTGGAGTCTCTCTTATACCAAATTTGTGGAGGTTTGAGGAGAGAGATCTCAAAGACTTTGGAGTCTTCATAAAAGGAGAATCCAAGGAATCATCACACGAGGGAATAGAGGATTCATCACTAGTAGTCTAGTCCACATGAAACGGGATACATTTTTTTAACTGTAAAAAGAAGGCTGGGTGTCCTACTTTGTTTGTGCCTAAGTCCTTTATTCAAGTACTTCTGAAGCCTCCAACTAACAAGACACAAACTATGACTCTAAATTGAGAAGTCTTAGGCTAAGACTCTTTTTTCTTTGTGCCTTGGGCCATCTCTTTTAGTTGACAGTCAGTTTGGCTGCATTGATTTTATTTTGAGAATTTTACATGTATTTGGTGTGCATCAAACATTCTGTTTGTTGACAATTACTTAGTCGTTTTGCAAATCATTTGCTTCAATTTCTCCTAGAAAGTCATACTTTTGCTTAACATATTTTCTTTTTTTACCCACAATGATTACTATTTACCATTAAAAAAAAAAGAAAAAAAAAGAAAAGAAATGATTAGTACTACTTATTACAGGTTTTTTACTACCTGGTAGAACTTAATGATTCATTGTCATATGCTTTGGGCACTGGACCTCTTTTTGATGTTTTGGAAGACTCTGATTATGTTCATACTCTTCTTGGTAAGGAGTGAATATGGTGTAGACCTGTGTATGCTTACTCTGAAGCAGTTGTGTTTCTTAATGAATAACACAATTTCTTGAAATTTGTCTTCACTAGTCAAAGCTATCGATGAATATGCTAGTCTCAAGTTCAAAGCAGTAGAGTCAAATGAAGCAGCAACAGAGGTGGATCCTAGACTGGAGGCCATTGTGGAAAGGATGCTGGATAAGTATGTTATTTAGTGTTACTCCTCTCTTTATTTGTATTTGCATTTATTTAAAGATAAAAGACCTTATCTTTTGCTTTCTGCAGGTGTATTTCTGATGGAAGATATCAGCAAGCTCTGGGTAGAGTGTAGAAGTTGGATAAGCTCAAACAAGCAATTATCAGCAGTGAAAATGTTCATGGAATGCTTTCGTATTGTATATATATCTCACATTCTTATGTCAATCATAGAGAATATCGGTGTGAGGTAAAGAGATCTTGTAATCCTTAATGATATACATATACCATTTATTCCAATCGTGTAGGAGTTTAAGCTTACACAAAAAAATATTTGGTCAGATGCTATATTTAGGCCACATATTTTGCTCTTTTTCTTTAGGAAAACCTATATTTGAAGAATATTCTCCTGATAGGAATTTTTTATCCTTTTTTTTTTTCCAAAGTTTTCTATGTTCACTATATTTCTGCTCTTCTCAATCCGTCGCATGAATTTTATAGATATTTTAGGGTTAAGGCTTTGCATATGTTTCTTGATACCGCCTTTGCTTCATAATAGGAAATATTTATCATCTAACATCTAATCTTTCAAGTAATGGTTGCTTAATGATTATATCTAAAAAAGGATATTAATGGTTGCATCATTTCCATTTTTTTTTTAATGTAAAGCCAAAGTAATTATAATTTTTTATTTTAAGAAAAGCCTTTACAGATTCAAGGGAGAACTTGTAAATGGAGATCTGGTGGGGTCAACAACAAATCGAAGTTCGACTTTCATGCTATTTGGACCTATGAAGCACGGACACGGATACGGGACACGGATACGATACGATACGGATACGCAGATACGCCATTTCTCAAAAAAGTAGGATACGATACGTCAGGGATACATTGAAAAAAAAAATTAATATTTTTTATATGACTATGTAATAAAAATCTAACATTATTTCAATCAAAATAGCCATAAAATATACTTCCATTGATTTAATCATCATCAATCATCATCATCAAACATTACATTAAAATAGCCGTATTACTATCACTTGCACTCCAACTTCCACTTCCAATCGCCTTCCTTTTTTTTGAATCATAATCCACACTAGAAGTTGGCAATGGTACTTTCTTGGGTGCATTGTTCCTCAATCTCTCGTTGCATTCGTCCTCTAACCTTTTCATCTCCGCAATATCACTGCTCTTAACTTTTGGACAGAATGCCACAGCATGACCGGGCTCATGTATCAAATGAGCCCTCACCCTTGTGTATGAGCTTTTCTTGTTTTGATGGCAAAAATTGCATTGCCACAACACATTTCCCCCTCCATAACCAAGTTTTTGTTGTTTTGTCACATACCTCCAAAGAGGGTTGTGAGCGTCTTCTAATTCAATAGCTGGAGAAGACGCACTAGTACTACCACCCGTACTAGAAGCCACAGTAAACTTTGGTTGCTGGAAACACAACATATTGGCCCCATCAGGCCACCTAAAATCATGGCATCAAGAAAAAAAGAAAAAAAAAGAAACAGCAGCAGCTATATAGCATCAAGAAAAAAAGAAAAAAAAGAAATAGCAGCAGCAGCATAGCATCAAGAGAAAAAAAAAAGAAGCAGCAGCAGCATAGCATCAAGAAAAAATGGAAGAAAAATAAAGAAACAGCAGCAGCAATATAGCATCGAGGAAAAAAAGAAATAGCAGCAGCAGCATAGCATCAAGAGAAAAAGAAAAAAAAAATGAACAGCAGCAGCAGCAGCATGGCATCAAGAACAAATGGAAAAAAGGGAAGCAGCAGCATAGCATCAAGGAAAAAAATAGAAACAGCAGCAGTAGCATAGCATCAAGAAAAGAAGAAAAGAAGAAAGAAATAGCAGCAGCACACAGCAGAACACAACAGAGAAAAGAACAGCAGCAAAACACAGCAGAGAAAAGAACAGAAAAAAGAAGCAGCAAAAAAAAAAAAAACCAGCAACAACAGCCAATCGGAAGCAAAGAAAGAAGATCAGCAAAAAAAAAAAAAGCCCTAAAATCCAAATGATTTAAGGGGGAAGGAAAAAAAACCCTAGATTAGAATTAACTAGAATAGCATCAACCAACAAAAAAAAACCTTTACAGATGAAGAGAAAGAAAGAAACAAGAGGAAAGAAAGAAGAGAAAAGAACCTGAAAGTGGAGAAGAAACGGCACAGCACAGTGGCTCGATTGGGCTTGATTTCTGGCACAGCACAGCACAGACGGCAGTAGCAGCAGCAATGGCTCCGGCACAGCACAACGACAGCAACAATGGCGACGGCAGCAGCACAACTACAGCAGCAGGACGACGGCAGCACGGCGACGGCGAGGCTGAGGCGACGACGAATTTCTTCCTTCCCCTCTCTTCTTTTTTTTTTCCTTCCTCTCTCCCAGGTTTTCTAACTCTCCCCTCTTCTTTTAACGGGCTTTTAAAAACGTGTCCCGTGGGGGATACGTACGTGTCCCGCACGTATCCGGCATTTTTTTTTTAAAAAAAAACCTGGATACGGATTTCGCGTATCCGATACGTATCCGAGGCGTATCTGGGGGTATCCGTGTCCGATACGCCTGGGATACGGATACGGGACCCTTTTTTATGTATCCGTGCTTCATAGATTTGGACATAAGGTTGTCAACAAGCTGGGTTGGTCTATGACCCAGTGAGGATTACAGGTCTTGAATTCGAGTCTGGATCCCATGTGGACCGTGGAAATTGGATTTGAGTCTATCCGAAAAGGGTTATGGGAGGCCCGCCCATGTTGGAATTTAATTTATTGGAAATGAATTGTTTTTTTTTTTTTTTGAATTGAAGGGATTAAGGGAATCGGTTTTTTTTTTATATGTGATAAAGGTTGTTATGTATATATAATTTTTTTCATAGCATATAAATGCAAATTTTAACATATGATAGTCATTCAAAAATAGACATAAGAGGAAGATTGTGATGATGAAATGTTGTATTTATTATATGTATATTTTTTTGACGGGCATGTATATGTATATTTTTATGTACAATAGTTGTTCAAAAGGAGAACTCCGCCTATGTTGGGGTATCCTTGACATAGCCGGTGCCAAGACCGGATAAAGGAGGAGGGTTGTGCATTAGGTAGCCAACAGCTAGCACAATACTCAGTCGGATTTCTTTATGGATTTGAGACCTAATGAAATTTTGTGGGGGCGTCCCCTACTTAGCGACGCGCTGTATGGTCTGAGTACAGTGATAAGTGAGCAAGAACCGCTGCATCAGCGCCCGGGTGCAGTGCTAAATAAGCAAGGGTCCTCACACTTTGGACGAGTGTGGGGGGTAAGGAAGCTAGTCCAAAATAGAAGGCTGAGATTAGGTACTTGGAACATTGGGAAACTTATGGAAATAGTGGGTACAATGGAAAGGAGACGAATCACAATTGCTTGCTTACAAGAGACAAGGTGGGTGGGACAGAAAGCTAAAGAGATTGAGAGGACTGGGTATAAGTTATGGTATATGGGACTTAATAGATTGAGGAATGAGGTCGGCACAGTGGTAAGCAAGGACTTAAAGGAAGATATAGTGAGTGTAAAGCGCTGTGGAGATAGGATTATTGCAATTAAGTTAGTGTTAGGAGAAGAGATAGTGAATGTAATTAGTGCTTATGCCCCCCAGGTGGGCTTAGGAGATGGACATAAGGAGAAGTTTTGGGAAGACTTGGAAGGAGTGCTACTAGAGATACCCCAAGGCAAGATGGTCTTCATAGGAGGAGATTTGAACGGTCATGTAGGACGCAACGTAGATGGATATATAGGAGTACACGGGGGACATGGATACGGTAATAGAAATGAAGAAGGGAAGGATATTTTGGAGTTTTCAGTGGCTTATGATCTCATGGTAACTAACACCTTTTTTTAGGAAGAGAGAGGAGCATTTGGTGACTTATCAGAGTGGCTCCTCAAGGACACAGATTGACTTTTTAACTAGGAAAAGTGACCACTTAGCTTGTAAAGATTGCAAGGTTATACCGGGGGAGAGCTTGACTTCCCAACATAGGTTTTGATCATAGATGTGCAGCTACAAAGGTGGACTAGAAAAAAGAAGTTGTATAGATGCTCAAGGACTAAATGGTGGAACTTGAAAGGTGATAAGCAACTAGTATTAAGGGAAAGAGTACTAGAGGAAGACGTTTGGGCGGTAAATGAGAGTGCAAATAATATGTGGGATAAGGTAGCAGAGTGTATTGGGAGGGTAGGGAAAAAAGTCTTAGGAGAATCCAAATGGGGTGCTCCGGCACAGAAAAAGGCATGGTGGTGGAGAGAGGCCGTCCAAGACAAGATAAGAGTTAAAAAAGAGTGCTTTAAAACTTGGCAAAAGGATCGAACTGAAGTGAACTTGGAGAGGTATAAGAAGCAAAAAGAGAAACCAAAAAGGCAGTTAGTGAGGCCAAGGCAAAGGCATTTGAGGAGCTATATAGGCGACTTGACACTAAGGAAGGCGAAAGAGAGATATTCAAGCTTGCCAAAGCCAGAGATAGGCGGACCAAGGACTTAAACCAAGTTAAATGCATTAAGGATGAGGATGAAAAGGTATTAGTAAAGGAAGAGGAGATAAAGGAGCGTTGGAAGAGCTACTTCTACAAGTTATTTAACGAAAGCAGTAGTAGTGACATACAATTGGGGCAGCTTACCATTTCTAGGGAGGAATCGAATCATATGTTCTATAGGAGCATCAATAGGGAAGAAGTTAAAGAAGTATTGAAAATGATGAAGAATGGGAAAGCGGTTGGGCCAGATGGTATCCCTATTGAGGTCTGGAGGTGCTTGGGGGAGGATGGCATAAGTTGGTTGACAAAGCTTTTTAATGTAGTGCTAAAGAGCAAGAAGATGCCTGATGCATGGAGGAAAAGTATTCTTATACTCATATACAAGAACAAAGGAGATATTCAGAACTGTGCGAACTACCGTGGGATTAAATTGATGAGTCATACGATGAAATTATGGGAGAGAGTTATTGAGAGAAGACTAAGAAGAACAACAAACGTTTCAGAAAATCAATTCATGCCTGGGAGATCAACCATGGAGGCTATCTTTCTCCTGAGAAGGTTAATGGAACAGTATAGAGAAGGTCAGAGAGATTTACATATGGTGTTCATTGACTTGGAGAAGGCCTATGACCGGGTTCCTAGGGAGATTTTATGGAAAGTACTGGAAAATAAAAGAGTGTGTCGCATATATTGAGGCGATAAAGGATATGTATGATAGAGTCGTGACATTTATAAGAACGACTGGCGGAGAGACTAAAGAGTTTCCTATCACGATTGGTCTACACCAAGGCTCAACGTCAAGCCCATACTTGTTTGCCCTAGTTATGGATGAAATTACAAGACATATTCAGGATGAGGTGCCGTGGTGTATGCTATTTGCAGATTACATTGTTTTAGTGGATGAGACGAGAGAATGAGTGAATGCTAAGCTAGAATTGTGGCGGAAAACGTTAGAGACAAAAGGGTTTAGGCTAAGTCGATGCAAGACGGAATATATGGAATGCAAGTTTAGTCAAAGTAGGACACCTTGTAACATAGAAGTAAGTTTGGGCACACAAAAGATTGTAGTGAAAGAAAACTTTAGGTACCTTGGATCTATGGTATAATAGGATGGAGAGATTGATACTGATGTAAGTCACAGAACTCAGGCCGGGTGGACTAAATGGAGGAGTGCTTCGGAGGTCTTGTGTGATCGGAAAGTCCCCCTTAAGGTTGAAGGAAAGTATTATAAAGTGGCGGTACGTCCAGCATTGTTATATGGATCAGAGTGTTGGGCAGTAAAGCATAATCATGTTAAGAAGATGGAAGTTGTGGAGATGAGAATGCTAAGATGGATGTGCGAGATCACAACGAGAGATAGGATTAGGAGTGAGGAGATTAGGGGCAAAGTAGGAATAGCATTGATTGAAGATAAAATGAGAGAAAATCGACTGAGATGGTTCGGCCATGTTAGAATGTGCTCAACAGAGGCACCTGTTAAAAGGTGTGAAAGCATGGAGATTGCCAGGAGTTGGAGAGGAAGAGGGAGAGGGAGACCCAAGAGAAGTTGGAAAGAAACTATTAAATATGACATTGCCTACATGGATCTAACGGAGGATATGGCCCTAAACAGATTTGATTGGCGTCGTCAAATCCATATAGCCGACCCCACCTAGTGGGAAAAGGCTTGGTTTGGTTTGGTTTGGTTTAGTTGTTCAAAAGGAGACATAAAGGTGCTTATACTAAGACTCCAACATGCTTGAGCCCAAAGAGTTGGGAGTCTAGAAGGCCAGATAAGGATTTCCCATCCTAAATTGGGCTTGACCTTGCCGGACAAGCCATTGGGAAGTTAGAATGCAATGTTTCCATATTTAAATTTAGGTGGATCAGGTCTGTATTTGGGTCCTTTGATTGCACTACTCAACATTCAGTTTGATACACTATTATTCTGGATGAGTGCATGGGTGATATGACCGGCCATGAGTGACTCAGAGCAATTTGATTATGGCTGCAACATATGGGAGAAATGACCTATGAAGGGGAGGCTCCTTTAGCCATCTAATTACCAAACCCTTGTTAACAATGAGAGTAAAAGCCTCTCATTGCATGTATAATTTATGAAACTTGAATACTGGCATATGCTTGACATGCTGTTTATTTTTATTTTTTTACCAAATATGGTATTGCTACTTGTATTGGATACTAATAAGGACTTGTAGGGTACACAATATTCCAATCGGAGAATGTTCTCTTATGAGGGGAGTGCATGTAGTACAATCGAACTCCATGGGGCACACTTGGGCCCACCTTTGAAAAGTGAATCTCCTTTCAGAATCTTACCTCCCCATGATCTGATACCATGCCCGAATTTATGCTCATCAAAACTTTACCGGCTGGCTGTTCGATTGAATCTCAAAAAATCTATGGTTAAAAGGCCATTAAACTTTACGGCTGCTAAATAAAGGGCTACGATAATTTGATGGGGCTGATTTTTTTCATGACCCTTATCCTTAAAGAGACCTTTCCATCTATCCTACCCCCTAATGATAAGTATACATCCAAGTAGGTCCTATGAGCTGGACTGCAAAAGTACATATGTAGTCTCTGCTTGTAGGTGAAAATTCTCCTTTATGATGACCTATGAATGGGAGTTTCCTTAACGCTTGAATCACATTCATCAGGAGGTAGATACCAAACCATTAGTTCAATGTCTCACATCGCATTTATTAACTTGAATACTTGCATATACTTGTCATACTGCTAACATACCGCTGACACCATTACTGATATTGGATAGCTATAAATGCTTGTAGGATATTATTTTGTTGTACATTCCCTACACTAGATTTATCTGAAGATTTGGCTCAGGATAAATCGGAATGGAAGAGCAAAATTCATGTAGCCGACCCCAACATAGTTGGGACAAGGTTTTGATGATGATTACTATGCTAGATTTCTTATGTCCTAATGCAATGAAGAATTCTGACCAATGATACATCTGGATGAACATGAAATGGTGCAAATTGCTTATGAAATCGCAAATGAGCACGCCAAATGATTTTATGATTTCAGCTCTAAATATCTTGACTTGCGGTTGCTGCTAAGTGCAAAATTTAGTTTAGCTCTTATAATGGAACTTTTGGGCAGCATTGTCTCATCTCAACCATTTATTTGATATCTGTAGGTATAGCCAAGTGAATTTTTAAATGATACGCAGTCCAAGGGGGATCCTACATGGTGCTATATGGTGATTTGTTTCAATATATGAATAATTATTCTGACAGAATCTTTTGTATATGTGCTTTTTTTTAATGTATTCAAACCAGCAGCCTTGAGGTTGCGACACTGAGCACCTTCCAACTGTGCTATGGGCTTGTCTACCCTCGATTTTGGTTGCATTGTTCGGATTTTTTTTTATATTATTTATTTTCTATATTGGTAATTGATATGACTTCTGCAATGCATGGATGATCCAATGTATGGATGATTCAATGTGGACTCATTTGAAGAATAATCAAAATAGTCAAATGCCACCTGATTAAGTAACCACGATTGAATGGTTAGAATCAGCAGATTGAACTGATTTTCAGAACCATAGAACACTGAAGGTGAGACCAAAATATGATTGATTTTGATCAATGATTCGATCCATTTGTTAAGTTATTATAGACCACTTAATTTACTTGAAATATATGGAACGGTTAGGACTTAAGTTGCACATGGATGGGTATGCAAAAATCTGAGACAGGCAAGATTGATACTGGGTAGGTGTTGCGGAACCCAAAACCAGAGGAAAGGTGAAAAGGGAACTACAAGTGTTAAGCTGTTCCATCAATTATTACTGAGGGACATGGAGCAAAGTGTAGCTAATGGGGTATCCAAAGATGCTCTCATTGGATCCAGGGGATCGGTTTATCTTCTATATGAATATTTTATCCTGGAACATTCATGATCGGGTAGCTTGGAGTGTTGATTAGCAAGAAAGAAGATGGCACTTTAGTTATAAGCTAATAAGTTGCAGCCGCTTGATGCTATAGTTATTCGATCATTTTAGAGTGGCCATCAAACTGGATGGGTGGTTTTGGATGCTGAAAGCTCTAGTAGGTGTGGTCTGGTTATGTGGGACACCAAGAAGATGAGAATTGCTAATTCCTGCATTGTTGTTTATTGGTGTCGATGACTTGACAGTAGTGGTAAACTTGGCTAATAATAGTAGTAAGGTGCACTTTTTTCTATGCTCCTAATGAGCTACTACTGGATCTGTTAGGAGTGAATTTGGTAGAGTTTCGTCGCAAGATGGCTTTGCCCATGGTGTGAACTTGAGAATCTTGGTGGGAATTCAAGACCTCAATAGGAAGAGTCTTCCTCTTTCGCAAGGGGGGCCACAGCAGGAGAAATGTGCTGAATGAGCAGCTGTAGTGCAATCTAAGTGGGGAAGAAAGTAAGCTGTGGATTGTTTGACTAAGAGAGGTTGACAAAAATAACAAATTTTATATGGATTTACTTCTATATGGAGTCTGGACTGGATTTCAGTTCAAGACGAAGGTGGGATGTATTAGAAATAAATAGCAATGTCATTGATGCTATAAGAAGGTTCTACTTTAATTTGTACATGAATGAAAGGTGAGCTTTGGGTTTTAGGTGATTCGGAGTCTCAAATGATGGGGATTAAGTGGGTAGATGCCAGATAGGCTTGAGTCTCCAATCGAAGAAAAGAAAGTTAAGGAGGTTACATCTAAAATGCATGGAACAAGGGCCACGGCCCTGGATGTTAATTTTATTCTTTATAAGTTAGAACATTTCCAAACTAATGACTTTGTTAGTATTTACACCAATAAAAAAGTAATCACTATTTACAGTTTTATATCATTTTTATGTTGAAAAGAAAACTAATGGAATCGTAATATTGGACTGAGTACTCTAGAATATGCTGAAAATTGCAACCTACAAGTCTCTGTACATTATCTAAAACTACTGGCAATTTTGTATCCTGCAGATACAGGAATGCCTAAAGATTGAAGTAAATGAAATGATAGCTAGTTGAACGTAGATGGGCTGGTTATGATCCACAGGGAAAGTAATGTCTAATCCTTTTACATTTTGCCTACAGGTTCTTTGGCTTCTTGTTAAGATATATCAAAGTTTGCCTTCTCCTTATTACTTAAGCATCTGTCAGTGTCTCATGTTCTTGGATGAGCCTGAAGGTGTTGCTAACATATTGGAAAAGCTTCTTCAATCTGGCAGTAAGGTACTTGGGGATTGACTACTTATTTTGTTACCATTTGATGTTTATATGCTTGAATACTTGATTTACTACTGCATCCTAATGTACTTTGCAGGATGATTCTCTGCTGGCCTTTCAGATAGCTTTTGATCTTATAAAAAATGAGCACCAGGCATTTCTTTTAAATGTAAGAAATCGCCTCCCTGACTCTAAATCTCGAGCTTCAAGTCGCATAAACCTTGAGCAACCTTCAGAGTCGGTTGAACATGAAACCAGTGGAATAGATTCTGCTCAAAATGGAAATGCCGTTGCTGGAAGTGCAAATGTTGCAGGTTCTGTAGAAGATGTTCAAATGACGGATGGAGTTCATGCTCCTAATGGAGCTGTACAAGAAATGAATCCAAATGAAGTTGCTTATGCTGAGAAGCTGGCAAAAATCAAGGGGATTTTGTCTGGCGAAACATCAATACGCTTAACTTTGCAGTTCCTGTACAGCCACAACAGGTCGGGCAATTCACTTTTTAATGAAATTATAGAATTCTTGATATTTCAAATTACAAGCAATTTGATGGGATTTCCTCCCAAATGCCGTCTGAGTTTTCACTCATGTTAAGAGCAATTGGATAGGTCTGACCTGCTAATTTTGAAGACAATAAAGCAGTCAGTTGAAATGAGAAACAGTGTGTGCCAGAGTGCAACTATTCATGCCAATGCAGTAATGCATGCTGGAACTACGGTGGATACTTTTCTCAGGGAAAACCTGGTAATTATGATCCTTCCTTTGTGTCCTTTATCTTATTCATTCGTTTCCTGTTTTAACTTAAAACTTGAGTGGTTCTTACAGTATTTACTACTCGCTTTTGTTGTTTGACAGGAATGGCTGAGCAGCTATGATGCCCAGACACGGCATGGATGCGGCAAGGACACGTGATGGACATGGCAAGGACACGGATTTTACATGTAAAAAGTGAGGTATCGGATACGATACGACACGATACGTTGCCCATTTTGAAGTATCCGTGCATCATAGCTGAGCAGAGCTACAAACTGGGCTAAATTCAGCGCTACTGCTGGTCTAGGTGTCATTCACTGTCGTCACCTTCAACTAATGAGATCTCTGATGGCGCCTTACTTGCCTCAAAGTGGTGATGCAGGTGGCGAAAGTCCCTACTCGGAAGGCGGTGCTCTTTATGCTCTAGGCCTACCATGGAGAAGGCATCAAACAGTTCCTTCATGATAGCCTGCATGGTACAAATGTCAAGGTAATTTTTTCCTGAAGAGACAGTCTAGGAACAGACCATGGTCAGTTCCTTTGTCGTCAATCCCTTTTTTAAAACCATACCATGGTCTCTATTACATGTCTTAAGCAGAGTGCTCCCTTCCTTGCATGTTATCCAGCATGGGGCATGCTTGGGCCTTGGTTTGGCAGCTCTAGGGACAGCAGATGAGGAGATATATGAAGACTTGAAGCATGTTATGTATACTGATAGTGCTGTGGCTGGGGAAGCTGCAGGTATCAGTATGGGTTTACTTATGGTTGGAACTGCAAGGGAGAAGGCAAGTGAAATGCTTGCATATGCACATGATACACAGCATGAGAAGATCATTAGGTTAGTGGAGTCATCGGATTTTGCCTATAGACTTCCCCAGTCATTTTTACCGTATCACTTTAATTGATAATGTATCATGTTTGCAGGGGATTAGCCCTTGGAATTGCTCTCACAGTGTATGGAAGGGAAGAAGAGGCGGATACATTAATTGAGCAACTGACTCGGGATCAAGATCCTATCCTGCCTTAGGGTGGTATGTATGCAATAGCACTGGCCTACAGAGGAACTGCAAACAACAAGGCAATTCACCAGCTACTGCACTTTGCTGTGTCGGATGTGAGCGATGATGTGAGGAGGACTGCTGTTCTTGCCCTTGGATTTGTTCTATACTCCGATCCTGAACAGGTTGGTTTTTTATTTTATTTTATTGTATTTTCCTTGGATGATGTTGGTCCAGGCCATGTGTTGACTCACTGAAGGACGACTTTTCATTGCATAGATCCATGGACCTGTTCACAGACCATCAGCATTATCCATAATTTGGATATCTAAAGTGTGGACTCCACTTGTATCAACTGAAAAAACCTGAGCAAATTGTACATTACACTCTCTGAGCATGGCATAAAACCTCAAATTTACTGCTTGATTTCTGGAACGGTTGAACTTGGCTACTTGGTTTTTTTTTATAACCAAACCCTTAGTATATATCTAAGTTCTTAACATTATGAAACTTATCTTATTTTTCATTTAAAAACTTAATTTATATTTTTATTCTGAACTTTTTTTAATTAGTAAAGCTTCGTCGATGGTTTTTTTTTTTTCGATGTAAAAGTTAACAATATTTGTTTAATGTATTTATTTTGATCACCCTCTTCTCTCTCTCCTCCCAAGTTTGTGCATTTGGTTTTGTTCTTAATTCTTCTTGTCATTTACCTTTTTGTTTCAAGATTTGAACAACGAAACAAGCATAGGGACTTGCTAACCTTCTGGTCACTTGACACTATCTAGTCAATTTTTTTTTTTTTTTTTTTTTGTTATAACCCACATTGGCTGATTGTTTCATATACCAATATATTCTCACCTTTCTTCTCAAAACTTGCAGACTCTGAGAATTGTTTCCCTCCTCTCTGAGTCTTACAATCCACATGTTCCATATGGAGCAGCTCTAGCCATGGGAATATCCTGTGCTGGTACAGGTCTGAGTGAAGCCATTTCTTTGCTAGAACCTCTTACTTCAGATGTTGTTGATTTTGGTCATCAGGGGGCCCTTATAGCAATGGCTATGGTCATGGTCCAGACTAGTGAAGCTTGCGATTCTCGTGTGGGAACATTCAGGTACACACGACTCTCTCTCTCTCTATATATATATATATAGGGAGATACTCCCATGAGAGCATCTCTTACCTTACTATGAGAGATAAGGTAGGGGCCCTCACATCCATATCCAATATCAACAACTTAAATGTGAGGCTCCCCACCCCTATCTCTCATATAAGGTGAGAGCTCTCCTAAGCTAAAGCTTACCTTATCCTAAACTAAAATAGTGTTGGTCCCACAAATCAAAGTCGATTATCGTTGTTTTTTGCATAATGATCGTCTCCAAAATCAAGATAATTCCAATTAGAACTAGATTTTCCAATTCCATCATGCAAAAAACAGATATAATCAACTTTGATTTGTGGGACCAGCACTATTCAGTCTATTCCAGCTTAGGATAAGGTCAGCTTCAGCTTAGGAGAGCCCTGCTCATATCTATCTATATATATAAGCTCAAGAGAAAATCCCGTAAGCTCACGCTTGTAGGGCCCACCCTTGGTCCATCCAAATGGACCAAACACACAACCCCCATGAATCGCACATGTCCACCAACTTTCGGTTAGATCTGAATTTATTTGACCATTAGATCAACTGTATACCGATCCCGATCCGAATGAGCTGTTGACCATTAAACTTCTAGGGCTCAGATGAAGATAATAGAAATCATGGTTGGGGCTGATTTTTTGCAAAAAGGATAGTCCTAGGGTATTCAAGTGAGAACTAGTTCTCACCATGCTTCCGTGAGAACTATTGGTGGGGCCCCCGTTCCCCCCCCCCGCCATTAAACTTGTGGGCCAAGGATGAAGGGGTTAAGGGCATGAGATTGGGGTCAAACTTGATACATGGGGTGGTTCCACATAGATCTTTCCATCCCCTGTGGTCCCATCCCTAGATGGGACCCACAAATGGGCCCCATAGAAAGTTCTCACGATAACTCCATGAGAAATGTTAATGTGCATCCATCCTTCACCATAGGGTGAGGGACACATACGTAATTGGAAATATTTGTGCGGAGGAGAGGAAAACCATATGTGGTCATTTGCAGAAGAGGAATGTTCATGTGTAAAGAAGGAAAACCATGTAAGTATCCCTCACCTTATAGTGAGGGATGGATGCATGTGAATATTCCCAGTGAGTCCTTGAAATCCCCCTCATCCCCATCCCCATGTGGGTCCCCAGGTGGGCCCGACCACACACTTGAGTTTGCCTTATCCTAAGCTTGAGCTTATGAGAGCTGACCCCAATATATATATATATGAGCATGAAGATACAATGAGCAAGGTGGGCCCGACCACACACTTGAGCTTGCCTTATCCTATGCTCTCATAGGAGCATCTCCCATATATATGTATATGTATTTGTATAGATATTATTTATTCTTTCCATTCTGATTTGGTCACTGTAGGCAACAATTGGAGAAAATCGTTCTTGATAAGCATGAAGATACAATGAGCAAGATGGGTGCTATTCTTGCTTCCGGAATTCTTGATGCTGGTGGAAGGAATGTGACAATCAAACTGCTTTCGAAGACTAAGCATGATAAAATCACCGCTGTAGTTGGACTCGCTGTTTTCAGCCAGTTTTGGTATTGGTATCCTCTTGTGTATTTCATAAGCCTCTCATTCTCTCCCACTGCCTTCATTGGACTCAACTATGATCTAAATGTACCAAAATTTGAGTTCTTATCACATGCCAAGCCGTCCCTTTTTTAGTACCCTTGCCCTCTCACTCCGCCCACAATGACGTCGGCAGTTAAGCTTCCTATTGCTGTTCTTTCAACATCTGCGAAAGCAAAAGCTAGGGCTAAGAAAGAAGCAGATCAGAAGGCTAGTGTGGTGGAGAAGATATTTGTGGAAGAGGCTTCAGCTGGTTCTAGTTCGAGAAAGGGTCCCAAATCCAGTGAGAAGAATGGCAACTCAATGCAGGTAAATTGACATTTCATATCTCTGAAATGATGATAGCTGCCAATGCATTAACCATGTTACAGTAATGGTGTATCCTAAAATTACATGAAGTCTTAGCACGACCTAAAGGTTGTATCTAAGTATGCCAAAGCTAGCCATTTGAAATTATTAAATAAACGACCTAGGTTTTCTTCAGCCTTTCTATTTCAGTAATTCAGTCACTTTTTTTTCCTTCTATATTTATAGATTCTGTTTTTTCAGGTAGACAGCCCATCAGAGAAAAGGACGGAGGCTGAGCCATCTTTTGAGATTCTAACTAACCCAGCCAGGGTGGTGCCTGCTCAAGAGAAGTACATCAAGTTTCTAGAGGAAAGCAGATTTGTGCCAGTGAAACTTGCACCATCTGGGTTTGTTCTCTTGAGGGATCTGAAGCCAACTGAGTCGGAGGAACTCGCTTTGACGGATGCTCCTTCAACTGTAGCTTCACCTACTGCAGGTGGGTTGACAACAGGTCAGCAGCAGGGATCTGCATCTGCCATGGCAGTTGATGATGAGCCTCAGCCCCCTCAGCCCTTTGAGTATACAACATGATTGATGGTACTTAAATTTTCTGGAATTATTTGGATATAAACTGTGTTGTACAAAGTGCGGAAGGTTGTTGGGAGAATGGATTGAGGGCGTGCTTAAAAATATGATCCATCAGCAATGCTGCTAATTCTGTTGTTTTGCTGTTTTTAATTCAAGTCACCCATAACACATGGAAAGACTGGGGATGGTATGGTGGCAGTTTTCTGATTGTTTCTTTTCTCTTGTCATCCACACCCAGTCTAATGTTTGGATGGCATCTTGATGGAGCTTATGCGTCTCATTGTAATTTAGATAAAAATTGCAGTCAGACCTGACTTGTAAAGATCTTTGGTTCAAAACAGAATATGTTTCTAATTTGTGATGCAACTTGAGTGAAGTTTCAAATGTTTAGCTTAAGAATTGCTGGTGAAGGTTCAAATTCGGTCCTACCCCATACCAATGGGCACTTGCTGGAATAATGATTCCTGCAAATTTCACTTTTAGATAATTTTGGTTGCTTTGTAGGGTTTAGGGGTTTAGGGAAAACACACATTCTAAGTTGAAACGATCCTGGAAATTGTGTTAAACATGACTTCTTCTTTTTTTTTTTCATTTAAAAGGGTCCCTGCCTATTTTCCAGCTGGTTAGGGGTAAATGATATGTGTGTGGGTATAAGTTTTAGTGTCTTAACCATAACACTATGATTGTTAAATCGGGAAATGCTAAATTTTTGGAGAATCATTTGAATAGTGGGAGTGTTCAAAATAGAAATATAACCTACGAATAAATCAGGGAAAATGTTGGGGTGCCTAATGAAAAGAGTGAGTTTGATGTCCCACTTGATATTGTACCAACTCCCACTTGATATTGTACTGAGCAACAATCAAGAGGAACAAAAACCACGAAATGAATAAGGAGCACTGAAAACCCAATTACCCATTAATTAACCACTGCTAGGATATAATAATAATCCAGTTCCCGAAGGCCTGCTATTTCGGATGATTATATTGTATACTTAAAAGGAAGCCGATATTACAGTAAAGGATATTCCTAGGACATTTAAGGAAGTTATAGAAAGTCAAAATTCTTATAATTGATTAGATGCCAAGAAAAATAAGCTAGAGTCAATGGCCATTAATGATATTTGGTATATAGTTGAGTTACCTAAGAACTCCAAAACCGTTGATTATAAGTGGGTCTTTAAGACCGAAAGGGATTCAAAGGATATGATTGACCGTTTTAAAGTCACACACATGGCCAAGGGTTTTACTTAGAGATGAGGAATCGATTATAATGTGACATACTTAGAGATGAGGAATCGATTATAATGTGACATACTCTCCGATGTCTAGAAATGATTCATTTAGAATAATTATGGCCCCGGTAACTTACTTTAATCTTGAGTTCTTGAGTTACATCAAATGGGCGTCAAAACAACATTCTTTAATGAAAATCTAGAAGAAGTACAACATGAAGGATTTGTAAAAACAGAGTGAAAAGAAATTAGTCTGAAAATTAAAGAAAATGATTTATAGCCTTAAACAAGCTTCTCAACAATGGTACCTTAAATTAAACTGTTTTATTACAACCTTTGGATTCACCGAAAATATGGTTGATCATTATATCTATCTCAAGATTAATGGGAGAAAATTTATTATCTTGGTCTTCTATGTCGACAACATTTAACTGGCTGACAATGACCTTAGTATGATTCATGAAACCAAGAAAAATTTAAGGAACAATTTAATATGAAAGATATGGGTGAAGCAACCTTCGTAAATAGGAATCAAGATTTATCGTGATAGATCTCGATGATTACTTGAGTTATCACAAGAAGCCTACATCAAAACTATTCTAAAAAGACTTTGTATAGAAGAAAATAAAGCTCAAGATACAATTACAACCAAAAGTGATGAGTTTAGCAAGGCTTAGTGTCCAAGAAATGAGATTGAAAGGAAACAAATGGATAAATGTACATATGCCGCTGCAATCTGTCGTCTAATGTATGCACAAACATGCACTAGCTATAGCTTTGTAGTTGGCATGTTAAGTAGATACCAAAGTGATCCAGAAATGACCTATTTGGTGGAAGTTAAGAAAGTTTTGAGATATCTAAGTTGGACTAAGAATTTTGTCCTCTTACAAGAGGTCTGATCATTTAAAAGTAATCGGATATTTGGACGAAAACTTGGAATGATGCCTTAATTCTAGAAAGCCAACTTCGTGATATATTTTTTCTATTAGTTAATGGGGCGGTTTCATGAAGAAGTACGAAATTAACAAACCCTAGTGGCACCATCCACATTTGATGTAGAATATGTGGGGTATGCTTTGAAGCTATAGGTTACGGCCTATTGATAGGGGCGGACCTAGCTATTCACCGACCCCCCCACCCCCCGTCCCAATCACTACCCTTATATATATATATATATATATATATGCTTCAGTAGGTTTATATATTAATTTTATAACAAGTCCCCCCCGCCACCTTAATTGTTTGCATAAAGTAAAAAAAAAAATGTCTCTTCATCTCGTATTCTCTTCGTCTGACATCTCCCAAAACCCTAAGTCCAATCCAAACAGTTCTGTCCAGATGGATATGGCAATCAATTGCAGCTTGCGCCCATTTCTTGCCTCCCTCATCTGACCCCCCCAATACCCCAAAACCACCTGTCTTCACCGGGTATGAAAATCTGTCATTTCTTCCTATAACCCTCTCTCACCATGTATTTGATTTGTTAGTGTAGATAATTTTCAGCTATGAGCCTTATTAAAACTAGACTTCGCAGCAAAATGAATGATGAGTTTCTCACAGACTCTTGTCTTGTGTATATTAAGAGGGAAATTGCAGAGAAGTTTAGCACATAATCAATCATTGAAGACTTTCAAGATTTAAAAGAACGTCGAGTTCCATTTTGATGGATTATAAAAGTTGGAATGTACTAAAATACAATTATTTATGTCAGCTAGATCCTGGTTTTCTTTTTAATGCTAAATTTAGTCTTTGATTTTAATATATATACTTATCATGCTTGAACTTGGAGATATGTCCAAAAAAGTATAAAAAAATGTTAGCTATATTGATTTGTTAAAATATATTTATTTAAGTTTGCCCCCCCCACCCCCCCCCCCCCCCCCCCAAAGATGAAATCCTTATGATTTTAATCCCAGGTTGCGCATTATGGATACAATCTCGAGACCATTGAAGATTTATTGTGACAATGGCATAGCTAGAAGATTCGCACATAATGACAATGTTATAAACAAATCTAAATATTTGAAAGTAAAATACCTTGTGTTGAAGGAAAAGGTATAAAGTCAGTTAGTTTTATTATTAGAGCTTCGTCCAGCATGATGTTTGTACATTCTTTAACGAAAGCATTGCCACCACAGCCATTCCAATAGCATGTAAGAAATATGGGCTTAAATCAATTTGCCTTATTAGGATTTGTAAAGACACATATTGATTGCATACATAATATTGTGATTTCGTATATTCTTGCTTTATTTATATTCACATGTGTTTAAGGTTTGCAAAGTGAGAATAGAAAGGTGAATGACATTATTGAACCGATTAAATAGGATTGTCATGAAAAGTGTCATATTTAATCCTTATTAAAGACTTGGTTAAGTGAATATGTAGATACAGTAGTTATGGAAGGGAGCGTGTTGTTTAAGACAAGTAATCGCTATAGTTCTCATCAACAGGCTAATTTAATCACAAGTTAAAGATTGAGCTTAAAAGTTAACATGACAATTGTCTTGGAAAATGGTGCGCACCAATCAGAGTCTTGTTTTCAAATCTCTCATTTAAAAAAAAAAAAAAAATCTTCAATGTGATCATTGGACCAAGTGGGAGAATGTTGTGCTAAGTGAGTGTGGCCCACGTGACCACATGGGGCCTACTTCTTTCTGGAGCATCCAATAAAAGATATTTTTCCATGGTCTAAGGATTATTTTAAAAACTTGCCTTACAAGGTGCTTAATTAAGGAGACATGATTTGAGAGATTTTGGGAATTTGCCTTAATGGGAGGATTGTCTCTATAAAATAATCTCTTGGGTTGCTTTCTTGCCTACTTTGCGAGAGAGAAAAGAAAAGGGGTTCAAGGAAGTTGTAAATCCCTAGACCTCTTCGAATCTAGTCCTATGTTGGTGTTCCAATCACAAAAGGTCCGGCAATTATCAAGCTTGATTTTATTATATTTCAGATTAATCGTATTATTTCTTCATACTTGATGAGATTTTGGATTTATGAGAATTCTGACAAAAGCCATTTGGACCAGGCCCTGGATACAAGCGAGTGAGTTATGTTCCATTCCAAAATGCTCATAATTCAGATTTGACCTGCAAGGGAAATAAAGGATGATAATTGAAAATCAGATTGTTCCTATCAAAATCTTTTTGCTAAACGCAATGTGTAGTAGGAATAAAATTATGGTTTGAGTTCTGTAATTAAAAATATAAATCTCATGGGCTAGGAGGTACATCTTTCTAAGTAAATAATAAATAGGACTTATATGAAAAAAATCAACCTTTTGTGACTTATTTACTGAAAATAAACTAAGAATTTAAATCATGAGTACAAGTGAAAAATGCATATATTATTTTTTACTTTCTGTCTTTTTGCATAAAGATATATTTATGTATCTTCTCTTCGAATTAGAATTTTAAAGTCATAAACAAAAAACAGATATACAGCATTTGTAAATTGCTAAAATAATTTGATCTCTTATTTTCTCTTCTAAAAGTAAAACTTTGATATTAGTGCCCTTTAGTAAGTAGTTACCATTACATCATGTATACTATATTTTGCCTACTCATTGCATTTGATTTTCTAGATGGCGTCTGCTAATGCTTTGAGTCCTAAAACTAATAGACTTTACGATTTTAAAAGCTCTCATTAATGACTTCACCTTTAATAACTAGAGAACATTATGCACAAGGAAACATAAGAAAATAATGTTAGAGAATATAACCTTTCATTTTGTAAAGTAAAAAAAAAACCTTGCATGTTTGGCAAACCAAGAAATATAAGAAGAAAATATTCTTTTTTTTTTCAAAAATAACAATATTTTTTTTTTCTTACAGTTCACTTCTCTAGAAAACTTCATATAATATAAAGATCTTTCAAAATTGTAGTCTCTACCAAAATCCTTCACCTCACTCACTTCCCCAAAAGGGTGCACTTATTAGGGCAATGATGATTGTGATGGTGGTGATGATGATTGTGATGGTGGTCGTTATAATGTAATGATAATAGTGATGATTATGACAATGATGATGATGCCAATTGGTGGTGAAAATGACGAGCATGGTGATAATAATGATGGGGGCGGTGGGCGAAAATAGTGTGGGTTGGGAAATCTCCTTGTTCCGCCCCTAGATGGGGGTGGTCTTGATAAGTGGTAATAGCGATGATGATGGTGGGTAATGATAATGGTGGTGATGGTGGTGATGGTGGTGATAGTGGTGGTCTTAGTGATGTTATGGTCATGGTGATGGTTATGATGATTGGTGGTCGTGGTGATGATGACAGGACGATGCTAATGAGTGGTAGTGATCATGATGATGATGGCGGCAATGGTGATGGTGATGATGATGGGTGGTGATGATTATGGTAATCATGGTAGTGGTGGCAATTGTAACGCCCCAATTCCGGATACCGATAAAATTGTTCGAATACCCGAAGTTGGCGCGCTACTTCCCGGAAAATCCGAGAACTTCCAAGATCGTAGGCCCGCAGTGAGGTCCAATTTAAAACTTTTTGAACCATATAGTAATAACAGTTAAATTTGCGGAAGCATAAGAAATAAGCGGAAGCAATAGGTATCAATATATAAGTAAAGTGTGAGCAGAACTACAGTCTAATTAAAAATGTTCAGTTGTTAATCAAAAGTTAGACATATTTGTTGGCTACCCGGCTCACATACAAAATTGCTCTCAACACCCCAAAATAAGATGAACTCTCAAAACTCATGTAGATCATCTCCGCCCTCCGGCTCGACATTCGTGTCGGCCGGGCCCCACGTAAACTCTACAGCAATCGGCGCCTCTACAAGCGCTAGTGCATCCTCGGGGATCTCTGGGTCAAGGCCTAAGCACCAAGGAAGGGTCAGATCTAAAAGATCTGGCAAGTCACAGCATACTACTAACATAGAGCATATATATCAAATGAATAGAGACAGGTAAATAAATTAAAGAATGACAAGGTAAGGAACTAGGCAGTTGAGCATTTAAATCATAAGGAATCAGGATAAATATAAAGCATCTAATTCTACTACGAAATGGCACATTCACACGAGCTGGATTACCGCGGGATATTATGCCGCGGCCCTCTCAAACTGAACACAGTTGCGGCGGGAAAATCTCACCAGTGCTGGGAATTACTAATCCCGCAAATCACACATCATCTCATCGTACTCATCACTCAAAGACCGAACACGGTATCACACCGTCCGTCTTAACCACACAGCTCATCATGATAGCTCCTCAACGCTCATACTAGCTCCTACCGGGGATGATCAGTCAACAGGCTGAGCCTAAATCAACCGAGTGAATGATAATGCCGACTCAATAATACTCTAAGGGTCTGTGTCTGTCTAGGCTTTGCCTTGCGCGAACAAGGTCCTAACAAAGTCTCTAAGAGGTCTGTATATCAATCAGTCTATAGATTATATTCTAAGTCTAAGCCCACTCGTTGGATCCATACCAAGGCCCATCAAATCCGTGGCCTGGTCTAAAACCGTCCAAACGAAGCATCAAATCCATTTACTACTGATAAACAGTGCATTCTAATCCAATATGACTTAAAAACCCAATATAAACTACCTCTTCCAACTAAAGGTACACATCTCCATACTTAGGCCCAATAAGGGCCTGCCTAGACACAGACACGGGTCAGTGATCTCCAAATCATACTCACAGGTCACCTCTAAGATATCCTAGGTTTAGGTCCTCCAATTACCATTAATTAACAGTTAACAGCTATTCTAAAGATCTAAGAATGACAGCATTAAATAAGGTGAAGTGTGAACTTCAACATGAGAATCAATAGGGAAATACAACGGTCCAATCCTAGGTAATGGGCCACGTTAGGTTCAGGTCTATCTCTGGTAATTTGATCTCTAAACGAAGCCATTGATGCCATATAATACTGTGTTTGGTGCTTAGGTGGTTACGGGCATCATTGACAACTCTTAGAGGTCGAATCATCTTAGATTAACAACCAAAACCCTAAACAGTGGACCCCGCGAGTCAAGGTTGAGCCAAACCGTTGACTCGGGCTTAGAACATTGATAAACGTTCATTTGGATGGTCAATAGGCCCCACAACTGATCACAACTCCTAAATGTTGAAAACTGGAAAATCAAGGTTTCCCAGGTGGACCTGAGGTGTAGTGTGCTCGGTTGACCTCCTGGCCTGGTGAGTCAACCGAGTGCACTGGACAAACTGAATCAGGCCTCCTGGAAAGTTTGTTTCGTTTCTAAAGGTTCTCAGCGTGTCCGGTCAACCTCCTGGCCTGGGTGATTGACCGCATACACCAAAAACCCTAGAAAGATGGATGTCCCAGCTTTAAACATTTTCTACTGTAAATCCTAAGTATCAGGTCATCTTTTTCCATGAAATTCAAGTCACTGAGCTAGGTCCAGCACTTAGCTCGGCCAACACTAGTCTCGGCCATGCACTGAGCTCGGTCCTGCACTGAGCTCGGTCCAGCACTGAGCTCGGCCAACACTGGTCTCGGCCATGCACTGAGCTCGGCCATGCACTGGTCTCGGCCATACACTGAGCTCGGCCATGCACTGGTCTCGGCCATGCACTGAGCTCGGTCCTGCACTGAGCTCGGCCATGCACTGGTCTCGGCCATGTACTGAGCTCGGTCCTGCACTGAGCTCGGCCATGCACTGGTCTCGGTCCTGCACTGAGCTCGGCCATGCACTGGTCTCGGCCATACACTGAGACCAGTTTTCAGGTTTTCTCCATTTCAACCCGTTTTTCCACCAAATCACTTCCAATCAGTCCCAAACTTCACCAAATCATCTCCAAACATCAAATAACTCCAATGCCCATCAATCCATCACCATATGGACCCATTGATCTTCCAAATGGGGGGTGAAACCCCCATTCATCAATGGCCAATCCATCCAACACAAAACAACTGAGCTCAAATAATTTTTCTAAGACTTAATCAATAACATTCATGAACTGAAACTACATAAATCAAGAAATGAAACACATGTTCTAAGCTAGGAGTAAGTGCACTTGCCTTAGCTTGGAAGAGAAGGTAGAGAGAGATAGAGAAATAGAAGAGAGAACCCAGCCCAATGAAGAAAAAGAAGAAGAAGAAGATACAGCAGTAGCAGCAGCTCCTAATGATTCTCCAGCACAGTAACAGTAGCTCAGGTAGAATGAGAGAGGAAGAAGATGAAGTAGTAGCTGCCGCAGCTTCAAGGGGAAATCCCAGCACAGTAACAGTAGCTCTATGAGAAGAAATGAGGGAGAGGAGAAGGGAGGAAATGAGGAAGGATTTGTTGCTAGGGTTTTTCTTGGGTTTAGTGCTGGATTTATAGCTTAGGGAGGGGTGGATAATGGTTGTAATGCCCTTTAGGGTTTCATGGGATTAGGGTTAGGGTTAGGGTTAGGGTTAGGGGCCTTTTGGACTTTGGGCTGGAAGGTTCTAGAGAGGATACACTTTTATAAAAAAACCCACATATAGTTTGCTAAAACCCATACTAAGGGCCTCTAAACACTAACAAACCCTAGGATTAACAAAAACACCCTACTAACTACAATACTAACTCAACTAAACTAGTCTAACTATAACTTAGGAAAATCTAACTAATCACCCTGATTAACCCCTAATTAGCACAATTAGCTAGTAATTAGCAATAATTAGTATTAATTAGCAATAATTAACATATAAAATAGCAATTAGAGGGCCCACAAAGGGTGGGGCCTCACAGCAATGGTTGTGGCAGTGATGATCATGATCATGATGACGGTGACGACAACAACAACAAAGCCGACGATGATGATGGCGTGGTGTTCTTGATGATGATAACAATGACAGTGATGGGGTCGTGGTGTAAAACAAGGTGGAAAGGTAAATCTCAATAGTTTGATTTTGAAAGTAGGCCCCATTAATTTATTTGAACAGTACAATGAAGTATTTTATAAGTGATTAATCTAATAATGAATCCTATTATCATAAATAACACTAAAATGATGTCATCTTAAAACTTTTTTAAATTATATTCTACAGCATTTTCCTAACACCTCAATTTAAAATCTATTAAATTCTTCAAAAACTGCCGAATAATAAAAAAGTATAATATTTTATTATTACACTACTCTATTTTGTACCATTTTAATATGTAGACATCCAAACACGTGCTAAGGAAGAACGGCTCCTTACCCAAGTGGTAAAGAGCGTTAGTTCTTACCTGGCTGTCTGGGGTTCGAACCACGGGTACATCACCTCTTTTCGCTTATGCAGACCTCCTTCCCACTTAAGTGGGCTATCTTCTCGTGTTTACGTAGGCTCTCTCTTGGGCCCCAGCCCCCTTGATTGGGGTAAAAAAAATAAAAAAACACTCTAAGGATTTTGTCTCACTCTCTCGACTTCAAGTCATTTGAGTGGCTCAATCATGCTTCTCATGAGTGGGCCAATAGCACAATGGCCAGCAAATTCCACTGTCACTTTAGCATTTCAGGCCATGTAGGCATACAAAAAAGAGAGGAAGCATTTTATAAAACAAAAAAAAAAAAAAATCCCCAAGTTCTAGCACCAAGAACTCTTTTTTTTTTTTTTGGTTTTTCCTATTCAAGCCCACTTTTGAGGCTCCACATTGGGCCACCTACTTTAAAATAAAAATCACTCAAAATAAATATAATATCTTTCTAATTTAGTATGACATGATTTAATATTTTAGGTTCATCGTAAAATAAATATAGTCACCTTTTAAAAAAAAAACATTTTTAGGTTCATCGTAAGATTTGATAAATATAATATGTTCAAATAATGGGCAACTGCTTTGATTCACCATGTTTACAATTTAGGGTTGTGCCTTGCAAGAATTGATGAAAGTGACAATGATTGCCAGGAGCCCTCGAGTAAGTTGTAGCAAGTTGATAGTGCTTTTATATTTATATTAGCAACGGTCCATAGAGAAAGAAATGTGTTCAAATGTTGGTGGGACAACAATCCACTGCCCATGGATGTGGCTGATATGGCTCCACCAACAATTACATTGTATTCTATTTATATGCATGTGATCAGATGGACTTAATAGAAATGATGACTAATAGAAATATCCGATCCATCATTATAATTAAATACAACTAGGCTCATCTTTGAAATCCAAACTACTTTAAAAACCAGTGTCCTATCTTGTTCGATCATTGAGGAAATATTTTGTTTCTAACAAGAATTATGTCCACCATAAACATGTTAATGCAATTACAATGAGAAAAATAATATGATTTAAATAATGTGCTTTTGAATGTTATAATCATCATAGCAAGAATAAATCCCATTGAAGAGGAGTTTTCTTTAATGATAAAATTAGGTAGCATGACATTTTAGTTGTATGGTGATTAGAGAAAAACTATTGGAGAGGACTTGATTGAAGGAACTTTGAAAAACTTTTATACTATTTTGGAATATTTTTCATATGTTTTTTTTTTTTTTTTTTTGAAAATGAGTCAAAAGTTATATACTTTTTTGAGAATTTTCTAAAAGACAAATTAAAGCACCCTCTTTTTATGCTTTCATATGCTTTCATAGGGTGTTTCTATCATTTTTAAATTAAAGTCTCTAGTGACGGAGAGAAACCACTAAAAAAGACTTGATTGAAAAAATTATGGAAAACTTTTATTCTGTTTTGAGATATTCAATTTATCATGTACTGTTTTAAAAAATGAGCTGGTTTTCCTTTTTTGAAAATTTCCCTTTTGATTATTCAACTTTGTTCTGATTTTCAACCACTTGCAGAAATACGAAGTTGTAGAATTCAAAGGAATTAGATTAGACGAACTAACTGGCCCTAAGAATTCAAACACAAGGACCCTTAGTCATAAGTTCCAAGCTAGAACATGTAGTAAAGCTTGACCAAGTCCTGCCAAACTGCCACATCCAAAGATACTGGGTCTAAAACATGGTTTCGGACACTATAATATCCAATTTTAGATTGTTATTACAATATGTTTCAAGAATTTTTAAAGAAATTTCTCGGAACAATTCTAAAAATTTCAAAAGTTCGAAGGGGTTATTATTTGATGGTCACTGGCCAAAAACTATATATATATATATATATATATCTATCAAAAAAGACAACTACATAAATGCCTCAAAGAACTTCACAACTGATGTGGGACTCATTTCTTCTTCTTCTTCTTCTTCACTTTTGAAAAGGAGAGGAAAACCGTAGGAAAATAAGTGGTTCCTATGGTTTAAGACATAGGAAAGGAAAATAGAGAAAGAATTCTATGAGTGTTGCCAGTTAAGAGTGTAAAAATGCAGGTGAACTAGGTCTTGAACTTTGATTGATAAATTTGGTAGTACCAAAGCTTTATAGTGAAATCTTTCAGAAATATATATCTTCGAAAAAAAAATTTATAGTGAAGATCTTGAACAGAGCGCCGCCTTATAGTCGTATTTATCACACATGCAGGGTCAAAAGAGTTTGTGAGTATTATATTGGAGTTCGGATTTGGTAAGGTAAAATTTCAAAGTGACTGTAAGTGGACTATTCACGGTCCGCCGCGTCACAGCGGGTAGCCTACCATGCATCCGGCAGGGTTTGCCTACGATAATATGGCGGACCCACTCAGAAGATCTCCATTCATTATATTACTACGCACATTAATAACGCTGTGCAATCTTAATATTCATGACTCATGGGCACTCTAGATGATGGCCTAACCTCTCATGTGAGGTGACCTGGCTTCCTCGCACGTACTGGTTCATGGTGTTCACAAATGATATAGAGTAATACTGTGGGATTATAGTAAATGAATACTTCACAACTTTGGAATGGATTTCCTCATACAAATAACACTATTGGCCAACACCAGGGACGCAAATAAATACCCAATTCTCCAACTACTTGAAGGTTCTGATTTGTGAAAAATGGGTCTTTAGTTTCCGATGCATAAATTGGTCTGGGCTTGAAACCCAATTTAGATTTCATTGCTAAATGAGTTCGGATTCGGATGTATATAGGTTTCGACCCATAGACTTGTGACCAGACTTGTGGATGTGTATTTTTAAGACATGGTTTTTTTTACTGTGTATAGGCTACTATCAGAAACTTCATGTAACAGGTTCTAAAGATATTGGGATTTATCACTTGTGGAAGGTAGATTTGATGCACTATTACTAGGTTGAATGATATCCCTATTTTAAGGAAGAAATAAAAAGAAAAAAGAAAAGTAGGAACTGGTTCGAGACCCGGACCCAATCCTTTTATCTAAACCGGGTCTGGATTCATGTAAACAAAATCTAATTTAAGTTTCGATCTGGAAGTGACCCGTTTGCATCCCAAGGCAGCATACTCACGGTTGAGTGGTATTGGCATCCAAGTTTCACATAGATGCCCAGGATAGATCCCCGGGTCCTCAAGTTGAAGTGACACTGTTAGATTGGTAGCCTAATGTAGCAATAATAATAATAATAAATATTATTATTAATATTATTAAAATGTTTTTTGGAATCCATTCATCTAAAAAACTTAAAGGTCCGTTGCATATTATGTAGGGGTGCACAAAAAATCCGTCGATCAGTAAAACCGATCAAATCTGATCCGATCCGTGGATTTTTAACCGATCCGAAGGTAAATGGATTGGTGACGGATTGAAAATCTTGTAATCTGTTAGCAATTGATCGGTGACGGATTTCACCCTCAATCCGCGGATTCAATCCAATCCGATCTGATCCGCTGACAATAAATATAAAAAAATAAAAAACTAAGGGTCTAACTATAAGTTAAGTTGTCTAAATATAAAATAAGAAAAAAATCTTAAGGGGTCAAATATGAAATTTTTTACAATATGTTTGGTATCTTTCTTTTAACATTAGATTGAACGGATTGAATATATTAAACCGATCCGATCCAGTTCTCCATGGATCGGATCGGATCGGTTTTTAACAGCCACGGATTGGTGATGGATTTCAAATCCGTCAATCCATAGGTGACGGATTTGGCCTAATTTGCCCCAATCCAATTCGTGTACACTCCTACTGTAATGCATGATCATGAAATGAAGTGATATATCACTTCATCTATCATATTTATCAACAATCAATGGACTTGAATTTTGGTTTGAGTAGAAATATTCTTCCTTGAGCAATAGGTTGTGCAGTCCAGTTCCGTGGGGCTCACTTGGGCCTACCTTTGATCAATGCACGCCCTTTGACGCTCTCATCCCCTCATGATCTGGCATCGGGCCTAATTCTCTATCATCAAATCTTTACTCATCATAGGATTGAATCTTAAAGAAATTTACGGTTAAAAGACACTAAACTTCAAGGCCGTTAAATCAAGGTCTAAGACAATTTGATGGGGCTGATTTTTTTCCTATGGCCATACATCCATAAGGAGACCTTTCCCTTTACTTCATCCCCACAAATTGATGGGCTTCTAAGTGATCCCCATGAGCCGAACGACATTAGAGCAGCATGAAATATACTCACAGCAGAACTTTTCTCTGTTTTTGGGAGGTCTCAAAACCTTCTCATGTCTTGGGTGATTGATGAGTCCTGCAAAATCCACAATACGGCATAAAGCCATTGCAGAGGCTGTGGATCCTCTGGGCTTTTGCATGTATTCAGATTCTTCTGGGCTTTTGCCATGCCTAAAGTCTGACTCTTTGAAAAAGTAGATCGGCAATCACTTTGCATGACTCAATACGTTTGGAGCTTTTGCTGATAAGCAATCACTTACTAATTATATGTTAAATTAATTGGATCAACTCTTAGTAGAGTAAAATTTGGAAAAATTTAACTTCTTGAACTCTCAATACTACGGGAGCTCAAGGGACAGGCCTGCTCGGGTTTTAGCCGGGCACAACCCACTTTGGGCTGGGTTCTGTCATTGGAGTTTAGTACTCCGGCCGAGCTTGGACCTAAATTTTTTGACCATTAATATTTGGGGCGGGGTTTAATTAAGTAATAGAAATCCCAAAACCGGCCCGACTAAGTAAGTAATACAAGTTTCAGTGACCAATTCACTTCTTTTTTTTATCCTACTCCTATTCATGATTAGTAATCAGGGAGGAAAAGAGTGAATTCTTCTTTCCGTATAATGGAATTGGAAAAAAAAAATCAAGAGAATTTCATGTTTCCTTCTTTCATATTAATATATATTGTATTAATATATATATATATATATAGAATAATTCAAATCTATAATGAAAGTGTTGCATATTTTTAATCTCTCCCGAGGACCTACACTTTTGACTATGAATTCTTGTTGGATCGGATTCTAACAAATCTTTAGGAAACTCGTTTGAAACTCAAAAAAGTTATTAAAAAGTCTAAATGAGAGCGATAACAAGCCCGGCCCGGCCCAATCTGATTGACTAAATGAGCGGGCTCGGACTTGACATGCGTTTCTAATAAAGCCCTGAGAACTTGGACGATCCGAAGTCAGATCCGGATAAATTCCTTCGCTTCCACGTTGTAAATACAACAACTACTTAAAAAAAAAAAAAAAAGGATCCTTTCTCTCTCTTGTTGTAGGCGTCTCTTTTTTCTGCTTCCTGCTGCAGCGATCTTCCTCCGAATTCTCCACAGTCAGGTGGTTTTCCTTTTCTCCATCGAACTTTCCTCAGATTCCTCTTCAAATTCTCAGATTTCTTTGCTTTGCTTCGATCTGAGTCTTTCCTGCTCCTCCTCGATTGTGTGTTCTTGATGCGATTTCTTTTTGTGTCAGGTTTATTTACCTTTTGTGTTGGATCTATCGCCCGATGACATGATCTAGGGTTTTCTTTTTTGTTATTTGTCTGATTTCATGGATTTGTTTGTAATAAGTTTTGATGTCTTCACCTTATCTTTAGAGGTTTTGAGTTTTCATGTTTTAGTGAAATTCGGTCTCGATCAATCTCCTTAAAATGGTTTCTTTTTTGCCTGGATGTGGTTAGGTTTGAGGAATTGTTGAATTTGTATTTTTTTTTTTACATGTTTTCACTGAAATTGAGCAGAAGATTTTTTTTATTTTGGTTTAGATTGATTAAAGCTCTTTAGAAAGAGGTTTTGTGATCCTAAGTATAGGAATTATGGCGGTCGCTAAATGTTGATATAATTTTGATCTGTTCATCGCTACATTTTTATTTATTTTTTATTTTTTCTATTTGAGCATCATGTGGTAGAGAATTTCAGTGAATTCTGGTGTTGTTTGATCTGGATATTATGATGTGAGAATCTGTGGATCGATTGTTATGTAGACAGTGATTCGATTTTACTACGATTATTTTCATCTTATGAACACTTTAGGGGCGATTAGGCGAAAATTAATTGCAGTGACAGGATAATTATATTCAGCCTAACATCGTTTTTCTTTTTGCTAGTTTTGCTAGTTATCCATATCCAATGGATGGATTGGCTGGGTCTTGGCACAGCAAGCTGTCCATACTAGCTATTATGAAAGGATGGTTCAAAATAGTTAGTAGAGATCATCTTTTAAATGTTTGCAGCTGTCTTTGCTTTAGGCCGTGAATCGAATGGTTAGTATTCGATCACATTTTTTTTTTTTCGTTTAGTGCCCTGCATACTGGGATGTATGGGATTTATGATCTGGATGATGGGTTCATTTATTGGACTGTCTATGTATTGAGAATAGAAATGAGCTTTTCAGTACTACAGCTAATCTGGCCTATTCTTTTCTTGATTGGTATGGTTGGAGGGGGTTGGGAGATCGGTGCATTGCTACTATTGCATTTAAGTGTAGCGGAAAATAATTGGCTCAAGGAATAATATTGTGATCTACATAGGATCAGCGTTGGGACTAACTTTTGTCGTATATGGTTACTTTTATTTCTGTAGTTAGTGTGGATTCCTATATTTGTAAACAAATGTGAAAAGGGTTATGTTTTTCTGTCAATATGCACAAGATATAAATAGAGTTACCACTTCCATAATATAGTCATCGTCGTCTAAGCCTTGTCCCATATATCTGCAGTTGGCCACTACCCCAATGTAGCGTCAAGCAAAACCTATGATGTGGGTGCACTTCTCGCTAATGTAGATTGTGTCCCCTATAAATTTCCATACCGCCAGGTTGCGGGTTTGACTCACCCTGCATTCAAAAATAAAAAGAAGTTCTGTATTGTCTGAATATCATTTGATTCTTTGATTCAGTGATATTTACTGCTGGACAGAGGTGATCCATTTGGTATTTTCATGAGTTGAAGAAGTTCAATTTATTTCAAGTGTCTTAACATGTGATGCAAACTGCTTCATTATTCATTCTCCATCACTTTGGCCATCCATCCCTCTCCATGTGATGCAAACTGCAGCAAGGTCCATAGTCTGTGCATAAGCTTAAGTGCGTAGCCCAATGTCGTTGGCTTATCAGTTATCACAGTTCACATTCCAGCTGAAGGGGCATCTATTTTTTCTTTATTATAATTCTTTTAATATAGGATATTTACATCAAATATGTCAATGTTAATAATGTACTTTTGAAGACCATTTTATGTCTTTATATTGCAATGGTTTTGTAAGAGGAATTCATCTGTGCTGATTGAAAATTGTTTTATTATCAGAAACACTTGATACCTGCTTCTTCGGCAATTGTGTTTGGCCACAATGAGTGAAGTATTTGAAGGATATGAGCGCCAGTATTGCGAGCTTTCAGCAAATCTTTCTAAAAAGTGTAGTTCTGCTTCCCTTCTTACTGGAGGTAAAAAAAAAAAAAAAACAATGCCATCTTTTTATCATTTGTAATATATTTATTTATCCTCATTGTTGCAGCCTTACTATTTTCCCGTTAATATTTTTTTCTTCTGTACGTTATCTGTACTAGTTTTTTCATTGGTTGTTGGTTGTTTGTAATGTTTCTCTTAGAAGAAGCCTCATTGATTACATTGTTGCTTCTTATCTAAAATTGATTGTGTTTATTATTGGCGCATGTTATCTTATAGGATGAGAGGAAGTGGGTGCAAAGTGAGGTTTTTGCTGGAAGTCTTTCTTTTACCCTTTTTGTGCCTAATGGTTGGAGTGGAATGTTTACCATTTTTTTATTTAGTAGCATAAAAACCTGTGTACTTCATAGGGTCACAAATGAGAAAGGAATTAATGAAAGCAAAAAAAAAAAAAAAAATAGCATTCTAAAATAAAATATTTATGGTTTTTTTTTTTTTTGAAAAAATAGAATAGTTAGAAAACTCTATTGGTAACAGAAAAATTGGTTGAGAATCAAAATATATGACCTTATTGGTAATGATCATAATAATAATGAAAACTATAAATATAGAATAGGAAATGTGAAAGCAGCTAGGACGATAAAATAATGTAATAATGAATATTGAAATAAGAAACTAGAATATTGAAATTTAACACCTAAAATTCATGATTTTTTTAATTAAGTGCAAAAATACTATTTGTAGAAGGAAATGTGTAGCATGTATGAATGACAGTCTGACAACTGTAAATGCTTGAGTGATATTTAACTAAATGTATTAGTCTACAACACATGGGCTACCAATGCGAAAAAGAATTGCAATAGCCATAATGTTCAAAGAATTGCAATAGCCATAATGTTCATAATCATTGGTCCGAAAATCGGAATTGTATCGCAAATTATTTTTACCCATGAATCGAATCGAATTGTGAATCGCGTAGTAGATTGTAGGATTTTTTTTATTTTCTAATAAAAATGAAAAATAATTTAAAATTAAATAAGAAGAAAAAAGTAGTTATTCACTATCCATCCATTTTTCAATTCATGACCGTATAGATACAATGACAAATAAGTCAAGTCTACATACAATTATATCAAGAACATCATGACATATATTAATATATAGCAAATGATATGTGTAAATAGTTAAATAATTTTTAAGGTATCAATATATATTAATTTTTTTTTTTTAAATCAAAATATAAAACTAAAACTAAAATCCAAACATCAATCTTACAAATTAGGATATCTCTTGAAGTTAAGAAAGTGTTCATAAAGAAAAAAAAGAAGAAGGAGAAGATATAGACAAGCCCTATACATCCAATGCTTTAATCTAATGCATGTTCTTTATTCATCATTAAAAATCTCCCCAAATCAGCAAAAACTCTTAAAGAGGTTTTGTTTACTACTAAATGACCTTTTAAAAATAAAAATGCTAGAAGATAAAAAGAAAAAGAAAAAAGGTTAAAGATTATTAATATTAACTTATTTGTTGTAGTTATTCTCGCTCAACCGAATCGCTTGAATCGTAAGACTCGATGAAACGAGTATCGAATCATAAGATTCACATATGAATCTTAAGTTTCATCTGTAAATGGGATTTGTTGCATAGATACGGATCGTTTTCCATAGGATTCGAGATACAAATCAAGATTCGGGACACGAGTCGTAGGATTCTGATAACAATGTTCATAATAATAACAATAACTACGCATGTAAAAATTGATGACATGGGGGAGATGCTTCTTTTGCATTTGTGTAAAATCAGCTGTTGTGGAAATATTTTACACAAGTTTTATTCTATAAGCATGATATTTTTAGTCCGCTTATCTCTATTTTCTGTGGGCTGTAAAATGCAATTATAAGCACATATTGTTTGTTTTTTGCTGTATTTTTTATTAATTTGCTGGATTTTATTGAGAGCCAAGATTTTCTGTTAGCTGAACCCAATCCAATCTTTCTAATGCATCATAAAGTGGTTTTTGCACCAAGTTATTCAGAAATAACCTTGAATGGAACTCTCATTCTTCAATGGTGCTATTAGATTTAATTTGTGTGGCAGAGCCCCCCACCCGCCTTGGAGTGAGTAAAGGGGGTTTCTTTTGTTGTTGTTTGGCAACAACACATTATTCCATTAAATAAAAACACATCTTTCATCACCTGGGACTCTATAGTATGCCCTATTGTTGTTATAAAAAAAAATAGTATGCCCCTATTGATGTATCTGCAATCCACATTCAGTTCCACAGCTTGAGAACTAGATTTAGAGGCTCATGTGAGGAAGATCCTAAGAGATCTTATTGTTGTAACGGTCCAGGTAGGATATGCTATTTATATAGTAGTTTAGATTTATTTACTGCTTTAAGGCTGAGTAAATGTAGGATCTATATTAATTTAATTGGTGGAGGGAGAAAAGGGGGTTTCTTTTGTTGTGGTTTGGCAACAACACATCTTTCCATTAAAGAAAAACACATCTTTCATCACCTAGGACTCTATAGTATGCCCTATTGATGCATCTGCAATCCGCATCCAGTTCCACAGCTTGAGAACTAGATCTAGGGGCTCATGTGAGGAAGATCCTAATTCCTAAGAGATCTTATTGTTGTAACAGTCCAGGTAGGATGTGCTATTTATATAATAGTTTAGATATATTTCTTGTTTTAAGGTTGGCTAGATGTAGGGTCTATATTAATTTAGTTAGGGTTTTCTATTTGGTGAAACCTTAATTTAAGAGGTATTATGCATTAAACATGATAAGTTATTGAAATAAACTTATGAAAATGGAGCATAAGCCTTGTTAGAGGGTTTGCAAGAACCTTGATCTTCGTGCATCACCTATCCACAACCTATCTTCCAAGTCTACTTCAGTAAATCTTGAATACAAAGAATATGAACAACACTACACTGAAATGCTAGATGGCGGAGATACCTCTCATTGGCGTAGAGTAGCCAAAAACCTGATTGAGCCAATGACCTTCTGTGACATAGTCCCGATTAGAAAAATCGGACTATTGGATGAGCCCAAACTAATGTAACGCGTTTGATTCAAAAAACTCAAAATTAAAGATCGACCCTACCTGGCTCAAGACATCCACTAGGTGTTGCTTATAAAGTCCTGGTGCACTTAAATCCTTGCCATCCATCTAATCATAACCATTTAAGGAAAGTGTTGATTAAGTAATTACATAACCTCAAAATTTTATTAAAGTAAATAAGAAAGAAAGAAAATAAAAAGTTTGTTGGGTTGGAAACCTCTTGAACATTCACTTTGGAGAGTCTCTCTCTCTCTCTTTCCTCTTTGGAATCATTGTCCCTAATTTGTTACTTGTCCTACAAAATCCTCTCTCTCTCTCTCTCTCCCCTCTTTGGAATCATTGTCCCTAATTTGTTACTTGTCCTACAAAATCCTAACTCTTTTTGTGCCTCTTTGTTTTCGTTTTATAAAAACATTGCACTTCTAATGGGATTAGAAGTGCTTGGATGTCCCCTCCTTGGTGGGATTGATGCTGCTTTGTTGAGCATAAAATTCTCAAGCCACGCTTGTGGAATTTGTATGGTTTCGTATCTTGGTGCAACTTAGGATTGATCCATCATGGTTAGGGGGGCTTTCCTTTGGGTCCAAATGGAATTTAGAGATATTTGTACTTAATTGATGCATTTTTAAATTCAGATTTGAGCCCTTATATTTGATTGGGCCCCAATTTAAATGGATTAAAAACCTGTTGAGCCGATAAAATTAATCCAAATAAATCAAGGCTTAATCCAGCACAGGATCCATGAATTTTGGATCATCTAGTCATGTGTCAATCTGTATGAACTATGAGCCTTTTGAGTTGTTCTTTTTGCAAAAGGGACACTTATACGTGTAAAGTTTGATTTTTGATGTTTAGTTTCCTTTTTCGTGTTTCGGCTATTTAGTTTTGGTGTTTGTTGTATTCTTGGGTTCGGCTAGGCTGGTTTTGGCTCAGCCCTTCTTTGCTGTTCTTTTTTCTGGATCAATAAATTTTACAATTTTCAAAAAAAAAAAAAGGTGCACTCTTTATCCTATAAAAAAAAATGTTTATATTTTATAAATGTAAATGGCTTGGTGATATTTGGTATCATTTTTTTTATTCTTTAAATGCTCACTTCTAGTTGTAATAAGAAAGGGCAATATGGCCATCTGCTATTGTGAAACTGTATCAAATGAAAGGCTTGTTTGAATTGGTTTGCTCGAAATGACATGGAAAATTTATAATTTTTTAAAGGTAACTAATTTTAATTAAAAAGGCTAATCAGTTGGTGCAGCCCCAGATCCGTGATCGAAGATAGATCAATCTCCCAAAAGATTGATCAAATCCAAAGAAGGATTCAGCCACTAAAACATGGAAAACACCATGATAAACATCATGATAAGAGATATACTCAACTCAAAGATACAATTAATTGATAATCATAAGCATTTCCATTACAAAATGAGGCCTAACAGCCTTATATAGAGGAGTTGACTTAATCCCTAAGAATCAATACTTTCTAATATCTGAATAAGCCTAAACAAAATAGGAAACTCACTAATATTAATCCAAATCAAATCAAACTACTTAATAATACTCCTAAATAAATGGATGCTTAGTTGGGCCTATGGATTGGCCTAATTGGTTGGCCGACGCATGGTTTGGCCTGCATCATCAGTACAACAGGAGAGTACTGAGAAGCTATCAACATCCACAATAAAAGGTAAAAAAGAAAAGAAAAAAAGAAGCAATCAACCCCAAAGACCAATGCATCCACTTTGGCGTAGACCAAAGGAGAATCAACCTCATCCTGAGCAATAACTAGACTCCGATGAGCAACTCCCTCTTTAGGCAGCTGATCTGCCAAGAAATTTGCACTTTTCACATGCGCAAAGGACGCTACTGGAGCTTTCTCCAATCAATCACTTCCTCTGACGCCTTGCATACACCCATACCCCATCTACCAACACAATGGGAGTCACCTTCCACTAATAATCTCCGATGGTTTAAATGACGACCGCCATTAAGACCTATACGCATGGCTTCCACCTTAGCTTTAATATCCAAGCAAAAACCCACAGGGCCAGTAAGAGAGGATGATCCCGCCTGAATTATCTCAGATAACTCTTCCCATTAATGCCAAACCTGGGTTTCCAATTGCACTACCATCAAAGTTACATATTGAGAATCAAAGATGACAAGAGCCCATGGCACAGTGGAAAAATGATTACCATGGTCACCTTGAGGTTGTGGGTTCAATTCATGTTACCAATAAAACAGTAAAAAAGAGACCCAAAGGCAGATGTTCCGTGACTAAATAAGTCTTTTCCTATGAAAATAAAATTGGGAGATTATGCTGCCCAGTGGCAAAAAAAATCAAAAGGGATGATTTCTAGTCATCTTTGCAATGATGTGGGGTGACAAACAAGCCTTGCAGGCCTTTTCAAGCTGACCACAACATAGTTGGGACAAGGCTTTGTTGATGATGATTTAAAATTCTTTTATGGATGCCATCTGTCTTTGAGGCTGATCAGGCTTTGTCAGTTGTATTTCTTATACTGCATATCGGTATGCAAATTCCGTTGGCATATGCTTGTAGATTTTAAGAGAACACAACAGTGTACTGGAATTATTAACATTTTGTATATGTATGAATAATTTGTGTTAATCATCAATCTTTTCCTTATAATGGGTTTTAGCCTAAGCTATTGTCTATTTAATTTTGCAGAGCAGAAGAAGCAGAAAGTTTCTGAAATAAAATCGGGCTTGGATGAAGCAGAAACTTTGGTATTGTATGGATATTATTCTCTCTATGAAGATATATCTATTGTCATATTTGTAAACTTTTGTATGGTTTTTTGTCTAAATCTTCTAGATTAAAAAAATGGATCTTGAGGTTAGAAGTTTGCAGCCAAGCATAAGGGCCACACTTTTTACCAAGTTGAGGGAGTACAAGTCTGACATGAATAATTTGAAAAGTGAACTTAAGAGGATCACATCAGCCAATGCTAATCAGGTTGCAAGAGACGAGCTGTTGGAGTCTGGAATGGCAGACACGCTGATGGTATGACCATTTTTTCCTCTCTTTCTTTAACCTCATCCAAACCATTCAAAGAGTATAGTGTCTCTAGATGTCTTCTGTGAGGTCTTGTCTTGATTGAATTGATTTTGTCATAATAATAAGAATACCATTGTGCACTTAGTATGACTTAAGGCATTTGGCATTTGGTGAGCAATTTCATGCTTCAGCAACAAGATAGTTATTCTGTGCCACCATTCAATATAGATGGGAAAAGGGATATGGTACCACATCTTGATGTGAGATTAACATATTCTTTTTCTTTCCTTATTTGTTTCTTGCTTGACGGTGATGCTAGAATTTGTTGTTATTTGAATATGGTGAGCAATTTCAGGCTTCAGCAACAAGGTAGTTATTCTGTGCCACCATTCAATATAGATGGGAAAAGGGATATGGTACCACATCTTGATGTGAGATTAACATATTCTTTTTCTTTCCTTAGTTGTTTCTTGCTTGACGGTGATGCTAGAATTTGTTGTTATTTGAATATGGTGGGAGGCTATGATGCTCATATACTTCATAATAGGCAACGTATCATGTTGTATCGTATCCAATACCTCACTTTTTATGTGTAAAATTAAAACCCTTATCCTTACCATATCCAAGGCATGTCCCTGTCCTATGCATTCCATATCTGGGCATCATAGGTGGGAGGTAACACTATATGGGCATCTACCTTCTTTGAAACCCCAATTGACTCTTTCCTTAACCATCCATTTTCTTTACCCCGAAAGTCCACCAAAATAATGGTTTGGAATGGCCATTGAGCAGTTTTCTGGCTCTTGCATATCTATATGGGTTTTTTTTTTTTGGGTGATTAGGTCAGATTTCATTCTTTCTTGTCACTTTCACGAAATTCATCACTTCTAGAAAACTTAAAATGCATGCTCTTAAGACCATAGTCTTTATATTTTATTGTATAATGTTGTTTTGAAGGTCAAATATATAAAAAAAAAAATCTATCTGTAATGATTCTTCATTTTAGGTTCTAAAAATAATGTCTCTTAAATTTACTGTAACTCTGAACCCTTCACCTCTACTAATGACAACCTTTCGGCTTCAGTTTGGGTTTTGTTTCCTTTTCAGAATGTTTATGGGAAAATATTTCTCATGGAAATTCAAGATGTCAATCCTTGTCTGTTGATTGGAAAATATTCTCATGCTGATGATGCAGGTCTCAGCTGACCAGAGGGGAAGATTGTTAATGTCAACAGAGAGATTGAACCAATCTAGTGACAGAGTAAAAGAGAGTAGAAGAACGATGCTGGAGACAGAAGAACTCGGTGTCTCAATTCTTCAAGATTTGCATCAACAACGCCAATCTCTCTTACATGCCCATAACACTGTATGTTCTTATGCATTGTCTATCTTTTGCATTATGGTTCCATGCCATTCATAACAAAGTACATTCCATATATCTTTTATGTTTTGGTTTCCATTCCTTTTGTACAAATTATAGATGATTGATCGCCTTTGTATTCTTAAAGTTAGCAACACCATAGTTTCAATATCTATGGATGTTCACGTCCTCCATATGGTTGGTTTAGTTTCTTTAAGCTTTCTATTTTTTACAAGTTCTTATTTGAATTGTTTTATCGTTCAAGCCACATGTGACAGCCCTAATATATACTGCTCATCAATCGTGCAAGTGTCTCTTACTCTCTTGAAATGAGGAACTTGTTATATCATAGTCCGGTCTTCTCCCAGTCATTCATAAAGGCATGCAAAATGCTTAAATATGTCTTTATATTACAAGGTCTATATATATAACAAGTTATATCAGCCCTCAAGATAGTTTTGTATCATGTGGACATGTGATGCAGCCATCTACCAACCATGCAAGTTGGCCCTGCAATCAGGACCACCTCATTGCAATCAATGACGTGTTCTTTTTCTGAATCTGTGTAATAATTAAATGAGGAACATTAAAATACAGCTTACTGTATCACAACTAATGATAGAATCATGTGGATGATTCAATGACTGTTTGCAATCAAATGTCCTAAATAATACAGGTTTTTCTTACAGGATTCCTCTTCTGGAAGTTATGTTTTTCATTTTTGAAAATTCTTTCTTCTTGGTGGGTTTAGATAAAGGGATTGCCCCCAAGAGGTTATATTAAAGATATGTATAAATGAGCAGTAACGAGTGTGGGGATTGCCTGTGGAGAGATGGTTGAATTTTCAGTAACCATAGGTTTGCATCCAGGGTGAAAGGAAAATTTACAAGACGGCAATTAAACCAGTTATGATCAATGGCGTATAATGTTGGCGAATTGGAGAAGAACACTTGCAAAAATGAGTGTAGCAAAGATGAGAATGTAATTAGGAAAGATAGAATCAGAAATGTGGCCATTTGGGAGCATCTAGGGGTAAGGTGATGAATTAAGAAAGACTTGGTTGAGATGATTTGGACATGTCCAATGTAGGCCAGCAATGACGTTAGTGTGGAAAAGTTTTTCTATGCAAGTTGATGGCTCCTCAAGGAAAAGAAGTAGGCTAAAGAGAACAGGGTCGGAAGTAGTAAAGATAGATTTGACGAACTACAACCTATTCGAGGATTTTGCCCAAGATAAACTGCAATGGCGAAATTGGAATTCATGTAACTGATCCCACCATAGTTGGGATGAAACTTTGATGATGGTGGTGTTGATTGGCATCCCTTTAGCCGAACTCTTAAAAACTGAAAACGGAAATAGTTGGTGGAAGTAGATTTATTGTACATCAAATCCCTGCTTTCTCTTCATCATTTAATTGCACTGTTACTGTCCAATTCACCTGAAACAGATGAAACTCACTCAAGAGGGGCCAAGTCCTATCCAATTCCACACTCTAGTTAGAATTGTGTCAGTTCCGTCAGCCGTGGATGATTAAACTTGATTTCAAGCGAGATTTGCTTCTGATATGTGGCAGTGATGTTCATCTATTCGGCTGGAGGATTCTTCAGGGGTGTCCTGTTTGCAATACTTTGGATTATAGATTATAAGCAACAAAATATGCCCGATGGATCCATTAAGTGCGTAGGAAGTAGTTTTGAGTTGTCTTGAATTGCATGTAAACGGGAAAGAATATATGGAAGGTGGTAATTGGGGTAGCTCCTCATAGGGTTATATTTGAAGTTGAACTTCCTACTGGAATTTGTTAGTCTAGTCTAGGTGAGGCTGTTAGTTATTTGAAGGGGCAGTCAGAGTTGATGTAAAGATGAAATCGGTCTCTGATTGGCTGACTGCCTAAAGGGTTCCATTTTCCCTTACATTTGTGTATTAGACTGTGAGGGGGATAACTTTTGCGGGAAATCTTCGTTGAAGGTGGCTTCGCTAATGTTGTCTAATGTGCCAATAGGTAGCAGGAAAGAATTGCAGTAATATTTCTATGAGAGTATGAAGTAGCGTAGGGAGAACGAGGATAGCCAACGGACTATTCCTCAAGCCAAACGGCTTAGATAGAGAGTCTCGGTCTCACACCAAAGACAAAAGGAAGCACATGATTGAGAAAACTCAATTATCATTAATTTATGTATATCCCAAGAGAAGGGATTACATCCTTATATAATAAGGTCTAAGCAAGAATTTAGCAATCAATCCCTATTAAATAAGAAACTACCTAATTATAAGAATCTAGGGAAATTTAGAAAGTGCCTAATTATCATAGCCATTAAGACATCTACTAAATTGAGGAAATCCTCTAGAAGATTAAAGATTAGAAACTATCGTGGAAGAGAATCTTGGATTGGATGTTGTCATTGCTGGGCCTTGTAAGCTTTGAGCCTTTTGGAATAAACCTTCAAGCGTGGCCTGTTAGTCTGGCCTGCATCAGAGTAGGGATTTATTGGCTCCAATGAATGCAACGTTTTCCTATGTCCCTTGTAGTAATATTCGCTGTGAATTGTCCACAACTTTTGAAGTTGTGAACCTTGGATGTGGGGCCCAAATGGATGCACGGGAATCATGCCTTGTGGGTAGGGGGTCGGTGGGACTCTTGGATCAATAGCTGGACCTCACATGGGCACAACCTGATGATTGTAACCATTTAGTTAATTCCCCCCCAAGTTTGATAGTTCTATAAGTGCATATATAGTCATTAAACACAGGTGCCCTTAATTTTGAAGTTGTGAGCCTTGGATGTGGATCCACCTTGATGCAAGGGAATCATGGCTGTAGGAGGATCAGCGGGTATCATCGTGGATCAATAGCTGGACCTAGCATGGGCATGACCTGATGATTGTAACAATTTAGTTAAAGGACCCCAAGTTTAATAGTTCCATAAGTGCATATGTAGCCACTAAACACAAGCGCCCTTTAGTCAGATGGTTACAATCATCATATCATGCCATGTAGGTTTTCATCCATGGCTAGGCCTACCAATCCCCCCTGCATTGTGATCCGCATGTGTCCAAGCAGGGCTCACACCTTATAAGGTGGTCATGACATTGATCTCGGGAAGTATATACATTTTTTATGGATGACAGCATGGATTTGGTGTGAGGTACTCGGTGGCTTTTCCATTGGCTACTCTCCTTTTGTGACAGTTTCTCCTTTTAATTGTCTGTTTCTATTTTTATTGAGTAAATCACCATCCATCATTAGATAGATTACAAGTTTCCCGCCTTTCCCAAAAAAAGGAAAAAAAAAAAAAGAAACATATTTCCCGAATCAAACGAAACAAGGTTATCTTGATTCTTTTGTGACATTATCTTTGAGATTTATTGTTTTTAATTCCACAATGATTCAATGGATGAACTCGTTCTGAAATGCATCCTATGCGGGTCTTTATCATACTTTAATTTGATGACTTGAAACTTGATGAATTCTTTTCAATCTTCCTCGTGAAGGTTTCTGTGCTCAGTTTTGCACTTCAATTCTTTGTTTGCAGCTTCATGGGGTTGATGACAACATTGGCAAGAGTAGGAAAATCCTGACTGCCATGTCAAGGAGGATGAGCCGGAACAAGTGGATCATCGGCTCCATCATCATTGCTCTAGTAGTGGCAGTTATCTTAATCTTGTACTTTAAGCTCTCCCATTAGCTGCGCTCATCGGATTTCATAAGTCGTGCTTGTGATTCTGTTGGTTTGTTTGTTTCTGAAGGTGGATCTTTTAATTTCTCCAATGTGTGCATTGAACTGAATCAGATATTTAGCGTGTCTTATAGCCTGTCTGTTTGGCATGCTCTTCTTTTCTCTTTTCTCTGGTTGTTGTACTTGGATCGTTCAGGTGCATCTGCTTAAATGTAGTAGTTGCTTAATCTTTCTTCCTTTTTCTTTTTTATTTAACAAAAAGGTCTTGTCCTCATGTGAAATGCAACCCTTATAATGCAGTGTGGTTACTGTGTAAATTTGCATTTTTTTTTTTTGTTTCATTGATTGTGACATCTGTTGCATGTCTTCCTCTACTGTGAAGTTCCTGGAAATGGAGAACATGATATTAATTGGATGCTTATGGTAGAAGTGCTGTGAATGGTTTTTGGTGTCCTGACAAACATGGAGATGGAAATAATACCTTGGGGCACATTTGTATAGAGCATTTTGTGTGGAAAATGAAAATGATTTCTAGGGGAAAATGATTTTCGGTTACATGTTTACATTTGTGGTTTTTGTTTTTCCGAGGTAAAAGTATTTTTTCTCAATATTTTGCAGAAATCAGGTTTGGACATGATGTAGAAAACCACTCTCTGCAGTGTTATGTATGCGGCAACAAATCTCAATGCCGAAAATTAGGGCTGCACATGGGCGGTTCAGATCGGTTTAACACTAAAATCAACAACCAAACTGAACTTGTCAGTTTTTTAATTAACCAATTCGATCCGACCGATAAAAAGGGCTTAAACCTTTGGTTCGGTTTCGTTCGGTCAGTTAAACCATTGTTTTTTATTTTATTTTATTTTTAAATCAAACATTGAAAGTTTCAAAATGATGATACACCGTCCTTTGCATTTATTCCAATGTTAGTGCAAACATAAAAATCCAACATTTCAGATTGGACTAAACACACATATAAAAAATAATTCTACTAAAAAAATAGAGTTTAGACTAAACGCAAGTGCACATAAAAAAAAATAAAAAAATAAAAACACAAGAATTAGCTTACAGTGAAACATTCATTCCACATGATACCATTTGGAATTAAATAGAATAATAATTTATGACAAGAAAAGTCACACATAAACGGAATCTGTATCAGAACCCACTGTATTAAGTCATACACAAATGGAATTTGTAACAGAACCCACTGTATTTTTCAGATGTGATGATTGCTCAACACATTGGTTAGGTGAGACCAAAACCAACTATCAAAAGACTAGGCTATGCTGGCTTTTTTAACATTCTCAAGAGTGCAGCATTCTGATAAAAACTTCATTGAAACGAGATAGGAATTATGATGGATGGAAAACACCTTATACAGTAATCTCTCCATCTGTAATGAAATATCAAAAGTCATTTGAGAGATTAGACGAGATGCACTGAGGCAGTGTTGACGGTTGAGTTCATGTGAGAATGGAGTTGTAGAATGTAACTTTGGAAGTAGTCATAAATGAAACCCTAAGGCTAAAATAGTAAAAAAGCAATACTTAAATTACTGCATATGGTCGGTTCGGTTTAAGCAGTTAACCGTGGGCTCAAATCGATAACCGATCGATGTAAGCGGTTTTTATGATTTTCAAACCGTTAATCGAAATGATTTACTATAAACCGATCCAAACCGCCCTATTTGGTCTGTTCGGTTCGGTTTTGCAGTGATACCAGATTTTTTGTACAGTCCTACCGAAAATGTGTTGCAGAAAAACAATAGAAACTAAAAACCATACAAAATGAAATCTCCAGCTCTCAACTTCGGCAGAAAAATGAAATAACTGAAAAAACAAAATGCCACAAAATATGAAATAGAGAGAATTGCTAGTTAACAGCCCTTTCACCGGAAAATTTAGCCCCTCGCACGGTTAAGTACTGCATAAATTGTTTTATAAATTAAGTTTAGTATCTAAATAAAATAATAATTAATAAGAACACATGAATTGGGTGAATGATAAATGAGTCCGTCTCATTTTCCTTGAGGGGACCATTTTTTCATTAAAGAAAAATAGTTTATCTATAAAATTTTGGATTTGTTTCAAATGTGAGTCTCAGATTGGTCCATTAGCATGGCATGTGTGGCATTAGGTGACAGGCTGGGGATTTTCTTTAATACACTAAACTCATCACATGATAACATATGCTAATATAGTCTTCCAGATATGTTTGTTTTCAACCAATTTATTTGATGAAAATTGGTAACAACGAACAAAAATAAGATTTCCAACCCATGTTTTTGAAGTTCTATGTCTCTTACTACATTTGGATTGATATTAATCAAAACCCTAAACAACACATTCATAAATCATCACACATAACAGCAGAATTAGGTCTAAGATCTTGCCCAACATCAAACTTTCTTTAATCAACATTGATTGAAAAACACGCACCTCAACTAATCAATCGGTTTAACCCCAAGGGGTTGGCCAAGTAGTCAGGACCACAGTTCCTCCCTCTTCCAAAGCTAGATGTCTTGGTATCGACCCCCGGTTCCCCCAATCGAAGGTTAAGTCCACTAGTGCTATCACCTTGGGGCCACAAGGGTGTTTACCCGGCTATCCTTTGGGCCCGGAGTGATTAGTTTAATCCAAAGGGTTGGGAACCCTCCGATAGCAAAAAAAAAAAAAACCTAATCCATTGGCGAACAAGTCCCAGAAATAGGAAGTTGATAAGAATACAATTACTAACCAATACCACAATCTCACAATAACCACCCGATGCTTTTGCAGGGCTACAACAAAGATGGGTGTAAGGCTAGAGAAACTGTGAAATCCCTTGAGAAGAAGAAGCCTTCCACTGGTTCTTGTAGGTCTCTTTTTGTCTGAGTAAATAAAAAGAAACGGATTTACGATTTTTACCCATCATGATATGGATGAAAGGGTCTGTCAAAGAGGGTTTTAGCAGTGACAACAAGAGTGTGATAACTAGAAAGGTACGGATGGCATTTTAATTTCTATGAAATGCCAATGAGAGTGTGAAAACTGGAAAGGTAGGGGTGGCGTTTCAATTTCCCTAAAATGCCAGTGGTGGTGTGGCCGAGAGTTTTAGGGGAGAAATGGTTTAAAGAAATGAAATGGGCGTTTTCTTTTCTAAGAGATTTAATCAATCAAAGAGACGTAAAAAGTTGTTATGTCTTTAAGAGTAATAAATGGGGCCTAATATATTGATGTGGCTAAAGGGAAGAGAGATTTGGGCTTTTTTGTCGAACACTTTTCCAGCTTTAAGGGGGCATTTGCCTTTTACACATTAGATGCGTAAATGCAGTTTACATATGGAAATGTTGCATATGTAAATTTCACATATGGAAGCTTTACACATGTGTTTCAGTTTACAATGTTTATCTACTATTGTCATTTTCATATCATTTACGCATGTGAATCATTTTACCACATTTGTTTGAACTACATGTGAAAATGATAAATTTTTATTTTTGTAAATTATATTTAGGTGTTTTTATCTTGATAGTTAGGAGCACTAAAAATGGTCACCACCTTTTCTTTGGCGATTTCTGATTTTATCTTTAACACATTCCCTGCTATATTTTTCTTTCATCTTTCGTTCAATCTGCCTCCACCCTTCCGTAGTCCATCCAGTTCCATCCTTTCGCCCGAGATTGATTTGTTCTATCAAAATATCAGCTAAGTATTCATCTGCAAACTCCATCCATGTGATATTCTTCTTTTCCCCTCCTACCACGCTTTTTTCCAGAAGATGTACCGACATTAATGCATTCAACATCTTCGTCGCATATTTCATTATCCATTTTTATATAGCATAAGAGTTATTAAAAAAGCTGATGAGATACAAAATCCATGATATTAATAATATATAATTGAAAATTTTAACTATAAAGATCATATGATAGAATCTCGTACATTCCAATATTCTATGTACATCAATTCTATAGAAACAACTAAGCCCATTTCAAGCTATAGAACAAATTACACTGAATTCTCCAAGCTATACAAACCATTGTTGTTGTATGAGTATAAGAAACATTGTTGTTGTATGATACTAGAAGTTTGGTCTCTTCATATACTCGTGGCAAAGCCATTTTAGTGCAATGACCGGAACCAACAACAACAAAAATAATGAACGATGGAAACATAGTATAAAAGTTTTTTTTTTTTTTTTTTGGTTTTGTTTTTATCTGCTTCAATTCAAGCAACATTTTTATTTATCTCTACAAGACTGGTCCAAAGAGAATCAGGAAAACTCTACGTTTCTCATCATTTCCTCATATTTCCAGGCTAAAACACCCCACCCATAACAAAGAAAAGGCAGACACCTCAATTGAACCCCACATGTTTTCTATCTCTCATTGACCAAAAGTCTTACATTTGAAAAAAAAAAAAAAGATAAGGCGAATAAAAAACCAACCACATTAAAACAAAGGAATAGAGGAAAGAAAAGGAGGAACGACTTCTTCTCCTTCCAATGTCTTTTTTTTTCTAGTTTAAAATAAAAGAGTCTGAACTAAACTCTGAACTAAGGAATCCCACAATGTACATGAAACGAACAAACCCAAAAGTCCATATTCATATTTCCTCCTTTCTAATGCAATACTGTAATAGTTTCTTTTTTTTTTATACCATTTTCTTAAGTTTTCTGCTGCTCCAAGATCTATCTTTCAGATTCCTCATGTTTCCCACCTTCATATGTCTTCCTAATCGAAGAAGACTCAAGTGGAAGAGCTGCACCACCATCGGACATGGAAAGGGTGTGGTTGTGCTCGTCTTAATTTAAAACCAGAAACTAGTTTGAGAAAGAAAATATCAGAGAGATTGAAACAGATAGATGCATTAGAGAAAGAAAATATCAAAGAGATTGAAATTGAGATAGAGAGATGCATTAGAGATTACATAGAAAGAGACAATGAGAGAGTGAGAGAGAGAGAGAGAGATTGGAGAATGGGGGAGAGACATGAGGGGAGAAAGAGATGGGGTGAGCGAGATAGAGGCGATGGAGATGGGGTGAGCGAGATAGAGGCGACGCAAACCTTGGCACGAGTAGGGTTTGGAGCACCAAAGAGAGGAGACGTTCTAGAATGGAAAGGAAGAGGAAACGTCCTGTTTTAATATGCTATATTTCGGTATATGTGTTGGAGAGGGAATATTGATAGCAAGTGGGGTTTATGCATTTTGAACCCAACATAGCTATGGCGGAACGAGGGATGTCCGTACCGGGCGCCTTTTTTAGTGGGGTTTACACACCATTGTATATGGGATTCCTTTTACCATCTTTGAAGGTGTGAAAAATTAGGTGCGAAAATGAGTACATTTTCACATGAGATTTACATACGTGATGTGTAAAACAGTACAAATAAATGTGATGGTACATAATATTTACGTATGTGCATCGTTTACACATGTAAATGGTTGCAAACACAACCCTAGGTAATATAAGAATGGAAGTCGTTTTGAATTTTAGATATTGGCATGTGGTTTTCCTTTCATATGCTTGTTACAAATGATGGTGAACCCTTTCTAGATTCCTCTTTCTACGGTCATTAATCACTAATATTATTTTAGATTGTTGTTGCTATCCATATCATTGGTGGGCCATGTCTTTTCCAAGAGACATAAAGTGAATTCGCATTGAATTGTTAGTATGGAAAATATTAAAATAACTCATCAAACAAAGAAATAGACAAAAAATGAAGAGTCATTTGTCCTCCAGGAATAGACAAATCTTTGTCTGCAGTAGTGTCTGGAAGGTCTAACAAATGAATAAGAAAACCCTGTCCTTTGACTATTACACTATTACACGCGTTTGCCTTGCATGCACAGTCCAACCTGCTCTCCGTGCTGGATCTGAAGTCAAACTTATATGGGGGTTTTGAAAATTTGAGACTTGTCTGTCTCATGTTTGTATAGACATGGATTTGTTTCTTTTTACATAATTCATGGAAAATCTTGAGCCAAAAATTTATGGGGTCTCTGGCCGTGTTAATGTGGAATACCAATTGTTCACTTTTTATCCCGAGGGGTTGGCCGAGTGGTCACTGCTATGGTTCCTCTCTCTTCTGGAGTTAGAGGTCTTGGTATCGACTCCGATTCCCCCTTCTTTAAGAATCGAAGGTTGAATCCACTAGTGCTACTATTTTGGAGCCGCAAGGGTGTTTACTCAGCTTCTCTCTGAGCCTGAAGGGTTTAGTCCAACCCTTTGGAATCCTCCGATAGCCAAAAAAAAAAAAAAACTTCATTTGTATTGTAATAAATAGCAATTGAATACATAAATTTTACAACATATAATAAAAATGATGATTAAATGTAAATTTTAAAAATGAGGATCAAATAACCATTCATTTTAGAAAAATAGAATAAAAAAGACGAGAAATTCTCCATCTTTTTTTTATTCTATTTTCCTAAAAGGGAAGGTATTGGATGCCCATTTTTTAAAATACACTTTTGGTATTCATTTTTAATTAGTAATGATTTGAGTTCTATATATTCAATTTTCATGTATTTTAATACAAACAAATAGCACCAGGGCTTCTATCTAAAAAAAAATAAAAATACAGGACTAGGAAGTGGCTGTGGTGTTGAATCCACCTTTGTAGGCACCCTTGTACCCCTGACCTTGGGGGACAACATTCCCTGCAAATGCAATGCTAGGCCTGTCCCAACCCTTTCAAGGAAATAATTATGATAGAAAGGGCTTCGGTTTGGGAGGTCGTGGCGCTGTTTCATAAAGGGCTTCTTCTCTTGAGGCTGATTCTCAAGGTTCTTCTATGCTGATTGTCACAAATGTAAGTACTAGTTGTGGGGAAGTGGGGAAGTGGGAAGTGGGAAGTGGGAAGTGGGAAGCGGCTGAAGCACTCATCACCTTTCTAAGCATGTTGGCCATAAATCAACTCAGTTCTGGCATTGCACCTCTTTTACTTCTTTTATCAATTGATCCTGTATTTCAATCTTTATACAGCAGCGTTCTTCTTTTAATGGGCCTTTTTATATTTTGGGGGCTTCTTTTTGACTCGCAGTCTTGTTTCTCTTTCTGGGTTTTCATTTGTCCTCCCTGCCGTGATTGGTGGAGTTGGTTCTGTATTGGTTCAGTTGATTGCATCAGATTTCATCCTTCTAGGATCTCTTTGGACAAAAGATACCATCTTGACTTGAGTGATATGAAACATCCCATTCAATTCACATTGTGAGGGTCATCCAAACAAGCCTTTTGTGTACATTCAAAGAAAGGAATAACTAACATCTCTTGTGAACCAGTCTGTGAATGATTTCTAAAATTTCTTAGCTGCCCTCTTTTAAAGAGGGTTAACTTAAGTTCTTCATAAAAATCCCTATGATATGATTTGATAATGCATATAATGCAAAATAACCTATATTAATATAATATGCTATTTGAGTAATACTATTTTCTATGTATAAATTACTTAGGTTTTGAGTGGGGCCTAGAGTCCAGTCTAGGTTCAGGCCAAGGAGAGGGAACCCCAATTGGACTAGAATTCAGGTTCATAATGAAGCTAACACAAAGCCAAATCATTTAGAACCTTAAATATTAGATCAGTATTATATATTATAATATGTTTTTATGTAATATCTATAATATATATTAGAGCATTATTATCATGTATTATTATACAATGTAATATGAGTTTAGTTGGGGGTGGAAGCTGAGTCCATCTGTTCACTAGAGATGGTGTCATGTAAGATATTAGACCCCATGTCAGGTTTGGACTCTTTTTTTTTTTATAGGTTTTGACCGATACCTTACATCTATTGAAAAGTATTTCCGCTGCCTCTACTAACGCCTTGAGGTTTTGGTAGGAATGACTAGCTAAAGAAATTCAATATGGTATCAGAGTCAACCGGTCGTGAGTTCGAATCCCAGGAGAAACGACTCGGTGCAAAAAAAAAAAAAAAAATGCGTGTCGCCAAAAGTGCGCCGGCCGGGTTCCACCTGAGGGGGAGTATTGAGAAGTGGGCTCCTGAAAGTATTTCCGCTGCCTCTACTAACGCCTTGAGGTTTTGGTAGGAATGACTAACTAAAGAAATTCAGTAACATCAAATGGCTTTCTTCTCCATGCTAGGGAAAATGACAACACTGCCCAAATTTAAGTGAATTTGCCATTTGTCTTTATTTTATGTAATATCACACAAGATGCCTATACATGATTCCTATATAGGTGAGAGAAGATGACAATGATATGATGATGGTGATGAATGATGATAGGTTTCCTAGATTTCAAGTGGGATTCAAGTTGGAAGTTTGTTGCAATTATGTTTGAGTGGTGATTTCAAAATGTTGGAAACCAAGGGCTCAAAGTATTGATACAGTCTAAGTGAAAAATGAATACATGCAGGCACTATCTGATACACATAACATATCACTATTCATTTCAAATAAATGTCAATTAAAAAGAGTAAAAAAAAAAAAGTATGCATGAAAAAATCAAGAAAATGGAAAGTTCTGGAATTAGTATTTGTTAGAGATTATTTGCCCTCATGTTTTGTGTGAATACAAGAAGTTATTTTCAACCATATGTAAGTTTTGTGTCATTTTCAACACAAAATCCGTGTTATATAATCAAATCAAAAACTACAAATTTTGTATTATTTAATGTTAGGTCAATATACAGTATAATATTATCTCGTATTTGTGCATTATTTTTTGAAAGTTGTAAATTAGAATGTTAGATGTTTCAAATAAATATAGCTTTTAGCAATAATTGATCAATCATGTCATGGTAAAATCTACAATCTTTAGTACTGTGAATCACTAAGATGGATCTCTCTTATCCAACACCAATCAAGCAGGATTTTTAACAAACTATGAGAGAGAGAAGAAGGGATTGCAGAAATCACATGCCACTAGTCTACTACAATGTTGAAGAACTGATTGGAGCACTAGATGTGATTTTATACAACCTAAAGGTCTAAAAGGAGATTTATCAATATACTAATCTACTAAGGATAAATCCTGTTTTCCCCAAGTCATTAGATAAATGCCCTTCTAATCAGTGGAGGAAGTGGAACTCCATAGTAGGGCTCACCAATTAGAAATTGGAATGCTCCACATGAATGACCTCTCCTTCAATGGGAAGTTTTGAAACTCTATTCCAATCAGAGTTGATCCCACCGTAAATTTATACTAAATTAACATAATGATCAATCATATGGTTAGTAACACAAGATTGTATTTAACATGTTACTTATATACTGAATTTTTCGGTGGAACCATTTTTTATATCAAAGCAGGGTATTCTCCTTTTTGAGTGGTTCAAATTTTCAATAAATAAGGCCTGCCTTTGAGTTCCACGTGACTCACGGGAGTCCTGAGTGAGACACAGTGGGGATCCATATTCAACCCAATGAGACAACCGAATTCCTAAACTGTGTGGGCGGCCCACATTGGGAACATGGTAGTTGGCAAGTTGCCCACACCACAAAGTGCAGCATAGATTCCCCCTCTCTAAAGTGCACACTGTATTTCTTCATTTGTCATTTCACTCTTTCTCCACCTCTTCTGCCACTATTGGCGTAACCAAGTTTTACTTTTTAAACGTAAGGAATTTATCTTTTTTATATTTCATTCTTGTTGGGTTTTGTGTTTAAAAAAATCCCAAAGGTGGTTTTTGTAAAGTTGTTTTGTCCTTGTTTACTTTATGGGTTGTGTAGACTTTTGGAATCAACACATCCCACATTGCTCAAGTTCAACTTTTGAGGTGGGTTTATATGTGTTTTCATTCCTTTATACTTTAAGAATCTTTGAAGGCTTTTGCCATGGGCCCTATGCGCGCACGCGAGCTAGGCCCAACCCGGGGTGCTGGGTCCGGAAAACGTTCCAAAATCTTAATTGCTGATTAATGATGATTTTAAACGTCGTTTAACGTTGTGAATTAAATCGTTGATTTGTTGATTTTAAACGTTGATTAACGTTGTGAATTTAAACTGTTTTAATCACTGATTTAATATGGATTAATGATATTAAACGATGTGGTTTTATGGCCCAACGGATCTTTGATTATAATATAAAACTAGGGCTATCTGCGCTCTTGTAAGATAGAAAAAATCGTTCTTTCCTCTTCTTCTTTACTTTCGATTTTCCCTCTGAGCATTGGAAAAGGAGTCTGCGATAATCAGGCCTGCGTTACGACCAGAGCCTGAGCGAGAAGGCCGTTGTATCCTGGGGGCAGTTCTGCTGAGAACCTTCGCAACTGGGAATAGAATCCAGGGGGGGCGGAACTCGTCCTAAAATTGTAAGATCTAATGGCGAAAGGTAGTGACATTCAGAAGTGATAGAGGTGGAGAATACACCTCAAAAGATTTTTTAGACTATTGTGAATCTAAAGGGATTAAGAGAACTTGTACTGCCCCTTATACACCCCAACAAAATGGTATAGCAGAAAGGAAAAATAGGACTTTGATTGAAATGGTTAACTCTATGTTAATAGCATCTGGGAGTCCTAAAAACTTATGGGGTGAAGCTCTGTTAACTGCCTGTTACATTTTAAATAGAGTTTTACATTCTAAAACTAATAGGACACCTTTTGAGATTTGGGAAGGGAGAAAGCCTAACCTTAGATACTTTAGAGTTTGGGGGTGTTTAGCACATGTCAGGATAGTAGATCCAAAAAGACCTAAATTAGGACCCCACTCATGGGAGTGTGTTTTCATTGGCTATGCACTAGATAGTGCTGCCTACAGATTCATGAAATTAGAAGACCTAAGCCTAGTTGAATCTAGAGATGCAGACTTCTTTGAAGACTTTTTTCCATTTAAAACTAAGTTTACATCAGAACCTTCTTCATTAAATAGAGTACTAGAAACTCATGAGCAAGAAGAAACTCAACCTAGATGGAGTAAGAGACAAAGAACAGCTACTAGTTTTGGTCCTGACTTTGAAACCTATCTAGTAGAGGAAGATCCATTTACTTTCCAGGAGGCTATGACTGCTCATGATGCTGTCTTTTGGAAGGAGGCACTAGATGATGAAATTGAATCTATTTTAGCCAATAATACCTGGGAATTAACTGACTTACCTTTAGGTACTAAACCTTTAGGGTGCAAGTGGGTTCTCAAGAAAAAACTTAGGCCTGATGGGTCAATAGAGAAATATAAAGCCAGGCTAGTAGCCAAAGGCTTTAGGCAAAAAGAGGGAATAGACTTTTTTGATACTTATTCCCCTGTGTCTAGAATCAGTTCTATTAGACTCTTGATTGCTATTGCTGCGGTTCATAAATTGATTATACATCAGATGGATGTAAAAACTGCTTTTCTAAATGGAGATTTGGAAGAGGAAATTTATATGGATCAACCAGAAGGTTATGTCATAAAAGGACAAGAACATAAGGTGTGTAAATTAATAAAGTCCTTATATGGACTAAAACAAGCACCTAAACAGTGGCATATGAAATTTGATGAGGTAATTCTATCTTATGGCTTCAAAATAAACGAAGCTGAAAAATGTATTTATTATAAATCTAATGGTTGTTCAACAATTATAATATGCTTATATGTTGATGATTTACTAATATTTGGCTCTGACATGGAAAACATCAAAGATATAAAGAGACTTCTCTCTCATAACTTTGATATGAAAGACTTGGGAGAAGCAAATGTAATATTGGAAATTAAAATTATAAGAGATGATTCTGGAATCAAGTTATCCCAATCACATTACATTGAAAAAATATTGAGGAAATATGATCATTTTAATTGTAAACCTGTGTCTACTCCTTTTGATCCTAGTATTAAATTAGTAAAAAATGATGGTCAATGTGTATCTCAACTTGATTATGCTAGTGTAATTGGTAGCTTAATGTATGCTATGAATTGTACTCGTCCTGATATAGCTTATGCAGTCAGTAAATTGAGTAGATATACCAGTAACCCTGGTATAGAACATTGGAAAGCTGTATCTAGAGTACTTAAGTATTTAAAGAATACTATAGACTTTGCATTGTATTATTCTGGTTATCCACCTGTAGTTGAGTGTTACAGCGATGCTGACTGGAATTTAGACTTAGATGATTCTAAGTCTACAAGTGGATATATTTTCACTTTGGGAGGTGCTGCAGTATCTTGGAAATCAAAGAAACAAACTGCAATTTCTCATTCCACTAAAGATTCAGAATTCCTGGCTCTGGGAGCTGCTGCGATGGAATCTGAATGGATTAGAAATTTATTATTTGATATTCCCTTGTGGACTAAACCTATTCCTCCTATTATTATTCATTGTGATAACACTGCAGCAATTATTACTGCTAACAATACCACGTATAATGGAAAGTCTAGACAAGTGCGACTACAACATAGCTATGTGAGACAATTACTCAGTGGAGGAGTAATTTCAATTGATTATGTGAGATCAAAGGATAACTTAGCAGATCCTTTGACAAAAGGCCTTGCAAGGGAAAAAATTAAAGAAACAACTAAAGGGATGGGTCTTAAGCCCATAAATCATCAATAGTGAGAACCCAACCTAATGACCGGAGATCCCGAGAATTAGGTTCAATGGGAAAAACAAGCTATCTCGATGATGTGAAGTACCGATATATAGAGTATGGTTACTCTGAACTCATCCTTGTTGTGTATGACTCATTTGATGGTTGGTACATAACCTGTAGCGAATCAGGTTGAATTTAATTCTTAATGAGATCTATAGCCTATATGGTGGGGTGCATAGCTGCAGGAGCACTCTTGATAGACTCACCTATATAAGTGTGGAAGTGGGGCCGCTTCCTATGAGAATTTGGGCAGATTCTCTAGAGCACTCATGAAATCCGGGATTAAGCACATGGCCGCAAAGTGCTGACCTAATGACTCCAAGATCAAATCTTGACATAATTTTGAACTGATATAAAAGTTGAAGTTCAAGAAGTTATTCACTCCAACTCCTAAAGGTTTGAAATTATGTCATGACGGTAAGGTTCAAGCTTGGTCACCTTACCAGTGAAATGCTCATTAAATTTTTTGAAACAAGGGGGAGATTGTTGGGTTTTGTGTTTAAAAAAATCCTAAAGGTGGTTTCTGTAAAGTTGTTTTGTCCTTGTTTACTTTATGGGTTGTGTAGACTTTTGGAATCAACACATCCCACATTGCTCAAGTTCAACTTTTGGGGTGGGTTTATATGTGTTTTCATTCCTTTATACTTTAAGAATCTTTGAAGGCTTTTGCCATGGGCCTTATGCGCGCACGCGAGCCAGGCCCAACCCGGGGTGCTGGGTCCGGAAAAAGTTTAACCGGGCGTGCGTCCGCGACGCGCATCCTGCGTGTATATCGCACGCAGGGGGGGTGCAAATCCCGATCGGCTGGCCTAGAGGGACCCATATAGAAATGGCATCCTTTTGCCATTATTTTTAAAACCAAAATCTTAATTGCTGATTAATGATGATTTTAAACGTTGTGAATTAAATCGTTGATTTGCTGATTTTAAACGTTGATTAACGTTGTGAATTTAAACTGTTTTAATCACTGATTTAATATGGATTAATGATATTAAACGATGTGGTTTTATGGCCCAACGGATCTTTGATTATAATATAAAACTAGGGCTATCTGCTCTCTTGTAAGACTCTCTTGTAAGATAGAAAAAATTGTTCTTTCCTCTTCTTCTTTACTTTCGATTTTCCCTCTGAGCATTGGAAAAGGAGTCTGCGATAATCAAGCCTGCGTTGCGACCAGAGCCTGAGCGAGAAGGCCGTTGTATCCTGGGGGCAGTTCTGCTGAGAACCTTCGCAACTGCGAATAGAATCCAGGGGGGCGGAACTCGTCCTAAAGAGAGCGTCATCAGACGTGCCTCGGTCACAGTCCTGCTGCTGTTGCTGCTCTTCTGTTATCGCCTACAAATCACAGTTGCAGCCTTCTTCGATCGGGTATTACTGTTCCATTTACATTCTGTTTCACAAAAGCATCTGTTCTGTAGCCATTAGATCTTACAATTCTTACCCCTTCATGAAATGACCAAAATATTCATTGTCCTATAAAAACTCAAAATAACAATCCCTATTTTCTCCATCCTCCTTCCTCCATCCTCCTGGGCAACTCATCTTCACACACATTCCTCAATTTTCTAGTGCAATGAAGGAAGAAAACAACAATCAAATAGTGCCTTTAAATCAAAGTAGCAGTGGAAAAGTCCGTTTCGTAGTCGCTTGGAACGAGCTCGCAAAATGTACGGTCTTTCAGGGCCGAACAGATGGCATATGTTCGGATGTATAGTTCCGAACATAATGCATCTGTTCGGACCTATAGTTCCGAACATATGCCATCTATTCGGACCTTTAAGACCGAACAATGATATTTGACCAGAGTGTCCGCACACTATTTTTTTGTTCGAACACTCATGTCCGAACACCTGCAATATGTTCAGTCACTTAGAGACTGAACAGAGTCGCGATTTCTGGGTTAAAAACCCTTGCGATGATGGATAAAATGCAACCCAAATACATGAAAAAACACTAACATTGTATGTAAAAATTTACAATGAATGAGAATCTATCTTCATAACAAGTTTTCATGGGAAAAAAATGTAATCTAAGATGGAAGAAAATGGTAAAGAAGAGATAGGGATGACTGATGAGGATGTGTGTAGGAAGAAAGAGGGAAAATGAGGGATGGGTAGTTTGGAAAAATTTGGTGTGTGTGGAAAGAACTAATATAATTTTTAAATTATAGTGATGTGTGTAGAGAGAATTTGTGTGGCGCCCCCCCCCCCCCCCCCCCCCCCCCCCCAACAAACCTTTTATTAGTATTGGAAACTTGAATTTTATTATGTCCCTTTTATAAATGTAGAAGGGAAATGGAATATATATGCAGTTACATTTTACCCCAAAAAGATGGGCATATTCTTGTTGAAACAAAGCAATCAGGAGAACCAAATAACTCTTTTCATATTCTCCCTTGTATTCACAAAAAGTTTAACCTGAGCTTTTCATTAACTCAAGGAACACCCTGACCTTTGATTGATTTAATCATTTTCCTCTTCTTTGAAAAAAAATTTGAAAAGGAAATATCCTTGAATATTTTTTTTTTTCAAATTATCAATCCTTCTTTCAATTTTAAGTGATTTATAAATCAAAATGCCCCTTATTTTACGTTTGTCTTAACCCAAATAACTTGGCCTTTTTCAAAAGCATGCTAGGACAAGATTCTTTTAGATGGTAAGTTATCAAAATCACCAGGTTAGTAAAATTTGGATTGAGACTAAGTTATTTGGGCTATGGTATGAATTTGAATTTGCCCCCTCTTCTGTCTATTAAATTGCAGTGTTATAAAGCTAATTCCAACTTACACGTGCAATGTCATTGAAGTTTCTAGTCATGTTAGCCAACCAAATCTTGAGGGAAAAGATTTTTGGTTTTCCTAAAGTTGTAGTAAATCCATGTTTGACAATTGTAAATTTCCGAAGATTTGGACAAATAAAAATCTTCATTTGTTATTATTTTCAGATCCGACCACCCCCCCATAAGATTTGAAAATCCTCACTTAAGTGGATTTGCACGTTTTTCTCAGCTATATTCATCAATACACATCAATATTAATGTGAAATCCTCAACTATACAAATCCCCAGCAATGAATCCTTGTTCCAGTGGTAGTGAAGAATCATAAGATCTATGAATTCCTCGCCTTTTACCAAACATGCTCTTATAGGGAAAATAATATTTTTAGACTTTCTAAAAAAGTTTAGGTTGTTTCACAATCGATAGAAACTTTTAAGAGGGTTTAGAAAATCACTAATTACAAACATGCGGGATTTGTTACACTGCCAAATGGAAGTGATTTTAAGAATATATGAGGGGCCTCAAATTTATATATAGGTAGGCCCCATATAAATATCTCAATCCCCTAAAGCCCCATTGATTGGTGGGCCTTGGTAGGCTCCACAACTAGGTGCACATTCACCTCAATGGGGCTGAAAGGGATTGAAAGATTTAGAGAGGGTGCTACCTCTGTGTAAAATTTGAGCTGATCAGATATCCAGGCCCTTCATCTAAGTTCAATAATGAAAAATGGACGGCCGATCAAACAATCCAGCCCATGAATTGGTGTTTAAAAAAAAAGGATCAATGACTATCAAGGGGATGTGTGAGTTGCATTTCGATTGGCAATCAAGTGGGCCCCACTGGGAGGCTTTTCCTTGAAATTTTTTGTATATATATAGGGGTGATCGCCTACATACCTCGTTGCGAGGCCCACTGGGGAGCCACCAATCATGGGAAGGTGGGGGTTCCAAGAGTCCAAATCTGGTGAGGTAAAACCCCACAGTGTGAGTTGACTATTCATGGTCCCCCGCATCCCCGCGGGCAGCCTACCAAGCATCTAGTCAGGGGTTACCCACAATGACGAGGCAGACCCTGAGTGGTCCACTCACGGTCACCATGTGTAGACCCACTTAGAGGATCCCGATTCGGGGTTCTAAAGATCCAAATGGGCCCTACCACTCCATGTGTGTGGATGGTTCGGATGTGTTATAAAGTCAACCCTACTATGTTGTCCATCCCCATAACGTAGTGAGAGATGGATGCATATAAATATTTCCATATATCAAATTTGCGGTCAATCTCATGCCTCTAACCCCTTCGTCCGTGGCCCACAAATTTAATGACTTTATATAAAAGGAAAAAATTTGACCCTTGATCCAACGGTCCAATCCATTTGGATAGGTGAAAATTTAATACGTTTGGTGTACGTACTTAAGGAGGTTCCATGTATGTGGATGGTTCGGATGTGTTATAAAGTTAACCCTACTATGTTGTCCCTCCCCATAACATGGTGAGGGACACTTACATGATCTTTCCTCTTTGCACATGAACATTCTTTTTCTGCATATAACTATATATGACTTTTCCTGTTTAGCGCATGAATATTTTCAATTATGTAAGTGTCTCTCACCCTATGATAATAGATGGATGTACATGAATATTCTCCTATAGAGAGAGGTGGAATTTATTATCAATACCTTGCAAACTCATTTGCGAAATGCAGATGGGGCCATGCCCATCATTAGAGAGAGAGAGCAGAATGGAAAGATCTCAATGAAACTTAGAGGTATGCAATATATCATTTCATTCCATCATTTAAGCTCATCCATCCGTATAAATGATGAAATTATAGTTGACTCCAAGTCTCTACATCCATTTACCAAAAGAATATTACAATTGATCCCACTTACCCATAATTGTAATCCCATAGTCCATCTCAGAGACTAAAATCACAATGTAGCTACCAATCTTAAACTATGGAATTATGGTATAGTCTTTCGTTGATGAGAATAATGAGGACCCCACCTTCTAAGTTTATGAAATCACTACAGCTTCACATTAGATTAGTAGTGGAATTACACCCAAATTCCAGTGTCCTTTTCAGATCTTCTACCGACAGGGAAGCGAAATTCGCACAACATAAGTAATGACTAATGACCCAACATTGTGAATCATAAGAAGAGAAATTTGTAAATAGGTACATATCTTTTTCATCAATTAACAGCCAACCTCCTTCCTCTTCCTTCTTTCTCCTCTTTACATTAGTAAAAGCTTTCCGATGGCCCACCTTATGATCCATCCGAATTGTTCCCGCATGGAACACCCTTGACAGTCACTAGGCCCCGATGTTTGCACCCCGTGAATGAAAAAGACCGTCGGACTGAAGGTGAATTTTTACTTTAATGTAAAGACGTTAAACTTGTGGATCATAAATAAAGAGGTTAGAGGCATGGTATTGGCCCCATTTTTTTTTATAGCTGTGTCCATCTTGGGTAGATCTTCCTATCCTCCTATGTTCCATGAGTTGTGGGGCCCTAGTAGACCATACACACTGTACTTGGATGTGCATGAATATTACCCTATATAACCTACTTTTTGATGGAGGGAGAGGTTTTTACTTGGACCATTGATGTGAGGTCTAGTTCATGAGGGCCATCTAGATGCATGACTATCACTCAAGATAGGTGAAAAATAGCATTATCACATTATTAACCTATCCTTTTTATTAATGGTGTTAAAGTTTAAGGATTTGTTGACTATAGATCCAACGGCGAGAAAAGAAGGTCCTGGAGTCAAATTGGGAGTGATTCCAAATCAAAAGGGTTTGTGTGTGTGTGTGTGTGTGTGGGCAGGGCAGGGCTGGGCAGGGCAGGGCAGGGCAGGGCAGGGCGGGGGGGGCGGCGCACATGGAAGTGGCCCCAAGCAAGCCAGCCCTATGGAGGTTGACTACACCTGCAGTCCACTCAATGATACCATCTGTCCTTGATGGTATGGTCATACATTGAATTGAACTTAATTAAGATATACAAAGTTTCTTTAAGTTGGCTTGAAATTGATGGATGGATGTTTGAAAATGATGATAACTGATTAGTGTGAAAATCTCAGCCAACCATCATTATTAGTTGGCAAAATGACATTTCTTGACCTGTTAAGAAATCCAAGGTACTTATTCTAAAAAAAATGAAAAATCCTTTTCATTAATTTAACCTTATCCAAATTAATCTAGCAGAAACGATCGGAAAAAAGAAAAAGAAAAAGAAAAGAAACCTTAAACATTTGTGTTTAAAATATGCAGATTAGAATAAATTGAACATGTTTAAAATCTATTATAATTTGAAGTTATTATTAACTTAGATTAGAATAAATTTTCCAAACAGGCCCCTGGACTAGGGCTAAACTTATTTTTGTTTTATTTATTACTTGGTTAGAATACAAATCTTTTATTGAGAAGATATTTTGATTTACCTTCCTTCTTTACTTTGTGATTTAGATTATGGCAAAATTTCCACGCATACGAGTACTGCACAAGTGAAGTGCGTGATTCTTAATCCCCCATTGTGAAGTAGGATCCTATATTAAAGGCTTCGAATGAAATTATGCATATGGGAGAACCCTTGTAGGTGAAAATCACCCTTGGATGTTTTGATTGTTCTTTTCTGAAAGATACCCTTGGACTGTGATTTGATTTCCTTATAAAAGATGGAAACCAACTAAAACATCATGAATTTCAAAACACTTTTTTTTTCTTCCACTTAGAGCACAAGCCTTGAAGACATCTTATAAAAGCCTCGATCAAGATCCAAAGTCTTACCATGTGGAGGAGCACAAAGCATGGACCATGGAGCGCTGGAGCAAAGCACAATGAAGGAATGGAGCACCCTAGAGATGATCCATGGGCTGACATTAGGCTAGTTTTAGGACTAGGGTACAATTTCTCCGATGCAATATTATATATATAGAGGTACGCTACAAAATTCCCTATGCGTTTTTCACAAAAAATGCCCCTAAGATGGATTTGTTATACATTCTCTTAAAATACTAAGAAATCACTTACTATTAGGGCCTGTTTGGATGCACAAGAAAACACTAGAAAGTAATATTTTATAGAACATAATATTGCATTTTTTAAAGAAAAGAATCTTGTGTGTTTGACAACCCAAGAAAAAACTAAAGAAAATATATTTTTTTCTTTAGAAAAAACTCAATATTTCTTCATACAACTCCCCTCTTAAAAAACTTTCTACAATATAAGAAATTTCAAAATGACGATTACAAAGTGGTAGAGTAAAGTAATTACTTTAGTTCACCAAATCCATCATGATGTATTTGCTTACCTATATGGTAAAGTAAAGTAAAGGTAAATGTCACAGCACAGTAAATGAGGAGTAAAGTAAAGGTGAGATAAAGTATATGGTGAAGTAGTTTCTTTATCACATTTTACTGTAGTTTTATATGTTAAATAAAAAGTGACACATTCACGTGTGTGGTAAAGTAAAATAAAGATTGATGTCACATCATGGTAAATATATGAGATAAAGTAAGGTGAGATGAAGTAAGTAGTGAAATAAAGTGAGAGAAAGAGAGTTGTAAAGTAGTTTTTTTTTATATTGACTTTACTTTACTACACTTTACTATAGTTTTATATGATAAAAGAAAAGTAACTATAGTAAAAAAAAACGTGATAGTTGAACTTTACTTTATTACACTACTTTTTTTTATCCAGAAATGGTAAAATACATATTAATTAAAAATAATTAATTAAAAATTATTCTAATAATAAAATTTACTTTAATCATAGCACATTCCAAACAACTAAATTGAAAATCTGTAATATTCTTCAAAAATTGGCAAACAACAAAAATATTATAATATTTTAATATTACATTATTCTATTCTATACTATCTTATTCTTGTAATATTTAAATATGTTAATATTTTATTCTGTAATCATCCAGGCAGTGTTTGTAAATCAAATATTTCTAAAGATTATATATTATCAAATGTAATCTACAAAACTAAAAACTAGGTGTTTGGATAACATAGAAAGTATCCTACAATATCTCACTTTCTTATAAAAAAATTCATGTTATAATATTCAAATATATGCTATATAAAATGATATTTCGTTAAAAAAACTAACCAAAACAAGGGTGAAGAGTATTTACAAACAAGTGTGAAAATTTATGAGAAACTCCTACCATGGTGGCCCATTATATTTTTTTAATATTGATGGTTTCTATAAGAATCATACTATGACTCTCAATCTTAGATGGGCCCTTTAGTGTTTATAAATTTTATGTGGGTCCCATAGCCCTATCATAAGTACAAATTTTCTTTGTTGATTACTAATATTAGGCGGGTCCTATAAATATCACATTAGGCAATTTCTACCATGATTACCAACATTAATGGCCCCATAGTGATTACTATAATTAGCTTGGTTAATATGACTGTTAATATTAAATGGGTCCCACATTGATTTTTCTTAAATGAGTTATTGAATGATGTTTAACACTCGATAGGGCTCTATGCTATAATCACTATTGGATGTATTACCAAATGGTTATTAACATCTGGTGGACCCACATTGATTTAAAATATATTAGTCGTGGGTTTTAACATTCGGTCTAATGTCTTTTTTTTTTTTTTTTTGTTCTAATTAGATAGGCCATATCATGGTTACCAATATTAAATCACTCTAGTATGACTATTAGTTAGTGGGTTCCCATTGGATTGATCATCCTGATTTCTCTATTCATTTCTTAATTCGGTGCATCATCTAGTGGAGATTTTATAAATTCCCAAACACTTCAAGATATATTAAAATTTGTAGAAATTGCCAAACACCATAAGTGACACAATATTATAATATGACACTATTTCATTTTATGATGATGAAATCTTGCAATATTTAAATTTGGTGATATTATATTATTCTTTTATCCAAACACCCTATTAGATAAAAAAAAGAAGAAGTTAATGTACATCCATCCCTCGTCATAGAATGTGAAACAGTTACATGGCTTTTCCTTTTTGCACCCTAACTAGACGTTTTTGTCAACGTTGACAAAAGTTTATGTTGATGTCGACAAATGTTTTGTTGATTTCAACAAATATTACTAATGACATAATATGAGACTTAGTTTCTTTCGATTTGGGTGAAGAGATCGATTTTTGGGAATATGGAATATAATTTTTTTTTTAATATAACATGAATAGGGAATATGGTTATGTTGACATTAACATAGAAAGGGCAAAACGGGCAAAAAAAAAAAAAGAGATGGTTTGGACTGGAGGTCTTTGACTGTCATTATAAAAATTTAAAGTTTTCGGCTGTAATTTTCCTATTTAAGGAAAATTTTTTTAGTAGATGTCCCTATATATAAACATATATATAAACATGAACATACATGGTTTCCTCTTTTACACAATAAACGCCCCGTACTTCCAAAAAAAAAACCCCGTTGCTTAAAAAGAAAATCAGGTCTTGACCCTTGCCCGAGGTCGCTGGTTGAGATTCTCACATTAGAAAATGCCCTTCTTCGTAAAAATAACAAAATCACCAAAAACTACAAGTGTCCATCCGTAAATTATTTCAAGAAGAAGCGAAAAGAGGAATTTTCATGTCTGCTCGTATTCGCGGAGAGAAGAAAGCAAAATTTTCACGCCTGATCTTCCTCCACTGACGAACGAAAGTGAAACAGAAAGAGAAAGAGAAAAGTCGAATTTTTCAGAGTCTTTTCGTCTTCAATCGAAGAGAGAGAAAGAGAGAGAGAGCAAATTTCAGGCCTTTTCGTTCTCGGTAGATAGAGAGAAGCAGAAGAAGAGTAATTGAGGGAAGAGAGTGGTGATGGTGGAGGGATCTCAGATATCGCCTGCCGGTTCGAACGGCGGCGCGAGCCCGGCAAAGGAGCAGCAGATGGCCGGCGTCGGAATCCTTCTCCAGATCATGATGCTTGTCCTCTCCTTTGTCCTCGGCCATGTCCTTCGTCGCCGGAAAATCTACTATCTCCCCGAAGCCAGCGCTTCTCTCCTCATTGGTTAGGGTTCTTTTTCCCTCTCTCTCTCTCTCTCTCTCTCTCTCTCCACCATTTCATTTGCTTAATTGTATTGAATTCATTCTAGGATTTTGTAATTGAAGTCTTCCTACAGAAGGGCTGAAAGTGAAGAATTAATGGTGAAGATTGATAACAGACCATCAAATGACGTACTGTGATTACCCACCCATCAGCCTAGTAATTAAATCCTGGCCATCTATGTCAAAATGATACTTCTATCTAGGAGTTCAATACTAAGTAATCTAACAGACCCAAAACTCATTTTTAAAATTAAATGCAAGGGCCCCTGATGTCAGTAATCCATCAAATCACATTAAACTTTAGAATTCATTTGCATCCTACCAAATGACTGTCAAGTGGTTTTTATGCCATTACAGTCTCATTTTCTTTTCTTTGGCAGGTTTACTTGTTGGTGGGCTTGCTAATGTATCAGATACAGAGACCAACATAAGGTTTTCATTTATTTTGTTGCTTCTTGCATATCCTTTTTTTTTTTTTTTTTTTTTTTACTTTAGCAATTTGCTTTTTCAATTGGTTGATGTTTTCTAATATCATAGTGTTTCTTGTCTTGCAGGGCATGGTTCAACTTCCATGAGGAGTTCTTCTTCCTTTTCTTGCTGCCTCCAATTATATTATATCCTTTGATACTTTTAAAGTCGTTCTTGCTGTTTATTTTATCCTAATACTGATTTTAAAGAAAAAGCTTTATATATGGGTAGTCAGATAAATGTGTATTTGCAGTGTGTGTGTGAGGGAGAGACATATAGAGAGAAAAATAAATGTTCGAATTCTCTATTGAAATTATAAATTATAGTCTCGGATGCCCAAATTAAGGATGTCTAATGCAAGTCTGGAAGGACATGCCATGGATACGGCACATATAAAATATAAAGTACTAGAAATGATACAATACGCTGCCTATTTTGAAATATCCTGGCATCATAGGTTACAATGCTATGGGTTCTATTTCAACACGGCAATATTCAATCAACACTCTCTACTGCCCACTTGGCCGAGCTAAACTTAATGGGTCACATTGCACTGCATAATCATATTGATCCATTAAAATGGAAATGATACAGAGAAATCCATGTAGGTTAGATTATCCTTACCACTTACATAATAGTTGACGGTGGACATTAAGGTTTTAGGAACATTTCAAATTGGCATTCTTAGCTTTTCCATTTGTGGCTTCGAAGATGAGTGCTAAAATTATTAGGTGTATTTTTATAGTGATCCTATTCTGCAACAGGCATGTCTTCTGCATTGTGAATGGTGACCCATGTCCTTTAGGCTAGACCTGGCAGATGTCCATATTGTTGATTGCTGTCTGTATTGAGTTATCACCAATAGGTTAATTTATTTGTTTATCATATTTCTCCTTTGGTTTCTCTTGACAATTGCATACTCAGTCAGGTTTCAGCTTAGCACCTGTAAGTTTACCGTATTTGTTAAATTGGATCTTTTAATGATGGTTTTAGAGTTCATGTTTGACGGATCCTCAATAATTGTTTTTGCAGAAACCATTCTTTTCAAACTTTGGAGCCATTGTCACCTTTGCCATACTGGGGACATTTATTGCTTCAATCGTTACCGGGATCTTAGTGTATGTCTCCTTTATACCAGTGCCCTCACTTCACCAGTTATCAGAAGAATAATATACTTCTTTTTGCAACAAATATTCTGTTTATGTTTTACAAAATGGTTTTTAACGGTCCTGTTACCATCACAGATATCTTGGTGGACTTATGTTTCTCATGTATAAATTACCATTTGTCGAATGTCTGACATTTGGTGCTCTTATATCGGCAACTGATCCTGTCACTGTGTTATCCATCTTCCAGGTGTGTCAAAGTCTTCTCTCTTACTGAGATGCTATTCAGTCTTTTTTTTTTGGAAAGTCTGTCTTTTTGTTTGTTATATATAATGTTTAGATATTGTGTGCCTCTGCATGTTTGAGGACAGAGAAGGCATAATTAATGACCTGAAAATGGACCCCTTACGAACAAGAACATTATAACTTATAAGAGTGTTTTTATAACTTCCAAAATTGCATATTTTGGAAAATTTCATTTGGATCAAAGAAAATCGGTGGAGGATGTTGTTTCATCAATTATTTGGTACGTTTTAGAGTGGGTGTGTTCTAGAAAGGAGTTTAAAGGGGTGGCTTGGAGGATTTAAATAGGTCTTGGGCAGCTCATTTTCAAGGGGGGTGGGTCTCTAAACCTTTGAATAATGCTTTTTGGGAATGTAATGCAGGCCCTAGGGTAGGGCTTGCGTGGAGTGTCAAAGCACTGTGTCCCCAAACACCTCAATTCATCTCCGCAGAGACCTCAACACGAGGATGCACCTCTCTGAGGAAACAAACCCACGATTCTATTCCAATTTTCAAAAGTTTGAGATTTTCATCTCTACAATGCCATATATATAGGAAAGATAAAACTTAGAGCCCAAGAAATCTAATTAAAATTGGAAATCAAATAAATTCGAAACCTAATCCTAATTAAAATAAAATTAGAAACACTAATAAAAATTAAAACATTCCTAAACTACTTTGGGTGGGACCACGTGTGGCTCATTTTGTATCATTCCCCCTAGGTTGAAAGGAGAGTTCAACCTCGAACTCGGGTCTTCTTCATGTTGCCTCTATAGACATGGTGTGTACGTGAAGCACTTCCTTTGTGGCATGGGCCCTTGATCTCTTTTTCGGTGCTGGTTTCTTTGGATGGAGTGTAACTTCATTTCCACTGTGCATGAATATGTACATGTTGTCGCTCATCCCATGAGTCCCATTTTTGTCATACATCCATAGGCGACCCAGTAAAATATCACCACTATCCATTGGGAGGACATCGCACCAAATTTTATATTTATAGTCTTCACTAATGGCAAAAGTGACTTTGCATGTATGTCGCACTTGTACTTCATCACTTGTCATTAGCCATTTGAAAAAATAGGGGCGATTATGCTTATAAACCTTCAGCTTCAAACGATCAACAAGAGTTTGGGAGATGATGTTTTTACAGCTAACTCCATCAATCACAACCATGCAATGTTGCCCATGTGCAGTAACTGTTGAGCGAAAACGTACAGTAACTTCTGCAACCATCTCTTCTCAACAGTGGGTATAGACAGCTAGAGGATCAAGAGAGCTTCGCCATCCTTTTTGGCTTCTATTTTCTCCACTTCCGCTGAATCTTAGTCTTTAGGATCATCTTGTGTTTCTGGTTCATTGTGTGCCACCTACCAGTAAGTCTATTCATTTTGGACATTCAAATAAAGGGTGCCCCTTTTGCTTATAATGAAACCATATCAACCTATTCTGATCTTTAGACTTAAAGAATTTTTTTTCTAAGGAACTAGAACTTGGATTAGAATATGGCTTTGATGGATTTTTTGTGTTTTGGAGGAGGATTTTGGATTGGGTGAGAGAGATCCTTAACGAGAAGGGGGACGAAAAGAGTGGAATCGGGATGGGTTTCGATGACTGGGATGAGGGACGATGGTTCAATGGGACATTTGGGGATATTGGGAAGATGGGGTTTGGGATTTTGATGGACGCTGAGATTGTGGGTTTTGAAGATAGGTGTTTTGGATTTCGGCAGTGGTGGCAGGGGTGTGTTGTTCTTGACGGAGATGAATTCCGGATGAAGGAGGATGGTGGATAGGATCCGATCAAGGATCAGAGATCGATAGGAGCGACGTAGATCTTCGCTCTGATACCAAACTAATGCAGGCCCTAAGTTAGGGCTTGCATGGAGTGCCGAAGCATCGTGTCCGCAGAGACCTCAACACGAGGACGAACCTCTCCGAGGTAAAAAGACCCACGATTCAATATGGAGGGAGTTCATATCGTTAGATGCAATTGACTCAGACTGGCTTGAAAAGGCTTTTGATGAAGAGGAGGTGAAGGCATCTGTATTCAATATGGAGGGAGATAAAGCTCCTGGACCAGACGGATTCCCTTTAGCTTTCTTCCAGCGCTTTTGGGAGGACATAAAGGTGGATGTTATGGAGTTCATGACAGAGTCCCATGCGAGAGGTAAACTTTCTAAGTGTTAGATCCTCTTGAACCAAGCTAGAAGCAACAAGAGAGAGAATAGAAGCATGCAAGAGAGAGACGAGTTGCAAGAGAATTTCATATCATTGTATTGATGATGGTTACAATACATGTCTTTAATAATTTCAATATAATCTCTTGGAACATTCCTTTTACTTAAAACCCACCAAATTAAATCTCTAGGTACGCTATCATAAGCTTTTTCTAGGTCGAAAAAGACCATATGCAGATTTTTCCTCTTCACTCAATAATTTTCCATTAATTGCCTATGTGAAAAGATAGCTTCCATAGTTGACCTTCCTAGCATAAAACCAAACTGATTTTCAGATATTTTGGCCTTTTGTCTAAGTGTTTGCTCCATTACTCTCTCCCATAGCTTCATCGCATGACTCATAAGTTTAATCCCATGGTAGTTAGTATATTTTTGTATATCTCACTTATTCTTATATTTAGGTACTATAACATTTCTTCTCCATTCATCTAGCATCTTTTTTTGTCATTAATAGCTTATTGAAGAGCCTAGTTAACCAAATCCCCCAACTTATCCTAAGCATTTCCAAGCTTTTATCAGAATGTCATCTGGACTTGTAGCCTTTCTTGTCTTCATTTGTTTCAATGCGCTCTATGCTCGTAAGAATAGAGTGCATGATCTGGGCAGAATTGAAAACCACATGCCACAGTGAGATAAGTTTGGTTCTGGGAGCCACTGTAAGACAAAATGTAGGGCTTGGGGAGGCTGTCATAAATATGTGTAGGGTCAGGGTGGCCTAAGGGGAGGTACCCAATGTTCCGTTGGTGCATTGCAATCATCTATTGCCGATTAGATTCAAGGGGTTATACTTGCATAGTTAAATTGGAGATGAGGATTGAGAATGAAAAATCACAAGGAAATGCACATGTCATTGTGATGCTTTTGCCACGTTAGATGCATGGAGTAACCAGAAAGGAACAAATTAGGAATGAGCATATAGGACTATCGTTCAAAATAGCTACGTTGCAGCCGCATTATCGGCCGTAGTAGTTGAGGTCGCTTAACTATTAAGAAAATAGCGGACTACAGTTTAAAACCTAGTAGAGCCAACCAATTTTAATTTAAAACACTGTTTTTCCTATTTCTTCTCCTCAATAGCCTTTCCTAAAGTTGTCGCTACCCTTATATGGTTCCAAATCACTAAAATAATATACATTGGCTGCTTTACAAGATTACAATTCTCTTGATCACTTAAAAAATTCACACGGTTACACCGTTACGTATCACCGCAACCACTAAGTATCACCTGCTATGTAGTGTTTTAGCCACTGGCCACTATCCCACTGCAGCCGCTATTTTGATCCTTCAATTGGGCTTTGCAATGGAATAGAAAATCAACAGCTATTGTTTCAAATATGTTGGTGCTTAAGTAGAACTTTAGGAGATTAGAAAGAGCCGTTGTACTAAAGATTTGGAGTGCCACAGTTAACTATACTAGGATATAGGAGTAGTGAAATGACATATTAGATTTTAGAATGACAGTTTAGGCCTAAATATGGTTCGGGCCAAGCAGTCCTCACAAAGCCAACCCCAGATAGATGGGATGAGTCTTTAATGGTGGTGATACTGTGATGATCTACCTTCTTGGTGAACTTACACTTGTTCAGATATGTGTATCTGAGTCTAGACTCTAGTAGAAGCATGAAAATGTGATGGATGGATCACAAATGCAGGGCCAAAGCTGATCGGCAGTAGTTTTGCTTGATGTATTTTTAGTTGTCATGGGAGAAGCTTCTGAGCGTAGAAGACTGGTGGTGGGGTCACACAGGCATAGAATGGAGAAGAGAGAATATCAATATCATGATTGTTGCCCTTCTGCACGATCAGAAATCCTTGTAAAAGGGACAGGGACATACACGAATAAAGAAAGGGACACAGCATTACAACTGATGTGATCAGGAACTTTAGTAGAAGCATGTGGGAGCCTTGCTCCTCTAGAGGTTGTGTTTTGCTCATTGAAGTTCTGGGAGAAAATCGAAAAAACCCCTAGGTGCTTTAATTTGCGATGGAATGTCTCAAGTCTCTCCGAAGGTGGGGGGTTATCACAACAAAATGCCATAAGGTAGAAGTGTCCAGGGAACACGTGCTGGGGTACTTATACAAGACTAATCAAATTATTTGAAATTTTTACAAAATTGTGCCTTAAAGATATCCATTGGTCGGTTTCTTCTAAAGGAATAAGTCCTGTCAGTTTTGGGAATTTGTCAATTTGTGATTTTCAATTTCATTTACCTATCCTGGCATTCTGTTTTTTCTAATGCAGGAACTCGGCACAGATATGAACCTATATGCCTTGGTGTTTGGAGAATCTGTTCTAAACGATGCAGTAAGCATTTGTATTTCTGGTTCTGGAAAAAAAAATTGTCTCAATATTTTGCTACTGACTTTGTTTCCTTTTTTTTTTTTTTTTGCCTTGGTTTTCTTACATTTCTGTGTCGGGAATGTCAGATGGCAATCTCATTGTACAGGTTTGATTCAATGGCATTTTCTTGCTTGTTACCATTAGTTTACGAGATTCTTCTTGTATTGAGCTTTATTTTTTTTTAACTCTATAAATAATTTTTATTCCAGGACAATGTCTACATTAAACAGTCATGAGTCATCCAATCAAAATTTCTTTATGGTCATCGTCAGATTTCTTGAGACTTTTGTTGGCTCAATGTCTTCTGGTCAGTACAAACTTTATTTAGTTTTTACTGCTCTTTCTTTGTTCAATGTCTTCCATTAGCTGCTAGGCTTAACTTTGTTGTAACTGCAATTTTATCTGTGTTGTAAAAGCTAAGATTATTGCCAAGAGTATGTCTAATATCTAGGTTGAGTTTGAATGTAGATGTTGAAACACTTGCATCCAATAGATAGTTCCTTCCTTCAGTCATAATTAGTTTTCTATATGAAATTGGTCGAATTCCTGGCAAAGGTGACAAAGGCAAGTTTCCATAGAGAGGAAGTGCAGAAACTGTATCTCATAGGGAAATTACTAGGTTTTGGTAGAAAAATGGAGGTGGAGTCTAACAGAAGAAGTAGAAGAGTTCCAGAGGAAGGTTATTAAAGCAAATAAATAGAGGAAAAAGGATTTGATGTTTGGGAGGAGTGCTAGGGGAAGGGTATGTGTGTGGTCAGATATTTTTAAATTGGATGAGGAGAACAGGGTGTGGATCATTATAAAGAAAAAATTATAGGTTCCTCAGAACAAAGGGAAAAGGACAATATTTTGGGAAGATGAATAGGTGGGAGAAGCACCCATTGTCTTGAAACTAGATACGCTTTACTTCTTATCAATTAAAAATGAAGCCACGGTCAGTTATTTGAGTGGTTGGTGATAAAATTAGGTTTTGCAGTTTTTAATTTTTGGAATAGCTGTTTGGTTTCAAAATAGATTCTTTGGAGTTGTTTCTGAAGTTGGACGTTGTTTATCTCCCCATTTGACTTGAAGGATTGTAGGATATCCTCAAATCTTTCCCGTCTTATTTTCTTTTTGGTCCCTAGTTTGTTATCAACCAAAATTTCATTTACTTATCCATAAGAAACAGATCTGCATGAAACAAATCTGTTTCAAATGGTCCTGTTTGAAATAGATGTTTCAGAAGTAGTCATGTTTGGAAACACAGAAAACTGGATTGAATAGACCTTTTTAAATCAACAGTTGAAAGTCTTTTTATAAATTTCTTTAGATCCACTATTTACAAAGAAGTGCGCAATCTCCCCCTCTTGTTCTCCTCACTCTCAATCCCCCTTCTCTTCAGCGTGAACATGTAGCATTTGATAAGATTTACTTTTCTCTTTATATTTCTATTTCATATGGAATCTCTTCATATTTTTCATGGGAAACTCTTTGGAGTTGGATCTCTTTGTAATTTTGTTGTTGTTATCATCTTGATAGGCACTTTGTATGCATTCTAGATAGTATATGCACATTCTATGCGCACACTGTATTCTCGTTAATATCTTCATTTTACTTTCTCAAAATAACTAAATAAATAAATTTTACACCTATGTGAAATGTTCAATGTCTTCAGTTCCATTGCTTGCCATCATGAAAAATATTATTTATGGTGTTACATAAGTTCTTATTTGTTATTATATTCTTTTCTGAAATTTAATGAAACATCTCTTTTGTACAGGGGTTGGCGTTGGATTCACTTCTGCTCTGATATCCTTTACAATTTTTGTTCTCCATTTGTGAAGCTACATTGCTACATGTTACCATGTTACTGATGTCGGTTTTGTCAAAAACTAGACGTCGAATGTTTGTTGTGCTTGATATTTTTTGGAAATAGTGTTAAGTTTTTGCCTTACTAACAATTAATCTTAGAGAAGATCTGCTTTATTAGCATTGGGAAGTTGAAAATTTTCAGTTTGTCTGGTTTATTGAAATTCTACATAATTACTCGAGAACGTTGATCTATGAAGTTTACTGACTGGATTGCTTTTTGGAAAATATTTATACGAAGCAATATTTATATATTAGTACTTGGAAAAGGGAGCAATTTAGATAAGAGGAGGATATTTGGTAGAAACCTTTTTGCACACATTCATTGGTCATTTATGTTGTTCTACATGATGCCTATTCTGATTATTCTTTTCATTCTGCATGCCATAATTCTTTCCTTCTGATGAAGCCTAATTCCTCCGTTTACTATATTTTCTCATCCTTGAGGATGTTGCAGTAAAAAAAAAATCATAATGTTGTTTATGGGAGTCTCAAAATTTGTTCTTGACCTTTTCTATCTGAAATTATCCATTCTTGCTAGTTGGTTGCTTCTCTGGGCTAATGCTTCAATATTGGTCTTCATGCTATCCTCCAATGTTCTCTACAATTAATTTACTATGGTGCTAGCTGATTTACTTGGTATTTGGCTAGAGAAAGAAGAGGGATTTGGGGCTAGTGTGGATTCAATCAAAACAGCAATAGGAAGAGGGCTTCACCCGCAGCATTTTAACTGGAATCCTGCTGGCTGATAATGAATGAGATGTGGAGTCATTCTAAGGATGTCTATCATTTTTCCGTTTCCTTTTCTTTTTTTCCCCTTGTGGCTTTAAATGACTTTTCACCATGCCAATGCAATTATGTGCTTTGGCAAGAGCCCTTAGCACAATCGGAAGGTGCTCACTGTTTCGATCACGAGGTTTGGTGTTTGACTTTTGAGTCATGTCACCAATAAAAGAGTAGGCCATTTTGTGCTTGTTTGCTAGCTTTTACATTAACCCACCCTCCCCCCACTCTCCAGGGTTCCTCGTCTTTCCTTCCCTCCCTCTTCCCATTTGGAGGTCTTTGACTATTTTCACTTAAATGTCAAGTGCTAGGGAGTCCATAGTCCATACATATAGCTTTGCAAAATACCATTTAGCTTCTTTCAAAGAGGAAAAAGAATGTCTTTTTTTTTTAAATTCGGAAAATAACAGGATTAAAATGCAATAATCCTTTAATCATTTCTAGTCAGCTTGGCTTTTGTGAATTTATTATATAGGAAACATGATTAGGGATCCAAGGAGTGGAATGGTTATGGATGTAAGGACCCGTGGTGGTGGAATGTGGGATTAACTTTTATTATTAATGCCCTCCACTGCATCTTCTTATCTTGTGGTAAGATTTACTGTTTTGTCTATCAAAATTGGATCGATATGGAAGCCCAAGTATTGCCCTCCAAACTCCAAAGTTTCCTATATATGTGTGTATTAACCATTGACATAGAGTTGAGAAGTTGATTTTGTGTACATATAAATTTCTCTTGAGAGTTCTTTTATATTGATGGCCATTTTTTTTTTCTCATTCTACAACACTAATTTTAGTTGCTTAAATCGTATCAGAAGACACTGATGAGAGGGAGATGCGGGTGGGCGGGTGGGAGGAGGTGGTGGTGATAAACATTTTAGAAGACCTTAATCACAGAGCTCCTTTTGTTTGCTTATACTGTCTACTCTGTAATTGTGAAGCCTTCTTGTTTCTGTCATTGCTTTACTCCCTGTACATTTTGCATACTGAAACATTACATGGTTTTTTGTTATGGTTCTTTGTATAAAAAAGACAGCCTTAACAACAGAATACCTTTTTAAGTATGCAGGTCTAGATATTGACAAGTAAGGACCCTCTCTCTCTCTCTCTCTTTCTCTCTCTCTCTGGTTTTTCATTTGCTTCTTTTGCTCAGTCTTCAGAACTTGGAGTGCTGTTTGTTTGTCCTTTTCCCATATTTCTCGTAAGCAGCTTCCTCAACTGTTTTTTCCTTTGTTTCTTTGAATTTTTTTTTTTTTTTTTTTTTGTTTCCTTTCTTAAATCTTGATCTTGTTCGATTAATCCTGTGCTTACCCTAGGTATATGCTTGCGGAAGGCCTTGGGCTTTCTGGTATTGTTTCAATATTATTCACTGGAATTGTAAGTATATCTTAATATCTTGACACTTGACTGCTGGATTCCTTCTGAAGTAGTTTCAACGAAAATGTCTGACTTCCATCATTTTCAGGTCATGAAGCACTACACATTTTCAAATTTGTCAGAAAATTCTCAACGCTTTACTGCAGCCTTTTTCCATTTAATATCATCCTTGGCAGAAACATTTGTGTAAGAAAATGCACACTTCAATAATATGTTAATCTGTATAATTTTCCAGTAGAAGTGTCATTTATGCATTTTGACTTGGAGGCTTTACCCGCAGATTCATATACATGGGCTTTGATATTGCTATGGAGCAACATAGCTGGTCACACATTGGATTCATCTTTTTCTCAATTGTATCCTCAACAATCTAGCATCTAAATGATTTTCTTTATCTTGCATAGAATTTCTATATGGAAACTTTTATTTCTAGATTTCTAGTCATTCCTTAACTCCACACTTTCTTGATTGCCTCAGTTGTTTATAATAGTTGCAAGGTAAGCATTGTTGGTTTTATTCTTTTACTCTTTTTAAATGGAAGTGTTGTCAGTTATTGAACATTACAACTTTAATCTGGCATGTCTGTGTTTTTTTATTTCTTATCTGAACATTATCACAAGTTGAGTTTCCTTCCTATTGAGCTTGACATTTGACTTTGATAACTTAAATCTCGTTTATAACATCATCCGGTTTTCTTTTGGTTTCATTTCATTAAATGGCTTCTCTGTTCTTTTTATATAAATGTTTAATTTTACTTTTTTGTCCTTTTCTTGTTTTCACCTCATTCCATTTAGATCAAAGCCTGGAAGCACATGTAGAAAAGGCTGATATGTTTTTGTATCGGAGATATGTCATCCTATTATTCACTTCATCAAAATAGCAAGTATTTTCTCTCATTGTAGAAGCCATCATCATCATCACTATGATGATGAAAGCCTTGTCCCAACTATGTTGGGGTCAGCTATGTGAATTCTGTTTCCCCATTCCGATCTATCGTAAGCCCAAATCCTCATATAAGTTGCTCTTTTTCAGATCTATTTTTACTACCTCTATCACGTCCTCTTCAGCGTGCCCCTTCCCCTTGGTGGGCCAATAGATTACGTGTTTTAGAAAGGTTGCTCCCTGTTATGAAATGCAAGAAATACAGTGCTCCTGATTTTGTTTGGCAAGAGCCCAGGGTTGAGTTGGCAAGAGTTCACAATCCATCTTCCAAAGAACAATCATAGATGGCAACTTGTCTTCTATGTTTAGGGAACATTTGTTTGTACAGAAAACTTAGCCCATTTCTGCGCTTTTCTGCAAGAAAAAGCGGCCACACCAAACATAAATCTTTCTGTAGCGCGGAATTTAATTTCCACAATCTTCACTTTTTCCACGGAAAATTGGCTGCACAAATGTGCCCTTATAGTATGCTGAGGCACAGTTAAGGTTGTAATAAGCCGAGCCCATCATGGACCTGAGCGTAGATCAAACTAAATTTGTTAGACCAAAACCTGGAGCCAATATCAAACAGGTCATTTAATTGTGGACCCAAACTATGGCATAATTGTCAATCAGGGCCCAAAATCACGGCCCATTCTCCTACTTAATATTTACTGGCTAGAATTCTTCTCGGTTAAACTGTGCATTGTTATCTCAGGTTAATTGTTTTAGTATTAAATTCTTGGCCCAAACCTATGATGCCCGGATACGGACACGGGTACGGATACGGGACACGGGAACGAGCGTCCGATACGTCAACTTCAATATTTTAGGATACGGATACGGGTACGGCATTCCTAAAAATATATAAATATAAATATTTAATTGGGAGTTTATTTTAAACATATGGGTTTTGACTTTTCAGTATTAGACTTCTACTAATACAGATACGGATCCAAATGCATACTTGTAACATGGGTTTTGACTTTTCAGTATTAAAATAAAATAAAGGGGGGCTGATGTAAAAATAGACATACATGTAAAGTGGCTTTTGACATGATGTTAAGTGTTGTCAATATCAATACTCAAAACCGATGAAAAGTGCACCGAATTTTGAGCCATGTTGTCTTAAAACAAAAGAAAAGGGGCTAAAAGAAAGAAAACGGAAAAAGAAGACACAGAAGAAGCTGGTGGAGGAGGAGTAGCAGCAGCACCAATTGTGTAGCAGCAGGCAGTGGCAGCAGTAGTCGAGCAGCAGGTGGCGGCAGCAGTAGTTGAGCAGCGTGCAGCGGCAGCATCAAGCAGCAGCAGCCTTTGTCCAGAACTGGTAAGCCGCCTCCGCCTTCTCCTCCTCGTCGTCGTCTTCTTTTTTTCCTTTTGGTCGCATGAAAGGTGTTGATGAAATTGTTGCAGGAAAGGGGGAGAAGTGTTAGGGTTTTTTTTTTATTGCCTTTTGAAATTATAACAAAATCACATGAAAGGCAATTACAAGATTTGGGATGAAATTCGATGTTTCGTCCAATTTCAAAAGAATCCATTCAATTTCGGTTTTTTTTTTTCATAAAAGATGAGACAACCGTATCCGCATGGTAACCCAGCCGTATCTTGCCGTATCCCGTACCCGGATCCGTATCGGTACGGGTACCACAGGGGCAATGGCGTATCCAGGTATCATAGGCCCAAACCCAACGGCTCACAAAATTCTTAAGATATTTGGTATTTTGTTTTGGTTTTGACTAGACAACTCAATTGTCACTCGGATCTAAAATCAGGACCACCCAACTATCGTGGGATTAAATTTATGAGTTAGATTATAAAGCTATGGGAGAGAGTAATGGAGCAAAGAATTAGAGAAAAGACCTAGATATCTGAAAATTAATTTGGTTTTATGCTAGGGAGGTCAATGATGAAAGCTATCTTCTCACTTAGGCAATTGATGGAAAAATATCGAGAAAAGAAGAAAAATCTGCATATGGTCTTCATCGATCTAGAAAAGGCCTACGACAGGGTACCTAGAGATTTAATTTGGTGGGTTTTAAATAAAAGGAATGTTCCAAGATGTTATATTGAAATTATTTAAGGCATTTATGAAAGAGCTGTAACGAGTGTTAAAACTACTTATGGAGAGACAGAAGTTCCCTGTGACCATAGGTTTGCATCAATGGTTAGCCCTAAGCCCTTATCTCTTTGCATTGATTATGGATGAGTTAATTACTCATAGTAAAGAAAGGTACACTGGTGCATGTTATTTGCAGATGATATTGTGTTGGTTGATGAATCAAGAGATGATGTGAATGCAAAACTCGAGAGATGGTGAGAGGCTTTGGAATACAAAGGCTTTAAAGTAGGCCGTACAAAGACAATATATGGATTGTAACTTCAGTGGGCATATAGAAAAGCGGAAACTACTGTGAGAATTGAAGACCATGAGATACCACAAAGTGATTCTTTCCGCTACCTTGGCTCTATCATTAGTAAGGATAGGGAGATTGATGAAGATGTCGATCATAGGATAAAAGCAGGATGGTTGAAGCGGACTGAAGACTTGCTTCTGGAGTGCTTTGTGACTGACGAATGCCAACAAGATTGAAGGAAAAATTTTACAGGACAACGATTAGACTATCAATGTCTTATGGAGTAGAATGTTGGCCAATCAAGAAGCAGCATATGCACAAATGAATGTAGCAAAGATGAGAATGTTGAGGTGGATGTGTGGTAAAGCTTAGAAGGATAAAATTAGAAATGAGCGCTTTCGAGAGCATTTAGAGGTAGTAACAATAGGGGATATAATTAGAGAAACCCGTTTGAAATGGTTTGGGATGTCCTATGGGTAATGGCGCTGCCATGAAGGTTGATGGCCCGCCAAGGGGAAGGGGAAGGCCAAAGAGGACGTGAATGGAGGTAGTAAAAACAGATATGAAGAAGTATAGCTTATTTGAGGATTTGGCTCGGGATAGATCAGATTGGAGAAACAGAATTTGTGTAGCCGACCCCAACATAGTTAGGACAAAAGTGTAGCCTATTTGAGGATTTGGTTCGGGATAGATCAGAATGGAAAAACAGAATTTGTGTGGCTGACCCCAACGTAGTTGGGATAAGGCTTTGATGATGATCTAAAATCAGGGCCACCTCCGTAATACTACTTAATGTTGGGTCCTTCAAGCAGTTGAGTGAAGGGTGCCTATTGACATCCTCAGACACAAATCAAAGTGGTCCCAGTCATGGGGCTGATTAAGGATTGATAATACAGATTGCATTAATGTGACCATTGGATCATTGTAATCAGCACATAAAACTTATGCTAATTTGATGTGTAAAAATTGGTGAAGGCTTGAAACTATAGGATATTCCTGAATGGCCAAATTATATATAGTCGTTTCATACATATAAATTAAGTTCACATCCTACCAACTCATTAATCAAAATCACGCTGACCACTTTTAAGCATCACATCCTGAAGAAAGCCATGAAATAACTACCCAAATCTCTTCATTGCGGATTAAGAATTGAAAATCCTTCATACACAAGACTACCAATTGAGGTACCCAACTTCCTCTATCCTTGAAGATTTTAACCTTGTACCTGAGTTCCTCTTTGCTAATTGTCTTGGGATCTACTTCCACCAATGATCCTACGCCATTTCCCATAAGCTGGGAAACTAATTCACGCCATGCATGCCGAGGAACTCCAAAGAGCAGAAGCCCTATAGGGTTCAAGGGTCTTCCTACCACCTCCATCCACCTCTCGACTGCATTAAAGGGGTATTCTGATTGTGTAGTTGCAGCTCGAAGTACCTCCTTTACCTTTTCCTCTGTCAACAGTTGGCTTAATTGGAAGCTTTATTTCATCTAATTGGCCGCGCGTGTATTCACTTGTGGTTGTATTTACTTGTGCAGATCAAACTACACAAAATAAATATCATTTGGCTAAATATAATTTGATCTTAGATCGCAATTCAATTATGATTTGAGCGTTTTTGAACAATGCGGTAGATACATCGTTAACAGAATCCTATGATTTGTATTCCAAGTCCTGATTCATATCCTGAATATTAAGGAAAACGATTCGTATCTATACAACGAATCCCAATTAAAGATGAATCTTAAGATTCAAGTGTGAATCGCAAGCCTTAAGTGTGAATTTTATGATTCGATACGTGTTTCATCGAATCTTACGATTCAAAGGATTCAAGTAAGCAAGAATAGCTATAACCAATAAGTTAATATTAATATTTTTTTTCTTTCTTTTAGCGTTTTTTCACTTTTAAAAGGTTATTTAGTAGTTAACGAAACCTCTTAAGAATTTTTGTGACTTTGGGGACGTTTTAGAGGTGAATAGAAAACATAAATCTGATTAAAGGGTTCGACTGTAAGTATGGGGCTTGTCTATATCTTTTTTTAATATATTTTTCCAGTTTTTTCTTCATGAGCACTTTCTTAACTTAACGAGATATCTTACTATGTAAAATTGATGGTTTGGATTTTATTTTTACTTTTATATTTAGATTTAAGGACAACCAATATATATAGATGCATTAAACTTATTTAGGTATTTACAAATATCATTTATTATATATTAATATATGCCATGATGTTCTTTACATGATTGTATGATAGACTTTGTCATTGTATTTATATTGCTATGAAAGGGAAAATGGATGGGATTATGAATAACTACTTTTTTCTTCTTTAATTTTTACTTAATTTTTATTTTTATTAGAAAATTTTAAAAAATCATGCGCGATTCAGGATTCGATCCGATGCATGGGTATGAACGATGTGTGATACAACTCTGATTTTCAGAACGATGGATAGCATATTATTTTATATTCATGAAATATGGATAGTTTCTCTTTCTAAGAAATGCAACATTTTGTCCCTCTAGTATAGGATGGTATGGTTTCCTTGTAGCCTTAGTAATAGCATAACCCTCCCCCTTGTGCAAGAACATTTAATGGTGAAGCTTCCTGTATCCTTAGTCTTTTTAGAGGCGAATAAATGGCTCTCTGAATCTCCTGCAGCCACAATCTTTTGGTTAGATATTGAAAAGCGTAGGTGTAAAATTTCGTTGATGATCAATACCTTTGTGCGAAATGAGTTTGCCTGACTAACCACACCAGAAAACATAATAGAAGTGTTCTTATTTTCGTCCCAAAGCACCCTACTAATGCCAGAAGGTCTCATTTCTATTTTTGAGGCATCACCCACATTTAGCTTTCTAGACATGGGTTGGTATCTTTTAATTTATTGAAGTGAATTTACATCCTAATACCTTCAAAAAAAAAAAAAAAAAAAAAAAAAAAAAAAAACAAACAAAAGAATTTAGATCCTAATGTAGTTTCCGATTTTGTTCCATTTTAATGAAGCATGCATCTTAGTGCTTTCACTTGCCTCTCCCGAGGTAGAGAAACAATTTACTTTATTTGCTCTTACTAAAAACATTGTTTTTGGTAGGAACTAGACCATGTGTAAGCATAGTTTCTCTGTCTAAGTTCATGTGAAAAACTATTGACCACATTGAGTGCATTTAATTTGAAGGGCGGCAAATGTTTTTTCTTGTGCATACTTAGTCAACTTGGTTCGGCCAGCACATCGGAAAATACCGCTGAAACATCAGAAAGCACTTTGGTACAGTGGTGAGAGGATTATTCACTTAAAAGTATATTCAGGGATTTTTTTGTTTTCTGCTAGATACCCAGTGATATGTTGTTTGTACAGGGCTCAGAGGGGCTATGGCTTTTGCCCTTGCATTGCAATCTGTTCATGATCTTCGTGAAGGACATGGGCAGATAATATTTACGGCTACCACTGCAATAGTCATTCTTACGGTAGGCATTGTCATTTATCAACTATATAATATCCAAATGTTTAGTGCTTGGCATTGAATCAAGTGCATCTACTTATAATAATTATATTGATTTAAAGGACGTAACTGGTGCTCATCATTTTTTTTTTCTCTTAGGTAATTGTTAGTCTAGTCCCATCCTTTTGGATGCATATGTTATCTGATTGTGTCCAGAGGGCCCTACTGCTTTTCCCATTTAAATGTGCATTGAGTGTTGAAAAAAGCAATGTGTCTATTACAGAAGCTACAAGAAGATGACAGTATTGAGGAATGGATTCGATGATCAAAATGATAGCATCGACTTGTCTTATATATTCTGCTGTGTACATTTACAGTTAGTATATCCCTTGATTAGGGTGATATTCAGATATTAAGGAAACTAATCTAAAGATTACAATGAAGCTAGCTGTACATAAGCTGTCCAATGACTAAGTCATTTGGGTCTGCTGTTTTGGGTTTGGACTGACCCAATAGGCTGAGTTGACCCATGTGGGTTACTCCTATCTTTACACCCCCCCTCAAGCGCTAGATGAGAGAATGTGAGCATTGAGAGCTTGTGAACCAGATTTTGGAACCATGATGATGTCTAAGTTTTGGTGAAGGCATCTGCAATTTGATCAGTGGAAGTGCTGAAAGAGAGCTGGATGGTGCCATCTTGAACGTGTTGGCGAATGAAGTGACAATCAACTTCAACATGTTTTGTGCGTTCATGAAACACCTCATTGAAGGCTAATTTCCTAGCACTTTCACTAACAGTATAAAGAGGTGTGGATTTGGTAATAGGAACTCCTAAATCTTCAAGTAACCACCGAAGCCAGATGATCTCAGTAGTGGTGTGTCCAATAGCTCGATATTCAGATTCTGATGACGATCTAGAAACCACTTCTTGTTTCTTGCTTTTCCAGGAAATCAACGAAGAACCAAGGAAGATAGCAAAGCCAGTTGTCGAGTGCCTATCATTCACATCTCCAGCCCAATCAAAATCAGTAAAACCATGCAAGTGAAGGCTGGAATGGGGGGACATAAGGAGGGTTTTGTTCATAGTCCCTTGTAAATAGCGTAGAATCCGAAGAACAACAGCCCAATGAACAAATGTAGGATGAGCAACGAACTAACTAACAATATGAATTGAGTGAGCAATGTCAGGCCTGGTTGTGGTCAGGTATACCAAACTGCCAACTATCTCACGATAGGAAGTAGCATCCACAAGAGGAACACCTTCTGTAGTCTGAAGTTTGCAATTGTGCGGAGTGGAAACAGATTTAATATCAGTTAGACCTGCTCGTTGAATAACATCATTGCAGTACTTGGATTGAGAGAGAAGATATCCAGTGGGAGAATAGGCTACTTTAATCCCTAAAAAATACCGGAGAGGACCCAAATCCTTCATTTCAAACTGCTGATGTAAAAATTCTTTAAGAGAGACAATACCCATACTATCGTCACCGGAAATTATCATATCATCCACATAGAGTAAAAGGAAAACACGGCCTTTTTCTGAATAGCTTGTGAATAAGGCAGAATCATGAGCACTTTGACGGTAACCAATACTAATAACAATAGTGCTGAAATGATCAAACCAAGCACGGGGAGCTTGTTTAAGGCCGTAACGTGCTTGTTTAAGTCTGCAGACATGATGTGGTGGACGAGTAAGACCAGGCGGAGTAGTCATATAAATTTCTTCATGAAGAAATCCATTTAAGAATGCATTTTTGACATCAAGTTGATACAGAGGCCATTGTCTAACGGCTGCTACTGAAATGAATGTTCTAACAGTAGTCATCTTGGCTACTGGAGCAAATGTTTCTTCATAATCGATGCCATATTCCTGGTTATATCCCTTTGCAACTAGGCGAGCTTTATACCGATCAATGGAGCCATCGGATTGGTCTTAATCTTAAAGACCCATTTACACCCAATAATATTTTTGTCAGGCTAATAACTCAGATAATGCCATATCAACTGCTGGAAGTGGAGATCGATGCAACAATAAGCCACGGACATGGTCAAAATCAGATCGTAAAGCCATGAGAAACTGAACAAGCCGAGTTTCTTCCCTATATGTATGGAAGGTGGCAGTATCATCAGCAGATTTGAACTGAGGCTCCATTAAAGCAAGTTGATCCCATAAAGAAGTCATTTTAACATAGAAATCATGAATAGAATCATTTCCTTGCTCAGCAGTTTTGATTTCCCATTCAATTTGATAGCGACGAGCAGTATTAGTCTGAGTGTAGAGTCTTGCTAAATAATCTCAAGCTTCTTTTGGATAATCAAATTTAGCTAATTGATTACCAATAGAGGGAATGACAGAATTAGCAATCCAGGAATTGATTTTTCCAACAGCAGATTCCCATTCTTCATACTTGCTGTCTTTAGTATCTGGTTGGGCTATGTTACTGACAGTGTATTTCCAAAGCTTTTGTCCTTTCAGAAAATTTTGCATAAGGTGAGACCAATATGCATAATTGGTCCCATCAAGAATGACAGTAATTCCATTAGCACGGTCAGAAGGCATTTGAAACAAGACAGAAGGTCCAAAATAACTCTTAGAATGTGTAGATCTGATTTCAGATGGTGCAGATCTGAGTACAGAGGTTCAAATCTGAACAAAAGACAAAAAACAACCAAAAAACAAGAGTGTCGACCTTCTCTGGAAGGGCAAAAGCAGATCACGTGGGGCCCAGATGATGATCAAACAGGGATCAGCTCTTAGAGCAATCTCACCAAACCAAATTCGATCCTTCCTAAGTGGATTATACTCCAGACAAACAAGAAATAAAGAAGTTCAACAGATTTGATGAAAACCAGAACCAAAAAGTCGACAACCACAAATCAGTTCTAATGGCCTACCTCTGATGGATCAAAAATCTTGAAAAAACCTTCAGAAATCCCAGAATATTCAGACGACCCAGAGAATGTTGTTGAGGTTGGAATGATCCCAGGTGGGCCACGCCTGATCACAGGCAGTTATCTGACAGTATCGAGCCTTTTCTGGAGCATGCAGACGCAGAAGTTTGCACTGATCTTCTTAAACAGTAAGATGATGGACAGATGATGATGGAAAGAAGATCATGTAGAGTCCGAGAGCTTGATCTAGCTCTGATACCATATTACAGAAGCTACAAGAAGATGACAGTATTGAGGAATGGATTCGATGATCAAAATGATAGCACTGACTTGTCTTATATATATTCTGCTGTGTACATTTACAGTTAGTATATCCCTTGATTAGGGTGATATTCAGATATTAAGGAAACTAATCTAAAGGTTACAATGAAGCTAGCTGTACATAAGCTGTCCAATGACTAAGTCATTTGGGTCTGCTGTTTTGGGTTTGGACTGACCCAATAGGCTGAGTTGACCCATGTGGGTTACTCCTATCTTTACAGTGTCGTCCTCCTGTACTCTGACAGGTCCTTCAGTTGTGGCCAGGATTGTCAAACTTTTTTGCCACTTGGTATACGGCCTATCTGCAGCATAACTTGTTAGATGATAGGTCTGAATATCTTACTTATGTGCCGTATGTATGGTGATAGAGGGTGTAATATCTCAGAAAGCATTCTTTATGTTTTTGTCGGGGAAATGAAGACTATTTGAATTTCTCATTCCCCTTCATATAGTCGTTATAATTGTATCATCAGACTTCTGAACTGATAGAGCTAAACAATGTATACATAGAGACTTATCCAGTCTGACCTTGGGCCGGTCGCGGACATGCATAGAGCTTTTCATATGTATAACTTCCAATTCCCCTTACTCCATTTCCTTACACACAGACATATACATGCATAAATATATAGATATATATGATATGCATGCCAAATTTATTTATTTATTTATTTTGATAATGGAGGGTATCCCAGCCCTTTTGGCCAGACAAATCCTTACGGGCCCGGGGGGAGGTGGGTAAATCCCCTATGGCCCCAGTGTGGTAGTGCAGTTTTGAACCCTCAACCTTTGGGAGCAAACCGTGGATGTATGCCATATTTATAATTCATATAAATTTTCATATATATTATATGTAATTTGGGAGCCTGAGGCCGAGGCCAAGCCTGAATCCGATGAAGCTCATACCCAATTGGATTTTCATGGGGGCCTGGAGATGCAACCTCGCTGTTGGCCCACCCCAAGCTTCATCCATAATCTGATGTAACACCTACAAAACAGCCACCAGAAGCTCTTCCATAGGTTAAAGGTTTAAACAAGAATAAGTCTCTTGATAGGATCACAGTCTGACAGAACAGATCCAAAGATGTTTGCAAAATGCTATTGAAAATATTTAATATTCAGTAGAATCTACAACTACATTCAATAGACGAAATAGTAGATATACTAGAAACTGGCCACAGCGTGAGAAGTATAAAAAAAATAAAATCAGCAACTTAGATAAGTTGCAGATCTAATAATTTCTGAGAACTTAACTTGAATTCCTCTTTCTTTAATAGCAATGGATTTTACCGAGAGGACAAACAATGATACAACAGCACTTATGGTGAAACACCTCAATGCCTTAGCATGCACTGCCAGGAAGGACGGATGTCAATCCTGTAGGGAAAGTCAGCTCAACTTTAACATAGGGAAGATAACGCTGAAATAGATGATCGCGAATGTGGTTTGAAAATATCCAGGCTTCCATTTGTTCGACAACCAAAACTTTAGAAACTGTGTTTTTACTGTCCTTTCTTTCCTATATATATATATATCCCCTACGTGTGGTGTGCATGGGGATCCCCATGTGCACCTTGTGGTGGGGCCCACTTAGGCCCCAACCTGGGGATATGGATGGGGGATATAAAGATCTGGATGGGCCCTAGTTTTGGGCCCAACTAATCTTATTCACAGATAGGTTTTGACTATATAATTGTCAATGGAGTACTTTGACTGTTGTTCCCTTTGTCTCATTATGTACTCCATAGGTGTTCCATGTTACTGTGTTAACATGGAATATGTCCCCTATAACATAGTTGACTGGCCCCTAAAAAATAGCCAATGGGTTGCTGCGCACAGGTGGTTGTCACAGAGCATGGCTCTTTTTTTTCTTAATTTCAATGGCCTGAGTTGAGTTTGATGAGTAAGATTAACTTTTCATAGCGAATAGTTAAAATAATTACCACTCAAAAGAAATTGAAATAATTTTAAATATTCGTGGTTGTTGTTTTTAGTGTACTTTATTTTTTTCCTTGTTTTAATATTAATTTTGAATATGTTACCGAATACTTGATTTGTCATTGATTCTTGAGGGATATGATGCAGGTTTTGTTGATTGGAGGGTCAACAGGTACTATGCTGGAGGCTCTAGAAGTTGTGGGCGATGTTCATGATGGCCGACTGGGTGAAGTAAGTTTCTAGGGTAGTTAATTCTCTGCTGTTTTTTTTTAGCCAAAGAAATCCGTGTATCCAGAGTGTTGTCTAACAAATTCTTGTCATTATGAGAATATGTGAAACATAATACGGAGAGAGAGAGAGAGAGAGAGAGAGAGAGTTGAAATCGTGTTCCTTTTAGGGTTCTCTCATTCGCATTATATAAGGGTTTAATACCCTATTAACAGTCTCCTAATACTACTTAAATCCCTAAATTATAGCTACCCTAATATAGAAAGAGTACTTGACTAATTGTAGCTTAATTAGAATACAGTATCTAATTACAATACAAGTATTGGGCCCAGTTGGGCTTGCGCATGATGGGTATGATTGACACCTCCCATCAAATTGATGCTGGGGAGTCATATAGAGCAATTTGGTAACCAGAAATTGATGTCGAGGCCATGGAAGTCTTTTAGTGAAAATATCAACAAATTGAAGCTCAGTAGGGACTTTAGGTAAAGAAATGACACCACGCTTAAATTCATCCCGAATAAAGTGACCGTCCACTTCAATATGTTTGGTGCGTTCATGGAAGACAGGATTTTCACTCATCCTGATAGCCCCAGTATTATTTGCATGCAAGGAAGTAGGAGAGGATTGAGCAAAGTTGAGATCCGAGAGAAGTCTCCGAAGCCATAAGATTTCAGTACAGGCAGAATACATTGCCCTATATTTAGCCTCTATGGAAGATTGAGAAACACGTTTTGTTTCTTGCATTTTCAAGAAATGAGAGAATTTCCGAGATACATGCACCAACTAGTAGTAGATCGACGAGTATCCTGACAGCCCGCCCAGTCAGCGTCTGCATAAGCGGTCAACTGAAGGATTATCCTTGGGATAATATAAACCATGAGTAACAGTGCCCAACAAATACCGGATGATGCGCTTGACATCAGTCAGATGAAGGTATCTCTAAGTTGTCATGAATTGGCTCACAAGATTGACAGCATAGGAGATATTCAGTTGAGAGTGATGGTGAGATAGATAAGACTCCCTACCAAGCTCCGGTAGGCATGTGGATTAGGAAGAAGGTCACCATCATCTTTACTCAATTTTAGATTGACCTCTACCGGTGTATCAACAGGTGAAGAGTCATGGAGATCAGCAAGCTCAATAAGATCAAATGTGTATTTGTGTAGATTAAGAAACAGGCCTTTGGGAGATTGATGCACTTCCCCAAAAAATAATGAAGGGGCCTAGATCATTCATATGGAAAGAATCCCTGAGAGACTATTGGATAAACATTATCATACCATCATCAGTGCCAGTGATAATTATGTCGTCAGCATACACAAGGAGAACAGTAACACCAGTAGATGTTGTGTGCAGAAAAAGAGACGGATCGTAAGGGCTTTGAGTAAAGCCACTCGTGCATTGGCTACCCCTAAAAGTTTTGAACCAAGCCCAAGGAGCTTGCTTCAGATCATAAAGAGACTTCCGTAGGCGACAGACAGATTTCTTAGATGGAGAGGTGACTTCTTGTGTATCCGCATATAGACCTCTTCTTTCAGATTCCCATGGAGAAAAGCATTTTTGACATCCATTTGGTATAATGGCCAAGATTTAGAGGCAGCAATGGCGAGAAGTCACTGAATTGTAGTAATTTTTCCCACAGGTGCAAACGTCTCGTAGTCAATCCCATATTCTTGCCTGTTGTCAAGTGTCGCGAGTCTAGCTTTGTGTCTATCCAATGAGCCAACGGATTTAAGTTTAATTGAGTAGATCCATTTGCAACCGATGGGTTTAACTGCTGAAGGACAATTCACAATGTCCCATGTGTGATTTTGATCCAATGCATCCAATTCTGCCTTCATAGCCTGGTTTCAACTATCATGTTGTACTGCCTACAAATAAGAACTTGGGATAGAGACAAAAGAAAGGGTTGTCATCAAGGAAGTGTGGGTGAATCCATACCGCTCAGGTGGTCTAGAAGTTCTTGAGGAGCGAAGCAGGACATGAGGAGCTATGAAACCAGTTGCCGGCGGAGGATTAGGAGGACGGGCATTTGCAGTGATAGGTTTTTCTTGACGATGATAAACAAAGTCATGATGAAACCTAGTAACAGTTGGTTGATCTGAAAAACCCGGTAAGAGAGCATGTGAAGATGGATGAGGACAATCCAAGTGAGTATGGAAAAAATATTTATTTTCAAAGAAAATAACACTGCGAGAAACCCTAATGCGACCACCAATGGGATCATAACAAACAAAACCTTTTTTATTAGTGGCATGACCCAGAAATGCACACTGGCGGGATTATGCGGTTAATTTTATTCGTTCTATGGGGTTAGTTGAACGAAGCAAACACAGCCAAAGGTATGTAGATGAAACACAGGATGATGACCAAATAGTTTAAAATGCCGTGTTAATTGAGCAATGGTAGATGATGGAAGATGGTTTATTAGATGTACTGCAATGGTGAGAGCTTCAGCCAAAAAACGAGGAGGAACTGTTGATTCAATCAGTAGAGTTCTAGTTACATCAAGGAGATGCCTATTTTTCCGTTCCACGACTTCATTTTGTTGTGGAGTATACGGACAAGTACATTGAGAAATGATTCCTTTATTCTTTAGGAAAGACTAAAAAGCATTGAAAACATACTACCCCCCCCCCCCCCCCCCCCAAAAAAAAAAATAAATAAATAAAATCTGAGCACAAAGTTTTAATGAATTTTGAAAATTGGGTTTCAACATAGCTAAAAAAAAAATTGAAATGCATTAAGAACATCAGATTTAGAATGCAATAGATAAACCTAAGTAAACCTACTTTAGTCATCAATGAATGTAACAAAGTACTTGAAATGTCCATGGGAAAGGTGAGGAGCAATGCCCTAAACATCGCTGTGAATTAAGTCAAAACATTCGGTGCTCCGTGTGGTGGAGTGAGGAAAAGGTAAAGTTTTTTGTTTCCTAATTTGCTAGCATCGCATTCAAAAGAAACATAATCTATAGTTTTATTTAATAATTCAGATTTAAATAAAGTAGACATCCTAGAAGCATTTGGGTGACCAAGTCTATTATGCCACAACCGAGAATTATTCTCAAGAAAAAAAAACAAAACAACTGGTGTAAAGCTTTATTTTGAATAAACGTAGACATTGGTAGGGAAAACAATCTGCCACGCTTAGGCCCCCTCGCGATCACTTCCCCCGACTCTCGGTCCTTCACAACACAACCAGAAGAAGAAAAAGAGACATTGTAATTACCCTCAAGAAGTTGATCAACAGAAACTAAATTGGTAGAAAGATGAGGAGACACTAAAACATTGGTTAATTAACGGGCCAGGAGTATCACCAACAGAGGTGATAGGAAGATGGTCTCCATTGGCAGTTTGAACAGTAAGATTACTAGGAACAACATGCTGTAATTTTGTGGGTGCAGATATCATATGGTTACTTGCGTTAGAATCTAAGTACCACATATGAGAAAAAGACGAATTAGTACCTGAGATGGATGCCAAGGCATTGATAATCATTTGATTTACCATTTCAGAAGTGAGAAGAGTTGGGGACGCAAAGTGGGAGGAGGAACCAAGCTGTGAAGAAGAATCAAACTGTAGGGAACCACCGAAGTCAGAGGGTGCAGATTGTTGAGAAGTCGCTGTGTAAGCACTAGGAGCTAACTGTACATTGTAAGTACCAGGGGCAGACGGCGTATGGTTGCGAGAAGTAGAATTTCGAGCCTTCTTCCGACATTCTTCATTAACGTGACCAATGGCCTTACAATATTTGCAGATTTTAGCTTTGCATTGATTCGCATAATGACCGTATTTCTTACAGTTGTAGCACTGAACTTTGTTGATGTCCCAAGAAGGGGGTCTGGTTGTAGGGGCTTAGGCAAGTGGAGCCTCGGTAAATCTCTATTGTTCCAGAGTCGTTTTGGTAACCAGACGTTGTTCCTCCCTCAGAAGTTCCTGAAGACAGTCATCTAAGCTTGGAAGAGGAGCCCGACTCATTAATTTTGATCTAACGATCTCAAACTCCGGTCGAAGTTTCATGAGAAACCAGTCTTGATGGCTATTTCGCTGTAAGGGAAGTAATTCTGGCAGAAGAGTTTCAGACACAGTTACAAAACCCATTGTAATATTCCTATATAGACAGGATGCCTTGAGAAAATTGGGAGATGTCAAGCTCCAAGTGAAATTGGCGAGCAGCATTACCTTGTTGATAAATCTTTTTAAGATAATCCCACATCTCACGGGCAGATTTGTAAGGTTTGGGATTGAGAATAAAATGCGGTTCGACAGATCCTAGTAACCAAGTTTTGATTTTAGCATCCTTAGTTTTCCAGGCTGAGATCTTCTTGTCATCATCCTTCGGTTTAGGTTCAGAACCATCCATGTAGCCTCATAGTTCTTTTCCTTCTAAGTAGATTCGAAACTGGAAGGCCCACGATGTGTAATTTTTCCCATCAAAATGGACTAGGGCAATTTCTGATTTCTCCATTAATAGTAGACTAGTAAGAATTCCAAACAAGAGACGTTGGAACCAACAGAAGGTTCAGATCAGTGATTAATTGGGGATGGATGCAGTACGTGGGCCCCACCAAGTGATAACAAGGAAGGAAGAGCAGCAGTAGTAGCAAGTGGAAACAGCAGCAGTAGCAAGTAGATTTGGAAATCACGGCAGTAGCAAGTAGCAAGTATCAACAGTAGTAGCAGATAATGCCAGTAAACAGCAGCAGCAATCAAACAGCAGCAGCAATCAAACAGCAGCAGCCATCAAACAGCAGCAGCAATCAACAGGAAACAGCAGAAAACAAAACACAGCAGGCGACAATAACTGTGCTGGCGGGATCTAGCAGTGGGCCCCACGAAGTTGCCCAATCACAGATCAGATCAGATCTGTTTGTGAGTGATGAAAACCACTACCAGCAGTCCAAACTTGGAGGGAATAGGATAAAAATCCACGAAACTGGACGGTCGAGATGAAAACTGCATATACCCAAAATCGACAGATGTGAAAGGAGGGAAAACCTACCTCAGATGATGATTAAAAATTCTCAGAAAATCATCAAAAACTTCTAGAAGGCCTGTCGATCAACAACTTCTCAGTTGTAGAAGAAAACAGGATGATTGGTGGTGGGCCACTTCTTGATCAGGGCACAGATCTGCTGCTGTTGATGGATCTGTGATAAGAAAATAGTCACATAGACTAATCCACGAGAAGAGTAATTCTTCGAGGACTGAAAACCACGAGAAGATCTTGAGCCTAGATCTGATACCATGTCATTATGAGAATATGTGAAACATAATACGCGCAGAGAGAGAGAGAGAGAGAGAGAGAGAGAGAGAGAGAGAGAGAGAGAGAGAGAGAGAGAGAGAGCTGAAATCATGTGTCCCTTTTAGTGTTCTCTCATTAGCATTATATAAGGGTTTAATACCCTATTAACAGTCTCCTAAAACAACTTAAATCCCTAAATTATAGCTACCCTAATATAGAAAGAGTACTTGACTAATTGTAGCTTAACTAGAATACAGTATCTAATTACAATACAAGTATTGGGCCCGGTTGGTCCTGCGCATGATGGGTATGACTGACAATTCTGTCATATACACTCCAATAGGACACCCAAATAATTAAATACTAGTAGAAGAAAAATGCTTGAGGACTGCCACGACCCACTTTCTGCAGATCCTCTTTGATATTCAAGCATCTTGCTGCAAACCTTTTTGTTTATATATATATATATATATTATATATATATATATGCTCTTACCTTAACTGAAGCTATATGCTGGATTTCATGATAAAAAAACGCATATTTCTCTAACCATTTGCTTGGGGACTATCACAACCCAGTTTATGAAGATTTATACTAGTCTATTTTAGTTGCTTCTCTGCTTTCTTTATATCTTCTTCTTTCCTGAAATAGTCATGTGTTTCATATTCTTGACAAGTTAACGTGTTTGCTTGCATTGGTCAACATGGTTAAAATCTGTTGCTTTAAGCCTAGAATTTATAATAGATGGCTATTTTTAAAAAAAGTGAAAACGAAAGAAAAGAAGAAAGAAAAGAGTAGAGAAGGAATGAAGATCACATATTATTATTTGATGTTCCATCTAAAAATAGCCTATATTTTTCTTTATTTTCATTTGATACATCAGCATCCGAATTTTCCAATAAGAATGATATATATATATATATATATATTTTGACAAAGAGGACTCTAGCATACCCTTCTAAAGTAGACAGTAATCTTGTGGGCTACTCTTCCAACATGAACATACAATTTACACTGCTAAATGTTTTTTTTTTTTTTTTTTGGTATTCCTTTAAGAGCCAATTCCGGGGACATTTGAACTAAAAAAAAAAAAAAAAAGCATTTTGATGTTCAAGACCCAGAAATTTCCCTTTTGATCCTTTAAGATGCATTTGGATAAGTTGTAGCTGGAGTTTGGTGCCTTCCCTGTCGCTAAGAAAGATCAATAAACTGGTTAATTCTTATAGAAAACCATTTGATTTTAATCCTGTATTATATCTATATAAGAGGTTCTTTATGACCCATAAACATCCAAGGGGAGGAAAGGTCCAGTTTCATACCTTGACCTGTAGAAGAATTTTAGCGGGTACCAGTAAAAAAAAACCAAAAAATAAAAAATAAAATAAAGAACCTATTTTAGTGGGCTCTCTACAACAATCCCTTGCCCCACCCACAAAAAAAAAAAAGAAAAGGCGAAGAGCTTGTTTCAACTTGTCTTGCTTTGTAGCATTAAGAATTTCCTATCGACTATGCTTCTTCTTGCTCTAAACCTTTTACTGTCCTACACCCAATTTATGGTACACAACTTGACAATTTCTGCAAATTGAGGTTGGGAAAGCCTTGAACAATTCATTTTTTTCTTTCCAACTATAACAATGCACACACAAAGATTACAGTATTCTCCATACAAATCTCTCTCATAACATCTTTGAACTTTTATGAGGTCTCACTCTCACCCAAACCACCAAAAATAAAAATGATACTTTAAGCTTCCTTTATATTTATGCGGGCCTTCTACTGTGTTCATCTTGACACCCCCATAAAACTGCCTCTGCTGCTATAGGCAATTCCTTGCACATCTTTGGCTGCATGGCCATCAATGAGGAAACATTTGATTGAGTAAAGGCTTAACCTCTTGGAATACTTTGTCAAATATATTCTCCCCTTTTTGAAGTCTTGTAGTTGAAGAAGGTTATAATGATATCGTCACTTGGGTGGGCAAAGAAGATTTCCCAAGGTCCGTCAAAGTTAGCACACATGGAAAGGATTGTGGGTTTTTCTAGTAGCATTAAGACCTATTTTATAGAAGTAATTGTTACAGGGGGAATGATTTTGTTGATACTGCATCTTTGGAAAGAGTGACTAGACCAGCCACTTTTATTCAAGGTGGGAAAACTTGGTGAGTTGACTCGTGAGTCGTGACTCAGCTGAGTCACCTTGTTTTGATGTACTGAGTAAAATACATGGGGAATTTGGGAGCCTTGAAAAGATCCACTAAATTTGGTTGACTCGTCAACTTCTAATGCTACTTGTTGACTCGGTCGAGTTGCATAAAGCATTTGAGTTTTTGTTTTTTTTAATCGTTAAACAATTGATGTTTATTAATTAATGCTTGAGGTTTGGAATTAGCAAGTTAAAAATGATAGTTGAAATCTATGATGCCCAGATACAGCAAGGATACAATAGGGATTAGGGACATGTGATACGGCAAGGACATGGGTTTTACACGTAAAAAGTTAAGTATTAGACATGATACGTTGCCCATTTTGAAGTTTCTGTGCACCAGAGGTTAGAGTGTAATTTGAGAGAGGAGGGTTGCATTAGGTAGGTGATAGCCAGTGTATAACTTGTTACAACTCAAACATGAATTTTGAGAAAACAACATTCCGCGATCATGCTAAGGTGCTTCTCGCTTTAAGTGACGCATTGTAGCACCCCTCGGTTGCAGTGAAAAGTAGGCAAGGGTTCTATGATTATGCTAGGGTGTTTCCCGCTATAAGCAACACACTGCAGTGGCGTCCTGTTGCAATGGAAAGTAGGTAAGGGTTCCTGCAAGAACTTGGAAGAGTGCGGGTAAAGAAGTTAGTTGAGAAGAAGAAGAGAGATTTGACTCGGAATATAGAAACTTTGACAGGCAAGAGCATAGGGTTGATCGATACAATGAAAAGGAGAGTTAATGTAGCTTGTCTGCAAAAAACAAAGTGGAAAGGGGATAAAGCAAAGGACCTTAGTAATGGCTACAAACTCTACTATGTAGGAAAGAATAATGCCAGAAATAGAGTAGGTATAGTTTTAGATAATGATTTGAAAGAAAAAGTTATAAAGGTAAAGAGATTAAGTGATTGAAATATAGCATTAAATTAGTGTTAAAAGGGAAATAAAATAATATCATTAGTGCATATACACCCCAAGCAGGATCAAATGAAAGTGCAGTAGAGATGAGAATGTTGAGATACATGTGTGGTGAAACTAGGAAAGATAGAATTAGAAATGAGGGCATTAGGGAACATAAGGGAAGCATCAATAGGTGAGAAACTAAGAGAGATTCATTTGAGATGGTTTTGACAAGTCCAATGTGGGCCGGCAATGGCGTCGGTGAGGAAAAGTCGTTCTATGCAAGTTGATGGCACACCAAGGAAAAGGGGTAGGCCAAAGAGGGCATGGATGGAAATTCTAAGGTTAAATTTGAAGAAGCGTAACCTATCCGAGGATTTGTCCAGGATAGATCTTAATAGAGAAGCAAAATTCATGAAGCTAACTTGAAATAGTTGGGACAAGGCTGTGATGATGATGATGATGACGGCAACATCGATATATTCGTACCTTATGAAAGCTTGATATATTTTTAAAAATATTTTTTGTTAAAAATGACCTTTAGTTGCTTCGTTGACTCTCCGAGTAAAGTTTTTTTAGTTGCACAAGTCATGTTTTAAGTCATGAGTTTTCCAACCTTGCTTTCATTGCGCATGATTTGGTCATTTTGAACTGCATGCTTTTAGTTGTTTCTCTACTTCCTAACCAATAAATTTTTATTTTAAGGACAAAAAGTCAGGTCTTGTGACAAGTGTCACAAATATTGTTGATTTTGTAAAAACTATTATTATCTTTAAAAGTTACTACAATAATGTCGTGAAAATTGAAAATGTCACACAAAAAAGGTGATAAATTCAGAACAAAAGTTGAGATTTATGTATATACCAGTTCGTAACATTAAATTTCTTCCAATTTGTTACTACTTTTGTTATATGAAAATTTATTTTCCATTATCTTATCCCAACAAAAACCCAAAAAATATCCCAACATTTTTCTAAGATAATTTCCTGACAATTATTTTTGTGACAATGCTTGTTACTGCAATTATTCTATCATTCCAACAATGAAAAGGAAAAAGTATTTGCTTAGAGCTGGAAGTTCTAATATAATAGGCGGAAGCCTTCCTTGAGCTTTTAGCTTTTATGGTTGAAATTGATTATGGTGCATCCATCCATCTCTGTGTGATGCCATCGACATGACTTTCTATGTGCTTGCTTGCCATGTTCATCTTTTGCAGAAGTAGTGTGTCAATGTGATTGTGACCTTATTGGTTTTCAGTTCTAGTATTACTGGACTCTGTACAATCTTTTTCCCTTTCTCTTCTTAAATAAATTATCGGTTGTCCATGAAAAAAGGGTCCTTTGATATTGTAATGGTCGTCTTTTTGCATATCTCTTATGTTTGATATTGTAATGGCTGTCTTTTTGCATATCTGTTTTGTTTTCCTGATGCATTTTATATTGACCAATGCAATTTTCATTAACCGCACAACTTATCTTTTGGCATGCGGCTGTGTTGAAACTGGATGGCTCTCTCTAAACCATTAAGGCTTTGTTCTGATTAACATGGGTTATAGCTTCTCCATTTTTGACATTTTCCACTTTGATTTCAGAGCTTTGAGGGAAACAATGGCTACGTCTCTCCTTCTTTTAATGAGGATGCTTCACCCGCAAACAAGATAAAGATGAAACTCAAAGAATTCCATAGGTGTCATTTTGATTCTCCTGGTTCTTGAATTTGTTGTTCTGTATTTTCCTGGCTTTCATATAATCCATCTAATTGTGTTTTCTTCCTGCAGCTCTGCATCTTTCACTGCGTTAGATAGAAATTACCTCACCCCATTCTTCACTACTCAAAATGGAGATGAGGAAGAGGAAGGTGAGTTTGGTGGCAGAACCACTTTGAAATATTGTGTTCCTCTTATCAGTTGCACTACTTTGACAGTGATATGTAAAGCTTAGACATTGCAAGTATGGTGCTCGACATAGATCCCATCCCTCCTAATGCTTTGCATCTCCTTTTACCATTTGATAATATTACCTGAGAAGATACTTCTTCTGTCATTAGCAAGAACCAATTTTTTTCGAATGCTGGGGTATTAAGTGCCTTCTAGTTTTCCAAAGCATGAGGCAGAGCAGTGCAAGTTGGGTTGGGCCAAACCTGAACCTTGACCCAATCTGAAGTGCAATTTGGGTTGGGCTTGTTTGGGTTCATGTTGGGCTTGTCCCTGGATTTCAAACCCCACATGGAATTCGGGGCAGTTTCAACAAGTACTTGAGTTTTCTTTTAACATATGTATAATTTATGCATAGGATATGCACTTATGCTATATGCAAACCAGTTATATTTTCCTAACTTCTATACTCTTTGTAAAGCAATGCAATCCAAATATTTTGGGTACACAACCTGCCTAGTGTCTGGACTCTAGAGATGGCAAAGGGTAGAGTCAGATTTGGGTTTAGGTTTGGGTCAACTTGACCCATGATGGGTTTAGGGCCTATGATACCAAACTCGCCCCGCGATGGGTACAAGTTGGGTTGGGTTTGATACTTGCATATTTTGTTTTATTTTAAAAATTTTACAAAAATCTTGTGATCCTTAGGTCTTAACCTCTCACAGTCATAATCAACTCCACTTGCACCAATTGAGGTGTATGTATGAAAGTCATAGTTATCAAAATCCTACAATTCATATCTCGAATCCCAGTTCGTATCCCAAATCTTAAGCAAAATGATTTGTATCTATGCAATGAATCCTATTTACAAATAAATCTTAAGATTCAGGTGTGAATCCTACAATTCAATAGTCGTTTTATCCAGTCTTACGATTCAAGTGATTCAGCTAAACAAGAATAGCTACAACCAATAAGTTAATATTAATAATTGTTTACCTCTTTTCTTTCTTTATTCTATCTTTCTTTTAGCGCTTTTATTTTTAAAAGGTTATTTAGTAGTTAACGAAACCTCCTAAGAATTTTTTTCTGGCTTTGATAATGTTTTAAAGATGAATAAAGAACATGCATTTAACTAAAGCATTCGATTATATGTATGGTGCTTATCTATATCTTCTTTTTTAATTTATTTTGGTTTTTTCTTCAGGAACACCTTCTTAACTTCAAGAGATATCCTGCTGTGTAAGATTGATGGTTTGGATTTTTTTTATTTAAAGATAAATATATATATATATGTTTGTACTTTAAACTTATTTAACTATTTACAAATTAGTTATTTCATATATATATATATATATTTTAATATATGTCATGATGTTCTTGATATGATTGTATGAAAGACGTACTTGTTATTATATTTTTACTGCTATAAATGGGAAAATGGATGGTTATGAATAATTACTTTTTTTTAATTTTTAAATTATTTTTCATTTTTATTAGAAAAATAAAAAAATCCTAAATTCGATTCATGGGTATGAGCGATTTGTGATATGATTCCGATTTTGAAAACTATGATGAAAGTTACTAAGCAATTTATAAATAAAAAAAAAAGGGTGGGCCAGGTTAGGCACAATTAAATCCTGAAACCTCCCTGAGCTCTACTTGGATCAGAATCTACGAACCCATACCGCCTTGCACATGACCAACCCACTGCCAAACTAGGAGTAGGGTTAAAAAGAGTGACCCATCCCAACCCACTCCTATTAAGGGTGGGTTTGGTAGTGGGTCTATCGGGTTGTAGGTGCATATGTATTTTTCAAACTTTGACTCGAGTCGGGTTCAAGTTCTGATGTGTTTGACCTCATGCACTAGTTATATACTTTATATTTATTTTGTAAGTATTTCATGTAATGGCATTTTAGCAGTACTGATAGCAAGTACTTTACCTTTACATAAGGTCAGAGGCTCAAAATCCATCTTCGACATGGCAAGGAAGTATTATTTTTTTATTTTTAAAATAAAAAGTTGACAGTATAAAATTGACCCAGCCCACACCTGTCACAAGTCAGGTATTATGAAAGATAAAACCGCCATGGGTCAAGTTCGAGACACTATGTTGATCGGATCGGCCTAAACCCAAACCCAACCCGACCATATGCCAAACGCACTCCTAAAAAGCTAGTTAGGTGGGTCCCTGACCCAACACGGTCCTCGCTATCGGTGTAATCTTATTCAGCCAAATTGCATTTGAGTTGGAATCTACATTTCAAGTCGGGCATGTTTGGGTTTCATATAGGTACATACATGCCCTCAAGAAAAAGGGGTTAACTCCCCCTCCCCCCCACCCCCAACCCTGATGTAGGACAGGGCCCAGCCCATCTATCTCGACCAGTCTTTTGGGCCCACCCATCAATCAGTTAGATATTTTATTTTATATAAGTTTTAAGTTATGTTTTCAGTTATTTTAGTTGGATGTTTTAATCCTTACCATTGATGTGTGTGGATGGTCAAGATTAATTTTAGGTAATTTTCCTATGTAATGATGTAAAGCCTCCTTGGCTAGTGAGTGGAAGATTTATGATTAATGAAAAAATTGGAGTGCTTTTGGGTTTCCTAGGTTCTCTCTTTTCCTCGCCTGCAATAGGGAGTTTGGCGTGAGGCCAAGATTTCCAGGGTTTCCCTCACCTACCCCTTCCACTCCCTCCCCCCCCCCCCCCCACCGCCACACCAAAAAAAAAAACTTGTCGCAGCCCTAAACAACTGAAAAACCATTCACCGCCCATTGGAATTTATCAAAAAAAAAAGATTGTGCAATGTTTTGCCACTTGAAAGTAGGTTGGGATCATTTGATTGAGCTGATGTCTCATAGCCACCCCATCCATGTCCAAACCTTTCCATTGCCTTGCCTCCCTTGATTGTCATGCCTCCAGGTGGGTCCCACTGGAAGGGGCTTTATTTAAGCAAAAATGCCTAGGCATTTTCTACTCGAGCCTATAGATCAATCTCAAATGGAAGAAGTTGTATGGTTCTTCTACCAAACAGTAGATCACCCTTCTAAAGGGTAGAGAATCACTCTTTAAACATAATAGCCCTTTCTTATTTATCAATTCATCATCAATAAAGCTTTTGCATGAATATATACATGTTCTTCCTAAAACAAAGAAATCCCTAATCTAATCCTAAACCTTCGCTTAATGTAATTTCAACCCTAAAAATTTACTAAAAGCAAATATGTCTCTCATCGTTATTCATTCGGTCAAACTTTGAGATCCAAAATGACGAAGTTTCATGGAACTTAGAGGAAGGGACAATATAGATTTTGGAAGAAACTTTTCTACACACCATAAGCTAGGTATACACCTAATAATGGGGTCCCATCTAGATGCATGACTATCAGGGGATAGAGGGTTAGAAAGATTATCGTTATTTTGTACATTTAGGTAAAAAAATGAACCCCATCGAATCTTCCTAACCCATTGTTCTATGGAAAATTTAATAGTTTTAATTTTTTTCAATCTAATAAAAACAGTCAATGCACACCCATGTGCACTTAGTAGTGGGGCCCACCTGAGGTCCATCTGAATGGTCCACGCACAAGGAACCCTGATAGTCACTAGACTCCTAGGTTTGCACCCATCCAAATGTACTGGACCATTATATCAACTATGCACCTGTTTTAAACGGTGAAAATTTGTGGGCCGTTTATCATGGGGTTAGGATGACCACATGATCCCCTGTCACCGTACAGCAGTAGGGCCCACCCAGATCTTGCCAGCCCTCTCCCCATCCCCATGTGGGCCCCATGATGAGGTGTGCATGGAGAGTGCCAGTTATAGGCCCTGTCTATAGATATGGTTGGGCTCTCCTAAGTGGCAACTGTGAGAGAACTTTTTGGAGCCTACATTGGACTATCCCAATCATGGGGAGGTGGGGGATGGAAAGATCTCAATGAGACCTAGTGGTCCGCAAAACATCAACCCCATTATTAAATCATCCTAACCCCTTGATCCATGGCCCTCAAGTTGATTGGTTATAAAAGAAATTCGTTTTTTAGGATTTGAATCCAATGGTAACAGTTGGATGCGTGTCAAATTTGGGGCTTGTGCCGATTTATGGGGTTTAGTGAGTGTGAGGGGTTGGATCAGTCATAAGAGGGTCCCATGTGCCTAGAAAATGGGAGTCACAAAATGTCTCTCATGAGAGATGCCCTTTAGGAGAGCATTCTCTCTCTCTCTCTCTCTCTCTCTCTCTCTCTCTCTCTCTCTCTCTCTCTCTCTCTCTCTCTCTCTCTCTCTCTCTCTCTCTCACACACACACACACACACACTTGTGCCCATGCTGGGCGTGCGCGCACAAATGTCTTCATTCTTGGGCAGGAAGTGGTTTGACTTGGCTCACGTATTGAAAGGGTCTTTGGTGTGGGCCACATACATTGCTTTATTTGTTTCTCTCATGGTTTGCAATCATTATATTATTAAGGTATTTTTTGAGGATTGAAGGGCGATGCCAACGATGCTGTGGGATTAATTGACAGTATGATGGTATGGTATTCATCCTTCTTGAGAAAGCATGTTATTGGTATGTCCTTTTCTACTGTAGTATAGTCATTATGTATGAGAGTAGTACTTAGGACCTTTCAGAATAACTAGAAAATTGCTGAAAGCTAAGAGATGGCTTCAATGCCTTATGCTTGGTGTGGCATATCGGTCCTCACTTGTGGGGGTTCTTAAACTTGATTGACTTATTCTTTGACACCTAGAGAGGTATGGTTTTTTTCAAGGAGAGGCAAGACCTATAGGATCTAGCATATTTTTGGGCAGGTTTGGGGGTGAGGGGGTCACCTTTAAAGAAAGTAATAGGAGATCTTTGATGGTAAATCTCTTAGGCTGGCTCACTTGCAGCAAAGTTATGCTATTCCATAATGGTGTAGGTTGTCTTAAAATCTTTCAGAGGCATTTCACTGAGTATTCCCCAACAATGTTGGAAGAGTTTTTGCAGAGACAAGATGCACTCTTGAGATAGTGTCAGCCTTCGGAAATGTGTTGGCTGAACCCGGGCAGACCCAGGCTGGGTGGGATCCTAAAGGATTTAGCTGATGATATCCTGTGTAGGTTCTCAGGTCCTATGGGGTTCACTTTAGTGAATGAAGCGGTGATAATGGCCATTCTATTAGGATTGCTAGAGGTTTTGAAGATGAATCCATCGTAGTCAATAATGGAGGGAGCTTCCTGGTGTGTGATTCATTCATGGCTGAAGGATTTGCTTCTGCCTGCCAATGTCTGGTGAATATCAAAGAAATTCATAATATGATAAGGGGTTTGCATGCCTCTTTTACCAGCATATTAAGATCTGTTCATGTGGATGCAAACTCTTTAGCAAAAGAAGCGCTCCAGACCCCATATCCTCTTTATGTAGAATTTTTTACCCTTCTGGTTTTGGGTCCTGTTTTAGCTCCTTAGGGCCCTTTTGGTATCATGTCCGTGGGATGTTGCCATGTTCCCACGGGATGAGTTACTGTGGAATGTGTTTGGTTAAAAGATACTGCATGTTTCAACTTTACGTTTTACGGAATGATCCCTGGCACATCACGTTGCTGGAACAATATTTTCGGAGCGATCTAGCATTGTTTTTATTTTGAAACAACCCGTTGGCACTCCTACCTCTCTCTCTCCATTTAATGAAGTGGAGTGGATGATGGGTTAGATTGATCTAGAGGTGGGATGGAAGTGTGATCGACTGGATGATCTCAATTCAAGGATTTACTCCTTTCTTTTTCTCCCGGACTCCCAGTCGTTCTTCTCTCTTCTTCTCCACCGTTCCTCTCTTCTTTTTTTTCTCTTTTTCTTCTATTCTTTCCTAATCTTTTCTTCTCTTTTCCTTTCTTTCTTCTCCTCTGCCCCCACCCAACCAGCCGACCCCATCTTCTTCCTTCTTCCTTCTTTTCTTCTTTTTCTTCCTTCTTTTTTATCTTTTCTTTCTCCCTCTCTTCTCTTTCAACACCCAGTCACTGCTTCCCCACCTCTCACTGTCTTCATCTATCTCCGTCATCTCCGTCTCTCCATTCGTCTTTTTTCTCTTTTAACTAATTTTTTCTCAACTATGTCTCCCCCTCATCTCTCTACTCTACTCTCTCCCTCTCTGTTAGAAGAACAAAGACAGAAGCGAATGAACATATATTATCAGTTGGTTTTCTGTTTTGTGTGTGAGCAAGAGCTAGATTAGGTAAGCTACCATTGAAAACCATAGATACCGTTTAGACTCAGATTCTCTGTGTTCGTTGGTGGAATTGCCTCACTTGATATTGCACTGATCACACAAACTCAGGAAAAAGTTCCCCTTTGAACTTAAAACTGTATGAGAGGTACGTGATTCCCTTGCTTTTTCTTATAATGTTACCAAACAAGTTTCGGACGGCATGTTCTTAGCAGAACAGTTTAACATAATATTGCCAAACAAGTTCTGTACAGCCCAGTCTCAGCATAACTCGGTTTCAGCACAACTTGATCTCAGCACCGAATTGAGAGCATCTAGGAACAATGCCAAACAAGGCCTTAGTTACTCTCTTTTGTTGGTTTTCTGTGAAAGTTTGGCCTTGTGCAGTCTTAGCAGTATATCCTCATGTACTGCATAGTTTGCCTTTCTATTTAATAGAACTTCATCTCATCATTCATAATGTGCACGCGCGCACAGCACATATACCCTTTCAGCCAAATGACACTAAAGTTTCTATGATTTCATAGAGTACATTCTGCAAAACTGTGGTACCTCTTTGCTTTTTGCCACTGGAAATGAGTTTTGACACATTGCTGAGTGCTGACACTAGTCTACTAAACGGCTACGCCTTCATTTAATATAGAGCTTCAGTTTCTTTCATCACTGACTTGTCCTTTCTTATATAATATCTGCTTTCCCTATTCGTCTCTGTTTCTAAATTATGGTTTGTGTTTGTGTTTGTATGTGGAACAGATGAACCAAGAAGTTCTAGGAGACCAGGTAGTTTCCGGATCCAAGGGTAATTGTTTTGCCGATGATGTATCGCGGCTATCCCTCTAGGTTTGGAAGGCGCTGGGCAAACAACTTTGGCACATCAATGAAGTTCATTGGCTGGGTCAGGTTGAGGGGCAGAAGCCAGAGACAGACTGTAACTTGCTTTATACACCCAATTCTTGCTGACAAGTTAATATGATACAAGCCAATTGATTAATTACTGGCTGCCACAAAGTAAGGTAGAGAGACAGCAGGCATTCACAATTTCACATAGCTGATTGATATATTTGTATATAAGGAAGGTTATAGACACGAAGATTGAAATTTGCTCCTTTTTTGGAGTTCTGCGTCCTGTATTGTTCTTTGCATTCAAACGAAGATTGAAGAAGCTCTTTTTACCCATACTTTTCCCCTACAGTGGTTTTGAATCTCTGTTGATTTAGCTGAACTCCAAAATTAGGCTCTCCTGATCACATATTATGAACACTGATTTTGGCTCCCAGTAGCAAGACATCCACTGGCATCTGGTTAAGTAGGTCAAGAAGTCCTTAACTAAAATTTCATTAACATTTGAATGATGCCCATATTTGTCTTGAACACTATAAATTATAAATTTCTTTTACTTTTTGGTATTAATGGGACAATTAGACATGTTTGATTTGTGCGAATTCTGAAAATAGACAATTATTAGTGGGATGGTCATTTTTCAGTGGCTGACATGAGAAAGTAGTATTAATTTAAAGGTTTAAGAATGAACTCTCAGTGATAAACTTTTGGATGTGAACATCATCTTTCCCACCGCCTATGGTAAAAGTTTGCACCCTCCTGCAAGTATGAGAATATGATGGTTTTTTTTCATTGTTGGCCATTACTCCTTTGCTCATTATCCTCCGGCTTTCAACCTCTTTGAATCCTTCCTCCTCTATCTAAATGTTAGAAATATGCAAACGTCCGGCAAGAGTCTCCTTGCTCTGGCTTCATTTTATTCGGGCTGTCTATTTTTTTGCCCCTTTTGCTTTTGCCAATCCACTGGTAGTTCAGAACCCTCCACAGAAACAACAGGATCAATCCTGGCTGTAGCACTGATAGTGTTACTCGAGAAAAATAAATAAATAAATAAAATCCAAATACTACAAGATTGTCCATCTATCACTCGAAAGGTATTTCTCAATGTTGATATAGATGAAACAGTTAATCAATAAATTGATTTGGATTCAGCCCAATTTGTATTAGTTATTTAGTGTGATTTTAAAAATAAGTAATTTTTTGAAGAATACCTGGAAGATCAAGAAAACGGCAAGTCCTAAAATTTGAACATTTTAGAGGTTTCTCTGCCCCATTTTGTGTACGAGCCTCACATTACTGTAAGACATTGTTTTCAATTAAACGTAGATTTTTGTAATATTCAACACTATACAGCGAATATTTGCCTGTTGTGCAATCACAATAAGCTGTGAGAATTGTGTTATTAACATGTGAATGAGTTAGGTTTATAGATTGTGTTTCCTTCTGTGTGAGTGTAATCACATAACCGAGTACCATTATTTTTTTTTATTCATCTATTTTATTCTTTTTGAGGTTATAAATTAAGCTATTAGAATCACCCACTGGGCTACTTGGATAAATGAAGAGTGGAGTAAAATAAAGTGGATTTCACATGAGGAGTGAAGTGGAGGAAAAGTAGGTTGAAGTTAAAGTAGAGTACTTCACTTCATTTGGATGCTTATTGTGAAGTTAATGTTTGGAGTAGAATCCACTTATTCAAGGAAATTGAAGTACTTAGAGTTGAAGTGAAATGAAGTATATGTGGCTGACAACATTATCTATCGGGCGAGACTGATCCAAATAGTGTAGGATTGAAATTTTAGACTATTTGGGCCCTTTCAGTTTCACTTTATTCTATTTTTTGCTTATCCAAATGTACCTAGGAGTGGCACAAGAAATGGGTTTGCTCCCTATGTATTCAAAACCACCATAGATTTGCTAGGTGTGTGTTTGTATTTGTTTAGCAGGAGTCACCCAGGGAATTAATCCGGTTGCGTTAAAGATCTTAATGATACCAATGTCCTCTATTCAAATAAGCTTTTATTGAGAAATAGTTTCATTCACTTCGTCACATGTTTAACTCAAATGGACTTTCCTCGGTGGTGAGGCACCTCCCTACCACAAAAAACAAGAAGGAGGGATCCACCATTGGATGTAGCACTTATGCCTGATGGTTGATGGTGATCAGGCCGTGTGGGACATGGGTAGAGAGAGTGTGTATCGGTTTATAAAAAAAAATAAAAATCAATGGTCTTTTAAAGTGATGAATCAATGATGATAGATTTCACATGTGCAGCTTCAAACAAGGTGTGTACATAAATATACCTTTAGCACTTCTCGTGGGGGATCCCTCAAGTAGAGTAGGAGTTTATTTTTATTTTTCAGAAGATTACTGCAAGACAGACTTCCATGGGATGTAACGTCCACATATACAGAGTAACCGCAACACAAATTCTCGAGATTGATCATAAGTGGGTTATATATGTATCAACAAAAGTTGTACAAAGGGGTATGAATTAAAAATAAATAAATTCATATGTACTTTTAAGAAAGGGATTTCGGCCATACAATTATCTTAATATCTGACATTTGCTCATTCAAATGAAAATTTTCTACAAAACTGGTAGTACAATATTATAGGACCATGAAATATCACACTCACATAATATTCCATTCATTCATAACTTCTAAGCCCCCTTGTTACAGGAATAATTTTATGTAAAAGAATTTATTAACTTCAATTGTTGACGGCCAATATCAGATGTTATGACAGTCGTACATAAAAAGAAATTCTTTCTAAAAAAGGAAAGGATGCAATTTCATGAAAATCCAAACATTAAAGATGGCCTTAAATTTCTTAAATGCAGAGTCGAATTGTCACACTCTACATTCTACACCCTGTGAAAAACTAAATCCGAATCCGCTCCGCACCGCACACGCAGGATCCGATTTCCTCATTAGATACCTCCGCACGTGTGCCCCGTAACGCCTGGCCGTGGCGTGTATACAATAAACCCGTCAACGGCAGGAAACCCCTTCTCGTGTTTTCATTTAAATTCATTTCATTATAACGGAAGCCCCAACGGCTAGTTCTCTGTCTCTCTCTCTCTTCTTCTTCTTCTTTCCTTCTCTCTCTCTGTCTCTCTCTCTTTCTCTGGAGAGAAAAGGCCAAAGCAGGCAGTTCAGTCAGTGCCTTCTTTCTCAATCTCATCTTCTTCTATTCTCTCTCTTTTGTGTCTTCTTTCTCTTTCTCATCTTCTCCTATTCTCTCTCTTTTCTTAGAGACATTCTCCAAACCCCAAATCCTCCTCCCAATTCCAACAACAATGGAATCCTCCTCCCTCACCACAGAAACCCCAAACCCCAACAGAGAAACCGATAAGAAACGCCGCCCCCGAGTGCGAGAAGTCAGCTCTCGCTTCATGTCCCCCATCGTCTCCTCCTCGTCTTCCGGCGATCTCCATCTCCCTTCTTCTTCCTCCTCCTCCTCCAAATGCCCCCTCCCCAATCCCAAACACCCCACAATCCCCACTCCAGACACCCATCACCACCAACACCCCCACCCGCGATCCCAATCCGTCCAGCGCCGCCATCCCTCCCCTTCTCACCAACAGCACTTCGCCGACGACAATGCCTTGCGGAGCCTTGATACCCCTTTTCCCGGCAAGCCGGCTGCTTCTGCTGCTGGTGTGAAAAAGCGGCCGCACACCAAGTACTCGACGAAAGAAAATGGCGATCCGCAGTTCGATGGGGGGAGGAGTACTAGTGTGAGGTTTCCTGGAAGAGCTCCGACGCATGCCCGGTCGAGGTCTGACACGCCTGTTCCGGGTTTGGACAGGAGCATGACCTCCATGACCATGACTGCATCCACTCCCAGATCAGTGAATTTTGCTTCTGCTGCAACTACAGCTGCTGCCAAGCTTCTTCAATCCAGTGGCCTCGCGGCGCCTAAAAGAAGTGGAACCCAAGATACATCTGATATAGACAATGCATCTGTAACCTCTGCTGCAGAGGACTCAGTGTCCAGTAGTAGTGACTCTTGTTCGGAAGTATGCTCTGCAATGGTGTGCGATAGCCCTCCGGTTCCTACCATGAGCTCCAAGATCCGCCCTGTTTCGGAATTCCGCTCCTCTATGCCGGAGGCGGATCTGTTGCCAACCATGTCGGCTAGACGGCTGGGAGAGGGGAGTTTGGGTGAGACCCATGATCCTTGCAGAGTCTCTGCTTCATCACCCTGTTATCGCTCTTTGAACGCTGCATTGTCGAGTTGCCAGCAGTCATTTAGTCCCACCAAATCTGTCAACAGATCCTCTGTTTTCTCCAAATCGAATTCGAGCTCCATGAAGATGAGTGCGGTTTGTCTGCCGCCGCACCCGTCTACTACTAACAAATCAGGTATTGAAGCAGCGAGGAAAGCAAAGAAGGCGCCAACTCAGCAGGAGGATGTTCATATGCTACGCCTTCTTCACAACCGTTATCTTCAGTGGAGATTTGCCAATGCCAAAGCAGATGCTGCCATGGAAGCTCAGAAAATTGTAGTGGAGGTTAGTCTGCTTTGTTTTGTGATTCTTGCATCATCATAAATGATATGAAAAGATCAGATCCTAAAAGCTGTTGAGATAGTTTGTTAAGGCCAGATATGAAACTATAATTGGAGAGTAGATAAATCAAGTTGGAAGTATATATGAATCTAGATTAAGTATTCATCCTTCACTAAAAAAGAATATTACTTACATGCCTTAGGATAACCTATCAGTTTCCATGCCTATTTCCACATGTTTTCATTTTGTGTGGAAAAAAAAGGGTTCCCACAACCTCTTTTGTCTGAATCTATTCTTATTAGCAAAATCTGCAGAAAAAGCTCTCTCCTCAGAAAATGAAAGCTGTAGAAAATGTTTACACACAATAACAGAAAAATCATTATCCCGTGGAAATCATTTTCATTTTTTATGGAAAATATTCTGCAAATGTTTACAACAAAGAACAACTGGGATACTGTAGATATGCAGGGTACACATCTAAATTTAACTGCAGAACTGAGTTTACAAGTAATAAAAGTTTGTGGAAATGTGGTGGTAACATATCTGAAATGGCATAAGATTCTTGCTCGTGGTTTGTTGTCTTTGTTAAACAATGAGAATTTGGGTAATTTCACACTGCACTTACAAGTAATAAAAGTTTGTGGAAATGTGGTGGTGACATATCTGAAATGGCATAAGATTCTTGCTCGTGGCTTGATGTCTTTATTAAACAATGAGAATTTGGTAATTCCACACTGCACTTATGTTATAAGGGAAAGGATAGTATAGTTCCACTCTAGACTTGTCAACCACAGACTAAAAGCCCAAAAAATAAAAATAAAAATAAAAACTAAAGAATAGAGAGAGAGGAAGAGAGAAGAAAATGCGTAATAGTGCTAAGGCCAACTCCCAGTCAAGATGAAAACTCAAACAGCCTAGATGTGACCTCTTAACAACCTTTTTTGGCTCAAAATAAAGTCTGGATGGGAGGAGGACCCTCAAGTTAGCTAATTGACCATAAGGAAAACAACTTAATTCAGATGAAAAACCTAAGAAATTGGTTGGAATCCAAAAAATCAGCTGTAGCCTTGCATAGCCCTCAAGTTAGCTAATTGACCATAAGGAAAACAACTTAATTCTGATGAAAAACCTAAGAAATTGGTTGGAATCCAAAAAATCAGCTGGAGCCTTGCATAGAGTTCTGTGTTCTTGCAGTTCAATAATCTTCAAATTAGGTGGGGACCCAGCTCAGTTTTGTCAAGATTGGTGGGAAGGATTCAGCCCAGCTCACTTTGTCAAGATTGGAGGGAAGGATACAGTTGATATTTCTCAAGGGCAACAAAATAAATGTTGCTTTGTATGAATTATCTGACAGTAACTGAAAATCAACATGACTTTATCTAATTCTTCATAGAGGTGCTAGTGCTATGCACATCAATTAATGATTTTGCAACTTTCCTGTGAACGTGTATGATTATCCCTTCTCAAACAAAAGTGGACACTTGATCTCTTGGGATTTTGAATTGGTGACCGTGTTGGACGTATGGCGATTAGGGGAGCCACATATGAAACTTAAAATGTTCCTTGTAAAAATGAGAAGCCATTTTGTTTGTTTTTTATGGCTGTCACAGACAATGAAATTCTGGTTATATGTTTGATTACCAAGAGAATCTGGAGCCATTGCTTCCAATAATTATACTCCCATTCTTATAGACAAGTGTATTCCATCATTTCCATGTGCTTTCTCTATAGAGAGGGCTACTATATTCTTTTTGCAATTTTTTTGTTCTTTTATTGCCTATATTGATCTAAAGCTGGCATGTATTTCCCAGAAATCACTCAATGGTCATGTGGCTAGAATATCAGAATTACGAGATTCTGTGGCTACGAAGCGCATTGAGCTCCAGCATTTGAAAAAGATGGAAAGCTTATCTTTTATTCTTGATTCTCAAGTAAGTTTTTTCGATATCTGATTCTAAAAGTAACATGTATTGATGAGGTTAAAAGTGGCCTGTTGCTTCTTATTACTATAAACTGCCAGTTTGATGATGCTGAAATATTTTCACATCAAAATACCCTTTTGTGTTGGATGTGTTGTGCATTTCATGTATGTATTTTTATCTCTTACGTTTCCTTCTTTGTACGCTCCCATGAACAGGGATGGAACCAGGAATTTACCTTGGGGGCCACTGTAAAATTGAGAATTTCTATGTGGGTGGGTGGGTGGGTTGGGAGCGCAGGTAAAAAGTTTAGATCAGCCAATTCTATGGTGAATGTTTTATCCAAGCAGGAAGTTGGGAGGAGGATGTCTCCTTGGGTGGGTGGTGTTATGTTATTAAGGGTTGGGTGGGGTACAAAGTTTAGATTAGCCAATTCTATGGTGAATGTTTTATCCAATTGAGAGGATGTCTCCTTGGGTGGGTGGTGTTATGTTATTAAGGGTTGGGTGGGGTACAAAGTTTAGATTAGCCAATTCTATGGTGAATGTTTTATCCAATTGAGAGGATGTCTCCTTGGGTGGGTGATGTTATTAAGGGTTGGGTGGGGTACAATGCTTCCTCTTGTTGCTATTTTTCTCTGATTCTCGTTTGTTGTATTTTGCTCTCTGCTTAATGAAAGTTCTCATTACTGTTTCAAAAAAAAAGTGCATTTTAATCTTTGCAAGAGGACAATAAATTTTTTGTTCTTTTCTTTTCTAAGAGACTGAAATATTTTGCATCTTTCTCCATTTGAATTGGTGCTTTTGATGATCAAATTGATAAAATTTGGTGCTTGCTTATTTGCGTGATAAAATTTGGTGCTTACTTATTTAACAATAGCAATGTGTCTATACATTATGGAAGAATCTTGAAATGATAAAACAATAGAACTAAGATGAAGCATAAAATTAGTCAACATATGGAAGTGTTCATGCGGTCAAATGAGTAACATTCGTTGCTCTGTTGACTGTTTGGACTTTGAGGTGAGAGGTTTGCATATTCTATGACTATGTCCTTGCTTGGCAGTCTATCGTGGAAAGATTGCAGTATAGATGCATATGCTAATGTCATTAAAATTTGCACACTATTATGCTAACTTTCTTATTTTACAATCTATGTTGATACATTATTTTGTTAAAATTCATTGCTTGTGACAAATGCATTGTTTTGATTGTTTAGAATAAAGGCGTAGCTTAAGGTGAGAGAAATTGCATATTTTATGGGACTGTGTCCTTGCTTAGCTAGATATTATGGAAAGATTGCAGTATGGATGCTTGTGCTTATATCATCAAAATTACTGAACTTATTATGCTAACTTTCTTATTTTACAAACCCGATCTGTTAATTAGTTACTTTGGTAAAATAATTTGATTACAAATGAAACATCCACAGTTTCTACATTAAGGCCCTTTTTTCATTTTCTAACATAAAGATTTGATTGACTGTATATGTAGATTCCGTATCTGGATGAATGGGCTACTCTAGAAGTGGATTATTCAAGTTCTCTTTCAGGAGCAGTTAAAGCTTTACATGATGCCTCACTTCGAATTCCTATCATTGGAAATGTGAGGGTAAGGCTATTTATCTTGGTTTATTTTATTAAGTCATGAATTACCTTTCCTGTGAGTGCCACTTGAAATGTTTTTGGATCATGCTTAAATTACGATATGGGTTTGCATCCAATGTCAATGTTGATAACAGGAAACTATATTGTTGTATCTATTTTGCAGGCCGATGTTAGACAGCTAGGTGAAGCTTTGAACTCAGCTACTGCTGTGTTGGAATTGATTTCTCCTTGTGTTGAAAGCTCTTTGCCGAAGGTAAGGTGGTTGAAGATTTTCTTTATCAATTGTCAGTTAGAGGTTGCTAACCACCTAAGATGATCATGCTATGATGATGATGATGATGATGATGATGAATTTTGAGCTAAAATTTGGAAAAGATATATAAGGAAAAATAACAAAAGCGTCTTCCACTTTAAATGTTAATCGACTTCATCATAAGATACAGGTTTTTCATAGTAGATGGAGACATGGATTATTTGAAAATATATATATAACTTGTGTAGAGACTTTCTGCAACTGATGAAGATGCCCCCAGTCAAATCAATTATTTGCTAGAGCATCATCTCATACTAGATGAATATTTTCAAATCACTTATTTGCTAGAGCATCTGTTACTAGATGAATATTTCTTAAATCTACTCTAAACAAAAAAAAAAAAAAAAAAAAAAAAATTTGTGAGGGTAATATGTTCATTTTTTCTAAACATATTAGCCTGGACTTCCAATTGGCTACTGTCTTATGGAAAGTTTATATTGAAACAGGCAGAAGGAGTGGAAAATGTGATTTCGGAACTAGCTGGAGTGGTCAGCAAAGAAAGAGCTCTGATTGAAGAATGTGGAGATCTATTGTCAAAGGCACACAGGCTGCAGGTATACACCTTCCTCCCTACATTTTTCAACTTGTAGACACTGCAAGAATCCACTATCATTGATGGGAAACCAATTTTCGGCCCGAGATAGAATCCACAAATCTACCATTCAAAAATAAAAATAAAAATAAAAGAATCTGTGAAATTTGGATTTACATGTTGTTGCATACTATTTTTTTATGTAGGCTCCATGTCAGTTTCTAGTGGTAATAACAAGGTCCCTCCATAAGATTTCATTCCTCAATTTCAGTTGGGAATTTTCCTTCATTCTCTTTCTGCTATGTCCTAATAATTTATTTATGTTGTTACCCGCTTGTTTTCCGAGAAGGTGGAGGAGTGCAGCTTGAGAGGACATCTGCTTCAACTGAGACGGCATGGTATTGTGAAACCGAAGGAAGTTAGGTGTTAGTGGCAATTGAGCGCTCATTCATTTGAGCACATTCATTTCAGCACTCATTGGCAATTGAGCGCTCATGGGTATATGTTATGCTGGCTACTCGTTTCTAAATACACATTCATTTGAGCACTCATGGGTAATTGAGCTAACTTGAGCAAGGTTCTATTTCTGGCTTCAATTAGACAGAGTGGGTTTTTGTGCAACCAAGGGAAGTCTAACCGACGAGCCTGTATATGCCTATCAGCACAATTCATTGTCCCTTTTGTACAACTATAATATTCTTTTTGTAATAATAATAAGAAACAATTTCTGTTTCGATTAGATATTGCAATCATTGAGTGTTTTTTGGGGTTTCATCATATACATGAGTATCAACTATCAGCTGCCTTTGATGTGTATATTGCTTGGAAGATCCCAAAAGGAATCCATCTCCCACCAAGGATGTGATCAACCTACACCTTGGCCAGACCTACTAAAGAAACCAAGGGAGCATTTGGTAACTATAAAAATAAGCTCTAATTTTGTGATTTAGAGCTTATTTACATAAAGAATTGTGCTAAGGATGTGATCAACCAACCTACACCTTGGCCAGACCTACTAAAGAAACTAAGGGAGCATTTGGTAACTCTAAAAATAAGCTCTAATTTTGTGATTTAGAGCTTATTTACATAAAGAATTGTGCTAAGGATGTGATCAACCAACCTACACCTTGGCCAGACCTACTAAAGAAACTAAGGGAGCATTTGGTAACTATAAAAATAAGCTCTAATTTTGTGATTTAGAGCTTATTTACATAAAGAATTGTGCTAAGGATGTGATCAGCCAACCTACACCTTGGCCAGACCTACTAAAGAAACTAAGGGAGCATTTGGTAACTATAAAAATAAGCTCTAATTTTGTGATTTAGAGCTTATTTACATAAAGAATTGTGCTAATGGGCTCTCCAACAAATTCAAACTTAGGGAATTGGAAAAGCCATTCCATCAAGAAAAAACAAGATGGAAGACATGGTGATTTTCGAGGATTTTACTATATTAAACGGTGGCATTAATTTTTGTCAAAGAAGTGGCTCCTGTTTTATGCAGAAAGGAATTGCACAAATATGTCCTAACTGATGCTAATCTTAGGAACCGATCCGAAAATGCGGACGGCATTTTTGGAGCGGATTCGTCTTTGGAGCACTGTTCGAAGATGCTCGAAGTGCGGATCAACAGAATATGAAGCAAACCGTATAGAATTTATAGTTTATGTGCATTTTTTTTTCAATAAGCTTGACATTTATCTTTTAAATGAAGAAATTTCTTCTGACTTATTAATTATTGTCTATTTTATGTGATAAAATTGCAAATTTGATTTTTTTTCTCCATTTTTGATACTTGAATATATGGATTAGATACTCAAAAAGTCTACTTGGACAAACTTTTTGGCCAGAATTTTGGCCAACCCATATGGTTTCCATTGAATATCATAGTGATATTCAATGGAAACCATATGGGTTGGCCAAAATTCTGGCCAAAAAGTTTGTCCAAGTAGCATTACTCGGGCTTCAATGTTGGGCCCTGGTTAGTCAAGATTGTAGTGACTGGGATGGTGCCTCCTGTTTAATCTCAAGCAATCCTTTGTTCTGGAATGCTAGTAGTTTATAGGTGGAATATTTCGGTGGAATGAGGGCCAATTACCAAGCTGTTTTAGTTAGTTGAATTGTGAGTTACAACTCCAATTATTTTCTTCTTTCCTGCATCATTTGATGCCACCGATTGGATAGTTTTTTTTAAATGGAAAGCAGGATTTGGATGGTCTTGATTGGTTCCATGTGCTTGACAGATTACTTGCATGATCATTAATAAGCCACAGGAGCTTCATAATATTTATGCTCTTGTATGTTTCCACAGTTAACAGTGGAGTGATTTTCTGCATGTTTAACAGGTGACCCTGCAATGAATATGGACCACGGAAGCATGTTTGTATTTTCCCTTGTGTGAGTGCTTGATTGTATTTATGTGTGCGTCTTGGTTGTGTGTCCATTGTAGGTTTTTGCTGTGTGAATCACCTATCTACGATGGTCATTGGTTTGACCACTGATTGAGTCCCATTAGTAATCTGATTAGATGGGACCTAAATTCTCATTCATGATTTGGGGAATCATTAAAAAAAATACTGGTACTTTGTCTCTTTTGATGGGTCACAATGCCCTTTTATCCTTATATGTGCCTAGGCCAACTAATTTCTTCTTAGGGGATTCTTTAGTCAAAGGAGTTTTCATAGTGATTTGGAATGTGTTGAATTTAGCATCCCATATATATTTTTGAGGGATTTACGGCGTAGGGCCCTGTACCACTTCGTTGGTACCATTTTCACCCCGGACACGGATACAGCTTCCTGGGTGCGTTTTCATAAATTTTTTTGTCATTTAGTGTTATGGTCGATATCGACCATTCCTCGAATTATACCCTCCGCACATAGGCTCCTTTTCCCATTCCCATCGACCATCCTTTTCCACTAACTCTGCCCATTTCGCTTTCTTCTCCACGCTGTCGAGGCCCCCCTTCCTAGTGGTCCCTGGTAGATGGTCCCAGGTAGCTTGGCGCCATTTTTCGAAATTGGTTCATATGGAGCTGCGTTCATTTCTTCCTTCTTCTTTTTTCCTATCTTGTGCCCTAGTTTTTTAATGTAAACTGGGGCTTTGATGAGTGTGGTTGTGCTCTGAGTTGTTCTTCTTCTCCACACCTATCCAAACGAACCCATGCTCATGGAATCCTACTCATCAAGTCTTGTGATTCTACTTACCTTGTTTCAATAATTTGATTTGTTGAATCAACTCAAAATGCTACTCCCGCAACTAGAACACAATTATAAGATCTAAAATTTGAAATCTTTCTTCTTTGACTTCCCTTCTTTTTCTTGCATCTTGTGCTTCCTCTTGTTCTCAGCCTGCACCGAATCCATCTCATTAGAACGGTTGAACCAATAAACAAGTAAATAAGCAAGATGCAACATGTCAGACCAAAAACTCACCTCTGCAACCATTTCGCTGAAATCTTCCCGATGGTTATGCAGCTTCTCTTCCTCCCTTGCTTCCTTGTACCTGTGATCCAGCTCAAAACAAAGTTAGTTTTCATCAAGATGATAAAGGAATTGACAATAATACTTATCACAGTTCCAATTACTTGGTAGCCAAAACATTGTCCAAAACTTCCAACTCCTCCGGTTGTAGGGTGACATCCACTTTGTCTGTTTTTTGTCCCTGAAGCAGATCAACCTGAGAGAGAATATATTATCAATGCAGATAATAGTAAAAAATTAGAGTCCTTTATAGGGGTCATCAAAGAGTTCATAAAAAAATTCCACAAGTAATTTGTGAAGGGGGTCAGGTAAGAGTTCATAAGTAATTCCTCAATCATAACAATGACAAATAATGGATTAGACCTATAATACTGTTTTTTCCCCATTCCCTCTCTTGATAGCCCAATAGGCAATTATTAAGTACTCGAAAGAATGCTGTGAACTCCATTGAAGTAAAGCATTTCAGGAAGTTCTATTTTCAGCATGACTTTCTCTTCCCTAACATACATAAATCCAGAAAACTATGTCTTGGGAGAGAATTGATAACACAACCATTTCTATAGCAGGTGACAAATGTACCATGTTTAGGTGGTACCATGTATGCCTGCGCCAGCAATACCATCCCATTTAGTTGAAAAAGGATGCGATATACCACCCACCCATCAATTTGATATTTTTATCATTACCGTATCAGTAACTAGCTGGTCAATGGCAAGGTGTTGGTCTGATAGGGTTCAGGTTGACCCAATAATGTGTTTGTCAGGTTGGAGATCCTGGTATTGGTTCTTGGTTGGATCTCAAGATGGTTTTGGTTTCACCATTGTCAAGCATTTAAAATGGTAAAATCTTGAGTCAATTAGCTTACCCTTTTGGCAGCCGTCTTGTCTTGTGTGCCACTCCCAACCACATAGTTGTATATAGAAGAAACATTAGATCTTTCTTGCTTGACAGTTATGGAATTTCAAAATCTGATTACACTGATAATGTATCCCTCTAACAGTAAAAAAATAAATAAATCAAGGAGTCAATATCTATGATATATCAGAGCCATGCTAATATATATGTGTGTGTAGTTCCAAGCAAGGTCCCTTGAGCAATCTTTTCTTCTTTCTTTTCAAGTACCTACAAATTTTGAGAAGCGTCAATAGCCAATTCAGTTCCAATTAGAGATGTTAAAATAAAGATAAAAAATGCAAGGAACCCACATAGGTAAAATTACAAATGCTGCACTCACTTGATATAGAGGTTTCTTAGGCTCTTTCCGCTGTTGCTTTCGGAGGTCAATGACATTGGTTGTCTCCACACCAATGGGGGTGCTGAGTAAAAAATAAAGATTTCAATATTAGTATTATGACATATTCATGAAAACAACCAAACTGAATGTCAAACAGCTGTACACCTTGATAGGCTGTCTACAGATTGAATGCTTGCTTCGAATTCCTTTTCCTCCAACTGTTCTTCCTCTTCTTCCTCCTCTTCTTCCAGATCACCCCAGTGCTTGCTGCGATCAACAAGTTCTTCCTGAAATAAAAAACAGAACGGAATAGTAAACACAAAAAATCCTCTATAACCCACACAGTCAATTACATAACAAAGCACATGGAAATAAAAAAAGTTACATTAGGTGCAGAGATCTCCAGCATCCACATGCCAATACTGAATTTGAACTTTCTAATCAGTCCACGAACTATGATTTAAAGTAAAAAAACAAAAAACAAAAAATCATAATGCATGGCATGGAACCTAATTGCTCATGTTCCTTTTCCTCCAACTGTTCTTCCTCTTCTTCCTCCTCTTCTTCCAGATCACCCCAGTGCTTGCTCCAATCAACAAGTTCTTCCTGAAATAAAAAACAGAACGGAATAGTAAACACAAAAAATCCTCTATAACTAACCCACACAGTCAGTTACATAACAAAGCACATGGAAATAAAAAGTTACATTACGTGCAGAGATCTCCAGCATCCACATGTCAATACTGAATTTGAACTTTCTAATCAGTCCATGAACTATGATTTGAAGTAAAAAAACAAAAAATCATAATGCATGGCATGGAACCTAATTGCTCATGTTCCCTAATTGCTTTTATATGTGCAGACGAATGAAGAATAGGCACCCGATGCTCCGAATACTCTCCTATACAACCAACGCTTTCATGTATCCGAAAGAATCCGCCGTGGAGATGTATATTCCTACAACTACATGCTTCCTTATTTCATAACATCAATATAGTTTGTTATTGTGTTACATCATCTACATGCTAACAACCTTTTTCTGACTATTGAACGCATTAGGAATTCGGGAGGTTGAGGTGCATACCTACAAATCTAGATAAGAATACATGGTCACTTACAAAGCAACAAAAGGACTACGTGAGGCGGACGGGCCTCCATCATCTTGCAGATATAGATCGCATTAACATAGATCATGCGCTTATCACTGCTCTAGTAGAGAGATGGCGGCCGGAGACAAACTCGTTCCACTTTCCAACGGGCGAAGCTACTGTCACGCTTGAAGGCGTGGCATACATATACGACCTTCCAATAGATGGGCCATTAGTTGCTGGACATACTTTCCCAGGGAAGTTTGTAGTGCTTGTGTGTGAGGAGGTCTTTGGGATTACTCCACAAAAGAAGATTGACTACGTGGGCATAACACTGAAGTTTAAGTGGCTTGAAGACAACTTCAAGGCTACAGAATTGGAGAAAAAGAAGAAGGACAAGAATTACAAAGACGAAGAGATCCGTGCAACACGGGCCTACCTATTCTTCTTGGTCTCCGGTCAAATAGTTACGCAGACTTTCGGTGCCCGTGGACCGGCTTACCTACTCAAGCTTTTTAAAGAGTTTAAATCTTACGCATAGGCACCGGCATGTCTTGTCAATCTACACAGGATGTTGACTAATGCCTCCTGATGGAATGCGGAAAAAAAGATAGATGGAGATGATAAGGTGGATGAAATTGGAGAGATTGAGGGTCACCAACTAGGCCTCTACAACTATTACAGGTGATCGTTTTCTTTAATTTCTATAATTTCCTTTGTTAATTATATTGTGCGTAACTCATTTTCTTGTATGATGTGGTGCAGATATGGGCTTACAGTATGATGTCTATTGGAAAGTGTCCTAAGGCAACAGATAGTTGGAAGGGGGTGTAAGTCCGGGATCCGAACCCTAGAGGGCGGGGGTGAATAGGGTGAGCTTCATTTATGACCAATTTTAATCAATTATAACTTCTTTAAAACAAACTAGTCACAAGTGATGATTATCAAATAAAATGCGGAAGCTTAATAAAAACAATCACCACACAGCAAGCACCATCACACAAGGATTTATAGTGGTTCGGCCTCAATGCCTACATCCACTACCGGCTTGTGGTCCAATCACCCCACCGGATTTCCACTATTTATGCTTTTCAATAGGCTAAGCAATAACCTTTACAATTATGCTTTTCAAGGCTAAGCAATAACCTTTACAATGATGTTTTTCAAGGCTTAACATCAACCTATACATTATGCTTTTATAGGCTAAGCAATAACCTCTTCAACCATAGGTTGGTTATCTCTCTAATTAGTGTCTATAATACACTTGATGGAGATTCAAATAGGCTCATTACAATGCCTCTTAATTAGGCGGATATGGAAGTGTAAAACTAACTCACACACACACTAAATGAATGCAAAGATGTATGCTCATGATGTGTGTATGATGTCCTCAATCATTTTTAAAATGAAAGCTCATAATTGTATGCCTAAGGCTTTTGAAAGTTTTAGCTCATAAAACATTTATGATTGAGGAAATGCTAATCACATGTTAAAACTAACTTGTAAAAGATATACATTTGTATCCTAAACAAGTTGTGAAAATTCAAAGACCAAAACATGTGAAGCATAGGGATGTCAATCAAATCAACATGTAGCTCATAAAACATAAAATTAGATTGATTGAAATAAGGGGACAAATCATATGTAATTATAAATACAACTTGAATATGATATACCAATCAATGCAAAGCAAGTTGTGAAACTTTAAAAAAAAATACATATGATTTGTAAAGTTTGTTGAATCCAAAACATAAGATACATTTGAAAGAGATTTTCTTATGATAGAAAACAACAACCAAAGATTCAATCAAGTATATGAATCATGTTACATATAATTTCAAAGATGTTTCCATTAACATGATCTACTTAGATTTACCAAAGATAAAGTACTACTTGGATTGAATCAAATGGTTGTGCATCCAAAACAATAGATCAATTCAAAACATAAAACATGTTAAGGACACAACAAATCATAGTTTATCATGTTACTAAAGATTTACCAAAGATAAAACAAAAACATGAAAACATATTATATGAAAAGATGTTGAATCCAAAACATAAGATAGTTTTGAAAGTGATTTTCTTATGTTGAAAAACAACAACAATAGATTCAACCAAGTATAGGAATCATGTTACATATAATTTCAAAGGTTCTTTCATTAACATGATCTACTTAGATTTACCAAATAAAGTACTACTTGGATTAAATCAAATGGTGATATATCCAAAACAATAAATCAACTCAAAACATAAAACATGTTAAGGACACAACACTTCATACATAGTTTATCATGCTACAAAAGATTTACCAAAAGTAAAACAAAGCATGAAAACATATGATTAAGGAAAGTAGAGCCTACTTGGTGATTTAACTTCATTAATCCAAACTTTAGCTTTCCTAATGATCCCCTTCATCCCTTAGTTCATTTCCCTTTGATTTGCCTCAAAACCCCTCAAGAAGGGCCTTAAAATTTCTAACTTTTGGCAAAGGAAAGAACTCATATTTATAGAAAAAATTCCCAACGGCTAGCCACCCGGTCGACCCCATGACAGGGCCCGGTCGACCGGGTACACACAACGGTCATATTTCTGGCCGTTGGTGTACAGTGACCCAGTCGACCTACAGTGTGGCCGGTCGACCGGGTCCCCTGGGCCGGTCGACCGGCCACACTGCTGGTCGACCCCCTGGGACCAAAAATCCCATTTTTGCATATTTAAAAGTTTTTCTTTGGGGAACTTTTTGGGCCACTAAACCAAGCTGAAAAACATGTTTTAAACCAAACTAAGATGTTTAAAAACATGAAACACAAAAGGCCTAAAAAGATTTGAAAGATTTAAAACATAGGCTTGCTTGATTTCTAAAACTCTTTTAAAAAACAAATGCATCCAAGTTTTAAAAGTAAATCATGCATAAATCAATACTTTTACAAATCTTAAAAGCAATGCATGAATAAATCAAGATTTCAAGATTTCTTAAATCAATGCATATGTGTGTGAAACAAATGATGCTAGAATGATAATGCATCCATCAAATTGCAATCTACAAAAATCCTAACAATCTCCCCCTTTGCAATTTGATGGCAACTCACTCACCACACTCACCACTGAATAAACACACTTAGTCTTCAGCTCCCCCTCAGCTGGACAAGTCTTGAAATCTTCTTGGATGCTTCTTCTCTTAGCTTGAGCTCTTGGGCTTCAATCTTCTTTCTTCATGATGCTTGGTGCTTGATCATTCTTCAATCTTTATTTCTTTAGCCAAGCATCTTCTTTTAGCTTCCAAGCTTTCTTCTTTCTATTAACTCTCCCCCTTTGACCATGCCTCTCTCTCCCTTTGGCAAGGTATGTATTCTCTCCCCCTGTAGAAGATCATACAAAATCTCCCCTTAGGAAGCTTAGACATTCTCTTCACCCTTTTGAGAACTTGATGCTCTCTCCCCCTTTGACATTAAATTGCAAAGGTACCTACACACATGAAATAAGGAAAATACCTTTTAGAAGCACCTGTTAACAAAAGAAATCGAAAATGAAATACATAACAGGCTATCATGTATGGAAGTAGTCTCTAAGGGTTCAAAGTCAATCCAAGGGTTAATTTGATCAAAACTAATACTTCCTATGAAGGTTTACACTCCCCCTCAATCCATACTCTTCTTTTGTCAAACTTTTGACAAGGTATAACTATTTGATTCAAGAAGTAGATGGTTTTACCAATTGAGGGTCAACTTCAAGGAAAGGATTAGATTCATTTAACTATAGAGCACAATATGATCAAATTACCTACACACATGAAATAAGGAAAATACCTTTTAGAAGCACCTGTTAACAAAAGAAATCGAAAATGAAATACATAACAGGCTATCATGTATGGAAGTAGTCTCTAAGGGTTCAAAGTCAATCCAAGGGTTAATTTGATCAAAACTAATACTTCCTATGAAGGTTTACACTCCCCCTCAATCCATACTCTTCTTTTGTCAAACTTTTGACAAGGTATAACTATTTGATTCAAGAAGTAGATGGTTTTACCAATTGAGGGTCAACTTCAAGGAAAGGATTAGATTCATTTAACTATAGAGCACAATATGATCAAATTACCAAAAGAGAGCAAGGTCAATGGGAAAAGCAATCATGGATACCAATTGGAAAAACAAAGAATACCAATTGAGATTTAAGGATAAGACTTTTAAACACAATCACTCTAAAATGGATTTAAAAATATAACTATTAGGAAAAATCCAAATTAGAGCTATCCATGATGAAATGGGGTTTATTAAACATAGCATCAAATAATTTAACTATGAAGATCATAAGGTATGAAAGATTTGAAAATATTTCATTCAAACAATAAATATAACTATTAATGTGCAAGAATGAGTGAAATGAAATTCAACCATGAAGCCAACCTCAACTAATAACCAACCAATATTATGAACACATAAACATGGTGGTCATGAGATTTACCTATATGAGCAAGAGAGGTGGCAATAATGAAAATTATGATGCTAATGGAATGTGACATGGAATGAAAACATATAACTATCAGGTTTTGGGACCAATTGGGAGGAATTCTCATTTGATGGTTGTAGCAGCTCGCAGTCCGATGAAGAAGTAAGGAAGAAGAAGATTACAATCACCTTCACACACAAGAAGATGCCCGTTGTGAAAAGCCCGTTAAAAACAAAAAAAGAAAACGTCAAAAAGAAAAACGGTAATTTTCGAAGACCCTTCGCTATTGATGATAGAAGGATCCGGTAGCAGGCCGCACTCACCAGTTGAAGTTCCAGAATTGCATCAAGAATCTGTTTCATTACCCGGTTCCCCGCTTGTTTTGTCGTTAGTTCAAGGATTCGGTGTCCCACCAGTCGAAGAACCTGTTTGTTCCCCGCCATTGAGTAGGGCATTGTTCACCTCGTCATTGCCGATCTCTAGTTCATCCGCCCAAGTCGTTTCAGCCCCTATGGCCACACTTGTGTCACTAGTGTGGAGGATAAAATGGCTACCGTGGATGCGCAAGATACCAGTTAAGTTTGAAGACTACGCTCATTCACTTGTTCAAGATGACTATGTATTGTCCGACGGTGACAAGTTCTTTCTTAAAGGCTTCAAAGAATATTATATGGTCAGGTATGAAATGTCATAAATATTATAAATATCTATGTACATATGGAAATCAACCATTTTACATGTTTTATTTAATCAACATCTCCTCTACCATATGAAAGATGAGCTGGAACAAATTTGAACATTGGTTAAGGCGGATGATCTGACGAAGATCCTTGAAGAGGGAACATGGATGGACACGAACATCATATACTTTTACTTTGAAATCCTGAGGGAAGGGTGTGACAACTGTTTCATTGCAGACCCAAGTGTTTGTGTAAGTAAAATGATGGTATCGATTTCTGACCTTCATTGAAGCCAATGCGTGACAACACGGGATGCCCAATAGCTGTCATTTCCGACATTTGCAGGTTTTCTGTTCAAGGTCAACAACGTTCACGTACTCCGCAAATTGAACCTGAAATTCAACGAGCCCAGCTATTCGAACGTGCACTCGACGAGCATCCTCCATTTCTTGGCTCAGTAGTTTCTCTGCATACGGAGTTAGCCGAGTCGTTATGCTTTCAGAAAGGATGTGTCGTTTATGATAGAACCCCATTAACTTGGCACGTATTTCCTCTACCTGCTTTGTGATAGGCAGGACTATTGTGTCTCTTAAGAGGCTATTAGTACACTGCCGCATTGCTAGTAAGCATGTCATACCGACGACCTTCTACATATGCATTCGCCCAACGTTGCCGCCCAATTGCCTCAATGTAGTTGAACGCCTCTTGACTTACTGCACGTATATCCGTCATGTAAGCCCCGTACTCATAAGGCCTATACGACTTTGCTGCCCCCCAGAATTTATTTACTATTGCCCCATCACTAAAAGCAGCCTTGATATTTTCCGCAATGTGACGACAACAATAACAGTGAAATGTGGATGCTATGGTGTTATTCAGTGCTGGAATGAGACCCTTCTGACGATCTTCAACAATAGTCAAGTTGGCCGGCTCGCCCAGCGATATGAACAAATTAGCAAGGAACCACTCTCAGCTGTCACGGCGCTCGGCTTTCACAAATGCGAAGGCGATTGGAAGCAGCTTTTGATTGGCATCATGTGTTACTGTTACAAGTAAGACACCTGGATACTTGCCTTGGAGATGTGAACCGTCGACAGTAATCACCGGTCTCAACGAAGACGTGAAAGACCTTAAACAAGGTTCGAATGCCCAAAAAATTCTTCTGAAACGGTCCTCTGTTGTGGTGTCTATGTTTGTTACAGTGACAGGGCTACTCATACGTAGTTCTTTACAGTACAGAGGTAGCTGCTAGAAGGAGTCTTCATACGATCCACGAACCATATTCAGTGTCATTTCCCTTGCTATGTAAGCCTTCCTGTAGCTAATGGTCACCCCAACTCCATCTGATAGTCATTCATGATCTCCTTCGGTTTCAAATTGACATTCTGTCTGACTCTATCCATGATGTACTCTGTAATAAGCGCCGAAGATGCTTGTTGATGTGCCATGCCCATCATTGGCCTTGAGCATTTATGGTTAGGATTATAAGTCCTTACTTTAAATCGTGGGCCTAATTCGACAATTGAAGCGTGAATACGCCATGGACATTCCTGATCTATGCAGCGTGCAGTCACTTTGGTCATGTTGGTCTTTAAGGGTTTGAGAGTGAAGTTACCATAAATTGCGAACTTAGCCAAAGTATTCCGAAACGTTTGCCAATCTTGGAACTCACGGCCAATCCACATTTCCCGTGTCGAGTTGTTGCCAACATCTGTGTTTATGTCCTCGGGCTCCATTTTATCCTGAAGATCAACAAATGGAGCTTCATTACAATGAAATACCTCATTGATTCGATTGACTCCTGCAACTTCAGCCGGAGTATCATTACAACGAAATGCCTCATTGATTAGATTGGCTCCTTCAACTTTAATTTCGACATTCACCATCGGAATTGAATGGATTTGGCCTATGGAGGGAGGCCCATCAAGATGGATATCACCACCATGGTCTTTCCCAAATACCAAATCATCATCGACAGTGTCTTGTCCGACCGTCTGACTTGGACTGCAGTCGACCCGCATAGTAGGAAAAAACATGTCTTCATTTTCGCGGATGTCGATGGTAGGTACGTATCCACAGCTAGTTGAGTTATAAACTTGGTTTTTGTTTGAAGTTCCTGTTGAGTTCCTCGTTTTGTCTGGACAAGAGCGACGAACATAGCTCCTTTGAAACCTAAAATGAATCGTTACATAAATAAGCAAGTAGGAAGGAAAATATAGTATTTGGTGATGTACAATCTACTTCTGCAATTTATAAGTGTACCTCCAATTATCTCCTCATATGCATTGCTCCTTGTTCCAACCGTTGAAGACATATAAATAGATCACATTCGATTCAACACCCGATGCTTTGAATATATTCCTAACATCATTGTCATCATCAATGCTGGCCAGGGAGAATGCCCGTCCGTTGTAATGTAGGTATTGCATGCTTAAATTCTGGACGGATGACTCCCCATTAGATGCTTCAATTGCTTCTTTAGCAAGAGATTCATATGTTATGTCTGTAGCTACTCATCTTCTGCTTTCTTCCATTGTACACAGGACGACTTATATCGAATTCAAAGTCACCGCCATAGTGCAAGATGAATGACACCTCTCTATCTGACATGCTGTCATTACAGATGAAATTAATAAAGATATCGGTGAAAATTATGTACAAATGACAGTTAATACAGATCTGTTTTAACAACATTTGTATGTCTCTGAGAGTAGAGATTAGGCGGCTATTCTCAAACGTGTACGACTAACTAAACATTTACAACAATAGTTTTATCAACAGAAAGAAAAGGCATTTCGATCAACAGTCTATTTATTATAAAGCTTGGAACAATGCTTTCAAACCATGTTATTGAGTGCTATTCCTCACACATTATTTCACCCATTCTCCTGTTATTCAAAAATCATCAAGAGAACTAACTATAATTATATTAATTATATTAAATACAGCTTTAAAACTTTGTAAGATCAGTCCAAAACAAAAATAATATGCAGATTCTGTAACTCCCCAATTCCGAATACCAAGAAAACCGTCAAGGTACCCGAAGTTGGCGCGCTACTTCCCGGAAACTTCCGAGAACTTCCAAGATCGTAAGTCCGTAGTGAGATCCAATTTAAAACTTTTGACCAACATATAATCAATGGTTAAAATTGCGGAAGCGTAAATAATAAAGCGGAAGGATTTGGTATTATAAAAGATGTATCAAATGTGGCAGGGCTGAAGTCCAACCTAAATCTCAAAGTATAATTAAGAACATGTTTATAAACATATCAAACTAACTCCCTGCTCACCACAAAAAGACACTCAAATCCAAAAAAGATAACACTCAAGCCCTAGGTACAGACGCTACATCCTCCAGCTCGACCCTCTGGTCGGCTGGTCCCCATCCATAGTCTCCGGCTATGGGCGCCTCGACGAACGCATTGTCCTCATAATCGAGGTCAACACCTAAGCACCAAGAATAGGTCAGATCCAAGGATCTGGCAAGTTACAGTATACAAATAACATAGGATGTATGCATCAAAAGAGTAGAGACGATAATAAAATCAATAAAAACATCCAATGTACAAATACTAGGCAATTGAGCAAGATAAACATTTAGAATTAGGAAATTAAGATAAGTCACTGTATCTATTCAACGTGGCACATTCACATAAGCTGAATACCGCGAGATATTATGCCGCGGCCTTCTCATATTGAACACAATAGCGGTGGGGAAATCTCACCAGTGCTAGGGATAACTAATCCCGCAAATCACTCATCAATCTCAAACACTCATCACTCAAGAAACCGGACCGGGTATCACACCGTCCGTCTAAAACACAACTCATCATGATAACCCACTCAACACTCATAAATAGCTCCTACCAGTGATGATAAGTCGACAGGCTGAGCTTAAAACAATTGAATGAATGCTCGTACCGACTCAGGAAACCAATGTACAGGCCTATGTCTGTCTAGGCTTGCCTTGCGCGAGCAAGGTTCTAACAAGTCCCTAAGAAGTCCAAGTACCAATTATTGGGTCCATACTAAGGCCCACTAAGCATGACCTTAGTCTAAATAGACCAGGAGAGATCACCAATCTCAATCCAACATCAAACAATCCACACTCATCCAAAATAAGTTACAACTCTAATTACAACAACCTCTCCATCCTAGGGTTCACACATACAACTTAGGCCGTATGAGGGCCTGCCTAGTCACAGACACGGGTCAAATTCCTCCAAACTATATCACCAGGTCACCTCTAGGAAGTTCTAGGTTCAGGTCCTTCATTTTTCATTTAATTAACAGGTTTATAACAAGAACAAGGATATGAGAGAAGTACAATGTATAATAACCTCCAAGCAATATAATCAAATGGAATAAAGCAAGGGTCCAACCTAGGTAATGGTCCACTCTTAGGTTCAGGGCCTCATCAGATAATTGGATCCCTAACTGCAGTCTCAGATGCCAAAAATGTTATATTTGGTGCTCCTGAAGTTATGGGCATCTTTGACTACGTTTAAGGGTCGAATCACTGACAATTCCAATCCCTAAACCCTACTTGGTGATCCCCATGAATCAAGGTCGAGCCACACCATTAACTCGTGCTTGGCACATTGATAGAAGTTCATTTGGATAGTCAATAGGCCCCACAATCGATCAACTATAAAACAAAGGCTAAACTCACAACTTAGTGTTCACAGTGTGGCAGGTCGACCTGGTAAGGGTCGGATCGATCTGCTCCACAGGAATCAAAGTTGGGACATGGTTTGGATTCTGGAATTTCCAGTGTACCTGATCGACCAGGTGGCCAGCCGATCGACCTGGTACACAGGTCTACCTGAATCAACAGATTCCAGGCCAAATCTCAACTTCTGCGGTTTTTAGTGTGTCCAGTCGACCGCGCTTACTGAACTCTGGGTTTGAGGGAAAATCCAAGTCATACACAAAAATTCCAATTGGGTTTATTAAAAACTAAAGGGGTTATTCTAATTCTAAAATCTAATGTAATTCCCAAAAGTATAAATCTTAAGGGTCCAAACTCAATTTAGGTTCATTAAAGACTAAGGGATCTCTTATTTCTAATTTCTAAAATTAATAGGGTCAAGAAATATTATAAAAGTAGCATGTCAAATTATTCTAATTGGGTTCCTTAAAAACTATGGGGCTTTGTTAATTTTCTATAAACTAAAGGGGGCAAGGTGTACACTATTTAACCAACTCCAAGTTTGTAGCATTAATGATGGCCACACTTTCATATACACCTCAGACCACCAACTCCTCATTAGAAAAATAAGTGCCCAGGTCAAATATCCCCATCCACTCACGTGTCCAGCCATCACTCTCCCCTTTTTCCATTCATGTCAAGTCTAAGCTACCATAGGTCACTATTATTCTCCTACTCCCACAGACCACCAGAACCTCTCCATCTCTTCTTCCCATTCACACTCCTCCTATAACAGAACACGTCCCAAACAGAGACTAAGTTCCTCGCCTGGGATACAGAGGATGCAGAAATCGCTGGCCCCATTGATCAAGGTTCATATCAGACCTCTCCATCAAGGTCGCCCAGGGCCCTACTACAAGATGTAGGGTCCAGATCAACGTTGGTGGCCCACTTGGGCCCACGGTCTCAAAGAAAACGGAAACCCCTTCCCTCTTCTTCATTATCGTCCTGCCACCTTTGGGTCTTTGGATGGTGGACCAAACGAGGTCCATCTCACATGAGTTCACATCCCTAACGTCGCCCCACCATTTCCAGCCCGATGGTCGGACCAGATCGGCGGCTGGATCAGTCAGTGGGCCCCACAACCAACTGCTGCAAAACTGATTTCCCCCTTAAAGCTTGTCCTCTACTGATCAAGCTAATGGATGGTGGGCCAGGGGTGTCCAATCCCTATGAGACCACCTCCTCTAGGATCGCCCGTGGGTCCTCCTTCACATCCACGGATCAGATGGGCCATCGGGTGGCCCACCTAGGTTCCGATTTCAACGCAAGAGATCAATCCCTCACTGTTCCATTTGCAGAAACCTGATACAGTCACTCCTCTTCATTTGAATTCTGTCCAAATCATTTCCATTCACCTCCATTCATCAAATAAACAAATAAAACTATAAAAAACACTTCAATGCCCAACCATCCATCAATCCATCCGGCCATTGATCTTCCAAATGAGATAAACTCATCCATCAATGGCCAAAAACCATAAAACAAGCTCAAAAGGTAGCTCTAAACATACATACATCAATTGAATTGAAATTTAAAGAATCAAATGGGAGAAAACATGCATTCTATGATAACTTGTATAAGGTACTTGCCTCAAATCCGGATTGCAAATGAAAATAGTAAGAGAAAGTCCTTAGGAGATTGTAGCAATAATAGGTAGGAGGTGACCCCATTCTTCTTGAAATTAGGGTTTTGGACAATTAGGGTTTTAGCTAAGGTTTTGTGAAATGAGAGGTAAATGAGGGATAATTAAGAGTAAATTTAGGGTTCATTTCCCAATGCAATAGTATAGTTTATATAGGCTAGGGTTTTGGGGGAATTTACCAAAAGGGCCTTATAGGTTGTATAAAGATATGGATAAGGACATGGGCATTTAGGTCATTTGGTGGAAATTCTAGAATGTTCTCAAGTGGGATACCCCCTATTAAAATCTTATTTACTAATAAGGCCTCAAAACTTCTAGAACCCTTTAACATTTATAAATGACACCCTATCCATTCTATAAAACACAAAATAAGCCTAATCAAATTAAAACTTAGGAAAATATCTATCTACCCCTTACTAATCACTATTAATTAGCATAATTAACAATAAATAATATAATTATAATATTCAAATTCAAAAGTGAGGGTCCACAAGGGGTGGGGCCTCACAGATTCACCCACAACATCTTACTAAATTGATTAAAATTGTTGATAGTTCTCTTCTAAAAGTAACAAACGCATGAAAAGGGGATAGGAAAAACAAAACCAATGCATGACCAAACAGTTCTCCCACTGCTGGATTTCATCATAATACATTATTTCTAATTGCAATGAATGCTAACTCAATCACAAAACAAACCCTTCAAACCCCATAAACCACAGCTGCTTAGGGCATAGAAACAAGATTTCCCACGGTTTCTAGGGTTTCCAACAATTAAATATTTGAGGAGAATCTAGATGATGGTGTTTTAGGGTACATAAAGCAGTCTAATGTAGTAGATAGTGTGTGTACCTTTGTCTTGATGGAGTTCAACCACCATGGAGATGGCGTTTTATGGTGGTTTCTAGAAGAAAAAAGGTCCAGAGCAGTGTTGAAGACGACCCAAATGGAGAAATGTGAAAAGTGGAATCGGGGCGAGATATATGTGGGTACTCGCGTAGTGGTTGATATCGACTATTAATATTTGTCGATATCGACCATATCGTAAAATGACAAAAAAATAAATGAAAAAAGCCCATATGAGGATCCCTTCCGTATCGAAATTCAGTTGGGTCCTGCTGGGACGTATACGGTCCTACATGAATTTTACCCGTAAATCCCTCTATATTTTTTATTTTTTTATAATAAAATCCAATGACCTTATAAAAGGGAATCCATTATGATTGATTTTGGAGATACATGACAATCGAATAAGTGATCAAAACAATGCTTACCTATTAAAACTTCAAATGAAGAATTATAACTTATAAGCTTTGCAATATTTTCCACTACAGATGCTAGTTCCGGAGTAGAACATTTGAGAACCTTCCTAGATTAATATACATGGATTGTTCGCCCCAAACGAGGGACATCATTGTGACTAGGAGCGTGCAAGTTTGAGTCCCTAGTGTAGTAGAAAAAAAAAACAAAGAGGCATGGATTCTGTTTTTGTATATATGTTATCTTTTATAGGCCATTGTCACATTAGTGGCAACAGTTTGTGGAGCTTTGAATCCTCTAAGTCTCACTGCTTACATTGGAAACACCTTACCGTGTATGGGATGCTCTTAGAGTTTGCTCAAATAGGCGTTGCCCCCATTATAATATTGGGCATATGATGAATAACATGATTAATACAATCTTATACATTATTGATCATATTTATTAATTATATTATTCACACATGGTCAATTTTACAGCAGGGCCAATTTTTATTGGAGTAAAATTTGAAAAATTTTCATGAATGGTGAGGGTCATCAATTGAGCAGCTTGGATTTTCAATAGGTGGGTTTCGTTGTCGACTCTTACTCCTTCCACTCAGGAATTCTTTAATTAAGATACTCTTAGGGACTCTAGTTAGATTGGTATTATGATTGTAGAATGTGTGTGCAAGAGTGCTCTATGTTGGAGATGAAAAGGGGCCAACCAAACATTTCTAACATTTGTCTATCTAGTAAACCATTTTACCTATGAGCATAACATTTTAGGTCCAAATAGAGTTTATGGGTTAGAGGGTCAATTCTAGGAAGTCATTGTTAGTGATAAGAGTCAATATGAGAGTCCATGTTGATCATACGTACCTTAACAAGGTGCAGTCCTCGGTGGTAGACCCACTTTAGGGCCACTATTGATACTCGTCGAGAGATGAAAATCTTGGCAGGCCACCTAGCCCGGTACGACCCAGCACAGAAAAAATTGTGCTTGGGCCATTGACTTGGTCAACGGGCTACTAAGGCACAGCACGGTCCGATTTCCCCACCTAGTCGTGCTGGGCCAGGGAGCTTGGGCTGAGGCGAGGCACGACACGGCTCATTTATATAAATTTTTTAACTTTTTATATAAATAAAATATAAAAAATAAAATATTTAAAATTTATTACTCATTTATAAATTAGATCAATGTTTGGCATCGTTTTCCTATTGTTCCCAATTTTGTGCTCGGATCATATTGTGTTGAGACTATATTATGTAAAATTTGTTTGGCAACACTATATTAAATTACTCCACTGAGGATATGAGGTACGGAATTTGTTTGGTAACATTATAAAAATCTTACTCCAAGGAGCAAACATAGGATTTACAAGGTGGGATCTATCTTTTATTGTTTGCGTCACTCAATTATTATCGTACATGGGACCCACATGTAGAAATTTCTACCCACCTTTAAAAATTAGAACATGAAACCAATATTCATAGGGTTTTCAATGTAGGCCCACCTTTATAGGAATTATAATGCATAGCTACCTTTTGTGAATGTAAATATGGGACCCACTTTTATAAACTACAACATGGTAATGCCTTTAGAAATTAGAATATGGGGCCCACATTTCATAGGATTTACAATGTTGGTCAACCTTTTGTGATCGTGACTATGGGACCTACATTTATGAATGACAAAGTGGAGCTATATTTTTTGAGATTGCGGGAACAAGACCCGCCTTTAAAAATTATAGTGTGGTGCCCACATTTATAAATTAGAAGATAGGGCCCACGTTCATAGGATTTATAATGTGGTCACACCATTATAGAATTATAATATGAGCCCATCTTTTATGATTGTGACCATGGGGCCTACCTTTAGGATAAAAGAGAGAATTGTGACTCTTTAAATGGCAAGAGATAAGTAAGAAACAATTGTGCCAACCGATTGTTTCTTAAGAAAATAAATTTTTTTCGTTCTAACTTTTTTATGCCAGCGGGCTAAGATTTTGGGATTCCTTCCCATGGGATCAAAATCCAGAATAGTGATTAACACATAACAAACATGTTTTCCACATCCTTATCTTGTGGGGGATATGGGAAAATCCAAAATGGAATGACACCAAACACACCCTAATTTCCCTATGAGAGATGGGAAAGGAATCATCCTCTTACATGCTTTTATTTAACAATATATAAGAGAAATCGTTGTTTTTCTTGAAGGGTGGAGCAACTATCGGTTTACAAGTCTCCTACTATCATATGGCTTCTATGGAAAGAGAGGAATGCTAAGTATTTTGAAAGTCGAATCATCAACTCAGTCTATGATAGTTAAGATAAAGTTTTAGTCGCTAATTGGGCATCGGTCAAACCTCTCTTCCATGGACTTCCGGTGGACCAAATTGTGTTCAGCTGGAAGGATGTTGTTTCTTTTTAACTGGTTTTTTTATTTGTTGCTGCTCTTGGGTTGCTAGTGATGTTCCCCATTCCTATGTTGTTTGTTTTGTTGGTTTTCCTTCTCTATGCTTCTGGTTGGGTGTTGCAAGCATGTCAGCATAGCTCTCTTATACCGCCAACTTTCTTTGATGAATTTAACCATTCAAAAAAAGAAAAAAAATATCAATTTAAAAGTGACATTGGAAATATTTTCCCCTCCATTTGTAACGCCCCAATTCCGGATACTGAGAAAACCGTCAAGATATCCGAAGTTGTCACGCTACTTCTCGGAAAATCCGATAACTTCCAAGATTAGTGAGGTCCAATTTAAAAAAAAATTTAAACGATATAAGATCAACGGTTAATAATGCGGAAGCATGTGAATATAGTGGAAGCAATGATAAGGTATCATAAGTCTATGACAAATATAACAGAGCTGAAATCCAGCCTAAAGTGTCAAGTTGTGAAAATCAAAGGTTTATTACAATTTCTAACAATTACCCTGCTCACTACAAGAATCATTCAAAATCCCAAAATAAAGAACTCTCACACCCCAGGTGCCGGCTCTCCAACTTCCAGCTCGACCTCTTGGTCTGCTGGTCCCCATCCGTAGTCCCCTACTACGGGTGCCTCAACTAGCGCGAGCGCGCCGTCCTCGGAATCGGAGTCGAAACCTAAGCACCAAGAATGGGTTAGATCTAAAAACCTGACAAGTCACAGTATACAAGTAACATAGGATATATGTATAAAAAGAGTAAAAACAATTATATAGTTAAAGAGAATATCAAGATACATGATCTAAGCAGTTAAGCAAGATAAGCATTTAGAATCATGATAAACATAATATCTAGTCTAACATAATATGACACATTCACACGAGTTGGATACATCGGGATGTTATGCCGCGGCCCTCCCATACTGGACACAGTCGCGGCAGGGAATCTCACCAGTGCTGGGGAATGACTAGCCCCACAAATCACACTCAACAGTCTCACCACACTCTTCACTCGGGGAGATTGGACTCGGCATTACACCGTCCGTCTAGAACATAGCTCATCATGATAGCTCACTTAACACTCATAAATAGCTCCTACTAGTGATGATCAGTCCAAAGGTTGAGCTTAGAACAACTAAGTGAATGTCTATGCCGACTCAAGGAAATAATGAATGTTTGTGTCTGTCTAGGCTTTGCCTTGCGTGAACAAGGTCCTAACAAAGTCCCTAAGAGGTCCAAATATCAATTCAGTCTATGGATATCCATACCAAGGCCCATCAGGTACATGGCCTGGTCTAAAACAGTCCAAACGAGGTAACAAGTCCATTTCCACTAATAAACAGTTCATTCTCATCCATAATGAGTTATAAGTCCAATATAATACACCTCTCCAATCTAAGGTATCATACGTCTATACATAAGTCGTAAAAGGGTCCGCCTAGCCACCAACACAGGTCAGTGTTCACCCAATCACATCACCAGGTCACCTCTAAGTAGTCCTAGGTTCACGTCATCCATTTTTCATTTACTTAACAGTTATAAGCTATATTAAGGACATAAGAGTGATAATAATATGATAAGTGAAGTAAGAACTCCAAGTACAGGAATCAATAGGGAAACATCAATAATCCAACCTAGGTATTGGTCCACATTCGGGTCCAAGTTCATCTTAGGTAATTTGATCTCTAAATGAAGTCTTAGATGCCAATAGATACTGTGTTTGGTGCTCCAGAAGTTACGGGCATCATTGACAACGTTTAAGGATCGAATCATCATAGAATATACAACCAAAGACCCTACTTGGTGGTCCCCATGAGTCAAGGTTGAGCTACACCATTGACTCGGGCTTGGCACATCAATAAAAGTCTATTTGGATGGTCAATGGGCCCCACAAACGATCACAACCTCAAAATGTGAAAACTGGAAAATCACTGAATGCAGTATCCTCAGTCGACTCGACATAGGGCTCGGTCGACCGAGTACACTTGTCTGTTAAGATGTTGACTCCCTGGTCGACCTTTGCGCAGTGTGCTCGGTCGACCGAGTACTCTGGAAATATGGGGTCAAACATTTGGCAGAATATGCCTTGATCTCAGGAATTCTACATGTGTCCGGTCGACCTTCTAGCCTAGGCGGTCGACCGCACATACTGAAAACCTATAGAAATTAGATGTCCCAGCTCTCAGCATTCTCAGTGAAATCCCTGTGTTGTCGGTCGACCGAGTATAGGGTCCGGTCGACCGAGAGCACAGGATATCTGTGCCTAAGGGAAAGTCCAGCTCTCAGTTAATTCTTGCAGGATCTGTGTGTCTGGTCGGCCGAGAACAAGGTCCGGTCGACCGAATACACTAAGCCTACAAAACCTGCAAAAATTAACTGAGACTTGGATTTTTTAGGAATTCAGTGTGCTCGGTTGACCCGACTGCAGGTCGATTGACCGAGTACACGTAACCTACAGAATTCTAGGATTCTGAATTTCTTCTCATTCAATCCAGTTTTCCATCAAAACTCATCCAATCTCGTCCAAACATCACAAGATCATCATAGAACATAAAAGCACTTCAATACACAACCATCCATCATCAAATGGGCTGTTGATCTTCAAAATGAGAACTCATCCATCAATGGCCATAAATCCATAAAACTAAGATCAAATGGTAGGTCTAACATAATTACAACAATTGAATTGAAATTACAGAATCAAGAAAAGAGAAAACATGTATTCTATGCTAAATGGGTATATTGCACTTGCCTTGATTCAATTGTAAGAAGGTAGAGAGAGAAAAGAGAGATCCAAGCTATAAAAATGCAATCCAAAGCTCCTATGGTTTCCAAACACACAAACCAGCCCCAAAACTCAGATCTAGAGAGATCTCTAACTCCTACACCCACATTCACAAGAGAATTGTTATAAGGAAGGAGATCTAAAGAGAGGAAAAAAGAAATCTAAGAAAATAGAACTAGATGATAAAAAGTACCTTGATTAGAAGAGGGAGAAGAGATATAGAAGATGAGAGAGCTCCTTAGAAGAGATTGTGGCTGTAGCTTGTAGTAGATAATCTTCTCTTCTTGTTTGGGCTCTAGATCTAGGGTTTTAGAGAGAGAGAGAGAGAGAAGAGATGGGAGAATTGGAGGGAAAATGAGAGATAGAATTGGCGGGGGGGGGGGGGGAATGAGAGAGGGAATTGTAGCTAGAGTATGGGATGGGATGAGTGTAGTATATATAGGTTGGAGTTTGGGCTAGGTACAAGAATACCCTTTTAGTTAATATGTGATTAGGGTTAGAGTCATGGGTAGTTTGGTCTTTAGGTGGGAATCTAAAAGCTTCTCAAGTGGAATAACCCCTATAGTAAATACTAATTACTAGTTAGGGCCTCTAACCAACTAACTCAAAAATTATAAAAGACACCATATAAACTCTATAAATTACAACAAAGGCCTAATTAGGAAAAATACGTATCTACCCTTACTAATCCTTAATAAATAGTATGATTAGCTACTATTGGCTATTAAATAGTATTCAATTCAAAGGTGAGGGTCCACAAGAGGTGGGGCCTCACACCATTCATCTCTTGCACTTTTTGGCACTTTGACATTTTTTTAACATTTTTAAATTCTCTCTCCGCATCTTACTTCTCCTAACCCTAAAAACTTGTGATGATAATTGCTAGTTAAAAAGAGTTAGATTTTCTTGAGAAATTCTCCTCTCCTCTTGTCCTAGAGATGTCTTTCTTTTCTCCAATAACAGGGACATTTCATCTATTTCCATATTATACTATATTAAAGTGAAGGGTTGTGGCTTAGATTTTGAATGTTAGCTGTAATTTTGACCGGAAGTTATCACCTTTTTTTATCAAATACTTCACGTTCTCTCCCAACTACTTATCTTATGTAACTACCTATTCGTTAATATCTCATGAACCAACTCACATCCACTCTCCACTTTTCAAGGTTCAGCTTTTTCTTTTTCTTCTAAAAACTCTCTTTCTACCCCCACATCTTATATTATCTGTCTACCCCAATTCTTCTATTCTTATTCTCTACCATTTAGCTCTAGTAGTATGTAAATATTTACTTTTAACCTTTTGTTTTTTTTCTAAAATTTAGGAGTAAGATTAGTGGGTGATGATTATTTTGAGGTTTTCGTAAGAAGGTAATGAATCTATAAATTAATTTTCTTTCATTTCCATATCCCTTTTTTTACATCAATTTGATTTTGGTTGCAATTATTTAGTCTTTTTATATATGAATATTTAGTTTTCAATGCTTTATAATTGTAATGATTGATCGGTATTAGGGGAAAGATTAGGTAAGACTGACTACACTATATGGTTGAGTGAGGTCAAAGCAAATACATATAAAGAGGATTCACCTTTGAAAGATATGTATGTTTCAAGTGTTTGGCTTCAACTTGTTTACGTAAGTAAGCTTGAACTCTTAGAGGCCATTTGGAAACTCTAATCTATTTAATAAGAGCTAATTATATTAAGGTCTAAAATAAAAACTCTAGTTTTTAAGTTCTAATTTATAATTAGTTTGTTTGGTAAAATAATAAAAAAGAAAAGCTCTTATTTCATGAAATGAGAGGCCCCATCTAGGAATTGTTATATTGGTGTCCACTTTTAAAAAATTACAATGTAGATTCTATCATTTGTAAAATTTGAATTGTCCACCTTCATCCACTTTAGCTAAAAAGCTCTAACACTCCCCCACCCCAAACTTAGTTTCGTAGAGGTAAAACTCTAATTTGTAAATAAGTTCTAAAAACAGATAATGCAATTAGAGGTTAACCAAATGTTCTAATATGTTAATATGCTCTTAATCATAAAATAAGAACTTATTTTTATATTTATCGAATGCCCCTTATACGAATAAAGTACTCTTGACTGTCCAATTGAAGAAAACAAATTATAACACTCATTGGCAATGATTGTTATAAAATTTATTTTTCAAGTATAACGAGCTACAATCCATTGGATACATATATCCCTTCCTATTAAAAATCTCAATGCATTTAGAGTATATATTCACCAGTAGATTGGACAAGCAAAATTAATTGTAATTTCTATATGCTTGAGTGTACTGGATATTCTATTGAAAGGTTAGGCATATACCTATTTATGGACGGAGGATTGAATCCATCACCATTATCGTCAAAGTCTTGTCCCTAACTATATTGATGTCAGCTATATGAATTCTATTGCCCCATTGCAGTTTATCCCAAGCTAAATCCTCTGATAGATTACACTTTTTCATATATGTCCTTACTAGTTTCATTGATATCCTCTTTGGCTCACCCTTTTTTTGTTGGTCTATCAACCAACATAGAAAAACCTTTCCTTATTAGCGTCGTTGTTGACCTATGTTGGACATATTCAAACCATTTCAAATGAATATCTCTTGATTTATCACTCATTGATGCTACCTCTAATTGTTTTCGAATGCATGCACTCATTTTCGATCTATCTTTTATATTTTTGCCTCACATTTATTTGAACATTCTCATCTCTATTACACTCGCTTTGTACATGTATTATTTATTGGGCTGATAATATTTTTGTTCACAAGTCATAGCTAGTTTAATCATTGTCTTATAAGATTTCTCTTTCAATCTTGTTGATATGCATCGATCACAGAGCATGTAAAAGTAAGGCTCCACTTCAGCCGTTCAACTCTTATCCTATGCCAAATATTTTCCTTTATCATTCCATCCTTATTAATTATCAAGGAAAAATATTGGAATGAATTTCTTTATGGTATCTTTTGAGCATCAATTCTCATAGGAACTTTAACTCTTTGCCATATCTCCAGCGAAGTTGCAGTTCATATATTTTGCTATTGTATTCTAAACCATCTCTTTGTGGTATCTTTTGAGCTTAAATTCTCATAGGAGTTTTTAACTCTTTACCAAGGGCGGACCAAAGAATTCATCCGCGGGGGGGGGGAATACATGTGGTTTCCAAAATATGTAGTAGCTTTTTTGAAAATTTTGGGGGGTTCATATGTAAAAAAATTATAAAATCTTAAAAAAAAAATGGGTTCTTAGAAAATTTGGAGGGGCCAGCCATATATAAAAACTCATTAAGTTTTCTGGGGTTTTCAGAAATCTTGGAGGGGCCATATGCAAAAATTCATAAAACTTCCTAAAGAGAAGGGGGTCCGCATGGTCCCTTGCCCTTGGTTCCGCCAGTGCTCTTTACATATCTTCACTAAAGTTGCAATTCATACATTTTCCCATTGGATTTTGAAGCCTAATATCCCAAGTTTGGCATTCACGTCATCTCTTTATCTATCCACAAACACTCAATCATTTACAAATAATATATACCAAGGTATCTCATCTTGAATATGAGTAGTTAACTCATACATTATCAACGTAAACATATAATAGCCTAAAGTTAGTATCTAATGTAAACTTATGGTTATTGGAACCTCGCCAGTTGCTTTATAGGTAGTTCCTACACTTGTTATCACTACCTATGTATATCTATAATGATGCGAGAGTGGCCACTTAGGGCACTTTTTTTTCTCTCTCTCTCTTTTCTTAATCTAAAACCCACGGAAATCAAATCACCATATACTTAGTAGGCTTTCCCTATATCGATGAAGATCATACAAAAATTTTTCCTCTTCTTTCCATATTTTGCTTTAATTTTTTAAATGAGAAGATAATTTTCATAATTAACCTACCTCTACCTAACATCGAACCGGACATATTGGTTTTTTTTGTTATAAGTTTTTGCTCCACTCTCACTATCAACTTCTTTGCTGTAAGCATGGATTAAAATCTCGGCCGATATTAGTTCATATCGGCCGATATGAACCGGTATCGGTCAATAACGGTACGATATTTTGATGGGATACCGGTCTTAAGATCGATTACCAAAATATCGGTGAAAATATCGACCGAGGAACATTACCCTAGTTTTTTTTTTCTTACTCCCTCATCTCTTTAGCCGCCCCTCCTTGTTGCCTCATTCTCTTCCAAGTTCCAACCACTCTTAAGCCTTCAAAAAATAATTTTATTTTGTAAGTTAAAATCAACTCAACTCACTTGTTTTTACTATTATGTGTTTTTTCTTTTTTTAGAAAGAGCTTAGAAATGAATGAAAAGATCATTCGCATATTATTTTTGGCTTTGGGTTGTGTTCTTCTCTTAGATCTACAGTCTACACACTTTATACTAGATCTACTCATATACATACATGATTTTGGATTTTAAATTTTTTTTTTTCTACTTTCATAAATTCTAATATGTTATCTTCATGCTCTTGATTTTCACAAGTAATTATTTGATGATTCAGTGACTGATAATTGATATGTTATCTTTATTTTCTTATATTTCACATTAATAAATAGATCATTAGGCAAAAATAATGGTTGCCTTTTATGAAATAGTAGAGAAGACAACGACACATACTCATTACTTAGGGTGACCGATATTTTTATATTATTGTTACTAATAAAAAAAATATTATTTTTTAGTATTTTTTAATATTCTGGTTTTTTTTGGATATTTTTGTAAAATTTTTTGATTTAAAAAAAAAAAACTTACACCACGACGGACTGATGACCGTGATCAATACTAGTACCATATCATTTTTTTTAGCCCAGGTGATACTGCTACCGATACAACGATTTTGAACCATGGTTCTAAGGTTACCCGTATCATGGCCCCACCTTGGTGCATTCCAAAATCCTACCAAAGGGCACCCGTAGAGATCAACGGCTTGATGTTGATCAACGGTCCCCCAAGAATCATTCTATCCTGACAATCTCGACCCATAAATTTTCTTAATTCTTCATCAAAGTATAACATTTTTGTGATTCAATCAATCCAAAGGTGGATTAAGTATGGATTGATGATTGGTGGGACCCATTATTTTTTCTTATATTACAAATAGGTTCCTAGAGTAGAAAACCACAATACCATCCTATTTAGAATCGATTCTCGTCTGTTGTTGGTTTTCCAACTCTTTTGGCATTTCAAGGGTAAGGGTTTCTGCAGCAAATTAGATTCGATCTGCAATGGCGATGGCTGCGACTCTGCGACGCGAAGGGAGGCGTCTCCTTCCGATCATCTCCTCTTCTCCCAACCCATCTCGATCGGCGCTTCTCTCAGAGTAAGATCAACATCAGAAACCCCATACTTTCTTTATCTCTTTTTCCTCTTCTTTCGCTTTGATTTGATCTGAAAGATCCCCATTATTTGACAACTAGGGTCTGTTTTAGTGGGTAAAAACTGGCATACCCAACTCGGACTTTCACAATCTGGAGACCCATTTCATTACAAAACCCATATTCGATGCGATGGGGTTCAATCGATTACGAACTTTTCTCGGATCACCTGATTAAATACTCTCTGGGGCTGATTCATTAGTATAACTGCAATCGGCGAAGAAGAAGATTTGCCCCCATCTATCAGGGGCTGGCATTATTGGTTGTACTTTGTAATCATCCGTCTGTTGTTTGGCTAATGATTTCTGTTGCTCCATAATCTAACATTTGAAATTGGTCAGCTTCATTTGAAGTATTTATTGGTCTCCCACTTTTCCCAGTTCCTTGCAACACTTTCATTCTTGATGCAGGTGCTGGTTAACATATTCAGTGAAAGTTCAAGTCTTTTCTTTGTTTCCAATGAATGAATGGATTGGTATAATTATTCAGTAGCATTTTGATGTATTTGTACTCTGGACACTTGTATTGTATGATTTTCGTTGTGTTAGGGGTAGCCTCTCTGCGCAGCTTCAGTTGTTAATTTTACTATTTTATTTCAATGCGTATTTTGTGGAACCTGGATTGACTGGATAAGGCTATGATTATGATGAAGTGGATAATACATTTCTGCTCTTTGTTTTCTTAGACTGGTTATTTCTTATACCGTTTCTTGTTTTACATAATTGATTGTGGTTTGGGTGCACAGTGAGTTGGGCCCTCAGGGAGCACGTTCCATATCTACCCAAATAGGTAAAGTTAAATTTTCTCCCACTTGCTGCCATCCTTCCTTGGTGAGGTTATATGTATCCTGAATGTCATATCTACGTATACAAGTTGATTTGTGGGTTTTTCTTTTCTTTTTGATGCAGTTAGGAATCGCATGAAGAGTGTAAAGAATATCCAGAAAATCACAAAGGCAATGAAGATGGTTGCAGCTTCAAAGCTACGAGCTATTCAAGTCAGGGCAGAAAACTCTCGTGGCTTGTGGCAGCCGTTTACTGCACTTCTTGGCGATGCTCCTAGTATGTTTATCTCCATTGATGACAACTTTTTGTTTCTAAAAAATTGTGCACCTGGATGGATACATATATCACAGCAATCCTCTTTCATATATTTTTATTTTTATTTTTTGGATAGGTAACATAGTTTGAACCTGCACCTTCATGGTGGTGTTAGCTATTATCAATATTTATATTTTTCCCTTGTCTATCTGTGTTATTTTGTTCAAGTTCTCTGAACTTGTCATTTCTCTTGCTTGGCTTTCACAAGTGTTGAGTACTGTCTTGTGGGTATTTCATTTGTTCTAAACTCTTAGCAGAGAAGTTCGAATTTCGTACAGTTAATTTAATGAATATCAGAGTGGATTGGGTATATGCACTTTGGCATTTATTTAGGGTAATGTCAGAGTAATGATTGGGAATCTTCAATGTTTTGGCTTGTGGGTAGTTGAACTTTTAAGGGGTTGGCATCCTAGCCTTTTCACTTAAGCGAAAACTTGTTTAGATTGCCAAAGAATGGGAAAAGAATCAGATGTTCTCTAGTAACACTAATGTTTTAATGTATGTTACTGATAAAAAAATAGTTCTCATGTATTTTCGAGCTTTGTAGTTTGAAATGTGGTTAAAGTTTTTCATCTATGTATGACCATATGAATGGAAAGCATTTTTAATTGTTTGCTGGATCATAAAGAACTCAAGGATTTTTACTTGTATTATATATATGCATGTGGTCATCACATAACATTTTCAATATTTTGGAGTTTAAACATTGTTTTTTTATTAGAACAAGTTAAAACATTGTTGGTGACTAGATTATTTGTGTTTTTATTTCTTATGCGTTTCTAAAATATTGTATTGCTCTTTCTTTGTTCTGGTTGGTTGCAATGCTAGGTATCGATGTGAAGAAGAACGTTATTGTGACAATTTCCTCTGACAAGGGTCTTTGTGGAGGCATCAATTCCACATCTGTCAAAATTAGCAAGGGTTTTTACAAGTTGAATTCCGGTACTATGAAGAAATAAATGCAATATTTGGGATTTTTTTTATGCTGCAATCATGGTACTAATTGATGACACCCATGTATCTTCCCATCAGGTCCAGATAAAGAAACAAAATACGTTGTTCTGGGAGAAAAGGCAAAGGCTCAACTGGTGCGTGACTCTAAAAAGGATATTGATTTATGCATAACAGAGTTGCAGAAAAATCCTCTAAACTATACTCAGGTAACTATTTTACGCACACTGTCTAAAATTATTTAGTTGTTTACGTTTCAAATTTGGCGTTATTTGATGTGAATTTTGCTTGTGGACAACAGCCCAAGTCATTGTCCCAACCATGAGGTTGCAGTTTGAAGTCATGTTAACTATTAGGAAAAGAAAGAGTTTCCCCACAAATGCCTCCACATCTTCCTCCTTGAACCCTTTTTTGTGGACATTTACGGATATCCCTTATTTTTTCTAACAAGAATATGAATACCCTTGTGATGAAGACTTGATTGAAGACTCATATTGTCAGCATTATCTGCCAACACTTGGATCAGTTAGAAAGGGACACGTGTTCTAGAGCTTAAGTAGGAGTTTTGTTATTTCTTTCCTTAAGTATGGATGAGTGTGTTCTCTATCTGTTATTGTGTTTGTTAGATAGTATGATTGGTTAATTGTATTGTATTTTGTCTTCTATTGGTAAATGGATCCATTAATTGAGAGAGAAGTACAGCGAGCTAAAACATGTGCAGTTCAAGAGATGTATACTGTAAGCTTAGCCAAAATGTTTTCCCTGTGAAACATTTCGATTCTTCTGCTACAATACGCGGGTCAAAAGAAAAAGCATGTTATTTTTAGTTAGTTCCTGTCATAGTTGTCAATACTGTTTTGGTCCCCATTTTGGTTTGACCCTGTAGTGTGATGTTTCAACATTCCAATCAATTCCGGTGTTCCATTCCGGAAAAGATGCGGTTGAAAAATGAAAAAAAAAAAATGTAAAAGAATACCTAATATTGAAAAAATAGTTGTACACTAAAACAATAATAATAATACAAACTTACATTAATTAAATTAAACTACATTTTATAATCGAACATTTTCTAGTCTTCACTGCATATGAATGGAAGTATTAAACATGGGCTGGAATTGGGATCGAAATTGGGTCTGAAATTGAGACTGTAATGGACTAAAATGACTGGAATGGACTGTAATTGAGCTCGGGAAAAAAATTGGGTGGAGGTGGTGAGGAGGCATTCTGTTCCGCCTAAGGCCAATCTGGAACGTTGCGGCCAGAATTGACAACTATGTTATGTGATAGATCATATGCATTTCTTTGGTAACAAAAAGTAAATTCGCAAAGCAAGCTTCTCCTGACATTTGATCGTAGAGGGAGATTTGTTAGTGCAATCATATGGGCAAAAAGGAGAAGCTTCATTCTCTGGAGGTTAGCTGTTATCGTGAAGGGAATGTGGGATTTATATACTGTAAAGCTTTTGATTAATACTAGTTACCATTTAAAAAAAATGTGGGATTTATATCCAATGTTTGCATTGTTTGAACATTTTTCCCCAATGCAAATGAATCAGCAGATGTTTTGGAAACAGGAACCATAGTTATCAAAATCCTACGATTAGTAACCTGAATCTTGATTCGTATCCTGAATATTAAGGAAAACAATTCGTATCCGTGCAAAGAATCCCATTTACAAATGAATCTTAGGATTTAGGTGTGAATCTTACGATTCGGTACTCTTTTCATCGAATCTTACGATTCAAGTGATTTGGCTAAGTGAGAATAGCTACAACCAATAAGGTAATATTAATAATCTTTTACCTTTTTTCTTTCTTTTTTTTAGCGCTTTTATTTTTAAAAGGTTATTTAGTAGTTAACGAAACTTCCTAAGAATTTTTTGTAGCTTTGATAAGGTTTTAAAGATGAAATAAAGAACATGCATTTAACTAAAGCATTCGACTGTATGTATGGTGATTGGTCTTAACTTCTTCTTTTTTTGATCTATTTTGTTTCTTTTTTTCTTCGTGAACGCTTTCGTAACTTCAAGAGTTATCCTACTGTGTAAGATTGATGGTTTGGTTTTTACTTTTATTTATATATTTTGATTTAAAGTAATAAAAAATATATATTAACACTTTAAACTTATTTAACTATTTACACATCGTTCATTTCATATATATATTAATATATGTCACGATGTTACCGATAAAAAAAAATGTCATGATGTTCTTGATATGATTGTATGATACTTGCTATCATATTTATACTGCTATAAATGGGAAGATGAATTATGAATAATTACTTCTTTGCTTTTCTTTTAATATTAATTTTTGTTTTTTAATTAGAAAAATAAAAAATCCTACGATTAACGATACGATTCGCAATTTATTCAATTCATGGGTATGACTGGTTAACGATATGATTGCGGTTTTGAAAACTATGCTTGGAACTTATCTAAGAGTCAGCCTATTTCTTGCAATAAGAAGAGATGTCATGGAAAACATCGCTGTTGAAGCCAATCCCTCTAAGACTGTTGCTTAAGATAACGTCGCATCATAGCATGTTGGACAAACCATCTCATCATCCTGAAACTTGAGCTAAGGTTGACCCACTGACTTTTAGACCTTTGGCAGCCTGGCCATTATCTTGCTTCAAAGCTATGTTTTTACCACATCCTATCCATGCCAGCCATGATGGGACGAGACTTTATTGAGGACTCTGGCCAGCTACTGTGTGGTATGCAATACTTTAAGTTTATGTGTGATATTTGTGTCTATCCTGTATCCATGGCACGTTTGGACCTGTCAATTCCGTTCCGGAATGTTTTGGCATTCCGGTCAATTTTGGTGTTCCGTTCCATAAAAGATGTGATTGAAAAAGAATACTTAAAGCTGAAAAATAGTGGAGATTTGGCTAGGGTCCATTTCATAATATAGTGAAACCTGGCTAGGTTCCTATTTCCTATTAGAGTGAAATTTGGAAAAGGCCCATTTCCTATTAAGAGTGAAATTTGCCTTCCTAATTTAGTGAAATTTGGCTATGGCCCATTTTATATTAGGGTGAAACTTGGCTGGGTTGGCTAGGACCTATTTCTTATTAGACTGAAATTTGGATAGGGCCATATTTCCTGGCTAGGACTCATTTTCCATTGTGAGATTTGGTGAGGGCCAATTCCAATTAGAGTGAAATTTGGCTTGGGCTCATACACAAGTGAAATTTATTTTAGAGGTTATGGGACTGCAAATTTTATAAGGCTGGGATTTTCAATGGGGTGGGCCCACTATGGGTTTGACTCTTACAATAGGTGAAGGATATTCACCCCTTTTATCCAATGCCAACAGCGAACGAAGAAGAAGAAGACGATCCTTTATGTGAAATTACTTTAGGGATCTCATTTGTCTATAGTCCGGTTATGGCTAATTTACTTTTAATCTTTGTGGTGGACACACAGAGAGAACCTCATCAGGGTCTTCATTAAGAAATGTGCTTTCAAGTTGTGACATCCATGTTTGATATTGGTCAAGTCTGTGTTGTGGCGATGGTAATAACAGCATGCATTGTAGTTCCTTAGGCAACTGGCATGAATGTGTCCGTATACTCATGCCATATTCCCTCCTTCCTAGTGCAACTAGGTGGGTTTTATCTTTTGCAGACCCATTAGACTTGTTTATTAGAGTAAACCATAATTCTCACTTTTGTTTCTAAGGAAATTTCATTTTGCCTCTAAAATGGAACCTTATGGCATTTGGCTATTATGGTTTGATTTGAGAATATACCATGAAAAGAAAAATCTAAAGAAAATAAAAATTGTGAAAAATAAATCTCTAAAAAAATGAAAGTTTTTCACCCATTTTTCAGTTTAGATTTGAAAACATTGGGTAATTGATGCTAGGGCATGGGAAGCCTCAAAAGACGGGACTTTTTCAGTTTCCTCTTTCTTTAAGACCATCCTTACCAATCCGAGGGAGAGGAATGTAGTGTCCAGCATATGGAAGCTGAAGGCTCCCCCAAGGATGATCATCTTTGGGTGGCTGGCCCTCCGGAAAAGAATTCCTACTATGGATATTTTAAGGAGGGGTGACTATAGTAAATGGCTGCCCTTTGTGCTTGAGGTATGAGGAATCCGTCGACCATCTCATGCTGAGTTGCAAAACAGCCCAATCTATTTGGATGACAGTGGTAGGGTCGTTGGATTGTAGGTGGGTCCTCCCTAAGTCTCTACTCGAGCTCTTCCAGGTTTGTAAGGCTCCTCTCGGGCATCCTAGAGGTAAGGAGGTGTAGAGGTTGTCTTTTCTAGCGGTAATCTGGACGATATGGAAAGAAAGGAACTCAAGATGTTTTGAAGGGATATCATCCAACGAAAGTAGTTTGGTGGAGAAAACCAAGTTTTTAGTGGCTCTTTGGGTATCCATCAACCCGTCTTTTAAAGGGTACTCTTTAGATCAAATAGTGTATCAATAGAAAGAGCTGGCCTTTTCTTAAGCAGGGCCTTAGGTGGTTGATTTTGAGTTCTTATATTTTTTTGGTTTCGTGCTCTCTTGTTTCTCCTTGTGAGTACTCATCTCTTGTATTGTTTGCTTTCATTAATCAAAGTAATTATTAAAAAAAAAAAAAAAAAAACATTGGGTAATTGATCCTTTGATCTGACGATAAGGGTGTAAACACTGCCATCCTGAATCTTCTCTATAATGAATGACATTCGGTTTCTATGTGCTTTGTACGTTTGTGGTAAATCAGCTTTGCTGCAATGTGCATTGTGCTTTGTATGTTAATGGAAAATTGACTTTTGTTGCAATGTGCACAGTGTGGGCCGTAATATGGTTTTCAACTTCAGTGCTAAATCTAATTTCTTATTTTTTCTCGTCACTAAATTACCTCCAATAAACAGACAAATAGTCTGAGGTGGATTTTTGGTCATCAGGTGATCGATCCCAATTTGCATGAGCGGCTTGAGATGCCTGGATTAGCAGAACATCCAAATGTGACTCCTTTCCCTAGATCCTTTCAAATATTTGTGGCTTTTGCATGCTCCTCTAGATGGGTAGTTTGAGTAGTGTACATGAACTGACTCATAACTCCTGCTGACGTGAAAAGAGATAGATCAATCAGTATAACTGCGCGATTGATATGCCAACCATTCTTTGATATGTTTGAGGAGGGGTTCACTGTCATCCATCTTTAGCTTGTTGGTGGTTTCAATCAGAGCATCTTTTTGTTTAGCACTTTAGATTTTCAGCAGAATGATGATCTAGGGCATAATTCCATTGTGGCTAGAAAATACCTTGACGAGATCATGGCTTTTCAATCCCAAGAAAGTATTTTGACTGGCCCAAAACTTTGTATGTTCCCCAAGAACTCCTTCAGCTCCTCAGTTCTTGCACAATCATCCCGTAGCCACTATGCCGTCCACATCTACACCTCAAATTGTTATCCTTTGAGATCTCTTACAAGGTGAGCTGGTTAACACCTGCTGAACTCTATTTGAAGAAGGGCCGAGCCTAACTTTTAAAATAGGCTCATGGAGACTGCTTCAACCCATGGATTGACTTCTTTAGTCTTACACAACTTGTTTCCCTCCCAATGATGAAAGAAATCCGAGAGGTGGAAGCTTGCATATTTTCTCCTGAAGACACCATGCAGGAAGACATTCTTCACACCATTTGATATGGCATACAAGAGGTGGATAGCTGTGCTTTGTACCTAGTGACGGCATTGTCTGGTTGATATTTCAACATGCAGACCCATTTATATCCCCACCGAGGGCTTCCCAACAGATTACTTTCAAGACAACTCGTTTTTTCTTCCACAGCATTGTGCTGTGAGGGATGACTCAAAGCTTCTTGTAAAGACATGGGTAGAGGTGGATGATAGACTGGAGATGAAGTCCAACAGGGAGGTGATAAAGAATGGTATGATATTTTTTTGGGATATGATGTGGAGTTAAACTGTGTTTTTCTTTTTCAAATGATAATGGGTAAGTTCAAAGGACCTTCATCGGAGTTGAAATAACAGAAGAGAGATCCTCTTGGGGCATCTGGGGGAAGATCATTGGAAGCTAGAGACAGAGATATGACTTGTGTTTTCCATCAGTGCTCGTTTGTCTGTTCAATGCTAACTGGATTATCATAGTATAGTGATATAGTTATCATCGTATACTCATAAGGTTACGGCATAGATGGAGCGGGAGCATCCAAACACATGTAATTATATATTTTCCACTGAATAATATGCAAAATAAATAAAATCAACAGGTGATTCCATGTCTGAGATTTCTGTAGGCAATCTGTTTATTTGGTAACATGCAGTGAATACCTATGATACCCGGATATGGCATTTTGCCTGCGGTACCAGTGCGGACAGGGTACGATATGGAGACAGGTATGAGATTACGGCAAGATACGGTTGGGATACGGGCCCAAAAAATTAGGATACAACATTCTCGTATTTTATGGAAAAAAATAGAAACGGAGAGTTTCGATTGAAATCCCTAACTGTCTTTCTCTGTTTCTTTATATATTTCATGTATTTTTTAACTAAAAAATAAAAACCCTAACCATCTTTCCCCTTTCATGTAGATCAAGAGAAAGAAAAGAAAGATTTAGAAGAAAGTGTCAAATCAAAATATATAATAGGAGGAGGAGGCAACTGACCTCTGTAGTTGAGTGCCGCTGCTCAACAAAGGGCGACACTCCATTCCTGGGTGTTGGAGAGAAGGTGGGCAATGGCGGATGCAGGTGGCGATGTGGTCATGTCGTCAACGACTCATGGCTGGTGTCTTTGATGATGACAACCTCCATCTCATGGTCGTTCTCCTCCTCTCTTTTGTTTCTTCCTTCTTCCCTCCCATCTCCGTCACTGCTTTTTTTCTTTCTTTCTTTCTTTTCGTTGTTTTGTCAACGATGAGATAAGATAAAAAGGAAAGACCGAAAGGGCAAATGTCATCCAGCCCCCTTTGATTTTCTTTTTTTACTTTTTACATTCAGCCCCCTTTGATTTTCTTTTAAGACCGCATAAGTAAAAACTCATTCCAGTTTATTGTCCATTTTGCATTCAACCCCCTTTTCTTTTATTTTGAGACTGCAAAGCTCAAAATTTATTAAATGCAGCTCGTTAACAAATTTGGAATCGGAACAATGAGCTCACCTATTAAAAACTTAACCTATCTAAAATAAATGTCCTACAAATTATTAGGTCCCAGCCAAATTTAACTTTAATAAAAATTTTCAAAATATGTCTTAAGTATTGCAGTACCCATATCCGTGTCCTAACTTTTTGAAGATAGCGTTTCGAACCCCCATACCCCGTGTCCGTATCCGTATCCTTGTTCGTGTCTGGGCATCATAGGTAAATACATCATCTGGTCACAAATATATAGGAATAGACATCTCAAGCAATAAAGATCTGATTACCTCTAGTAAATGTCATTCCCCTCTTTGAGTGGTGGCCTTATTTTTTATACTATAAAGTTTTTGATTAATACAGGTTACCATTAAAAAAAAAGAAAAAGTAAAAAAGAAACCCCTCTAATAAGTGTCCTTTCTTTCAGCAGTCTCATACTCATTCTGTTACAGTGTGAGGGGAAGTTGTTCAGGGTTCTATCCCATTTTCCAACAAATGTGACAAAAAATCACGATGTCACTTCTAATTGCATAAATATATATGGGTAGCTCTAGACAGTGCCCGGGTGTTTTTCTCGCATTTTTTAGGAGAAAAACGCCCCACTAGTTGGGCCCACTTGGGATGCATGGTGATCATGGAAGTCCATAGGATGAAAAGATCCATATGAAACCTATGATCCATATAAAACCTACCTATAAACAACTCCATAAGGTCATCCTAACCTTTTGATCAATGGCCTTAAATTTACTGGTTTAGAGGCATCATTTTATTATGATTTCAATCCAACGGTGATGAAAAGTTGGATGAGTGTCAAATTTGGACTTGTGAGTATTATTTTTGGGGGAGGAGGGGTAGTGTGTGTGAAAAGACTTGATTGACTCAAGTTGTCCCCCTGATAGGAAAAAAAAGTGGGCGGAAAATGGGCGTATTATTTTTGGGGGTGGGACAGTGTGAAAATAGGTGGCGGGGATGGATCAAAGAATGCATTTCTTCTACTTCCTTCTCAATTCTTGTTAATGGCTCTCCTTCTCCACTTTTTAAGGATTTGAGGGGTCGTAGGCATGGTGACCCATTATCTCCTTTTCTATTCACCATTGTGGCAGAAGCTATGGGAGCTCTTTTTTCAAAGGTAAATTCTATGGGTTTGATTAGTGGGTTTGAAGCTGATAGAGGTGGGGAAATAGTTACTCACCTTCAATTCGCGGATGACACGATTTTGTTTTCTTCTACAAGATGGGAAGAGGTTGTAACTTTGAATAGAATTCTAAGGTGTTTTCAAATGGCCTCTGGTTTGAAGATAAACTTATCGAAAAGTATTCTAGTGGGGGTGGGTTGTGCAGAAGAGATTATTTAGAGGTTGGCTGATAGACTAAATTGTAGAAAAGGAAAAATTCCCTTCCAATATCCTGGCTTCCCAATTGGAGCTAATCCTAAATCACTATCTATGTGGGATCCGGTGATTGAAAAATTTGAGAAGAAGCTATCCACTTGGAAGAGGCAATATCTTTCTCTTGGAGGTAGGATCACCCTAATCAAATCTTCTTTATCAGGCCTACCAGTGTATTATATGTCCCTATTCAAGATGCAGGGGGCGGTACTTAAGAAGGTGGACTGCATTTGGAGGAATTATCTTTGGGAAGGAAATTAGGCAGGGAGGAAATTGCATTTGATAAAGTGGAGTGAGGTGATCAAGCCGAAAGTTTTGGGGGGCATGGGTCTGGAGAATTTGGTTCTTAAAAATTAGGCTATATTAGCCAAGTGGTGGTGGAGGTATGGGGAAGAAAAGGATGCTCTTTGGAGGAGGATCATAGTGTCTAAATATGGGGAGGATAAATGGGGGTAGGTTCCTAAAATAGTCCCTAGGTATAGTTTGTCTGGGATTTGGGCAATCATTTTGAGTTTTGGGGATGTGTCAAATAGTAAGGGGGAAGTGTTTGATAAGAGTTTGGCTTTTAAGGTGGGGGAAGGGAGTGATATTCGTTTTGGGGATGTGTCAAATAGTAAGGGGGGAGTGTTTGATAAGAGTTTGGCTTTTAAGGTGGGGGAAGGGAGTGATATTCGTTTTTGGTTAGATGATTGGGTGGGGGTTGGTCCGTTGTGTCGTTTGTTCCCTTGAGTGTTTAGGGTTGTTTTTAATAAAGAGTCGTCTATCAAAGATTGTTATTGTTGGGTTGGGGACAATGTATCATGGGATGTGGGTGTCAGGAGGGCTCTTCGTCAGTCGGAGTTGGTAGAGTTTGAGTCACTGTCCAGTCTTCTTTCTAACATCTTTTTATGTAGGGATGTAGCAAATTGCCGCATTTGGTAGCCGGATTCTTCGGGGTCATTTTCTTCCAAGTCTTTCTATAGGCAGTTAGACCCTTTTGGTGAGGTGCGGTCTTCTTGTGCTTTGGTTTGGATGGGTCTTGCTCTTCCAAGGGTGAAAGCTTTTTGTTGGTTAGCTATGGCTGGCAAAATCCCTACAGCAGACAATTTAAGTAGGATGGGGTTGCTGAGTGAATCGATTTCAGATATATGTTGCCTTTGCAGAAGGAAGAGGGAGTCAATAGATCATTTATTTATTCATTGCGAGATAGCATCGACTATTTGGGGGCATTTCCTTAAAGAATGCGGTGTGGATTGGTGCCTCCCAGGTTCTCTAGTTGGGTTGTTCGAAGCTTGGAGTTGTCCTCTCGTTGGGTGTGGACTATTGATATGGAGACTCATTCCCTATTCGGTTTTGTGCTCTTTTTAGAAAGAGAGGAATGACTGTATCTTTAGTGGAAGAGAATCTTTTGTGGGAACTATCATTCAGGCTATGGTTTTGAGGATTGCAAAATGGGCTTGTTATAAAAAGGGATTTGCAGACCTTATAAACGATATTATGCATAATTGGAGAGTTTGTTTAACTATGGGCGCTTAAAAGAAGAAAAAGGAAGTTTCTTGGTGTTCTCCCCCAGCAGGAGTCCTTAAGTTTAATGTGGATGGGGCAGCTCAGGGTAAACCGGGGTTAGCCGGTATTGGGGGTGTACTGAGAAATCACAAAGGCGAAGTGTTGTACATGTTCTCCAAGCATGTTGGAATCAAAGAATCTAATGAAGCCGAAGTCCTTGCTATTCGGGAAGATCTTCGCATTTTCACTCTCATTTCAGAATCATCTTATAGTGGAGAGCGATTCATCTAATGCCATATCTTGGGTGAATTCTTTTGAGGGCCCAATGAATATGCAGTTCTATTTCAATGAGATTCGTCACCTTTCATCAAAATCTCGGGTGTAGGTCCGCAAATGGTTTCGCGGATTGTTTAGCTAAATAAGGGTTTCTCCGTTCATGTAATTTGAGTGCTTTTGTAATGTAGGTGTGGCGGGTGTCCGGTATAGAACTCTTATACCGGAACACTATTTTGGTCTTGTTTCTTTTCTACTATGTACTCTTTTTTATCTAATGCATTTCCAAATTTACCGATAAAAAAAAAAAATAGTGTGAAAAGACTAGATTGACTCAAGTTGGGCCCTGACAGGAAAAAAAGGGCCGGGGGGGGGGGGGGGGGGGTTGTGTGCGCAGAAAAAGGGGCGTTTTGGAGAATTCCCATATATATATATATATCTGGAAATGATTTTGTACCCATTTGTGGAACACAAAATGTTGGTGGTGGCTCACCTCTACTTTCTAACAATATCACTCAGTCATTTGTGTTGCGTCATCTATAATTGGGACAAAGTAGCAATAACCATTTGATTTAATTGGAGCATGGCCCCATATATCGGAATGAATCAATGATGGCATAACTGAAGACCAATTGTTATACAACAGGAGAAATGATGTTACTAACACTAAGTTTCACAATCAAACTCCATAGATTCATTAATTTTAAGGCCTAATCTCACTTTTGAAGTTCCTTCCTCATCAGCACTAAAGTCGCTATTGATCGTGCCATTATTCTTGTAGTATGGATGGACAATATCAGGTACTTTTTCTTCCCTTCCACTACCAATTCTCTTCTTCATCTCCCGAAATGCACAACGATGAGGAAAGAAAGTCACACAACAATTCAGGCCTTTGTTACATGACTTACAAATTGAAGATTGGTAAAGAAATTTGGAACTAACAGGAAAGATGATAATGACAAGGTGAAACCAAGATGGTGCCCTCACCCTTTTTTTTTTTTTTTTTTTTTTCTGAAAAAGGTAACTAGTAATCACATTAAGAAAGAGGTAAGGGGCAATACAGAAGATACATAAGAAATGAAACCAACAAAAGTTTAAGGTATAAAAGCATGGTATCGGACCATACAAAGAATAAAAAAACATTAAACAGAAGCAGCAAAGGTCATCTCCCTATCAACCCCATGATTGGCTAAAGCTTCTGCCATTTGAATTCTCGTATGACTGTATGAGACCCATAATAGATTTAGAGACCCATTTGCAAGATTTTTTCTTTCTGACTTTGAATTATGCACAACTTTTGGTGTACATTTTATGTGATTTGTTGCCCTTGAGTCGATGATGGGAGGATTGGAAGTAGTAGGTGCTGAAAGAAGAGTGGTGCATAAGTCACTTGTTTGAGCAAGTGTAGAATTGAGATGTCTATTGAAGAATAATGTCATACCTTGGAACCAGGATCTGATTCTGCAGTTGCTACATTTACTCCTAAGTGGAACTGTCGAGGTCTCCCATGTAAATCCCTGTATGTGTAAACCGTGTGGTTCTTCTTACCACGGTGAGTACAATATCTGTCCTTGACCTCCTTGGCCACCTCCCTCACTATTATATTCATGGGTCCAGTGCGCCCAAAGGGACCACCAGTGCCAAGTCGCATTCGTTGCCCCTTATTACCAGCTTTATTATTTGCCTTCATGATACTGAACACTCAACTGACGCTAGAATTCGTTCTTCATCCTGTTTTCTCGTGTATGACTATACGGCAATGAAATCCTCATTCAAGCACCGACAGAATGTCCCAACTGATATGAAAAGCACCAAATTTTGGCTCGTAGATCTTGTGTTTTCAAATTTTTTTTTTTTTTGGATTGTAGATCTTGTTTTCAATTATTTACGCACCATGGCATTTACTCAGTCATGTATGCATGGCCAATCTCCATTGTCTCATTTGACTTGGGCCCTTTCTTTTTGTAGATAGAATAGAACACAAAAATTTCCCTTTTTTCTTGAATTTTTTTTTTTCTTTTGGTAGAATACAAAAATTTGCCCTTTTCTTTCTTGGTCTGTTGGTTTGTTCAGAGCATATTGTCCTTCCAGGTTCTTTTCTCTTAGATGAGATCATGCGATCTTCTGAAATTACAAAATCAATTTCATATTTTTTTTATTCAGAAAAATTAGGCAAGTTCTTTGTAAGGTCAGCAACAAGGTACCTCACTGGATTTTGAACTGTTAATCTTATTTTTTTCAACTCTTTGTGCTCAAAGCTTAGTTATATACATCTCTTTGTCCAGTGTCCAGTGTCTCATTTAACTGGGGTTTGTTATTTTTATAGGTAGAATACAAAATTTTTGGTATTTTCTTCTTTTGGTCCAATGGTTCATTTAGAGCATATTGTCCTTCCAGGTTTCTGTTCTCGCAGATGAGATCTTAAAGAATGTTGAGTTTGATGCTTTGAGAATTGTTTTTAACAAGTACCAGTCTGTGGTGTCTTTCATCCCTACGCTTTCAACAGTATTATCTCCTGAAGTGAGTATTAAACCTCCTTGAATTTTATTTACTGTTTCTCTTACATTAATAGGTTTTGCTTTTTCCATGGCTTATATTTGTGTACTATTAATACAGGTTGTGGAGAGAGAGTCTGATTCCGGGGGAAAGCTTGGGGACCTAGACTCTTATGAAATAGAAGGCGGCGAAACAAAGGCAGAAATACTGCAAAATCTTGCAGAATTCCAGTTTTCTTGTGTAAGTCCTATTTCCTAGAAACCAGATCATTTTCTTTCCTTCAAAGCTAAAAATCTATTGAATGGAGTCTGAAGACCAGCTATTTGTTTCTTTTTTCTTTTTATTTATTATTTATTTATTATTTTTTTTCTATTTATGGATTTTATTACTTGAATGCTACAATAGTGCTACTTGAGTTATCTTGAACTCCTGTACTGCCTTTTCCCCCCTTTCATTTTAAAGTAGTAATATTAATAGTAGTGGTAATTGTTATCTTCGTCGTCATTGTTATTATTATTATTGTTTCCAAGTACCACCTGGACTTCCTGTCCTATCCCTCTGGAAAAGGGGAGAGGGAGGTTGGGCCAGATACTCCATTGCATGTAAAATATTGGCCAGGCATGAGCCGCGTGAAACCCCCCCCACCCCCCCCCCCCCCCCCCCCCCCCCACCACCACCACCACCACCACCACCACCACCACCACCCCCCACACACCTTCCAAGTGTCATTTGATTAAGCATACTTGTTCTGATTCTAGATGGTTTTCTGAAATCTGCATCACATACAGGTTATGTTTAATGCGGTTTTGGAGAACGCATGCAGTGAGCAAGGAGCGAGGATGTCTGCCATGGATAGCTCTAGTAGAAATGCTGGGGAAATGCTTGATCGCCTCACGCTTACTTATAACAGGTCTCTACAGAAATATATGCTTCTAGGCTCTAGCATTACAGTCTGCGATTGTAATCTGATCTTTTTTCCTTTAAATCTTGAAACTCATCCTTCATTGTTTTACAGAACCCGTCAAGCATCAATTACTACAGAGCTGATTGAGATTATTTCTGGGGCTTCAGCATTGACTGGATAAGTCTGCTAGGTCAAATCTGACCTCAGTAATAAACTTTGGTGAGTGAGAAGTGTTGTTCTGCTACCTGTCATTGCCCTTTTCAACAATTTTTTTTTAAGAGTTCTATTTTCAGATTAGCCTGTGTTGAGTTATTCAATAATATCCCCAGGCTTATGACATTATCTTTGGGGATTATGATCATCTCATATTGTTTTCTTCATTTGGCTTTTAGATTTTGCTTTGTTGTGTAGAGTGCAGTTGATTGCTCTTTGTGCTCAACGTATTATGACCATCTTAGCACACCTGTATGGTGTATTCTCACACCCACAAAATATGCCGTATTTATGTATATCAGAAACACAGATTCTCTTCTGAACAAAAAAAAAAAAAAAAAAAAAAAAAAAAAAAAAGGGTGAAAATACCGTCTGCTATCTCAACGTGACCGACTAGATTGAGTAGTTTTGTCTGCTGGCTGAATTCAGGCTCTATCCACCGATGCTATTATCACTTCCATTTTAATTTGCAGGACCTAAGATTTGATTGCTGTCTCAGAAAGAGACTGTCAGACTCGAGTTTAAAAAACCGAATTACACTGAAGTGCACTGCACTCAAGTCATGCGGGAATTGCACCAAAACATTTGGGCCCAATTGTTTGCACGGAATAGAATTCCTAAGAATTCATGGTAAAGTGGGTTCCAATGAGGGAATATTAAAGTGGTGAAAAGTGAAGGTTACAAGGTGGAGACACCGATGATTTGATTTTTGCTCTGGTAATCATTTTCATTGAGGAGAGATTATTTGATTAGTATATGTTGTTCCTTTGTTTCATCACTGTTTGCCACTTCATTGGAATACATTTCTTAGAATTCTTAAGAATTCAAATCCATGTGGTCATATGTACCCTTAGAGGGCATTTATCAGTTTCATATAGTTTACACAGCTAGTGCCGCATCCATCCATCTCAAGCAATAAAGATCTGATTACCTCTAGTAAGTGTGATTCCCCACTTTTGAGTTGTGGCTGTATTTTTTGGGGCTACCCTTCGTTGCTTCTTAGTATAATTCTTTTATACTATAATTTTTTTTTATCAATAAAAGTTACCATCTCAAAACCCAACCCAACCCCCCCCCCCCCCCCCCCGCGAAAGAGCAGTCTCATACTCTCATTCTGTTACAGTGTAGGGGAAAGTTGTTCAGGGTTCTATCCCATTTTCCAACAAATGTGACAAAAAATAACGAGACACATTCTTTTCCATTATCATTTCTAATTGCATGGGACACATTCTTTTCCATTCACTTTTAATTGAAAAAATATATATGAGGAGCACGAGACAGTGCTAGGGTGTTTTTCTCGCATTTTTTACGAAAAAACGCCCCTCCTAGTTGAGCCTACTTGGATGCATGATGATCATGGAAGTCCATTAGATGGAAAGATTTATATGAAACCTACTTATATGCAAAATTTTGACTCCATAAGATCATCCTATGGGTGAGATAGGTGACTTGACCCATAGTTAGCTCAAGTCCAGTTTAGTAGGTATACTTCTTCTCTAACCAAAATTCTAGTTCTTTTCTAACCCACACCTTTCTTTCTCAAGAACCTGAGATGGGTCTGTCCTGTAGGGTGGCCCAGCCATGTACGGCCATATGATCGATCCAGATCTGTGATCCGATCAATCATTGGGTCCCACGAAGGCCTGTTGCCCAAACTGGTTTTTTTTTTCCTCTCAATCACACCTCTGATCTAGCCAATGGATGGTGGTCAAACAGGGTCCATTGCCTGCGGGTCCAACCTCTCTAAGATCTACCCTGGGTCCTCCTTTGGATCCATGGATCAGATCATGCATCAAGTGGTCGTGGGCCCCACAGTCCAACACAGGGGTACAGTTCCTCACGGTTCCCTGCTGGACAAATTATGCAGGGGACCTGCTGGACAAAAATTATGAAATTGATGTGAAAATATAACCTCATTAACACACCCCTTTAATAACTGCAGCTTATTAAGATTTGAGAGGGGGAGGAGCGATTTAGGCTCGGGACTACCTTTTTTTGTGTCAATGCCAACAGGAGGTTCCTAGCAAATTGTGGGGCTGTATAGTTTAATTTGGTTCTCTGATTAGGTTGCTAAGATCATCAAATGAAGCACTTTTTCTAACCTTAAGGGGTCGTTTGTTTTGTGTGAAAGTGATTCACGTGTGTAAATGACCCACATGTGAGTCACATGTGAGTCATTTGCATATGTAAATGACTCACTTGTGGATCAGATTCCACCGTTTGTTACTAGCATAACTTTTCACATGTGAATCTATTAATAAGTTGTAGATTATTTGATGATATCTCAACATCCAAGCAACATCAATGGTTGAAAATTGGACACATGACCGTGTTTGAGCTTCTGAAGAATATGAACGGTCCTGATTTTCTAGGTGGGGCCAAGAACATTAAAAAAATCATAAAAGGTGGATTGGGTATGTTAGTAACAATAGGTTGTGTATTGTTTGATGATATCTCAACTTTCATGCATCATCAACGGTTAAAAATTGGACACATTGCCGTGGTTGAGATTATGAAGAATATGAACGGTCCTGATTTTACAGGTAGGTCCCAGAAAAATAAAAAAATCATAAAAGGTGGACTGCTATGTGTTAGTAACAATAGATTAATCCAACGACTGTGATTATGATGATGATATCTCAACCTCCATGCATCATCAACGGTTGAAAATTGGACACATGGCCGTGTTTGAGCTTCTTAAGAGAATGAATGGTCCGGATGTTACAAGTGGGGGCCCAAAAAAATAGAAAAAAATAAAAGGCGGACTGCTCATAATGGCAGTGTAGCCGTTCGCCTTGTAACAGTGCTGTGTGAATCATTTTCACACCTCTTGAGGTGTGAAAATCTAAGACACAAAAGGGGCTATGTTTCACACCATTTACATAGCTACTTTACACATGTGAATCAAAATCACACCAAACAAATATGATTTATGTGTATTCATTACCCATGTGATTCAATTACATATGTAAATGAAAAAAACAAACGTCCCCTAATGTGGTGTGGTAAAGGTGAAGGTTCAGATCACAAGCATTCAGAAGGAACTATGGCTAAAACCAAGGTTTAGGATTCCACAAAGGCATTTGTGTTCTGCTTGCACACACTGCTACGTTTCTACACCCTCTAGTTCCCGCTGCCATTTATTTCTTTCTGCTCCTATGCTCTTTCTATGTATATTTTGGCAATGGAACATCATATCCTTGGCAATTTGAATCAGCTGCAACCTCCAGCGCTGAATCCAACCCTTGCATTGCCCACATCGTAAATCACCTCGAACGTCTGCTGCTGCTTGTTCCCAATGATGGTCACATCACCGGCATCACTGTTTCCGGCAAATGCCAGGCAGGCCTTCGACGATCCCACTCCCACCAGAATCCCTGACAAGTCAACGTTGATATTTACCCTTCCCCGGAACTGCATTACAATCTTGGGCACTGTTACGGTGCTGAATCCACTGAAGTCGTAGCATGTATCTAGTATAGAGACTGCCGGGGAAGATGGATACTTGGACATGGCTTGCTTGAAAGCTGACTGGAGAGCAGTGTACGCCGATGGAGGGAGTCGAGTGATGACGGTCCCAGAGTCGATGATAGTGCCGCCCTTGGAGAAGACCGATGGGGAAATTGGCAGTTGGCGACCCCCAAACGCCATTCCAATGAAGTCAAGGAAGTAGAAGGAAGGATTTCTAGAATCTGTCAGTAGTGGCGTGAATTTAATAGCTGATGAAGGTTTGTAGCCTCCAAAAGTGAGATATCCAGTTGAGCTGGATGATGCAGGAAGGCAGTAAGAGAAGACTCGGCCATACTTCTGAGATGTTTGAGACACAAATGAGATCTTAGCGCGGCCTAGTCCCAGCAACCCTGCTGTTGTGCCAAACAGGCCCTGGTTGTTCTGACCGCATCCGAACTGGAAATTTGGGAACACATCGGTGGATAGTGTCAGCTTCTCATGGCTGAGGAACCCGACGGAGAAGGACTGGTCTCCATACTGGATGGCGTATACACAGGTGGAGGAGGAGCACCTAGGAGGGTTGCCGGTGGCTGAGGAGATCTGTGAGCACTCGGCCGAACTGCATGAGACGTTGAGATAAGTGGATGACTGGGCTGGATCAAAGATATTTTCCTGCTGCGAGTAGCAGGTCCCCGCGCATGGCTGGCACTGGATCCAGGTGAGGTCGCTGCTGGTGTCGAAGATGAGGGACATGTCCTCCTTTGGATTTCCGAACCCAACGGTCACAATGAAGTTGCCGCTGCTCATTGAGCGGCCGGAACGGGCTGGAACAGTTGCCTGCTCGAGTGAGACTTTGGCTTGGGCTTGGGATTGGCCTCGGCCCGAGATTCGTGATTGTAGTGAGTCGACTCGGGCTTGGTCCTGTTCAAGCATTTGAGTGGCTGTCAACTTTGCACTGCTGAGCGGTGAGCAGGGTCCGTACCGGTGGACCACTGTCAGAGTCGACTTCCGGCCATCTGAAAAATTCAGGAAGGGTTATGGAGATTGATGATCAAATGTTTCCTTAAATGGATACTGTCTGGATCGGGCCTTGATCCACCCGGTTTTCAAGTGATCTCAATGTTTGCCCTGTCCAGCGTTTAAAAATCAAGAGCTCAACTCAACTCAGGGCATCGTGTCAAGTGAGATGTCGAGGAGAGTCGAATCAGCGAGACATGGGCGAGTCAAAAAGAGTTGTAGAAAAATGATCAAGTCAAAGCTTGACCATGATGGTCTAACCTATTCGATCATAGCAATCATCATCATCTTTGGATTCAAATTAAAGAGTTTTGTGTAAATAAAAGATCACATTTCTTTCTTTCTGACATTATTGTCTGTGACCCTTCTCTCATCTACACACACGAAGATTTATTAATATATTATAAGATATAGATGTGACGTTTAGAAAAATTCAAATGAAAAACTATAAATTTGTTTACATAAGGTGCAGAATAGTTGACTCAGTACTACCTTTTATTGGCTGTATTCTTACACCAGGTTGGTGTCAAATATTTTATAAAACCTATTATTCAAATATTTCTAAGGAAGACTGCATCCTATCAAACAATGAGTGGGAGACACTATTGATATTATATATATAGTGCTTGGAAGTGCACTGAAGTCTGAAACATCAATGATGAATTTCTCTAACCTAGTGCTTGGTCCATGATTCCCACCTTAAGAGGTAATTGCTTTAGATAAGGTTGGTTAGACCCTATAGCTTGAGTGGACCTGAAAATTACTGGATCCGAATCTACATTAGGCTTGATGGTTTGGGTTCATGACCTTGCATCCAAATACTATATTAATTGATCTTCAATATTATTAGAATAGCAATTACCATCATATTAGACTTTATGCCTTCATTTCGGACTCAGTTACCTTAGGGCACATTTGTGTACACACCCTTTCGGAGGAAAGAGAAAATTGTCACGTCAGCAAATTCCATAGAAATGAAAACCTCGGAAAAGGATTTCCGTAGAATTTAGAAATTCATGTTTGGTGTAAAAAGAGTTTCCTCATTGAATTGGTGCAGATGTTGTTTGGTGCGGCTGTGGATTCCTTATAGAAAATCAAAATTTCTTATTTGGTGATATAATTTTTTGAAGAAAATAACATAACATGTATATTATTTATTTAACATTAAATAATAATTTATATAAAGAAATAAAAAAATGAAAGAGTTATAGGGTTTTTGGGTTGAAATGGACAAGAGTGAGGAAAAGAGGGAGAAGTTTTCCGAAGAAAACCATTTCCCATACCCCCCATGGGAAATCCATTTCCACAATTATCAAGGAAAATACTGACGAGGCAGGAAAACATTTCCTCGGAATTGTTATGCACCAAACCCCGGAAAAATGAATTTTCCGCGGAAAAGTGGATGGTTTTCTGCGGAAAACCTATTTTTCCGGCGTTTGGTGCGGAACAATTCCACGGAAATGCTTTCTTGCCTTGTCAGCATTTTCCTTGATAATTGTGGAAATGGGTTTCCCATGGGGGGGGGGTATGGGAAATGAATTTCTGCGGAAAACTTCTCCATCTTTTCCTCACTCTTGTCCATTTCAACCCAAAAACTCTATAACTCTTTCATTTTTTATTTCTTTATATAAATTATTATTTAATGTTAAATAAATAATATACATGTTATGTTATTTTTCTTCAAAAAATTATATCACCAAATAAGAAATTTTGATTTTCTATAAGGAATTCACAGCCGCACCAAACAACATCTGCACCAATTCAATGAGGAAATTCTTTTTGCACCAAACATGAATTTCTAAATTCTACGGAAATCCTTTTCCGAGGTTTTCAATTCTATGGAATTTGCTGACGTGACAATTTCCTCTTTCCACGGAAAGGGAGTGTACACAAACGTGCCCTTAAAGTTCTATAGTTATCATATATGGCAAGGGTTGGTGCTCTGGTGCGGATATCTCAAACAGTAGGGCCCATTGAGGCTTCCTAATCCATCCAACTCCATCACCCACTACTACCACTTTTCTTGAATTGTCATCGATCCCAATTTTCTCAAAACGGGACTGACAGGACTGTTAGATTGAAATCCAAAACGAAAAATGCCCGTCAAAACTGTTAGACTTTGTCGATTCATGGATTAAGAGATTAGAATTTTCAAATAGTGTCTTGAAACTTTGGATGCAAGTGGGTCACATGTAAGTTTTTCGACCCTCATCTCCCACATGATTAGTGGGACCCAAGGTGAGTCCCAAAAGTTGTCTCGTTACATTGATTGGTGAGTCCTCATTGCAAGATATCTGCGCGGGAGCACGCCCGTGTCAAATATCTGGCTAATGTCCATGGAAGTGCATGGAAGTGAGGTGTCCATATGTGTCTCAAGTTCACATGCATAAAGAGTAGTTGGTGGCATTTGAAAAGAGAATCAGCTGGTGCAATGAGGAAAGTAGTGCTTGGATAAGACTCAAGAGGAAACCCTCCAAAACTAATTAATATCCTACAACATAGCTCATCAAGAAGTAATCACAACATGGGGTATCTGCTTTACCTAAAGACGTTTTTTTATGATTGTTGATTACTGATGAAGCAGCCTTGAGGTCAATTACTTTTCCAACAAGGGATGGTCAATAATTTCCAAACAAGGCTTTTTATTCTCTTCATCTATTTGTCCAAGTCATCTAGAATGGCGCGCGCACACATACACATACACATACACAAACATACACACACATATATACATATATATATATATATATATATATATACATCGAGAGGGGTTAGCTCTCCTAAAGCTCAAGCTTATGATAAGGTAAGCTCAAGTATGTGGTGGTGCTCACTTAGAGACCTGCATGATAATGGAGATGTGAGGATTTCAAGGACTCCTTGGGAGCGCTATACAGCGCCCATGCGTTTTTTTTTCTCCTAAAAAACGCGAGTCTGGCCCATTAGGATGCATGCTTATTCTGAAAGTTTATTGGATGGAAAGATCCATATGAGGCATACCTACATGCAAAATCTTGAGCCCATAAGATCATCCTAACCTTTTGATCCATGACCCTAAAATTTAACGGTTTAGAGGCATCATTTTATCACGATTTCATTCCAATGGCGATGAAAAGTTGGACGAGTGTCAAACTTGGACTTGTGACTATTCATGTGGGGTTAGTTTGTGTGAAAAGACTATATTGACTCTACATGGGCCAATGGATCAAAAGGTGACTATTAAGGGAAATTTTGAAAGGTTAGGATGATCTTTAGGATCAAAAGATCAAAAGATTAGGATGATCTTATGGGCTCAAGATTTTGCATGTAGGTATGCCTGATATGGATCTTTCTATATCCAATAGACTTCCATGATCATCATGCATTCTAGCTGGCTTGACTAGAATGGACGTTTTCCCCTAAAAAATGCCTAGGCGCTATGTAGCGCCTGCCCTATATATAAACTCATGACTTTTTTCCAAATTCTTCATACTGTAAAAAAGAAAAGGGTTTTGTACACTGACCCAAGAAGAAAACTGCAGCTTAGGCTAAATGTGTGTGGAGTATTGACACTTCAAAGAAGAAAAAATGGAGCAATTCTTTGGAGAACTTTATTAAAAGAAAAGACCCCCCTCGGCCACCTTATTCAACATCTTTTGTTTTTATGTTGGACAGTGGTGGAGCTAGAATTTTCATTTGGGTGGAGTGGACGGTGGTCAATTGAAAATGTCAAAATCAATGCCAACTATCAATAATCCCAATTATTGCATCGTTTAATCACGTGTTTTTTTTTTTTTTTTTTGGAAAATTAAGCATAACTCTAAGAGGTCCTCTATCATAGGAATCCAAATGAGACCAACGTAAGCATAAACATCATATCGTGATTCAAAAAAGAATTCAAGAAAATCTAATAAGAAAGCAACTAAAATTCAAGACCTAACTCTTCAAAAAAAAAAAAAATACTCTTAAAAGAAACTCTTCAAAAAAAAAAAAAAAATACTCTTCAAAAAAAAATTAACTCTTCAAAAAAAAAAATTAACTCTTCAAAAAAAAAAATTAACTCTTCAAAATAAAATAAAATAAACTCTTTAAAAAAAAAATACTCTTCAAAAAAAAAATACTCTTCAAAAAAAAAAATACTCTTCAAAAAAAATTCAAGACCTAACATATAAATTAAAAAAAAAAAAAAATCCAAGGCAGGATGTTTTGGGGAAAAATTGGGGTATTGGGTCATTGTAATTGAGAAGAAACATAAAACAACAAAATATAAATTACAAAAAAAAAATAAAAAAATCCAAAAATACAAAAAATATGTCAATAAAAAATTATGCATATTAATACAAACATCATATTAGCAAACACTAAGAGTAAGAAAAAAGACCATTAACATTATACAAACCAAATACCTCAATAGCAAGAATGAGCTATATAACCAAAATGCAACCAAACTACCAAAACGACTTCTATATGAATGGTTTCAATATATGTGGTGTAAGTGTGTAAAATACAACAGCTTTATTTGTGTGTAGAAAGAGTGACCATTTTTAAGAGGAAAAATAAAAATAAGAGATTCAGTTCATCAAATCCATTTGCAAGAAGGCATTTTGCCCATATATATTTATTTGATTGAAAGGTAGAAATATAATCGTTGTCACTTATTTGTATTGAGAGAGTACTGTTGTCGGCAAATCCAGGTGGAGGAAGAAAGAATCATAGAAGAAGAGAGAGAGAGAGAGAGAGTGGACCTTTGTGTCGGAAGTCGAACTACTTGAGCCTGAAGTGGAAGAAGGAGAACAATTGAGTGGAGGGTTGCGAGGTTTTTTGTTTGGGAGATCTTTGAGACCGAGAGCAAAAAAACAATTGATTTTTCAAACTTAGGGTGGGGCAACGACTTCACTAAAATGGGGCATGGGCTAGATGACCCATGCAATCTTTATGGCCTGTTCATTTATTAGAATTTCAAGAATTCTTGTCTGGGGATTTCTTGAATTCTTAGACAAGGTGGAATTCCAAGAATTTTTAAAAGGCTAATTTTGGCTTTTTTCGATCGGACCTGGGGCGTATAACATAGGCCCGCCCATGATGTTGGAAGACAATAATAGGGTGTAGATTTTAGAAACTTAAGACTAATAACTTACCTTTGGGTGAATAGCAGGTTGTTGAAGGTGCAAGAGAACCAACTTTAAAAGAATAAAAGCTTCTGTTCTCCTTCCCATCCACCTTCAGGCAATCACACACCAAAAGAGAAATAGTGAAGAGAAGGAAGGCAAGAAAGAGGCATGAATAGAGAGCCATGGTGCAGTTGTTTTCGTCACGCTTAATGTGATACCTATGACAACATTTCTGAGAGGCTTCTGATCATATGTTTATATAGAAAAAGCCCTGCGCGTTGATGCGGAATGATTTGAGATTTGAGAGCCGCCTTCTTTGTTGGATTTTGTCAGGGCCTTATGCTATATGTAACACAGCTTTCACAGGAAAGATTGGGATAATCTGGGCCACCGAAATTTCAACCGACTTGTGATGGGTCCATACAAGGAGAGGACAATACTTACAATGGGTGGGCCCCACAGAAGGAACTATGTTTAGGTTTTGCACTTGGTTCACGTCTAAATCATCTTCAGGGACCCTGGTCTTTTCATGTCTCTTTTTCTTCTTTTTTTTTTTCTCTTTTCTTGTATTTCTTTTCTCTTTCCCAATGTGTAGGTGGAGGCGTGGAGCTATACGCGAGCAAAGAAGCCACATGTACCAGCTGGAATTAGGGCCTACGGCCTTGGACATATCATGTCATCATGATGTATCCTTCTCACCAGCTGGAGTTGGAATCTCTCTCTTGCAACTTCCAACTCCTCATTTATTTTTAAGTTTTGACAATTGTGCAATCACATACAAATGTGCCCATTTGCATTAATTTGACACGAGCAATAACTGTAAAACAAAAGAAAAAGAAAAAGAATAGAAAAATCCTTGAATTTGTATTTTCTTTCCCATGATGATCAATGGTTGACTGAATCCATCCCAATATAGGAAAACAATGCAGACTTGAAACGAGGAACAAAGGGACCAATATTTGGTTACAGCAAGTGGGTAAAGGCAATTGCTTTTCCAAAATCTATTGCCAATAAAGTTATTTCGTTTCTTTCATTTCAACCCTCACAGCCTCTCTGCAGTACTACTTAGGCCTGTCACCGGGCCAGGCCCAAGATTGTCTTTACCTTACTAGTCTCGGTATTAATCAGCAGATCTTGATGCACGGCCGGGCACGGCCCAGTTAGGCCAGTTGGGTTATCTAACTCTTGAGTTTCAGTGCCACCATGTTAGGTGACAATGGGTTGACATATTTATGCTGGTAATCCCACTTCAGATATTTTGGGACCAAGAAACCTCGACATAGATTCTTCATTCTTTCATCTATAAGGAGCTTCTCATTATAGATGATCTGTTGCCAATGTTGTAAGGTCTCATGCCTTAATTAGAGGGGTTAATCACTAATCATTAGGATTTAGGGTGCTTAATTGGGTTTAGTGGCCTAAGCATTAGGATTAGTGGTGCATGATGCATTAGGTAGTGGGTCATGCATATCATCCTTACTTGGGCCTAGAGATGTGTGATGCATGGCACGGCACGACCCAGCACGGGAGTTAATGACACAGCCTAGCATGGGAGTTAATGGCCCGTGGCCTAGCCCGGCTCGGTCAACGACACAGTCCACGTCACGGGCCGTGTTGGGTTGAGGTGCCTGGCACAGCCCATGAAAGGGTGAATGACCCGGCCTGTGTCTGCCGTGCTTCATGGCTCGGCACGGCCCGGCCAACGGCTATATTTTAAAAATCCGGTAACTTTTTTGAGAAGTATCCATTTTACCCCCCCTCCCCACCAACAGTCATAAAATAGTCATATAATGGGTATTTGTCTTTTTAAATTTTACAGAGTCTATAAATAGTCCCACTCCCTTTCTCATGCATTTCGCACCAGAATTATATAACTCTCTCACTCTCTCTACATTCTCTAACTCTTTCTCAAAGCATTCAACTCTCTTACTTTCTCTAAAAAGTTTTTGGAGGGCCAAAGATCAAGTCATGTAGAGCCAAGATTAAAAGGGCCTAAAAAAATTTGGAGGTATTTATATCATTTAAATTTGAGATTCCATAGTTATAAGTCTATAATATATTATATTAATTCTCATCTTCTCCCCTTTCTTATATTAATTATCACAAAAAGAATGGTATTACTATTATGATATAACTTTTGTTTTCAAATTTCATTTTTTAAAATATGGCAGGATGATCTTCTAGAAGAATTCCCACACAATCTTCTTCTGTTAATTTAGGGGAAGAAGATGATTTTGTTGAATTAGAATAGAAAGAAGTAGGTTAAGTCCCAGTATAACCCACTAGTTTTAGTAGACCATCCAAGAGAACTAGAACTTCTCTTGTTTGGCAAGCTTATGTAATTATTAAGGTTATTGAAGAGGGAAATGACGTCTCTAATGCTAAATGTAAATATTGTGGTAATATTTATGTTCCCGAATCAGCTATAGCTAAATATATTTATAATTTAAAAGACTTAGAGATCATTTTTTACTTAAAGACGTTGTTAAAAAATGGAAGAAAAATTTAATAAATATTGGAAAGATGTCCAATGACATTTTGTTTAGCTGCTGCATTAGATCCTAGGTTAAAATTAACTAGTGTATATTTTTTTATTAATGAAATGAATAATAATATGAACCACCAAGATCTAGATACTTATTCAAATATAAAGACAAAATTAGAAATAAATTTTCAATTTTATTGTGAATAAATGGGTACAACATGTGTTACTATGATCGCTCAACAAGTCAAACAATCAGGTAGAGTTGGATGGGATTTGTTTTATAGCAAACTGGGTAAAGCCTCCAGCACAAGTAATACAGTGATGGAGTTATCCTTGTATCTTGACTCCGGTAGATTACAGATGCATGATGCATTTAGTTTTGACGTTTTAGCCTGATGGAAACAACACGAAAATATGTTTCCAGTGTTAGCCACAGTGGCTAGAAATCTACAAACTATTCAAATGTCTTATGTGGCATCAAAACATGTTTTTAGTGTAGGTGGACGTGTGGTGGATGACCGAAGAACAAATCTATTTGAAGAAATAGTGGAGTGTTGTGTTTGCCTATGAGACTAACATTTGGCTACAAAAGGAAATAAGAGTTGAAAGAAATTGAAGATTATGATCTAGCGGAATACATGAGCAGACCTTAAGTCTAATTTTTTACTTTTTCTTCATTCTGATTTGTAAATATAAAAGTTTTTTCTTTAAAAAGATTGTAAAGGTTTTGAAGGTAATCCTATTTAAAAAACTTCAAGTAGGAAAGATCCAAATAACCTCTTCTCAGTGGAATAGGTCAAGTTTGACCGAACCACTTAAATATGTGTGTCATTCTCTTCTCAGTATGTGTGTCTTAATTTTTTATTTAAAGTGTAAGACCGAAAGAAAAATAGGATTACCCCCTAAATAGCCTAAATCCTAAACCCTAAACCCCAAAACGAAAATAAAGAGACCGACGTAAGGGGCTTGGCCAAAACAGGAGGCACGATGGGCGTGGCATGGCGCGGCTGGTCATGTAGGGCCAAGCTCTGCACCTGCCTTGTCGTGCCGGCACGACTGGGCGCATGTGTTGTGCCTTGCCGACGTGGCCCGTGGCACGGTCGGTTGACTAGTGGCTGTTCCATACTGGCGATGGACGGCCCGTTTCACATCTCTACTTGGACCCATCTTGGCCCGGTGGGCCAAGGCATTCTCTTTATGAGCCCATACCCATTTGCCAAGGAATTTATTGTGATTACCCTTAAACCCTTGTCATTATGTGAAAAGCCCCCAAAACATCTCTAATAAAACCCTAATCCCCATTTCCCCATTTCATTTCACTCCCTCTCTTCCCTTCAACTTCTCTACTCCTTCTCTCGCATTCCTCCACCAACTAATCTAGGGCTTCCAAGGGTTTCCAAGGCTTCCCCCAAGGCTCAAGAGTCTCCCAATGATCTTGTTAATCTTCCTCCTTTCTCATTCTTATCAATACGTAAGCATACCCTCTCTCTAACCTCATGTAATTTGCTTCTTTCAACACTTGGGGCACGCATTGGTGATTTAGTTCTTCGCTTGGTTTGGATTGGGGAGGTGTGAAAGGAAAGATTGGGGTTTTTGCTCAACTAACCCAAAGATAAGTATATAGACATAATTAATAGTGTAGGTATGTTTATTTGGTTGATTTTAACGCTTTAAATGTGCTAACCTTCTCTATCATGTGCATTTATGATATTTGGATTGGTAGGTGTGGATTTAAAATGCATTAATGGTGGATAGTTACATAAAACAAAATTGATAGAGATATTTGATTTATGCCATTGTAGCTCTAGTCCTCTCGTGTTAGCTTTCATTGACTAACTCATTAGTTTATTGCTAGTTGATAGATATGTAGTTGCATAAATTTGGATTTCATTTCACCATCGTTAATCAAGGTATAAGCAATTTATACGAAGAAGAGTGAATTGACATAAAACTGGACACCTTTAGAGCAATCCTTTCTATTTATAACACTACTATAACCTTCAGTCTAGGACTATTAAATTATAAGAGTCATTTATAATGCATCAGTCACCAATATGTATAGGACCGTTGCCTTATATGAGTCACAAATATGGGACTGACACTAAGCATGTTGGTTATAAGAGTCATTTACAATACCCATTAGGACTGTTGCATTACAATAGTCAACGATGAGTGACTATTACATATTGGTTACTGTTAAATGATAAATGTCACTACTAAGACAAGAATGCAATGTGATAATAGTGTCCATATAGGACTGTAACTTAATGTAGCCACTAATAAATGATTGACCACCATTGTCTATTATTTCAACTAGTGGAATCTATGCCATTACAAAGACCCTTAATAGTATACGGTACCAAGAAAGCCCAACACCAATAAACTATTGACCTAGCATTGTGGAATACACTTCCCTGGATTTTTCGATTCTTGAGAGGGGAACCCTTTGCCCTTGAAATTTAGACCCTAGCCCCACTTGGCTTATGAAAACGAATTGACCCTCTAGCAAGGGGACGTGCAAGCTTAATTAACATCTCCTTATGGATTGTACGGTAACACATGAGGCCCACATATGAGTTTTGTAGGTGGCATAGTTGGTTCTTGTGGTGCCAACAACTTCAAAAGTACCAAATGATTACAAAAGGCATCCCTAACCCGCGTAACCACCGCGATGGACGGTATGGACCCTACATGTGATATTTGACCTTAGCCTTAGGTTGGTTAGTACTTATTCCCTTGGCCTTTTCCTATATAGTCTGGGAAGGTTAAGGTTAGGTTAGGAATCCCCGTATATTACATGATTAGAGCATACACCCATTTCCTTCGTTGGTTCATCACCCTTACCTCTACGCTCACGGGGTGGCCTCCCCTTTTAGTTTTGCTGATGATGTGATGACTGATGATCAGGACACCCAATGAGAGACTAGCTGGACACCTTGTTTTGGGTATGTGTGCATGCATGGGTTTGAGTGTGTTCGCGTACGTGCGTGTGTATGTTGGGAGTGTGTATGTGTACGCGCACATGTGTGAGTTGGGTGTGTGTGTGTGTGTATGTGTAGGCTTTTGTGTATATGGTTTGTACTTACAGTATGCAAATTGGTGGCAGATGTATGCCACCATATCGGGTTTGCTTGTGTTGCATTTATTTGACTAGCTTGTCTGTGTACCGAGTTCGACTGGGTTGCATTCATTCGCCCAGCTTATTTGGGTACCGGTTTCGCCTAGGTGCATTCATTCTAATGGCATATGATGGTTTGATTATTTCTTAGTTAGTTATGTCTCGCTTATTCAGTGTTTATGTACCTTCTAATATATTGGTCTCGATTGGCACATTGGTACATGTTACATTGTTACTCGTATATAATTACTTGCCATATATTTAATGGTGCTATATTTGCTGCTTAGGTACTGATCCCCCCATCGAGCAGGAGGGTGAGGCGGGGCAGGAGGTTCCATCGGATATCAGATATATTGAGTGGAGCCTGACGACGTAGTCTGAGTCGTTGTGTCTGGTGCAAGAGAGTTGTTTACACTCTTAGACTTTTGGACTGCCGCATTTGGGTCTATAGCCCCTCTTATTTTGATGTCCTGCTTGTTAGGTGTTAACTTCATTTAAGACATTGTAAGCTTATTTGAACTTATGCACTTCTGTATTACTTCCGCCCTGTTATCTTTATGGTTATGTTTTTACCATCTGCATAAGTTGTTTGTGTATTGATGCTTCCGCGATTAGATTATAGTGACTAATCATCATACATAACCTCACTGCGGACTTTGATCCGCTCAGAATTTGGGTCTCAAATGTGATTAGGGAGAAAATTTTTAATGGGCCCCAATTTTCACACCCTTGATCCGGTTGGGTCTGACCTAATCTTAGGAGTGTGACGGATGGCATTAGAGACGGTCGTGTTTTTAGAAGATCTAAAAGATGCTACAAACCTAGGTCCGATGTGAGGTTGGGTTTTGTCTAGGAAACGTTAGACTTTGAATGAGGGTTTAGGTTGTGGAATAGGCCCTTTGTTTATCTAGTTTTGCATGGGTTGCATTCTTCGTAAGATGCTACTTGTACTAACCATCTCGTGACTCTTGCATGTAATGCCGCCTAGGAAGAGGACAGCCATGCATACAGACTCGGGAAAGCCGAGTGATGGCGCTTCCGACTCTCTCCGAGCCTTACTCCATACCATGGTGCTGCAGCAACACCAGATGATGGAGGGTTCGTAGCGGATGGCTCTGCGGCCGACCCAGCAACAGTCTCCTTTCGTGCTGCCACAACCCCTCCATTCGTTCAGCCTTGGCTACACCTAGCTGCTGAGCCACAACCTCCCCCATTTTTTGTACCGCAGCCCCCTTCGTTTGTTCCGCCACCGCCCCCTCTATTCTTTCCATCTCAGCCGCCTCCGGTTGCACAGCCCCAGACAGCTCTAGTGCCGCATCCATAGCCAGGAGATCAGATCATGCTCAAATGATTATGCTCCTCTAGTGCCGCATCCATCCATCTAAAGCAATAAAGATCTGATTACCTATAGTAAATGTGATTCCCCCTTTGCGTTGTGGCTGTATTTTTGGGGGCTCCCCTTCGCTGCTTCTATACTACAAAGTTTTTTTTATCAATAAGAGTTACCATCTCAAACACTAAACCCCCGCCCCAACCTAAACACAACACACACACACCCCCCCCCCCCCCCCCCCCCCCCCCCCCCGGCGTTCTTTCAGCAGTCTCATACGTACTCTCATTCTGTTACAGTGTAGGGGAAAGTTGTTCAGGGTTCTATCCCATTTTGCAACAAATGTGACAAAAAATATGGAGACACATTCTTTTCCATTGTCACTTCTAATTGCATGAGACACATTCTTTTCCATTGTCACTTCCAATTGCAAAAATATATATAAGGAGCGCGAGACACTGCCCGGGCGTTTTTCTAGCATTTTTTAGGAGAAAAACGCCCCTCTTAGTTAAGCCCACTTAGATGCATGATGATAATGGAAGTTCATTTGATGGAAAGATTTATATGAAACCTGCAAGATTTTGACTCCATAAGATCATCCTATAGGTGGCATAGGTGACTTGATCCATAGTTAGCCCAAATCTAGTTTAGTGGGTATAATTCTTTTCTAACTAAAACTCTAGTTCTTTTCTAACCCGCACCTTTCTTTTTCAAGAACCTAAGATCGGTCTGTCCTCTAGGGTGGCCCAGCCATGTACGGCCATATGATCGATCCAGATATGTGATCCGATCAATCATTGGGTCCCACGAAGGCCTGTTGCCCAAACTGGTTTTTTTCCTCTAATCACACCTTTGATCAAACCAATGGATGGTGGTCAACCAGGTCCATTGCCTGTGGGTCCAGCTTCTCTAAGATCTCCCCTGGGTCCTCCTTTGGATCCATGGATCAGATCATGCATCAAGTGGTCCACCTGGGCCCCACAGTCCAACAGAGGGGTACAGTTCCTCACGGTTCCAAGTCCGGGATCCTGTTGGAAGGTTTGGTCCTCCCTCGGTTTTCAATGGGTAATCTATCAACCTTAATACACAAATCTACAGAATCATAGAACCTGAAAGATGGTTTTGAAACCACAAGGACTCTGGTCATATTATTAAATAGTTCTGGATCATACAAACACGTAAGGTTTATAAGTGGGCTGGGTTTGGATGGACCCATACTCAATTCTGAATCTGAGGTCCATGGCCAGAGTCCTGCAATAGTTAATAGTTATTGAGCTCATTTAATGGACTTAAGTAATTTAAACTGGTTATCAATGTTTTTTTTCTTTGTCTGATTTGGGCAGTTATATTGATATTGACCCAAGCTGGGTTGATGTTGGCCTTGATTCCCCGGACCCATTTATAACCAGTTTACATACATATACGTATGTGAAATATTATTACACATTGAATCTGGACGCGTGGGCATCCTTGGTACGACATACGTACCCAAGGGTGCTTATAGGCCAAACCAGTCCTAGCCATAATAGAACACAGCCCTTTTTGTGCAGGGTTGGGCCATTTTGGAAAGTGGACTAGTATGGGTCTGATTTTCACGCCCATGGTTAAATGGGTTGAGCTTGGTTCAAGATCTGCCCAAAAAAGTGTAAATTAATTACAAGTGGTGGGCTTGTGCCTAATCTCTTTCTAGTAGGTTAGATCTGGGTCTGAATGTGAGGCTGATGAAAAAATCTCAGCCTAACTCTGCCCATGAGAGCACCCACACATATCTGAAGTTGGATATACCGAATTTGATGTCATAGGCCCAGGCTATTGATGACTTTCTTATGGGCTTGCATTGTAATGGGTTAGAATTGAGCATTGCACATATAAAGATTCATCTAATGGGACAGTCAGTGATAAGCATACAACTAACCATCATTATTTTTTTACCCCCTTTTTTCTTTATGTAAATGCATTCTCAGCCCTATCGATGCCATATTCAACATTGTGTGAATAATTTGTCTTTGTCTGACTTTTTTCTCATCATAGTTTACCTCTCCGAGCTCTCTACTTTTCTATGGATAGATTTTCATCTGCGAGAATCCACAACGACTCTCCTGCGTGAAAATCCATCTCTCGTGTCAATGCAAAGGTGGGGTCCTGTGTTAAAGCCCTGTTTAATTTCATGCAGGGGGACCCTGCTGGGCAAAAAATTATGTAATTGATGTGAAAATATAACCTACTTAACACACCCCTTTAACTGCAGCTTATTAAGATTGAGAATTTGAGATGGGGAGGAGCATTTAGCCTTGGGCCTGCCTTTTTTTGGGTCTCAATTCCAACAGGAGGAAACTAGCAAATTGTGGGGCTCTCTAGCTTTAATTTGGTTCTCTGATGAGGTTGCTAAGATAATCAAATGAAGCACCTTTTATGACCTTAATATGGTGTGGTAAAGGTGAAGGTTCAGATCACAAGCATTCAGAAGGAACTATGGCTAAAACCAAGGTTTAGGATTCCACAAAGGTTTCTTATTATGCATGCATTTGTGTTCTGCTTGCTAACACTACTACGTTTCTACCCCCTCTAGTTCCTGCTGCCATTTATTTCTTTCTGCTCCTATGCCTTTTGTCTTTCTATGTATATTTTGGCAATGGAACATCATATCCTTGGCAATTTGAATCAGCTGCAACCTCCAGCGCCGAATCCAACCCTTGCATTGCCCACATCGTAAATCACCTCGAACGTCTGCTGCTGCTTGTTCCCAATGATGGTAGAATCACCGGCACCACCGTTTCCGGCAAATGCCAGGCAGGCCTTCGACGATCCCACTCCCACCAGAATCCCTGAGAAGTCGACGTCGATATTTGCCCCACCCCGGAACTGCATTACAATCTTGGGCACTGTTACGTTGCTGAATCCACTGAAGTCGTAGCATGTATCTAGTATAGATACTGCCGGGGAAGATGGATACTTGGACATGGCTTGCTTGAAAGCTGACTGGAGAGCGGTGTACGCCGATGGAGGCAGTCGAGTGATGACGGTCCCAGAGTCTATGAGGGTGCCGCCCTTGGAGAAGACCGATGAGGAAATTGGCAATTGGCGACCCCCAACCGCCATTCCAATGAAGTCAAGGAAGTAGAAGGAAGGATTGCTAGAATCTGTCAGCAGTGGCGTGAATTTAATAGCTGATGAAGGTTTGTAGCCTCCAAAAGTGAGATATCCAGTTGAGCTGGATGATGCAGGAAGGCAGTAAGAGAAGACTCGGCCATACTTCTGAGATGTTTGAGACACAAATGAGATCTTGTCGCGGCCTAGTCCCAGCAACCCTGCTGTTGTGCCAAACAGGCCCTGGTTGTTCTGACCGCACCCGAACTGGAAATTTGGGAACACATCGGTGGATAGTGTCAGCTGCTCATGGCTGAGGAACCCGACGGAGAAGGACTGGTCTCCATACTGGATGGCGTATACACAGGTGGAGGAGGAGCACTTAGCAGGGTTGCCGGTGGCTGAGGAGACCTGCGAGCACTCGGCCGAACTGCATGAGACGTTGAGATAAGTGGATGACTGGGCTGGATCAAAGATCTTTTCCTGCTGCGAGTAGCAGTTCCCCGCGCATGGCTGGCACTGGATCCAGGTGACGTCGCTGCCGGTGTCGAAGACGAGGGACATGTCCTTCTTTGGAGTTCCGAACCCGACGGTCACAATGAAGTTGCCGGTGCTCATTGAGCGGCCGGAACGGGCTGGAACAGTTGCCTGATCCAGTGAGACTTTGGCTTGGGATTGGGCTCGGCCTGAGATTCGTGATTGCAGTGAGTCGACTCGGGCTTGGTCCTGTTCAAGCATTTGAGTGGCTGTTAACTTGTCACTGCTGAGCGGTGAGCAGGGTCCGTACCGGTGGACCACTGTCAGCGTCGACTTCCGGCCATCTAAAAAATTCAGGAAGGATAATGGAGATTAATGTAAAGGTTGATGATCTAATGTTTTCTTAAATGGACATGATCCGACTCGGGCCTTGATCCACCCGGTTCTCATGTGATCTCATTGTTTGCCGGGTGCAGCATTTAACTCAACTCAGGACACTGTGTCAAGTGAGATGTTGAGGAGAGTCGAATCAGCCAGACATGGGCGAGTCAAAATGAGTTGTAGAACGATGATAAGGTCAAAGATTGGCCATGTTAGTCTGATCTATTCGACCATAGCAATTATTATCATCATCTTAAGCCAAATCACAATTCTGCCTTTTTAACGTTATTGCCCGTGACCCTTCTCTCATCTACACACATGAAGATTTATTAATTTATTAAGATGTAGATGTGGACGTTTAAAATAATTCTAATGAAAAATTATAATTTTTTTTGCATGAGGTGCAGAATAGTTGACTCAGTATTTCCTTTATTGGCTGTATTCTAAATTTCTAATACCAAGTTGGTGTCATATATTTTATTCTAAGGAAGACTGCATCCTATCAAACAATGAGTGGGAGACACAGTGCTAGGAAGTGCACTGAAGTCGGAAACATCAATGATGAAGGTCTCTCATTAGTGCTTGGTCGATGATTCCCACCTTAATGTATGGGCTCTACTTATCTAGGTACATGGTCCTACTATTAGGTAAGTGATTTAGATAGGTTGGTTAGATCCTATAGCTTTAGTGGACCCTGATAAAAAATTGGAATAGTAATTACCATCATATTAGACTTTATGCCTTCAATTTTGACTAGGTTGCCTTTAAGTTCTATAGTTACAACATATATGTTATGGGTTGGTGCCCCGGGTGAGGATGTCTCACACCATTGAGGCTTCCTATGATCCATCCAACTCCATCACCCACTACTACTGCAACCTTTCCTCAATGTCATCGATCCCAATTTTCTTAACACCTGATCGAATGGGATATTAGATTGAAATCTAAAACGAATAATGACGGTTAAAACTGTTGAACTTTATACAGTCATGGATCAAGGGATTAAAATTACCAAATGGCAGAGGCGGATGGAGTTTGAATCCACTGGGGGCCTGGGCCCCCAGTGGATTTCTAAGTTTCAATTCAAATTTTGGTGGGGCCCACTAATTTTTTCCATAAGGCCCCCAGTGAATTTTTTGGGCCCCCAATGAATCTTTGTAGCCCAATATTAACTTTAGGTATTCCATATTCTTGTCCTCCCTAATTTTGATTGTTTTAATCACTTTCTTGTAGCATCACCGTGTTCTCAGTCTCCTGCAAGAGCTAATGCCAAGGAAAATTAACAGCAGTCATCGCTGAAAACAGTTAAGATAAATTAGTATGCAGAGGCGGATGTAGTTCCAGCCCCCCAGTGACTTTTTGGGAAAAAACAATTATGTATACTAAGTTAGGCCCAAATCAATTAGGCCCCCAGTGACATTGAACCAGGCCCCCCAATGAAAACTCGTAGAGAACAATTGTGATAAATAAATATGTCTTGTTTTATTGCTTGAAATTATTATATTATATTTGTTCCATATAAAAGGTTTGGGGTAAATCTGCACACTATTTGTCCTTGGTAGGCATGATTTGCAATGCAGTGGAAATCTACAAACTATTTGTCTTTCAATGCACCTTTCTGTGTATTAGTTACTGATAGTGTATGTAACATGTCTACTACTTTTTTTGTGTATTGTTTTTTCTCAAGTATGAAGAAAAAAAGAAGAAAAAATCATTTGCAATCATATAAATAACCAAAAAAAAAATTCCGAACCCCCTACTACTTAATCGTGCCCCCAGTGATTTTGAATCCTGGATCCGCCACTGCCAAATGGTCTTGAAATTTTACATATAAGTGGGTCACATATGAATCTTTCGACCCCCACCTTCCACATGATTGGTGGAACCCCAGGTCACATATCCGCGCGGGAGCAGGCCCCTGTGTTAAATATCTGGCTAAGGTCCATGGAAGTGAGGACTCCATGTGTCTCAAGTGCACATGCATAAAGAGTAGTTGGTGGCATTTGAAAAGAGAATCAGCTTGTGCAATGAGGAAAGTAGTGCTTGGATTAGACTCGAGGAAACCCTCCAAAACTATTTAATATCCTACGACATAGCTCATCAAGAAGTATTCACAATATGGGGCATCTGCTTTACCTAAAGACTTTTTAATGATTGTTGATTACCGATTAAGCAGCTTTGAGGTTAATTACTTTTCCAACAAGGGATCATCAATAATTTCCAAACAAGGCTTTCGTTTTTCTTTTCATCTATTTGTCTAAGTCATCTTGAATGACATATATATATATATATATAAAATAGACACACACACATATACATACATATATACACATATACAACTCTCTTAAAATGCAGTTTAGCTTATCTTAAGTTGGAATAATGCTGGTCTCACAAATTAAAGTTAATTATATATATTTTTTCATGATAGAACTGAAACATTCAATTCTGATTAGATTTATCTTGATTTTAGAGACTATCATCATACAAAAAACAACGACAATCGACTTTGATTTGTGGGACTAATACTGTTTCAATTTAGGATAAGCTAAACTATAGCTTAGGAGAGAGTGATATCTCTCACTTTATATGAGAGATTGGGAGGGAGCCCTCACATCTCTCATACGATCGTCTCCCTATACATATTTTAAAATAAAATTATAGTTATTTTTGGTATTATTTATCATAGAAGTCGAGATAAATTAGCAAACTTTCTGCACCAAATGCAAGAAAGTTGGGTCCATTCTAGTACTTGAGAGTCTCATTCTCACCCAACTATTCAGTGTCCAATCCTTGGTCTTCTCCCTCTTAGTGTGCACGCATGCTTCTCGGCAATGTATACAGGTGGTCTTCTCCCATGCTGGTGTCGGCCCACTATTTGAAGGGCCCACTCACCTTGGCGGGTAGGAAGGGAAAATTATAAGGAAAAGGGAAAGTCGCATTTACATAGAGAAAAGGGCCCCAGTGCATCATTTCTATACCCATCAAATCATCTTTGGAAACAGATACATTGCACTGAGTCTGAGGAGTTCCAAAGAAGAGCTACTTTTCAACACTACAGTTTCCCACTCCCGACACTACTGACATCCAAAAGGAACCATAAATTGAGTGAATTTATAAACAGCAGTGCTACTTGGCGCGACCGGACCCGGCCAGGAGGGAGGATCCTTGGATCCCATGCTTTGGGTATTCCCTGGGGACTGGGCCAGAATCCGATTTCCAAGGTCAGGCCAAGAGGACTTTTTCATTTATGAATAACCAGAACAAAGATGCCTACATGAGTTTGATTTATTTATTTAGTTTTTAATATATATTAGAAAAAAAACCACTTGCAAATGTAAAAAATAAGAGCCAAAAATCACTTGCACATACAGGAAAGAAGACCTAATAATCGAACATAAGAGAGTGTGGCAAGGTAGGGCTATCTCTATATTATCCTACCATCAGTGATTTAGGGGTTATAGTATATAAGTAGAAAAATCCAAATTGTTTTTGTTTACATTGGGTGATATATGTTATTGTTTACTCACGGGTCATTACCCCTATTAGCCCCTATTGCTGTAAAGGTTTTGGTGGTCCCGAGTTGGCACGGGTATCTAAATTTTGGCTCGAGCTGGATTTGGCTGCCCTACCATTATTGACTTGTTTGTGATTAGTTTACATTGTTGCCAAGGAAATAACTTATAAATCAAAAGAATAAAATTAAAATAAAGTAAAATAAAATAAACCCAGAAAATTTATTCTAAAATGTTTATTCTTTTTCATTAAAGTGAGCGAAGGTTAACCCGAATTTAACCTGACCCGCCTCATATTCTCAAGCATCAAGGGAAAGGTTTAGCACTGAGGATCACAGTCACATGAATTTATACTAATCCATATTAGTCAGATCTATATTTGTGGTCATTCGGACCATGTGGAAAATTGTTACATGTAAGAGGTCACGTCTAACAACATTATCATCCTTATGTTATAGAAAAGTAAGACAATCAAAATTTTTCTCATGAGAGATGTTGCTTGTGTGATTAAAATGAGCAACACCCCATTGCCATCCACCAGAGAGTTTTACGTTGAAAATCTTTTTTTTTTTTTTATCGCTTTTCAATATTAAATCTTAACACCATAGTGCCTCATAGTTCATTATGCTGAACCTTTTGTCCATTTCTTATCCATGTATAGGCCTTTTTCATTCTAAAGTCTTCCTGATAATGTTCTCTTAGGTGGGCTCATAGGGCAATTGCACAACCATTGCCCATGTTAAGTCCCTCAGAAGATCACCATTCACCCACCATAACTAATGGTAAACTGATCAGGAAAAAAAAATACAAGTAGAGAAATACAAAATTGACAAGTAGATGAAACAAATATATATGGGATGTGTATACTAACCTTTGGACATGGAGCAGACTGCTTTTGGCATTAGAGAGCTAACTTTGACAACATGATGATGGCTCTCTATCTCTCTACCAGAGCCCTCTGGCAAGTCCAACAGAAGAGAGAAGACGAGAAGAACAGAGAGGACACAAAGCTTGCTATTCATAGCTAGACCACCCATTTCTTAATGTGGCAGAGTTGGCAATCTCAGCTCTCCCTCTCTCTAGACCAGAAACATGTAATGGAAGAAGCAAAAGAGTAAAGCCAACTTATGTTGCCTGGCTTGTTTCTCAGGGCACTTCCTCCTTTTATACTGCCAACAAGAAGAGGAAGGATTGCTTCAGGTGTTCACATGGATGCCGTTTAAACGGAGACCATAGCTCATGAATTTTTGTTTTGTAATGAATGACACTTGTTGGTTGTTACTTTCTGTCAAAACTAACTGTAGACCCCTCCACTTGATATAAGCTTTTTGGCCCCATTGGAAGGTTCTGTCCGACCTTGGTGGCATGATTATAAGCTTAAAGTAATAATTAAACATGATCAGTGTTATCAGTCATAAACTAACAATCAGTCAAAACCGATTTTACTAATTTAGGCTGTTATGACCAAATTATACGTAGCATTGGTTTAGATTGAACCCGGTTCAAATGGGCAATCTATTTTCATTTTTGAAACATTGGTTATAAGAGTTGAGAATATTGAGATGGATGTGTAGCAAAAATGAGGTTTTTTTCTTCGGTAGAACAAAGATGAGGATGTTGATTTGAAGGCATGGTAAAACCAAGATAGATAGAATAAGAAATGAGTGTATTTAAGAACATTTACAGAGTAGCATCAATAAGTGATAAATTAAGAGAGTTTCATGTTAGTTGTTTTGGACATGTCTAAGGTTGGCCAGCAATGGCCTTGATGAGAATTTTTTTATATATATGTAGGTAGATGACACCTCAAGGAAAAACCATACGTTAAAGAGGATATGGATGGAAGTAGTAAGGATAGTTTTGAAAAAGTCAAACCTCTTTGTGAATAAATGCAACCTATATGAGGATTTTGCCTGAAATAGGCGGGGAGACACAAAATTCATATGTTCCCAATTTAATTGGTATAAGGGGTCGTTTGTTTGCAACTATTTACGTATGTAAACAATGCACATGCGTGAATGTTACGTACCATCACGTTTGTTTGCACTATTTTACGCATCACGTATGTAAATCTCATGTGAAAATGGTGTAAAAATGTATTCATTTTCGTACCTAATTTTTCACACCTTCATATATGGTAAAAGGCATCCCATATAGAATGATGTGTAAAGAAACTCCACTAAAAAAAGGCGCCCGATATGGAGATCCTTCGTTCCGTCATAGCTATCCTGGGTTCGAAACGCATAAAACCCACTTACTATCAATATTCCCTCTCCAACACATATACCAAAATGTAGCATATTAAAACAGGACGTCTCCTCTTCCTTTCCATTCTAGAACGTCTCCTCTCTTTGGTGCTCCAAACCCTACTCGTGCCAAGGTATACGTCGGCTCTATCTCGTTCACCCCCATCTCTTTCTCCCCTCTCATGTCTCTCCCCCATTCTCCAATCTCTCTCTCATTGTTTCTTTCTATGTAATCTCTAATGCAACTCTCTGTCTCAATCTCTCTAATATTTTCTTTCTCAAACTAGTTTCTGGTTTTAAATTAAGGCGAGCACAACCACACCCTTTCCATGTCCGAGGGTGGTGCAGCCCTTCCACTTGAGTCTTCTTAGTTCAGTAAGACATATGAAGGTGGGAAACATGAGGAATCTGAAAGATAGATCTTGGAGCAGCAGAAAACTTAAGAAAAGGGTTAAAAAAAAAAGAAACTATTACAGTATTGCGTCAGAAAGGAGGAAATATGAATATAGACTTTTGGATTTGTTCGTTTTCTGTACATTGCGGGATTCCTTCGTTCAGAGTTTAGTTTAGACCCTTTTATTTTAAACTAGAAAAAAAGAAGACATTGGAAGGAGAAGAAGTCGTTCATCTTTTTCTTTCCTCTATTCCTTTGTTTTAATGTGGTTGGTTTTTTATTCGTTCGTTTGTTTTATTTTATTTTATTTATGTCCAATATAAGACTTCAAATAGTTGGTCAATGAGAGATAGAAAACATGTGGGGTTCAATTGAGATGTTTGTCTTTTCTTTGTTGTGGGTGGGGTGTTTTAGCCTGGAAATATGAGGAAATAATAGGAAACGTCGAGTTTTCCTGATTCTCTTTGGACCAGTCTTGTGGATATAAATAAAAATGTTGCTTGAATTGAAGCAGATGAAAAAAATAAATAAATTTATACTATGTTTCCATCGTTCATTATTTTTGTTGTTGTTGGTTCCAGTCATTGCACTAAAATGGCTTTGCCACAAGTATATGAAGAGACCAAACTTCTAGTATCATAAAACAACAATGTTTCTTATACTCATAGAACAACAATGGTTTGTATAGCTTAGAGAATTCAGCGTAATTTGTTCTATAACTTGAAATGGGCTTAGTTGTTTCTATAGAATTGATGTACATAGAATATTGGAATGTATGAGATTCTATCATATGATCTTTATAGTCAAAATTTTCAATTATATATTATTAATATATTGGATTTTGTATCTCATCAGCTTTTTTAATAACTCTTTATGCTATATAGAAATGGATAATGAAATATGCGGCGAAGATGTTGAATGCATTAATGTCGGTACATCTTCTGAAAAAAAGCGTGGTAGGAGGGAAAAATAAGAATATCATATGGACGGAGTCTACAGATGAATATTTAGCTGATATATTAATAGAACAAATCAATTTCGGGCAAAAGGATGAAATTGGATGTACTATGGAAGGGTGGAAGAGATTGAACAAAAGATGAAAGAAAAATATGACAGGGAATGTGTTAAAGATAAAATTAGAAATCACTTAAGAAAATGTGGTGACCATTTTTTGTGCTCCTAACTATCAAGATAAAAACACCTAAATATAATTTACAAAAATAAAAATTTATCATTTTCACATGTAGTTCAAAAAAACGTGGTAAAATGATTCACATGCGTAAATGATATGAAAATGACAACAGTAGACAAACGTTGTAAACTGAAACGCATGCATAAAGCTTCCATATGTGAAATTTACATATGGAACATTTCCATATGTAAACTGCATTTACGCATCTAATGTGTAAAATGGAAATGCCCCCTAAGGCCCTGTTTCTTTGGTGGAATTTCTGCCAGGAATTCACCATGTCCAGGAATTCCTGGACATGATGTGACATGCTGTCCCCTGGAATCTCTGAATTCCATGTTTCTTCACAGGATTTTCTGAATTCCAACCATATGAAATATCTCTTTTGACCTTTAGGAATTCAGAAATTCCACTCCCTTTGTATTTTGGTGGAATTCATAGATACTCAAGTCCAAAGGAGAATCCAGGAATTCCACTATGTCTGGAAATCTAGGAATTTTTGGAATTCCAGCAAAGAAACAAGCCCTAAGGCTTTGATGATCATGATAAAAGATGGAGTGTGCTTTAGCCAATCTAACATGGTGATTATAAGCCATTAACTAGTTTTTATTTTGATGAGGATCACCCAAGTTACTTAGCTCACAGATTTTCAAGTCAGTGAGTTCTCGAAGTTTCTAAATGGATCTGGGCTGAGCTATTAAGGATCTGGGCTTTGAATGACTTTTAGGCCCGTGGATTATATCTGGGCCTTGATAGTACTTCAAGAAGCTTTGGAGAGGGCCTACCGGCCTAGTGCCAATTATTTACATCCTCAGTGACTAGTGGATGCTGATTCATTAATTAAAAAACACAAATGGATGACTCAGACACAACTTGAGTATCAAGTGTTAGACTTGATAGCTGAAAAAATTACAATAAGCTGATATTTGGCAGATTGCCAATTTACGATTATCTTTTATATATCACCCAACAATTTGGTCCATGCGATCGTGATTTGATAAATGTGTGTATAAAGAGATTGGATTGATCACAGGTGAAACTTTGAAATCCAAGATGAGGCATTGCATTGGAGGCATTGCATTGAAGGAAGGTGAACGGTCTAGTTTCTTTTTCTGGTAAACCAGTGAAATGCCATGCAATCATAGATGAAGAAAAGGCCCTTATCAGAATCTTTGAAGATAGTCATCTAATCTTAAATAATAGAGTGAAAGCAACTCCCATCTCATCTTCAAGCCACTGCAATTTTTCGGTGGTTTGGAAATGCAGTGCATGCCTTGCCACAATGCATACGTCTTATATTCTATCATCAATGTATCGCGATAATTTCATTAATTAAATAGTCTAATATTCAATTTTATCATGAAATGTAGTGGTTCCATTGTCTATAGTAAATATATAAATGGATTGTGACATTTTTAGTAGTTTCATTGGACATTGATCAAATGTAATGGCACTATTTTATGGTACCCTTAATCCACAGCCCACCTATGCATCATATAGAATGAATATTGAACTTTATAAAAAAAAAAGGAGATTGATCTTGGGTCATCCCTGTGGAAAGAGAGATGTATTACCACTCATTGGTCAATGGGTTGGCGAGTATATAAAAAAATTAAGATTAAGATTAAAGAAGTTTAAAACACACACGCACTCACATATATTATATATTGTTGAAGATTTGAAAAAATAAAGAGAAAAAAACTGAATTAAATTGTTTGATTTGACAATTTCTATAAGGACTTCTTTGTTCAACAAGAGAATTCCACATGCAAAGGATTTATATTTTCCCCAATCCAAATCCTTTCTATAGAAAAAAAGATCATTTTATTTTTTCTTCTTTTAAGCAAAAAATACACCACGCTAAATAATAAAATATTAAATTATATAAAAAATCAGAACAATCTTCCCATCAACCGGCCAATCAGCTAGCTTGAGGATTTCACTGCCGAAAAGCTCGTTGGTCTCAACTTGGGCACAAGGATCACACTGGGCTATGATTTGCCAAGTTGAAAGCTAACAATGTCTTTAACCGTAATGGTGACATAGATTGGTTGACTGGAATTTTTTTTTACTCTAACAATGAAACCAAAGTCTATCATATATTGGCGGCTTCAGAACCGTAGGTCTAGCCCCATTTGACTTGATGGCTTGCTCTATTTATTACAGCTGTTGCCTGTTATGGAGGACAGCATAAAATTGGACACACCATCAAATTTGTCAAGCCTGAGTTGAACTTGGTTCAACTTCATTTTATTAGAACTATGACACCAGCATGATATCATTATAGCATAATATGTAGATTCAATAATTTTTTTTCCAACAGCATACTTTAATAGGAAGCACTTTTACAAACAAAATATAAAAAGTTGAGTTTAACAACTCAATCTTCTCTCTCTCTTTCAGCCCATACCAATTCAACCACAAGATTCATATAGCTTTGGTGCATGCCAGACCACAACATGTAGCAGTTTGGCTCAACCAGTTTGGACTGTCCAATCTGAACTCATTTTCAGCATTTGAGTTTCAATCAAATGAGCAGATAAATCACAATGTCGAAGAACCCAGATAAAATGGGGAACTTTGTGGAGTGTAGGTTTGGGGAGTCAGTTGGATGGTCCAGTTTGCCCTTACTCAATGGTGAGATAAAATACAATGAAAATTAAGAAAATCTATATTAAAATAATAAATGGTCGATCAAACTCGTTCAACAACTAATTCATGTCAAATTTTTTTTTTTTTTTCACTATTTGAGCAATTTTCTACTAGTAATCAATCTGTTTAGGGTAGCCCAGCCGGGCTAAAGCATTGCTACATGTTTTTTTTTTTCCATATACTAGTAACAATTCAATGCAAATAGTTAAAGTAAGGAAAGCCGTCCATTGGTCTCCTCTCTCTCTTGGAGTGTTGAAGTTCAATGTTGATGGCACACCTGGAGGCAAGACGGTCCGACGGATATTAGTGGTGTTCTTAGCAATAAATAACAGTGATGTTTTCTTTATGTTTTCCAATCACGTGGGGCATTAATTATTTTGATGAAGCAAAGGTGTTCAACAATTTTGAAAGCTCTTCACGCTTTTTGAGAAATTTTCAAGGCAACCTAATGTGGGATCAGATTGATTCTTCTAATGCGAGTGTTTGGGTATCAAATCGGAAGAATTATCCTCGAGAATTCCAATTCATTGTTTATAAAATATAGGTATTTCCGGTAGAAATGACATTTCATTAAAGAGGTAGAAAAAAGAAAGAAAAGAAAACTAAGAATATCAAAGAACAATCGAAAATAAAAAGATCCACCCACATTATAGAGGAACCCATCCCCCTTCTCAACATGCAAAAGCACCCAACCCATAAGATCTCTTGGCAACCTTAAGAGCCAAACCATTAAAACTTCGAAGATAGACCTCAGTTCTTTGATGTCCGGCAAAATAGGGTGGATGGACCAATCCATTGACCCATTAATGAGTTAAATCACCTCGAGGGCATCAGACAAAAGGTAGATCTTGTGGAAGCCTCGTATGCTTGCATCATTCAGCATGCATAAGACAGGTGCCCTTGCCTCAACTTCTTTTGGAGAAGAAACCTTGTGTCCTTCATGCAATACTGCATTCACCCAATCACACCATCAACCTAAATAGCATAGCCAAAACCTGCTTTGCCATCCACAACTCTAAAAGAGGTATATGAGAAAACTTGGGCCATGCCTTTAGGGCTCTGACTTCTTGATCTAAGAGGTTTTATTCTTATGCCTCTAAATATAAAATCATTTATGCTCGTCCATAGAGCCCACTAGAGAGCGAGAGCGAGAGCCCGAGCTTTAGCTTAAGGGTAAATTGGTGGGCTCATTGTGTCACATTGTTCCATGAAAGGAGTTCCACCACTCCTTGAAGGAGTAATGACATGTAATAACATTCCTATGTTGACCCAAACCAAGTGGCTCTCACATGATCACATAAAATTAAGGTTGTTTATTACACCTTAAATATTATTTAATTTCCATCATGAACTTAGATTGGCTAACTCATGGCTGCTGGTTTAGCAAAATAAAAGTTTGAGAGGGTGTCTCCTTTTCGGGGGAGGGGGAGTTATTTATAATTGACTAGAAAATAAAAATACAATGTTCTTGTATCTCTTTCGCTTTCTTCTTCTTAATATTTTTTTCCTCTTCTTCCTTTTGTAAAAGTTCTTGTTTTCAAATGAAACAGAAAAACCCAATACAAGCAAATGTGTGAGTTATCCATTATATCAGGAAGGCACGTTCAGTTGCCAACAATCACATCACTTGGACGATGCCATAAGTAAATATGAGATCTTATGAAGTGATGTTGCTTGGGATAAACAAAACAAATCACAGCCATTTAAGATTTTAGCGCCAGCAAGTTGAGTGGAGTACCATCCCATGGGCTATGGATAATTGAGTACACGTATGACAAATTAACAATATTCACTACTACTTCATATGGGAATCCAGGAGGTCATTATATCATATAATATATATGAAGAGGGGTCAGACTTGGAGCTCATCTTATGTCCGGATCACATGCAATGGAAGTGGGCCCCACAATGTCTATTTCACAGCAGTTTCACCTATGACCTTTTGGAAGAGGATCCCCATGACTTTTTGGTGGGATGTGGCCTAACCCGTGACTTCATGGCTCCATCACAGACTGGTTTAATTTGTACCCCCCAACCACTTCCCTTCCTTTTCCGGGTACATTCACAGGGAGTAAAGATCACTTCATATATTGGGCTTATTAGCTATAAATATGGTTAATGAGATGAAATAGTATTATTTCTATTAGATTTTTTTATAACTAAATTATTTATTTATTTATTTATATAAATAAGAATTTTAAAATTTTCATAACTATAGTATAGATTACATGAGCAATCATAACATATAGCTATTAAAGCTGAATCAACCCACTCAAATATGTTTGAATTAATTTCAAATCAGATAATAAAAAAAGCCGATGTATATGAAAAGAAAGAGCCCGCACACACAAAAATAGGGTAGCATTCCTAGGATTCAGGCCCACACATCCGCGAGCATGAAAGATATCATACTCAATTTGAAACTAGCAAGACATTGGTCATGAAAGTCAAAATCCACTAGGGGCCATTGAGCATCTACCCACTATACAAATATTGTTATACTCATGGACTATAATAACGGAAAAAGAAAAGCCAACTTCTTGTGGGGCCCACCTGAGTGCTTGCACAACAACTTAGAGAGGAGGATGGGTAGATCTGGATGTGGATAAGGGAGGATCCTTAATCCTTAATTAATCTGATTTTTAAAGGGACTCGAGACTTAATGATACACACTCATTGGTGGATAATATTGTGGAACTGCAACCAATTGGGAACAATGCTGGTGGACATTTGATAGTGTGAAGGAATTAGATATCATTGATGTAGTAGATCTGTAGATGTGTGTGAAGGATTTCACTCTGCCTTTTTGAAAGGTTCATAATTTTTTGAATATCTCTAGAAATATTTCTGTCCATATATAGAAAAGAACCATATATAATAGATCAAATTATCAGTTAGGACCTGATGTACGAACCAATAAGTGAAGGTTTCAACTTTGGCCAAAACAGCAGTAACCTAGGATTTTCTAAAACCATGATTAGAACTTATCTTCTTTAAGCAGTTCTCTCTTTAGTGGATGGATACAAGGAATGAGGCACCAGTTAAGTCTCTCTACGACCATGACCATTGCAATCCACTTGGTCAAATAAATATGCATATACTCTATAGTAGTGGAGAGGATGCTGGATGCATTGAACATCTACAGAAGGTCCCACCTATAAAACTCATCCAATTTCAGCTCAAGACTTGACTGAGTTGACTTGACTCTATTAAATTTGGAGTAGACTATCTTTTTTCATAAAGACTATTCTTTCTTTAATTAATAGCTTGTTTTGAAGAAGAACGAAAAACTGCGAAAAAAAAAAAAAAAAACCGTAGCAAATAAGTAGAGAAAGCTTTCCACAATTATTATATATTATGGTGGATGGGAGGTGAAATACCCAATTCATGTAGGAAAATATGCACCATATCATTAGCATATTTTCTTACAAGAGATGCTATTTAATTTATAAATATTTAGGGTGTTTCAATATAAGCATGTATGTCTACAATATGGGTCGTGTTCTATTAAGAGGTACCTCTCACATATTGCATGAGAGGTAGGTTTTTGCCACAACAGAAGATCTACTATGATAAATCAAACCCTCTCACACTTACTAAACTCCCATTATTCCGATCTTATGGCCAAATAGATTAATTATGACTTGACCAAAATCAATAGGTTTCATGGCTCAATTGGTCCACATTAGTTTCTAAGTTTTCATGCAACTTTAAATGTTAAAATGACCAAAATGTCTTGGAAAGGTTTCAAGATAGAGAGAAAAACTTTTAATTGGGTTAAATAAGTTAAACATGACTCAAATGGGCAAAGATCAATGGGCTTAAGGCCCAATAAATTTATAGTAGTTTCTACGATTTTATGCGACCTTTTAGTCTGAAATATCCAAAAAGTCTTCCACAGAGGCCAAAATTAGAGTAGAATGGACAAGATAATCATGAGTCAAGTGGACCATAATCAATAGATTCTGGACCCAAACAACTTAGGTTTATTTCTACTAGCATCCCGTGACCCTAGAGTGCAAAGGGCTAGAAATGGCTTCCAAATGACTTGAAATCAAAGAAGAGAATCAATCCCCTAATAAGACCAAATAGGTAAAATCATGTGCTAAATGAGGTATGAACAATGAGTTCTAGGTCTAAATAATCCAGTTCAAATTTAAGTGTTTTCTGCAACTCTACAGCCTTCCATGGCTCCAAAAAGTTTTAGAATCACTAGTGGACCATTCATTAGGGCTTAACAAATTACATGAGCGACGAATTAGAGGGTAATGGGCCTCACATGATGAAATATGGGCTGAAACAACCCGGCCTTGTTCTAGACTCTTGGTAACCTTAAGATTCACACTTGAGAAACAAGTGATATTTTTCACGCCAACACTTAGGATGCCAAATTATTTTGGGTCTCAACAATAGTCCAAATGGTCCAATGTTTTAAACCCGCTAGCCTTGTTTTTACACAACTTAAAAAACAAACATAGTTTATCCCATTTTTGTTTATCATTATTTTTTCAGTCTTGTGGGCCTCCAATTTGTAATCCAAGCCATTCCACATTCTCGTAGAACTGATAAATGTTAATGTGTGGAGTTCCATACCTTGCATCCTCATGATTTTTGAGAAATATGTGAATAGCACAAAACCAACTTAATCCTATTTTTCTCATCTTTATGCACTTATGCAATCATCTAGAATATGGATGAAGGTAATCAAAATAGATTTGAAGAAGTGCAACTTATATAAGGATTTGGCTCGGGACACATTGGAATGGAAAACAGAATCCATATAGTTGGCCCAAACATAATTGAGAAAGGGCTTTAACGATGGTGATGTGAGCCTCCAATTCTTGATCTAGACTGTTGAGTTTCTCGTAGAAATGATAGACCCCTACGTGTGAAGTTCCTTGCCAAAAGTGATCTTCTCGAAACACCATGGGACGTGGACCCATTTATATCTTGACTAGAGATTGTGTTGAGCGCTGTAGTAGGATATTGATGAATGAATCTTATTCTACCTCTGCTTTGCTCAATCTTGGCCTTGCACTCAAATTGCATACTCTTAACCCAACTCTTTTTTGACAACCATCTTCCTTCCATCATCCAGATCCAACGCCAGCTGCAGGAAGAATTATGCTTTTCCCTGAGGAAGATCAAGGCCCCGGCTGGCAGCCAGCAGCTCATCTCCATTCTAAGCTTTTTGAAAATCCCCACTTCTTGATCCAGATCTTCTCCCCAGTCGGATGTCAGGATCTCAGTTGGCTACTTGTTAAGTTTTGAGTCTATATGTTTGGAACCTGTTTTGTTTTGCTTTCCTCCCCATTTGGAGGTCTTTTCCTTGTTTTGTTGCTGTATTTTTATTTCTCCCCTCTCCTTTCTAATACAATTACCTTTTATCAAAAAAAAAAAAAAACCCAGCGCAATTTTATTTTGAGTTTTGACAGCCAACCAAAGATGACAATGGTTGGGTTCGGTTTGGATTGGGCTAAACCCGAACCTTCCCTTAACTCACACTCATGACGGATTTATAATCTATGGTACCCGAGTCTGGATCTTTTATTGGCTTTGTTTCATGGTGAGTATCATGAGTGGACCACTCACAGTTTGCCAGTTGTAAACATTGTACGAATACGTGACCCTGCTTCCCCCATTCAATTCAAAATGCAATGTCTCTGGCTGATGTGGCAAGCCGTGAGTGGTTCAGTCATAGGCACCGTCAAACAAAGCTGATAGACGATTAGGACTCGAGGACCCTATGAACAATCTAACAGGGTACCGTTGTACCAATCTATCATTTATATATAATTTTGGTAATAAACACCTTCGTTATTTTAAATGGTTTTCTTTCTTGCTTTCATTAGGCCCACTTAAAACACTTCCATATTCAAATTGATCACTTAAATATTTTCTGGACTTCCCCTGATTTTAGCTGGGTCCACCAATCATTACATTACAAACCAATTAAAATAGCTATTACAAAAATGAAATCCACCAACCTGTATCAAGATTGGAAAAAAATAGAAATTATCTAAAAATATGGTGAGTTGACTAAATGATTCTCATGATTTCAGGGAAAAAAAATTTAAAAGATGGCTAATGTAAAAAACATGGACCTTTACATGATGGGTCCTACCAAACCTTCTATCACATGTTATTAAACCTTGTCTCTCTTCGTTCTGAAGGGCTTTTGTTACCCTACGTTTCTAGAAAGTAACTTCTAGAAAACAGTCCCATCCTAAGTCAAGCTGTCCAGTTGACTTGGCTAGATATTTGGTCGAGTTAGGCTAATATTGCAATCGAAAAGTCTGACCATGTGAATGATAAATAGGTGCCCTATTGCATTATTGCCTCCACTCAAGTCTCAAATCTTCCAGTGCTCAACAACATGCATTCTCATGGACTGAGTATTCTATATGTTAAACCATTTTTTTAACTTCCAATTTTTTTTTTCATGCCAAATGTTGGATTCAATTATGATTTTAAAAACCATGATCCGAATTTAAATAGGTTTTAAACCATGATTAGAGGCTGACTCATCCTCTTCTACAAGACTTCGTCTACTTGGACTTATGTACTCCCAAGGAATATGGGTGGATGGGTTCTTTTCCCACTCACACAAGACACATAGTGCCATTGAAGAGGACTGAAAGCAACCCTTTTAGTTTATTTATCTCAAGTATGAAGACAGCTGCATTTGATGGGTTCTCTCCAATCAATCATTGCATCTTTGCCAACCACTGGGAAGATGTCGTCCAAAGTCACAATTTCCGGCGGAATGGCCAACAGATGACTTGGGCAGAGGGAAGTTCACATGGATGGGATTAATTATAGATTGGGCATTTTACATTAAAACAGCACAAAGACTTGAAAGTCTAGAGATAAGAGTGCTTCCCTTTTTATCCCAGACCGCTTTTGACATCATCCGGGAATAATGTTTCTGTAACCCAAACAACGAAACACCTAAATCTCCTTTAGGGCCTTTTTTTTGTTTTTTTTATTTACTGGAATATCTACATTGAGAATTTTGAAATTCTCCGGCATGCATGGTGGTGTTTCTAAATGCTCCTTTGTATTTAGCATCCACGAATTCCACAAAAAATCAAAGGGTGGTGTTTCTAAATGCTCCTTTGTATTTAGCATCCACGAATTCCACAAAAAATCAAAGGGGTTGGAATTTCAAAGGTCATTTGAGATCTTTTAGGTAGTTAAAATTTTAAAATTTTTATAAAAAAAAATGACATTTACAAATACGAGGGGACAATATGTCATTTCATGTTAAAAAAAAACCCCCAATATAGAAAATTCTTATCAAAATTCTAGTTCTCTTTTGAGATTGGCTTAAGATGGGCCTATGTATGTACTATTAAAGGCCTTCACTGTATAATGGGCCGTAGCCTGTTTATATGTACATGGGCCTATTTTGTGTCAGGCATAGTAGCCCATTTAATGATCCTATATATAGGCAAATTCTCTCGAATATTGAACCATTTTTGGGTGTCCTTTTCTTGTTTTCAAATAGGAGGCTTACTTATATATAATCAACCCAATCCCTTCAAACAGCTGCCTCACTTGCATTGGTGCTTATTTTAGATCGACGTTTATTCGAACGTTGTTCGCCATTGGATTTTATGACTAAAATTCATATGGTATATGGCCATTGAGTTTTTGGGACCTAAAAATATGAATTACGGGCATTTGACTGGTCTGATATCTAATCTATCTTAATTAACTGACCAATTTCCATGTCTTCGTTGATTGTCGTCCTTCTAGGTGGTCTTCACAAGAGGTGGATATTTTTAATGGAATCGGATATGGATCCTTGCATTTGGCAAGATTAGTAATTGGGTGAAGTTTGGATCCATAATAAAAGCTCAACTCCAGGTTTGGATCCATCAATAGACCTGACCCATTTACATGGGAGATATGCTCTGTGCCCATTTGCCCTAATTTGACACGAGCCAAAAAAAAAAAAAAAAAAAAAAACTCCTTGAATTTGTATTTTCTTTCCCAATGATCAAGGTTGAGGGACATGTCAAATCTCGGAGAAGTCCTGAGGATCTGTCATTGCCCAATCCAGTATCCAGGCTAAAGTGACGCCCATTACCAGCCCATGACCAGATCAGACCCACTTTGGGAAGGCATTGTGTTTGGCCCTTTCACTGGACATAGACACACCAGCTCATTGATCGATCTTTGGATCCAAGTCCTAGCCCATGGCCTAAGCAGAGGGCCCAAACAAGCCATTTAGCGACCAACTCTACACATGGTAATAATCATCAGTTTTGTAAAAGAACAAAGCACGTACCAATCCATGCAAACCAGGACAGGCTGTAAACTCAATTATTGTTTGTTTATTTACCTTCAGTTGTAAACTCAATCACCATCAATGTCTTTGCTTAGACAATTTTAGCATATACTGTAAATTAAAGTGAGTCCAACTTCCCATCATGCTCCAATTCTAACTAACCTTGTTCACTCCATAGGCTCTGTGTTGGCTTCTTATCTGATAATTTCCTATATCAGTGAATAGCCATCAGTCGCGTAAATGTAAGACTTATTAGGAACCGGTCAACTGTACACAACTGGCACAGGGAAGAGAGAGAGAGAGAGAAACTGCAGATGGACTGATCTGAAAGGTTCCGTTTAAACCTCAACAGGTTCCGTTTAAGCCTTAATACAGGCTAAGGTTCCAGATCAAATTTCTTTATAGATTGCAATCCAATTAATTAATCTAGGGCCTTTTGGTTGAGTTGCGACGTTTGAGTGCATAAGCTGGTGAAGTGACCAAAGTGATAAGTTGGTCTAAAAAGTGACCCAATTGCCTCCTCAGCATGACATTGGGCGAACCAATGCATCATTGTGGGTAAAAGCTGCCTAATGATACTGTCTAAGAGGAGTTTGGTTTCACTTGATTTATTTATTTTGTAATTTCGGTTATACATTAAGCATTTGATTTTATCATGTAGGATTTGTGTAATGTCAAAACTTCCTAAATAACAAATAACGGAAATTCTGAACTTCTGGGGATTTTCAAAAGTTTCTCATTTTGGCTGGTTGCTAATGGGCCTTGTAGTTTGTAATATGAATATTGGAAGTTTCATGATGCTGCCATTCCTTATTTCCAGCTGTGTTCTTCCTTTATATATGATGTGATCTTTGATTTTGATGAAAGTTTTGTTAGTTTTATGGTCTCAATACTAGTATATGATGAATAAATTGATTAATTAATTTATTTATCAATATATATTATTGCTTTCCTTTCATGAGATGAATGATGTTTTATTACTTGTTTGCACATAACTAATACGAATGACATAATGGTTCATGAGATGAACCGGAGTCCACAAGTATATTAGATGTAATACATGTGTATGGATGAGATCCACATATAGGAAACATGTATTGCAAATCTTATACTTAAATATCTTCACAACCAATGATGAGATTGAGCATCTCATCTGACAAGGTTGCAACACTTTGATTACTATGAGATAGTGTGATTTATCTCGATCATCGGAATGTAAGATTTTGGATCATGGTGTAGGTACATTGGATGTATTGAAGGACCATGAGAAGCACCTTATATACACTGTCTTTACTTTAAGGTCTGCTCTCATAATTCCTTAGCAATAGGCTCATAATCCCGAGACATTAATGAACTCAAGTTTCTATCTATTCATTTGCTTTGAGTCACCAATGAGTGATGCCAATTGTAGGTCAACACCTCGGTGATTTGGGTACGTTGTAGTAGAGCTGTGGGAACATTCAATGGTCAAGATGGAATCTATCTTTAATATCCCCTTGTGCCAATTAATGGATTTATCATTGGTAAATGCACACCCATTCCAATTAAGAGTTAATTGGATCGGTACCAAATGATCATTATAATTAATTGGGGCTCAAGGATAATAAGATATGGATCTAGTTTGGTGGACAGGTCCAATTGATCCATGGATATAGATGGAGGGGCCTACTTGTGGTACTGAGGAAGTTTAGGGTATTCATTGTAATATATTCCTAAGACTGGAGTGCAATTGCATTTATATAGTGGAGTTATTTGCAATTAACTGTGGGCCCGGATTGCACATGAGATGTGGGGTCGCATGTCCCAGTTGGAGCCAGCTTTCTAAGGAATCCCTAGTGGTTCCCACGCTAGCCCAAGATATTAGAAAGATACTAATTATAGTAGAACGCTAAAAGGAAATAGAAAGTTACTATTTCTATTTGAAGTGAGACTTCTAATAGTGGTTATAGTAAGTTACTAATTATTAATGGAAGTAGGACTTCTATTTTAATTAGAAAGGAGAAAGCTACTAATTGTTGTGGAAGTGAGACTTCTATGGCAACTAGTAAGGGAGAAGGTTACTATTTTGTAATGGGAGTTAAACATCTATTTCAAATAGGAAAAGAGGTGGGCTTGAGGGCTATATAAAGAGGAATTAACCCCTCTTGGACGTCCTCTATGTTACTCCACCTAGGGATTCACGCCCATCATCTCTCTTCCTCTCTTGTGCAAGTTGTTGCACATCTCTTCCCTCTTCTAGTTATCTACTAGTTTCTTTTAGGGTTTTTCTCATAGAAATTCCACCATCTTCTTGAGAAAAGAGAATCTTATACGGGTCATAGCGTGGAAGATCAAAAGGTGTTGAAGATTCTGATTTGATTAGTGAAGGTGTTCATCATCAAAGAAAGAGATCAGCTTCTCCATTAGAGCACTACAAAGCTCCAAATGTATAATCTACATCCTTGTATGTTGTAGATTTCGTGGTTGCATATTTAGGTGTTATTTTCTATCTTCTAGATAGGTTATATTGCTGTACATGATTTATGAGCTTGAGGGATTGCATCCTGGATTGAGTTTATTGCCTTCTAGATAGTTGATCACGGCATTAAGTGAATCAAAAGTTTTTGAAACCTATCTGAATGGCCTACCTATTTTCCAACAAGTTCATGAATCTGATTTGATTACAATCCAACGTGTTTCTGGGGCAATCTTGATGGTTATTTCGATTTCAATTTAATTATTACACTACAAGAAAATTACACCGGCGGCCACTTAAATGAGATGGTATAAGACGACATTAACGTTAAAAATCGCTAGCCGTTTTAATCGTTCCCTCTCACGCATCGTTCCCTCTCTCGCTCTCTCCTGCTCACGCTCTCTCCCTGCTCAAGTCTCGGCGACGCCGAAATAGATCTTTCTGCTCTCTCCTTGCTCCCGCATCGCTCGACGCCGAACCATATCATTCTCTTCCTCAACTCTCTGCAGCGCCTTCCCGTGGCCAAACCAAATCTCTGTCAGTCCCTTTTCTTCCAGAAGCAAATAGAAGAAGAAAGAAAAAAAGACGAAAACCCTAACATTTAGGGATCTGCTCCTCGTTCGTAGCTGAGAAAGGTAGAACTCGAAAACCCTAAAATCCTTTTGCTTTTGTATCAATGCGCACGAAGATTCCTTGGATTCGCGATCTTCTGTAGCTCTCTACCTCCTAATCTAAATCATTTGCGTTTTGTTTGAGGCCGATTAGATCTAGAGTAGCTTTGGAGTGATTGATTGATTTCTTTTTGGTCAGGATGCATTGGTTTTTAGCTCGTAGATTGCAGGTTTTTCTCTGTTACGATCGTTCAGTAATTAGAAAGATTAGATGCTGTTTTTAGGGTTTTATATATTGTTATTGTTATTGATTGACATGAAGCTGTTTGGATTCCATTTCTGAGCTTTTTATCTTTTGATTCTCTGTATATGCTTTTGATTTTGTGAAGAACCTGATTTTCCTGAACATCCAGACGAATTTGCCTTTTACTTTTACTTTATCTTTGCTTACTTTGTTGTGTTTTTTTTTTCTTGTGTGTGTTGTTGTTTCCTGTTTCTTCACTCTGTATCATCTCTTTGAAACGATCCCATGAAGTGTACTTCAGAGAGAGAACAAAAGAGAGAGCATGTTTTTCTCTGTTTGTTAACCCTCTGAAACTACCCTTGTAAGGCAATGGGATTAGGGTTTTGGGCTCTAGAAAGAGCAGTGTCATTCATTTTTGAAATCTGTGTGCATATGCTTTTCTGAAATCTGAAGATGAAAATAAAGAGTAGTGTCATTCATTCACCTGAAAAAGAAAACAAGATACAGTGTTATCTTGGGTTTGATTGGTGTCAAGGAGATTTATGCTCTGTTTATTTCTTTCAAGACACCATTGAGGTGAATTTTTTTTCAAGTATTTGGATTGAATTAAAAAGTGATATACTAGCATTTCAAGTATTTAGGGATGCCTAGCAGTGTTTTGAATTGAAAGAAACTTTTTATAACTGTTTCTCAATGCTAAAAATTTGAACAAAACCACATTTCCTAAGTTTTTGAGATTTTTAAGTTCATTTGAAAGAATATTCCAACACCATAATTAGCGCATGGAATGGTGCTTATTTGTGGCTTTCGACTTGTTCTTAAAATGTAAAACTTTTGTCGACACTTGGAATTTGAACCCTACCCCTCTCAGTGTGAGGCCCCAGCCCTTGTGGGTCCTCTATTTGAATTTGAATACTATTTAATAGTATATGTTAGCTTATTATACTAATTAATAGAGTTTATTAGCTAATTATACTAATTAGTGGGTTAGTAAGGGTAGTTATGTATATTTCTTAGGTTTTAGTTAGATTAGTCTAGTTGTGTTGGTAATAGAGTTAATAGGGGTCTTTTTGCAATTTCTAGGGTTAGCTAGTGAGATAGGGCCCTAGATAGATATTAGTGTTCCATAGGGGGGTATCCATAAAAGACTCTTCTAGAACCTTCTCCCAAAGACCTAAATGCCCTCTACCCTAACCCTAATCCTATACAAACAAAAAGGGTATTTTAGACCCTAGCTAAACCCCCAATCTATAAATATAGCACATTTCCCAAGACACTCCTTAGCTACTATTCATCTTCTTCATTTCCCCTCTCCTTCCTCTCTTCTAGACCTGAGTTCTGGGCTGGTTTGGTGTGTGAGAAGATCCTAGGAGTTGGGATTTCATCTTCTTGGATTGGTTCTCTCTTCTCTCTCTCTCTCTATAACCTCTCATTTCAACAAGGCAAGTGCAATATACTTATTTAACATAGAATGTGCGTTTCTATTTCCTTGGATTCTACAATTTCAGTTCAGTTATTATTCATTTGATAGATCTACCCTTGAGCTTAGATTTGTTGGATTTTGGGCATTGATGGATGGGACTACTCATTTGGAAGATCAATGGCCCGTTTGGGGTGTTGGAAGGTGGTACATTGAAGTGTTTTTAAGTTTTATGATGATTTGGTGGTGTTTGAGCGAGATGGGAGGAGTTTTAATAGAAAAATGGGTTGGAAGGAAGAAACCCTAAAATCTGGGTTTTCTGCAGTTTGCGTGTGCCCGATCGACCGACCTGCAGCCCGGTCGACCGACATGCAGCTCGGTCGACCGAGCACACTGAAATTGGGAAAAAACCAGGTCTCAGTTAATTTTTCCTGCAGAACAGATATTCAATGTGCGCGGTCGACCGAGCCCTGCTCTAGGTCGACCGAGCACACAGGTTCTGCAGAAAATGACTGGGAGTTGGATTTTTCCTTAGACCCAGAAATCCAGTGTACGTGGTCGACCGAGCTCTGCTCTGGGTCGACCGAGCACACTAAAATTACAGTGGAAAATGCCTGAGAGCTGAGACATCATTTTTCTAGGGTCTCTGTGCATGCGGTCAAATGCCTAGGCCAGGAGGTCGACCGGACACATAGGGAACCACTTAGAACAGATCATGTCTTCCAGGGCTTACCCAAATTTTCCTAGTGCACTCGGTCGACCGACCAGGCCAGGAGGTCGACCGAGCACACTGCACCACGGTTGACCTGGGGGTCAACCCCCAGTGTACTCGGTCGACTGAGCCCTGTGCCAGGTCGACCGAGCACACTGTGAACAGTGATTTTCCAGTTTTCAGTATTCTGAAGATGTGATCATTTGTGGGACCCATTGACCATCCAAATGGACTTCTATTGATGTGCCAAGCCCGAGTCAACGGTGTGGCTCAACCTTGACTCGTGGGGACCACCAAGTAGGGTTTCGGTTGTTTAATCTACGATGATTGGATCTTTAAACGTTATCCATGATGCCTGTAACCTTAGGAGCACCAAATATAGTATCCTTTGACATTTGAGACCCCATTTAGAGATCAAATTACCTGAGATGGACCTGAACCTGAACGTGATCCAATACCTAGGTTGGACTATTGTTATTTTCCCATTTGATTCTCATATTTGAAGTTCATACTTCACCTTTCTTATTATTGTCACTCTTATATCCTTACTGAAGCTGATAACTGTTAATTAATGGAAATGGATGACCTGAACCTAGGATATCTTAGAGGTGACCCAATAGTGTGATTGGGAGAACACTGACCCGTGTTTGTGGCTATGTGGGCCTTTTTATGGCTTAAGTATGGATGTGATATACCCTTAGAATCGGAGAGGTGGATTGTTTTAGTCCTATAATTCATTATGGATAAGAATGAGCTGTTTATCATTGGAAATGGATATGTTGCCTCGTTTGGACCGTTCTAGACCAAGCCATGTGTTTGACGGGCCTTGGTATGGATCCAACGAGTGGGCTTGGACTTGAATTGTAATCCATGGACCGATTTGATATTGGAACCTCTTAGAGACATTGTTAGGACCTTGTTCACGCAAGGCAAAGCCTAGACAGACACAGACCTTTAGACTTTCCTTGAGTTGGCATAGACATTCACTCGGTTGATTTAAGCTCAGCCTTTGGACTGATCATCCCTGATAGGAGCTATTTATGAGTGATGAGTGAGCTATCATGATGAGCTATGTTCTAGACGGACGGTGTGATACTGAATCCAGTCTCCACGAGTGATGAGTGTGGTGAGACTGATGAGTGTGATTGATTGCGGGGTTAGTTATCCCCAGCACTGGTGAGATTCCCCGCCGCAACTGTGTTCAGTATGGGAGGGCCGCGGCATAATAACCCGCGGTGTCCAGCTCGTGTGAATGTGCCATATTGTTTTAGACTAGATGCTATATTTATTCTGATTCTATTTGTTTATTTGCTCAACTGCCTAGATCATGTATCCTGATACTCTTTAACTGCGTAACTGTCTTTACCCTATTTGATATATATGTCCTATGTTACTTGTATATTGTGACTTGTCAGATCTTTAGATCTGACCCATCTTTGGTGCTTAGGTCTTGACCCCGAGTACGCGGACGATGCGCTTGCGCTCGTAGAGGCGCCTGTAGCTGGAGATTACGGTTGGGGACCGGCCAACCCAGATGTCGAGCCGGGGGTTGGAGAGCCAGTGCATGGGCTTTGAGAGTTTATCTTTGTTTGGGCTTTTGAGCGATTTTGTAGTGAACTGGGTAGCAGTCAAATATGTAATTAACTTTTGTTGTTCTTATCAACTGATACTCTTAAACTAGACTACAGTTCTGCTCACATTTGATATATTATGATACCTATTGATTCCGTCTCACTTATTATGCTTCCGCAATTTAACCATTGATATTATATTGTTCAAAAGTTTTAAATTGGACATCACTGCGGACCTACGATCTTGGAAGTTCTCGGATTTTTTCGGAAAGTAGCGCGCCAACTTCGGATATTTTGACGTCTTTATCGGTATCTGGAATTGGGGCGTTACACTCAGAGTCATTCAGGCAGGCACATGAAGAGGACTCAATCTGAGATGGGAAATTTTGAATAGTTTAGATTGAATTCACAATTGATCTACTATTATCTCATGGGTATTTAGTCAGAAGCAACCATCAGAAGCTGCATTTCATATATCATAGTGACCAACAGAAATGTGGAGGCCTGCCTAATGTGGTTGCTGTATTTTCTTCACCACACCAAACACAAAACCAAAGTAACTGGAGGTGGCTCCACTAACAGAGCCCCCTACTCTGTATCCAGAAAAAAAAAAATCCTAAATTTTCATTCTCATAGAAGCAATCTTAGTTATACCAATTAATCATTACTGAGTACCGCTAGTGAAGGATTTTTTTCAACCTTCTATTTCATTTGATGTTAGTTTTTTCCAGTAGTCGGTTTTGTTTGAGCTGTGGCCTTTTTTTTTTTCAGTGTCCTTTTTTTGTGAAATAAAATTTTACTGTTAGAAAAAAAAATTACTACGTATTCTGGAAAGAGCATGACACATATTACAAACTAGAGAAAAAAAAGGGCGCATCAACAGTTACCCTCTCTGCCAGGCTGTGGCTGTCAGTGGCCTGCCCTCTTCTTGCTCTCACATGGATATAGTCTTGTACTGTGCCTCAGGGGGGTTGAGCATTCTGTTCAGCCATCATGTTACCATTGCCAGAACTTGCTTCCACCTCTTTTGAGTCCTCATCTTCTCCTCTAGACCCCGTAACTTTAAGACGCTTGCCATTGTTATCAGTCTGAAAAGAAACCGAATACTATGCATCAACTCTATGCACTCTATACCCAATTTTCCTAAAGAAATCCCACGTCGAACCCATTAACCTCCTACATTTCAATTTTAAATCATCAAGAATACAGTCAAAGTGAGTCCTCCAAGTCAAAGATATCAAAGATATCTGTCGTCAGCTTCCCCCTTCATCTCTTTCAGCCGACCTGCAAGGACAAGAACTTGGAGAATCTTACAAATGAAAGAAAGATAGATATAATCATTGAGTTGAGCTTGTATTCTTGGCAGCTAGCAAATTTTGCAATCACCAGACTGTGGATTAAAAGAGACAGTAATTGGCATTTTGAGAAGTTGACCACTTCTCATTTGGCCCGTGAGGAAATATTTTGTTAGCATGACATGGTTTTGGGTTTATTTAAGTCTGACTGATCAGTTATTAGCATCATGTATTATCATCATCATCATCATCATTATCATTATTGATGTTATTGTCTAGTATTTTGCATGGGTATTAAGGTGATTAGGTGAGTCAACCACTGACATCATGTTGAGCACGATTTTTGAAATTATGGGACAAGTTGAATCGAAATGATGTTTTGTAGAAGCCTGTGCCTAAGAAATTTAAAGGAGAATGTGTTACTGGTATAACCAGAGGCGGACCCAGGATTTTCATTTAGGTGGGGCTAAACTTTTGCTAAAATTTTTCATATCAACAATAACAAAAGAAAAAATGCATTCCATGTAAATAGACGCAAAATATTTAACTATATCAACTTAATATATTTCTTGTTTGAAATGAGGACTATTCATTTCTCCAAAATTTACAGTATAAGAGAAGTATACTGAAAACAAAAAAGTCTCCCAAAAAATAAGAGCAAACCAATCATCCCCAAAAAGAAAGGGTTCACAACCTCCAAAAAATTCGGCTGGTTGTTCCATCAGGATGTGGCCTGATTTTGTGCTCAAATCCTTTGATGATAACAATTGAAATTTCTGAATTCTCCTGATAAGTTGCTGATTTTGAGGGCTGATCATTAGTAAGTACTTGGGTGAATTTGATTAGTCTGATCAAATGGGCTAACATGAGTTGAGGTCAGATTGGCTTGAGTTGAGGTCAGATTGGCTTGATTTGGTTCAATTGGCTGGTTGTTCCATCAGGCATCAGCCCTCTATTTTTATTAATACCGGTGGTGTCCCTTAATTCTGTTGAAGCCGAATCCTAATCAAACATGCAGTAATTTTTTTCTATTCCAGAGAGCCTGTAGTAGGATTCCATTCAAATTTCAATAATTTGCAAAGCATTCCAACTATATTAAGTGCCAACTATTCTCGTCAAAAATTCTCATTGGGGGATGGAGTTCTCAGGCAATACATATATCCCATTATCCCAAGACCCAGCCGAGCAAGGACACTCAGTCATGGTCTGTTGTGTGGTATGAGGCTATGAGCCCTTCAACATGTGCTTAGCAGTAATTAATCCGCTGGGCAGTGGCACCTGTGGATACAACAGCTACTGCAAATTGGATGTTGAGCAGAGGCCTAGTTGCGAATGCCCGCCTGGGTACGCCTATTTGGATCCAAACAACACCTATGGGCTATGGAGGCTCAAAGCTGCGAGATGGGTGGCTTGAAAGAAGCTTCTGGGTATGAAATGAAGGAGGTAATAGACATAGATTGGCCGCTTAATGATTATGAAAGGTATTCTCCTGTGGATGAAGAGCTGTGCAAAGAGATATGCTTGGAGGACTGCTTCTGTTATGTGTCCGTCTTTGGCTATGGACTTGAATATTGTTAATTTGTTTGGTACATGTGGTCACATGTTGGGGTTGTGGCATTTGGGAGTGGCTAAACCTGTTTTTGTTTTGTTGATTTTGTACATATATTTGCGATTTAGTAATGTGATGTGTATTAACCCCAGAAACTATTGTTAATTACACATGTCAATGAATCCAACCTTCTACTCAATGCGCCATCTGGAACCAGTGGTAGCCAAAAATCACACTGATCAAATTGGAGATTTCGTGATTTTCTGGTCCCAACATTAGTAGATAGTTAAGAGAAGCTGTCCAGAAATCAAAAGGATACAGAGAATGGAATGGCTGGAATTGCCTGAGGTTGCACAATCCGAGTGGTTCTGTTTGGTTTGGTTGAAAAACATATTTGATAAGGCATTGTGATGTATCATATGAGACTATGGTGAATGGGGGCAGTTTGACACTTCATCAAACATATGGTTTGCACTTTGCAGCAGTAACATTCTTTGATGTGATGATATCAGTCTCACTTGCATTTTTATGCATCTGGACATCTGGTCATGTCACTTCTTCCTTAAACATATCATTTGGAAATTGGAAGTATGAAATCATCACTTCAAATGAAAAAAGAAAACTAGAACATAAACCCTAATGTGCAAAGGAGGAAGAGAGCAAACTACACAACCTAGCCAGGGAGGGAGAGGAGGAGAGAAGCTACAGAGAGAGGGAGAGAGAGAGTTACTTGAATGGCTGATGTTGAACCGTCGAAGCCTCGAAGAGTTGGAAGAACCGAAGAGACAGAGGGAAGTTCGAAAGAGGCAAAGAGGAATTTGGGTTTTTTTTTTTCGTTCTGGCCTTTTGACCTGGGGCAAGCACTATATTGATGTGGGGCGTGGGCCAAGGCCCAATGGCATTTGAAGAGGAATTTGGATTTTGACCTGGGGCGACCGCCCCAGGTCATATTAACGTCGGTCCGCCTCTGGGTATAACAATTTTGTTAGATATTGTTCAACTGATGATAAGTTGTTCGATTGAAACCTTGGATCATTGACTGGATTAGACCTGGTCACAATCTAGTTTGCGACCAAGACCTTCTATCGAACTTTGATTACATCAGACTTGGTTTTAGAGCTTTGGGCTATATATCAAATTGCTTCTTTCAGTTTTCCTGCGCTGTGTCATCTTTTCACAGTGACTAACTTCAGGCCCATAAATGAGAGGGTTGTCAAATCTATAGTCTGCTATCAAATAAACTTGTAAAGTCATATTTTAAATCCTAACAATAATAAAAGTAGCATCAACCACCCTTAACTGAATGCTACATGATGGTGATCAATAATCATCTGATTTCCGCAAATTTTAGACTTTGTTTCATCATCCAGCTTGAACAACATGAATGGTTTCACACAAGTCTGCAATAGGTTAAAAGAAAATATTTTTTCCTGTAGCAGCAAATAAGAATGTGACCAAAGCCATAGGTTTTGACATGATGGCAAGACAAAAATGTGGTTTAGACAAAAATGTGGTACTGCATATGAACAGCCTCACATCAAAAATTTTAAAAAAACAACTACAAAGGTATGTGAGATTCAGATTAATCAGGTTTGGATTGACAAAGATCTGATTTTTTTTTTCAAATTAATGTTTTTATTTGAATTGGTTTTCCACACTGCCATGTTGTATATTAAAATTCTTTTTTATTTGGAACTATATCCGGATCTTTATCATTTTCTGGGACACCCTAAGTTTAGGTCATTTACATTCAATATAACTTCTACTCTGGTATTTTGATTCGTGACTTCTTTGTTTCTTTTCAAACATGGGATGCTACTGTTTTGTTGTAGAAAATGTGTTCCTAATACGGTATTTGCATTATAGGACTTCTCTTGATTTTAATTAACATGGGTGTTTGACATTTTTTCAATTTTTTTCTCCGTTGAACTTGTGACCTGATTTTGATTTCTTTAACATGGGTATCTCTTCCCAAGCTTCTTCTATTTCTTTCTCAAGGTGACTCCCAATATCTCAATTGACATCTCGTTCCAGTTTTATCCCCGCAACCTCTCTCTAGTGCAACACACGGGTCTATCTTGCATCTCAATGACTATAAGTTATATTTAAATTTTTTTAGAGGAGCTTGGGTCCCAAAATACCTAACAGGAAAAGAAAGGTCTTAAAGAGTTTCAAATATTTAAGAATTTAAAAGTATGTCTGTTTATCAGATTTTCATAAAATATTCTCTTGTAGTGTGAATGTAAAATCCTGCTGTAAACTCACATCACATGTCTTGTGTGATCATGTGTTTTTGGTCGGTAGGTGACAGCTTGAACCGGACATTAGGATGGATAAAAGTTGGATGCATAAGTCAAGATCGAGCCCTAAGTATCTAAATGGTGTTATAGAATTCCTAAATTTTGCGTTTGACCATGCAACGGCTGATGGCAAGATCCTGTGTCCATGCATTAAATGTTGTCACAAGTACTATAAGAATAGAGAAGATGTGCATGGTGACTTATTATGGAATGGGATAATGCAGAGATACATCAATTGGATGAGCCATGGGGAGGATATGTATGGAGGTGAATATATTAGTGATGAGTCCGAGGAGGGCGATGATATGCATGAAATGTTACAGGATGCATTCAGAATGCCAAACTTAGATGGTGGGGAATATAATGAATCATCGGAAGAAAGCATTCCGGATGAGCCCAACATGGAAGCACAAAAATTTTACAAACTTTTGAAGGATGCTGAGAATGAACTATATCGGGGTTGCACTAAATTCTCAAAACTTTCTTTCCTTGTACGGTTATTTCACTTAAAGTGTCTTAATAGATGGAGTAACAAGTCGTTCGACATGTTACTTGAGTTATTAAAAGAGGCACTTCCCGTTGGTGAAATTTTGCCTAAGAATCACTATGAGTCAAAAAAGGTACTTCGGGATCTTGGCCTACACTACATAAAAATAGATGCTTGCTCGAATGACTGTATGCTGTACTGGAAGGAATATGAGAGTACGAATGAATGTGCTGTATGTGGTGAGTCTAGGTGGAAATCGATGATATGTCACTCTACTAAACAGGCTGTAACTTCGTCTACAAAGGATAAGAAGATAGCCGCAAAGATTTTGCGTTGGTTTCCACTGAAACCGAGGCTTCAGAGGTTATTTATGTCTTCAAAAACAGCCGAGTACATGAGATGGCATGATCAGGGCCGCGTAAAGGATGGGGTGTTGAGGCATCCTGTGGATTCTGAGGCATGGTCAACTTTAGACGATGAATTCCCGATGTTCGGTTCGGAGCCTCGTAATGTTAGACTTGGGTTAGCGACCGATGGTTTCAATCCTTTTAATACCATGAGTATTGCTCATAACACATGGCCGATCATTCTCATTCCTTACAACTTGCCACCATGGATGTGTATGAAGCAATCATTTTTCATGTTGTCATTGCTTATTCCTGGCCCTAAGTCTCCTGGGAACGACATCGATGTTTACCTACAACTGTTGATAAAGGAGTTGAAGGAATTGTGGATAGATGGAGTTGAGACATACGATGCCTTTTCAAAACAGAATTTCCAGATGCATGCAGCAGTCTTATGGACTATTAATGATTTTCCCGCATATGCTAACTTATCAGGATGGAGCACTAAAGGGAAAAAAAGCTTGTCCCTCTTGCAACAAGGACACATGTTCGGTCAGATTGAAGAATGGACGTAAGTGGTGTTACTTGGGAAATCGTCGATTTTTACCACATGATCATAAGCTCCGACACAATAAGAGATCTTTTAATAGATTTAAGGAATTGAGAAGTGTACCAAATGCATTAACCGGTGATGATGTACTTGATCAATTGCGTGACTACGAGCAAATCACATTCGGTAAGGCGGATAAGGATAAGATGGGGAGGAAGAGAAAAAGGAATGAGTTTAATTTGCCAAAGAATTGGAAGAAGTAGAGTATTTTCTTCCAAATGCCTTATTGGAAATATCTTATATTGCTGCACAATCTGGATGTTATACACATCGAAAAAAATGTGTGTGACAGTGTGATAGGGACATTGTTGAACATGGAGGAGAAAACAAAAGACACTTTAAATGCTCGTCTTGACCTAAAGTTAATGGGCATAAGGGAACATCTCCACCCAAAATTGAAAGGAAATAGGTTGGTATTACCCTCTGCATGCTACTCAATGTCTTTAAATGAGAAAAGAAAGTTATGTCAATGCTTGAAGGAGGTGAAGGTTCCGGATAATTATTCATCGAACATTGCACGGTGTGTTCAGGTCAAACAATGCAAGATCTCGGGGCTGAAGAGTCACGATTGTCATGTTCTCATGCAACAACTACTTCCAATTGCAATACGTGGACTCTTACCGAAGGATGTGTGTTCAGTTTTGATTCAATTGTGTGCTTTCTTTAGGCAGTTGTGTTCGAAAGTTTTGAAGGTCTCAGAGCTAGAGCAATTTCAATCCCAGATTGTTCTAACACTGTGTAAATTGGAAATGATCTTCCCACCGGCATTTTCTGATATCAGGTTCATTTGCCTATTCATTTCGCTGATGAGGCCAAGTTTGTCGGACCAGTGCAATTCCGGTGGATGTATCCAATCGAGAGGTCAGTATATACATATATATATATATATAATATCAACTTGTCATTTCAAGTTGTATTGGCAATAACATCAGCAATTGTATTCCGATAGGTACTTGCACACGCTGAAGTCATATGTACGTAATAGAAGTCGCCCAGAGGGTTTAATAACAGAAGGGTATCTTTCAGAAGAATGTTCGACATTTTGCTCTAGATACTTGCAGGAGGTTGAGATAAGGTTCAACCGACCGGTTCGGAATTATGGTGGTGGTGATGCTAAATCACATGAAAAGTTTTCCATTTTCGCAGGGACCGGTCGTGCCTTAGGGAAGGCAACCTTGCGCATGCTAAGTACAGATGAGTGGGAGCAGGCTCATCTATATGTGTTGAACAACTGTGATGACGTCGCCCCATTTGTTAGGTAAGACGACTGCTATATCCAAATCTAGTGAAACAATATATATAGTAAACGATACACTTTAGCTGGGTAAATTTTTTAAGACAATTGTCTTATTACACCTATGACCTTGGTTTTTAACTGGGCGTTTCTTATGCTTGTTTTTGCAATTGAATTTTCAGTGATAGCGTATAGATATTTAGTTGTTTAATGGTTTTGTTGCACGTTGGCTGAGTTTCCTCTTCATTTATAATTTTCTTTAATATAGGCAAATTGTGATGCCTGTGCTTATCTAAAGATATGTTTGTGTGGAGCATTCTCCATGAATAATAAAAATGACCCCAAGAGAATGACTTTCCGCTCTTCCATGTTGACGTGTTTTGTGGTTTTCGTTTACTGATATTCAAGTATTCTCTGCAATTTTTAATTATTTGTGGAGAGCAAATTTAGACCCAAGAGTAGAGAACCATTATTTGTAGTTGTACATAAAGGTAAAACATATTTCAACATGAAAAATACTTTGGTGCAATAAACCATAAGCATTGAAATCAAGAAAATGAAATCCCGTAGAAAATGAAATCATTTTGGAAATAAAATGCTACAGAAAACTATCACTAGCAAGCATGTGCCAAGAGTTCAGTCACCTTTTGTTGTAATTACATTAGAAGTCTTTTTGATCTCTCACTTGCTTCTTCTCTTCCACCATCTGCTCTCTAAGTCATTAATATGGATTCTTGTGTCCAAATAAAACAAACAAAACTTGAGGTAAACAAGAAAAGAAATTGTAAAAGTTTTGAAGAATAATTGAAACATATACAATTGGATAATCAAATTTGCTTACAAAGTAAAAAAAATAAAAAATCCTTTCAAATGGATAACTAGTTTTCAGGTAAGGTATTGAAACATCACTAATCTAAATGAATGCAGGCTTTTAGTATGTGTGTTTGGATAAGCTTTATCTTGTGTTATTTTATTAGGATTTGAATCTTGCTCCCTTATATTAGGTTTATGTCTTGTATTCCGATTTAACCGGATTTGTTCATTGAGTTCGCCAATGACTAGGTTTAGGGTCAGGGGTATTTTGGTCTTTGTATCGGGGCTTTCTTAGGGGCCAAGAAAGCATAGATTATATATTGATGTAATTGGTAACCTTGGACTCTGAGAGAGAGAGAGTGAGAGAGGTGAGAGCTCTCTCTCCCATGGTTCCCAACTATGGAAGGGGGCAGATGCGAGAGCAAGGTTGAGACCTATGGGGAACGAGTAGGTTAAGTGTTAGAGGGTTTGGAATCCTTGTAATGACTTGTCCTAATTTAGGAAAACCATATATCTGATACAATTGTTGGGGAATCAATTAGGGCAAACTCGCACAATCAATCAACCATATGCAATCCACGACACGAGATTTACGTGGTTCGGCAATTGCCTATGTCCACGGGGCTATGAGGATTTCACTATACAACAATTAGGGTAACTCATTACAAGGATTCCAAACCTTCTAGCACTTAGCCTACTCTCTCCCCATAGGTCTCAATCTTGCTCTCACATTTGCCCCCTTCCGTGGTTGAAAACCACAGGAGAGAGAGCTCTCGCCTCTCTCACTCTCTCTCTCTCATAGTCTAGGGTTACCGATTACATCAATATATAATCTATGCTTTCTTGGCCCCCAAGAAAGCCCCAGTACAGTGACCAAAACCTTCCTTCGTGATCAAAATTCTTAATATTTGCATCACCGCCATTTGGTGCTTCCCCAAATGAATTTGGTACTTCTATGGTACTAAGCTTTAGATAAATCTTAAAGGAAAAGAGGGCTAAAGAGTTGATCTATATTGAAGTTGGTGAGTGATTTTGGTTAATCATTTGTGGCCAAAAAAAAAAAAGTTGTGTCTGGAGCTTTTTTTAACCATTTTCCTTACATGCATCTTGTTCTTCTCTCTTATTCTACATTTTCTAATGAATCTTCTATTGAATTTCATGAGAATGATGAGTTCTTATAAAATTCAGTAAAACCTTTAGTGTAATTTTGTGCTCTATGCACGTGCAAGGCTCCACTAGTATACTTATAACTAGAACACAATCATCTCACATCACTCTTTATATATTAACCATATCACACTCAATTGATTCATATGTTTTAACTTAGCTTCTAGACAATTACAGTTAATCCCAACTAGAGTTTAGAAAGTCAAATTCAATACAACACAAAACAATATCCCAGCGTTTCAAGGAAAATTCCTTTTATAGGAAATAATAATTTTAGGATGTTACCTTGAAATGAAAATATCTTCTAATGTGCTATATGCTATTTCATTCCCACCATTTCTATGGACCCAAACAAGCTCAAAATGAGTTAGTTAAGTCTAACTACTTTTCAAATTGTAATGGTCAAGGGCGGAAACAGGAATCTTTTTACCTACGCTAATATGCTCCATGGGAGCACTCATCTAGACCATCTTCAAATGCAGGACCTCTCCCCTCAAGTCTCATGGGTTCTGCTGTGACGATGGTAGAAGAAAAATTCTTGAAATATTGGTCGGAGTCCTTATAAAAAGAGTAAAAATAAAAAGAAGTTTCTTAAAAATAAATAATGATTGTAATAAATGAAAACTCATTCGTCACCCTAGAAGTTTAAAGGCCCAAAGTAGCGTATAAATTTTAAGGTGGAACTTTGATGAGAAAGAATACCTTATTTACAAATAATCTAAGATAATGTAAAGCTTGGACGCATGAGAAATTCATATTGGTTCTTAATACGGCAACTTATGAAAAGTTTAGGACATCTCAAAACAGCCCAAATTCTTACAAAATCTCATTCAAATAGGACTTTGGCCCACCATTAGATTGATCACTTACAAAAATCTGTGAACGAATTAAGTGTAAATTTTCTGAGTTTTGTTAATCAATTTGATGGTGTGCCATCTTTTGTTGGACTAAAACTTTGGGAGGGCTTATAAGAAAATAGTGGCTTTAAGCATTTTAAATCTTCATAACTAGGCTCCACTAAGAACCCTCACAAATTTTTCTTAGTTAGATTCTCAATTTATAATCTTTGCATACTTATAGTGTGTATTGCATATTTGCATGACTCTCATTAAACAAATCATAAACAACCCTAATGAATTAACACCTATTTTTTATACCCTTTTGCTTTATTAAGAAAGGACAAATTATAAATGAGACTGGCATGGTCACAGTTTGCACCAAGATCTCAAAATAATATTTGGGATTTTTTGGAGACACTTAACTAAGTATGCTCATTGATATATATATATATATATATATATATATGTGTGTATATATGAGGAAGTTTCAAGTGCATCAATCCCTCACCATAGGGTGATGGACACTTTCATAATTGGAAATTTTCAAGTACAAAAGTTGCTTTTCAAGTACATAGGGTGAGGTACACTTCATTATCTTCATGTGTAAAAAGGGAAAGTGTTCCGAATGAATGTACTTGAAACTCCCCCTAAATATATATATATATATATATATATATATGAGGGATATTCAATGGTGAGGGACACTCTCATTTTTGGGTATTTTCAAGTACAAAAGAGAAGTGAAGTTCACTTCTCTTTTGTACTTGAAAATACCCAAAAAGGGAAATATCCCTCACCCTATGGTGAGGGAATCCCTCACTTGAATATACAATGAAAGAGAGTGATGTTTAGAATCTAAACTATTCATAAACATGGTCTTACTAGTTTTTATCATCTTAAAAGGTTTTGCTCCCATCCGATTTATTTTGAGATAGGTATAATTATAACCAAAAGAGAAGAAAGTAACTATTTTTTAATCCATGGTGGATATAACTCCGATTAAATTAAAAACTCATGCAATAAAAGAACACGATGAGAAAGTCATTTCGAGTGGTTTATATTTTATATGTGAGCTTCAATGGTTGAAAATAACAGTATTGTACTATGCACTATTATATTGATCAATTGTAAATAATTGAGAACGGCTCTTTACCTGAGTGGTAAAGAGTGATAGTTTTCACCTGGCTGATTAGGGTTCGAACTCTGAGTATGCCACCTCTTCCGTGTGTGCCAGTTTCCTTCCCATGTGTGTGGGCTTGTTTCCCATTTGAGCGGGTTGTCTTCCCGTTTGTCTTCAACAAACATGTTAACGACCTCTAATTTTTAATTTTCAAGTTTCTACAAAATTGTTAGATATTGAGTAGGTGATTGAGTAGATGATTTGGCTATAATATCCTCATTTATGTAATAAATCACTCAATAATATTAGCAGATTCGTTCTCTTTTAACTCCTCTCTCTTTCCTTTCCTTTCCTTTCTTTTCCTTCACTTTATTCATTTTTCTCACAAATCAATTAAGATTGTGTAACACTACTTCTGGAATCAAAGAGTCATATTGTTAGGGATTTTGTATTTGCAATTTGATGGATGCATTTGCACTTTAGCATCATTTGATATTTCACACATGCATTGTTTTTAGAAACATTGAAATCTAGTTTTATACATGCATAGCTTTTAAGATTTCGAAAAGTATTTGTTATATGCATGTTTTGGTTTTAAACTTGGATGCATTAGTTTTGAAACCCAAACTCTTTTGAAAACCTAATTCTTTGTGCATTATGTTTGGTAAATCTTGTTGAGAATTTAGGTTTGAGCCTTGCATACGTTCTTCACAAAAAGATTCATTTTTGTATGCATTTTCATTTGAAAAGAGTTTTATCAAATCAAGCTAGCCTTTGGTTTTAAACATTCAAATCTTTTTAGGCTTTTTATGTTCATGTTTTAAAAACCATTAGAATCTTTAAAACATGTTTTCCAAGCTTGATTTAGTGGCCAAAAGGTCCCCCAAAGAAAAACCTTCAAATATGCAAAAGTTGCATTTTTTGCAAAAAGGGGTGTCCCGGCAGTGTCGCCGGTCGACCGAGACACAGGTCTCGGTCGACCGAGACAACTGGAGGTAATTTCTGCAGTTTCTGAACTGAAACCTCCAACGGTCAGATTTCTGACCGTTGTGCCTTCCCGGTCGACCGAGACCTCTTTGCCGGTCGACCGAGGACTAGCCGTTGGACACTTTTTGGCTACAAAGTCCATTCATTTCCAACCTTTTTCAAGGCTTGACACATGAACTTTTGAGAGCATTTTGGAGCCAAAGAAAGGGGAAGAAGTTGGAAAGGCTAGGGGGCCATTTGGAAATCAAATACATGAGTTCTTAAAAAGGTACACTTTACTTGTATTTTGATTTTCATTAAAATGAAATCCATGCATGCTTAAATCTTTGTTTTTCACTTATGCATGATTTCAAGAGTTGTTTTGCAAACTCATTATCTTCATTGGTATATTAGAATGGTTTGCAATCACTCTCACCTAAATCACATGTGTTCTTAGACTTTTATATTCATATAACATGTTTTAGATCATTTCTTCAAGTTGTGTGAATCTTTCATGTGATTAGTATTTTTCTCTTCAATCATCATTTTATAAGCTTTGATTTTAAAATGCATCATGCATTCATTTAAGAGCTTCATTGGTAAAATAGATTGAAGTAGAGCATTCATACACTTGTGCACACACTTTAACTTAATTGAGTGTATGTTTGTTATTTGTTTTAAACTTTCATATTAGCCTATTTTAGAGGCAATTTCATTGAGCTTAAATTGTATCTCTTAGAGTGTTCTTTTGTGAAGACACCTTCTTAGAGAAATCTTTGTTTGTAAAGGTTATTGCTTAGCCTAAGAAAAGCATCTTGTAAAGGTTATTGCTTAGCCTAAGAAAAGCATTTTGTAAAGGTTATTGCTTAGCCTAGAAAAGCACATTGAGAGGTTGTTGTTTAGCCTAGAAAAACAACATTGTAAGGGTTATTGCTTAGCCTAAGAAAAGCATATTGTAAGGTTATTGCTTAGCCTAAGAAAAGCATCTTGTAAGGTTGTTGTTTAGCCTTTGAAAAGCAACATTGTAGAGGTTATTGCTTAGCCTTTGAAAAAGCATAAATAGTGGAAATCCGGTGGGGTGATTGGATCACAAGCCGGTAGTGGATGTAGGCACGTTGGCCGAACCACTATAAATATTGTGTTGTGGTGATTGCTATGTGGTGATTGATTTTGTTTAGCTTCCGCATATTGATTGATCATTCATCACATGTGACTAGTTTTGTTTAAGAAATTAAAATTGGTTTAAATTGGTCACAATTGTAGCTCACCCTATTCACCCCCCCCCCTCTAGGGTTAGGATCCTCGTGGACTTTCACATATCACTAGATTCGCCACTTGATGGGGCGGGGAGCCATCCACGCAAAACGGAGGGGCCACATGGTCTAAACATAGGGGATTTTAAAACTAGGAGGGCCCATGGCCATGGCCACTAGTTCCACCCCGGTAATGACCATTTTAAGGTTGAAAGACTCGTGACTCGGACTTGACTCATGCAATGCAAGAAAATTGACTTAGATAGAGTCAATAAGGAGACTCAGGGGAGTCATTTAAAACAAAATTAATTTTAAAGATATTTCAAAATGAATCCATTACTTATAAAATATAAACATACATCTATTTAGATGCATACATGATAATCAACTCAAGTTAATAAATTTATATGTGTAAGAAAAGTACTACAGTAAGGAAAATAAAAGAAAAACTATTGCACAATACATGATTAGTTGTCCAAATATTGAATGTAAAAGATTAAATATAAGTATCAAACTATATTTCAATCGTTTCTTTTAAATTGTTGACTCCAAACCTCATGCATAAAATTTCTTACAAAGAAATGATAATTATTTGACATTAGATATGTCTATGAAATAGTTCCAAGTGCAAACAACTCATTAAAATGAGATGACTCGGCCAAGGCTTCCTTATTACTAACTCAGTCATTTGCCAAAAAGAGATAAACTCGAGAGAGTCATATGTCAACTTGGAGAGTTTTCGGGCCATATGCCAATTACTACCATCAATTGCACCCATCGGCGCCGAATCCAATTCTCCCATGGGCGACATCATATACAACGGCGACCGTCCGTTGCTGTCTGTTTCCGATTATGCCGATGCTTCTTGGGTTTTTGTTTCCGGCGAATGCGAGGCAGACCTGTGACTGGCTCACCACAAAAAAGATCCCAGAAAAGCCCATATCGACGTCGACGCCTCCCTTGAACCGTAATGTTATCGTCGGCACCGACACTGTGTCCAGTCCGGTGAAGTTATAACAAGTGTCAAACAACTCATACGCTGGAGCCATGGTGTAATTTGACATCCCCTTTTGAAAAGCCGATTTGAGCGCCGAGTAGGCGTCCGGCTGAAGGCGGGTGATGACGGTGCCGGAGTCAATTATGGTGCCTGGAGATGAAAAAGTCGACGGGGGGATCCCTATATCACTGCCCCCGACGCTAATGCCGATCATTTCAAGAAAATAAAAGGACGGTGCATTTGGATTGGTTACCAGTGATGTGAAATTAACTCCGGGACTGATGTCTTTTGTCCCAAAATTTAGATACCCCTCTGAACTAGATGATGAAGGAAGACAATAAGAAAAGACCTGACCATAGTTCCCAGCTGTTTGAGATACAATAGAGACTGAGTCACGACCGAGTCCAAGCAACCCGGCTGTCTTGCCGAAGAGGCCATGATTGTTCTGACCGCACCCGAACCGAAAATTTTTGATCACATCGGTGGATGTCAATGTTAGCGTCTCTTGCCCAAATATGCCGGCAGAAGTCGACTCATCGCCGTATTCGATGGAGTACTGGCAGGTGCCCGAGTCGCAGCTGGACGGGTTTCCGGTTGCAGAACTGAGTCGAGTGCACTCCGCCGAGTTGCAAGAGATGTTGACAAAGGAAGTTGATTGGGATGGGTCAAAAATTGGTTCCGTTTGGTTGTAGCATGCACAGGGCTTGCATTGGATCCAGGTGAGGTCGCTGCCTGTGTCGAAAGCGACGGTCAGATCTTTCTTGGGTGTGCCAAATCCGACGGTCACGATGTAGTTCGAGGTGCCAAAGGGGATGCCCAGATTGGCAGGGAGTGAGGTGGACTGGGGTTGGAGCTTTTGGGTTGATTTGGAGATGCGTGAAAGGATCAGATTGACTCTGGCTTGGTCTTGGCGGAGGATCTGACGGTGGCTAGCCCTCACCCCTCCAAAAGGCGAGCAAGGTCCGTGCCGATGGGCTACTCTCAGTCCGGTGTGATTGAAACCTACATTGATGAAAATACATATATCCCAGTCATGGGCACAAATTTGTATAAATTTTTGTTGGGAAATGCAAGGATGTTTTCAGATTTAGAGCACGTTTATGTAATTCTATATTTCTTTGTGACGCAAATTTTTCATATTTTTTTTTAGTTTTTACCCTTCTTCGAAAAATGATTTTTTTGCAAGTTTGAGCAAAAATAATTAAAACATGGATATTTCTCATCACATTTATTTTGTTCCATGAAAACAAACAAGCTCATAAGAATCAACTGCATCAAATATTCCAATTCCAAAAAAAAAACAGCTCGTTTTCCCATTAATTACTTCCCATGTTTTTAAGTGCCCTGTGAACAAACAAGCCCATTTAAATCATTTATTTCATGTGTATTATAATTCCATGAAGAAAATAGTAAGAGGGAGAGGGGGAGAGGAGGAGAGAAAGAGGGAGAGAGGGTGGAGGTGGGCAAGGAGAGGGAGAGGGAGAGGGAGAGGGAGAGCGGGCTGGGGGGGGGGCGGGGGGGGGGCACGGGTGGCGGGTGAAGGCTATGAGGGAGAGGGAGAGAGGAAGAGAGTGAGTGTAGAGAGAAGTTGAGAGAGTAAAGGTTAGGATATTTTAGAAAATACAGGGCGTGTGGTAAATATAGAGAGTAGCATTATCCAGAAGATCAATTTTCAGTGTGTATTTTTTCGCTCTTTAAAAAAAATGTTTAATACATTTTTCCCATTAAAATAGAGCTTAAAAGAATAATAGCTCGTGTACAATCAAAGTTAGGGGTGGACACCGGCGGTTTGGATTGGTTTAGAAGGGAAACCATCAACCAAACCGAACACATAGGTTTTATATTTTCCCAAACCAAACTGAACTGGTTCGGTTCGGTTCATTTATGGTTTTTTGTTTTTTGTTTTTATTATTTTTTTCACAAAAATTTGCAGTTCAAATTTGGTTTATCAAATGGAATGATGAGATGCTGTAATGAACACTAAAATATATTTCATAATTCGTTTCAACCAAGGAAGTATACATCAAACGATGGATGAACTCTTTCCATCCATCATCCGGTTGTGCGATTGAACGGTCCAGGCAAGTTTGGCCAACTTTTTAGGGCAATGAGCTGAAGCAATTCAAATCTTCTGGTAAAATACACCAACAAAATGGTCAGGGATGTATCTATTTCTCTATATAAAACCTGGCCTAGACTACATTGCTTCATCTAGACTAATGAATTCAATACAAAAGGAACAAGTTTTACACTTCTTGTAGAACTCTCGTCAAACATGTAACATGCAAGTAGAATATACAAGCGCTTCCCATAAGGCTAAAATAGTCAAAACTCAAAACTCAAGTTAATACACACGGTCGGTTCGGTTTAGGTGGTTAACCGTTGCTTCAAACCAACAATCAGCCAATGTAAGGTGGTTTCAATGATTTTCAAACCGTTGACCGAACCGATCTGCATAAAACCAATCTGAACTGCCCGTTCGGTCGGTTTGGTTCGGTTCGGTTTTGCGGTGAAACTGAATTTTTTGTACAGCCCTAATCAAAGTCCATAGGTAGCGTTTGGTTCGCTGTAATGAAGGTCGGAATGGAATGGTTATTCCAATGGAATGATTATTATAGCGTTTGGTTCGCACAAAATTGGCGGAATGACCATTACTTTCGGAATCACCATTCCTTTAAGTAGAGGAATGACTATTCCACTGGGGATGCAGAGGAATGACCATTCCATTCCTTTATGTTTTTTGGTTGAGACCGAAATGCCCCTAATAATAATATAATAATTTATATTATTAATAATATTATAATTATATTATTTATATAATTATTTATAATTATAATTATATAAATATTAATAAATTATAATATTTATAAATAATATAATTATAAATTTATATTTAATATTATAATAATATAGATTTATATTATTTATTAATATAATAATAATATATTATTATTATTAATATAATATATACAAATATTATTAATATTATTATTAAATTAATAATATATTTATTAATATTATATTAATGTATATTATTAATAATAATATTATTAATATACTAATATTATATTATTAATATTAATATTAACAAGGCCATTCCATTCCAAAATTCTAATAAGGGTATGTTGGTCAGTTTTATGTAAATTTTATTTTATTCCGGACATCATTCCAGTGTACCAAATGCAAGAACAAGAATCCAGAGTTCTATATTACTGAGTTGATTCCTCAGCGTACCAAACGCTGGAATGGAAATGATTATTCCTGCCTCATTCCATTTCAAACTCATTCCGCTCTCCATTCCAATCCTATCTAAAACCATTCCAGCGAACGGAAGGCTACCATAGTTTCTAATGTAAATGGTATATAGCTTTCTCGACATTCATCGATGGCCCGAGCCCAGGCAGAAATAAAGCTAAACTTTAAAAATAAACCAGGGCCCATTGACAGTGTTCACAAGTTTAGAGCTAGTCCTGGTGTCGTACATTAGTAGTTGGATCCAGTAATAGTCGTTGTCTTGTGTACTTGCATACAATTACATTGGACTTTCATTTAGTATTTAAGGATAGAAGGTATATTTGTCTTCATTTATTTCAAACTTAGTATTTAATTAATTATGAAAAGTGTCAGTGGACCAACCTCCTTGCCTGATCCACATTGGGCAGCATCTGGTCTGCATTTAGGTCTGTATTTAACAGAAGGCATGTTACATTCGGAATTTTTTTTTCTTCTTTTTGGTGAAAGACTGGTCATGGGCCAATCTACATTGGGTTGGATTTAGGCTTAATTTTTAGTTTGGAAACGGATCCTCTGTTTGGATCACTCAGGGGGGTGCCACATGGGGGGAGAGATGTCAACTCAATGACATCTCATCTCCTCCATAATTTTGTTTTCTCCCCCATGTGACACCCTCTGATTGGTCAAACATGAGATCCTTTTCCTTTTAGTTTGCACCAAGACTATTCTAACCTAGCTACTTGACAAACTGCCTTGGCACAGACCTATTCATAGTGAAAACGTTCACCCATAGGCCATCATAAGTTGTGTTTAGATAAGTTATTTCTAGTACCTATTATAGCCCATCAAAAGCCCGACTGTGATCCTGATTGATGGATAGGATTGTTTGATTTGTGTAATAAATTGGACATGTGTAAATATCCCATTTTTGCCCGACCAATATAGGATCTGATACCAACATTTGAACTCGTAACCAATCTCAATAGGTAGCTTAGTTGGTATAGGACAACGATTTGCTACAGGAAGTTGAGGTTCGAAACTGCGCTACTATACTGGGGCCACATGGGATTTACCTGACTTCTATGGACCGGTAGGGATTAATCCTGCCCAAAGGGCTGAGACACCCTCCGTTATATTTATAAAAAAAAACTCATAACTGTTTTCCAAAATTCTTCATACTGACATAATGAAAATGGTTTTGTACACAGACCCAAGAAGAAAACCACAGCTTAGGCTAACTGTGTTTGGAGTATTGACACTTCAAAGAAGAAAAAATGGTAAAATTCTGTGGAGAACTTTATTAACCGAAAAGACCCCCTCGGCCCTCACCTTATTCAACAGCTTTTATTTCCTACATTTAGACAATAATAGGGTGCAGATTTCAGAAACTTAAAGACTACTAACTAACCTTTAGGTGAATAGCAGGTTGTTGAAGGTGCAAGAGAACCAACTTTGAAAGAATAGATGATTCTGTTCTCCTTCCCATCCACCTTCAGGCAATCACACACCAAAAGAGAACAAGTGAAGAGAAAGGCAAGGAAGAGGGACGAATAGAGAGCCATGGTGCAGTTGTTTTTATCACACTTAATGTGATATCTATGACTCATACATTTCTGAGGCTTCTGATCACGTTTATATAGAAAAAGTATGGCGCGTTAACGCGGAATGACTTGAGAATTGAGAGCAGCCTTCTTTGTTGGGTTTTGTTGGGATTTTATGCTATATGTAACACAGCTTGCAGAGGATAGATTTTGGGATGATCTGGGCCACCGAAATTTCAACCGACTTGTGATGGGTCCATGCAAGGAGAGGACAAGACTTACAATGGGTGGGCCCCACAGAAGGAACTATGATTAGGTTTTGCACATGGTTCAAGTCTAAATCATTTTCAGGGACCCCTTGTCTTTTCCTTTCTCTCTTCTTTTCTTTATCTCTTCCCTAACCTCTTTCGCAATGTAAGCTGTAGGTAGAGCCATCCGTGAGCAAACAAGCCACATGTACGAAAGGACTGAGACGAAATAGGGCCTTGGACATATCTGATGGAATTGAAATTTGCTTCAGTACCAAGTGGCAACAGTCCCAGTCAAAAAAGACTGTTTTCCATTCTTCAGCGGCAATCACTCAAACCATATCATGTACTATTCAGAGTACAAAATTAGCTCTCAATTGAGTAATAATACCATGTTTTTATCATCCATCCACAGCCATTAGTGACAGATGGTCTGGATCATTCCTATGGTGGACCCCACCTTGGAAGAATTTGGAACTCGTACTTTAAAAAGAAATAATTATGGATAAATTAATATGCTACTTTTGCCTAAAATAAGACTCAAAATTTAGTTAAGAGAAGTTTATATTTCCAATGTTGACATTGAATAAGAAAAGGTCTGTCAACCCAGAAGGCCAACCAAAATTGACTAATTGGCTTGGTAGCCATAGGTCACTTGGGTCACTCAGTGAGTAGTTGAACAAGTTGACCAAGCTTGGTTAAGCAAATTTTCTGAATTTTACAGACGATAGCCATGTATTCAAGCCTAAACCTTTTAAACTAATTCGGTTCATGGTAAAAACTCCGACATGAGGGTGTCTCATATGTCATTTTTGCATCTAAACCCTCCACATTAATGATTTTAGGGTAGTTTAAGCAGAGACAAAATAATAAGCTGGAAACATAATTTTAATGATGTAACAGTAGAAACAATCATGACCAAATAGAACTAACAGTCACTCCTGAAATCGGTGTGTATCAGCAAAAACTGCTATTTGATAACCATTATTTAAACTAGTACCATAAATTAAAAATTCAATGTCCTGTTCATTTACTAGAATTCCTAGAATTCTTGTCTGGGGAATTCTTGAATTCCTAGACAACGTGGAATTCCAAAATCCTCCTAAGGGCATGAGCATTTTGGAATTCCACCAAAATGCAAAGAAGGTGGAATTCCAAGAATTCCTAAAGGTTATCATGTGCTGGAATTCATAAAATCCTGTAAAGAAATATGGAATTTGAAAATGCAAGGGAACATGATGTCACATCATGTCTCAAAAACCCCAACCACTAGAATTCCAGTCAGGAATTCTAGTTAATGAACAGGCTAGTTAGAAAAAGGAAGCCTTCTCACAGGCAGTGTGATATCATTACTACCAGACTACTATTCCATTCATTGTACTTCCTTTTTTGTTTCTTTTTTGAAAAATGATCCTGTAATGGACATTACCCCTGGCCCGACAAGCCCGACCCAAGCCCGGTGCAAATCAGATTGGGCTATATCTTTTGGCCCTTTGGATGAATCTGGGCCCAATAGTATCGCTCGATAGTTAAACAGATCAGCCTGGGTCCGTATTCTCTTAAGTCTTGCCTGGCCTAACAATTCACACTATGGTTTATGTAGATCTTATAGATGGGTCCACTGTCGAAGAGATATGATTAATGTATGAAAAATGAGAATTTAAAATCCAAGGGTGCATTGGTTAATATTATAACAGATTTAATATGAATGGCTTGAATCAAGATGAGCCCCATATTAGTTGACAACATGAGAGAGAACCTCATGTAGTCTTCAGAATGAGGTTACAGTCCCATGTCACTCACTTTCCCCCTTGCATTTGCTACTATGGATTTTGACTACTCAACAGAAATAACAAAAGCTGGCATGATTCGCGGGTGCAAAGGGCCCACATTCATAAACCTAATTTGTTTGGTTGTTGGGTGGTGGAGCTTAACCTTTACCGCATGACTACTTTTCTAGTCAACCTTACAAATATGGACCCACATTATATGCCCAGGTCCAGCCCAAAGTGCAATGGGCTTGGATCAAGCTCGGGCTACCCTGGCCTATGGAAAAGAACTCGATATGAAACTTTGTTTCAGTTCCTGTAGAAATTTTGGTCTGAATCCGGAACAAACATTATGATTTCGAAATACATTAGGATATCCAAGTTTGTATCTTTACAAGTATGGATTTGCAAATCCAAACTTCAAGCATATTATAACCTTTATGTAGGCTATCCAGACTTCTTTCTTTTTGGGTTGATAGCCAATTCCAAGTGTAGAGTCAGGTGTGATCATGAAAGCAATGTGATGAATGCTATGAAAATCAAATTACTAAACCTGTGTGTTCGGTATTATTTAGTGTAAAATCTTCGGGTCCCTATGAAGAATGATGGAAGAAACGTCCTTATAATTAGGTGCTGACGTGGAGTCAGAAAAGGAACGGAAATGTTTAAATGGCCTTAAAAAACGAAGGGGCCAACAATTTTTTTATTTGGTTACAGCAAGTGAATAAAGGCAATTGCTTTTCCAAAATCTATTGCCAGTGAGGTTACTCCGTTTCTTTCATTTCAAGCCTAACAGCCTCTCTGTAGCTAGTCTTGGTATTAATCAGCAGATTTTGATGCACAGCCCAATTAAGCCTAGTTGGGTTAGTTATCTAACTCTGAGTTTCAGTGGCACCATGTTAGGTGACAATTGGTTGACATATTTATGCGGGTAATCCCACTTCAGATTTGTTGGGACCAAGAAACCTCGACATAGATTCTTCGTTCTTTCATCAATAAGGAGCTTCTCATTATAGATGATTTTGCCAATGTTGTAAGGTCTCATGCCTTAATTAGAGGGGTTTGTCACTAATCACTAGGATTTAGGGTGCTTAATTTGGTTTAGTGATCTAAGCATTATGATTAGTGGTGTTTGATGCATTAGGTAGTCGGTCATGCATATCATCCTTACTTGGACCTAGAGATGTCAAATGGGCCCGGCCAGCACGGCCCAGCATGGGAGTAAACGGCTCGTGGCCCGGCCCTGCTCGGTCAACAACACGGCTCACATCACAGGCATGTTGGGCCGAGGTGCTTAGCCTGACCCGTGTCTGTCGTGCTTCACGGGTCGGCAGGACATGGCCCGGTCAATGACTATATTTTGAAAAGGGGTAACTTTTTTGAAAAATATCCATTTTGTCCCCACCCCAACACACCAACAGTCATAAAAGAGTCATCTAAGGAGTATTTTGTGTCTTTTAAATTTTAGAAAGTCTATAAATAGTCTCACTTGTTAGAAAAGAGAGCGACCAAGAGAAAGAAGATTAGAGGGAGAAGAGAGAGCTTTTCTGTTATCTCATTATATGTGTATATAAATACAAAGGGAGATGCCTATTTATAGGCAAAGTAACCTCATAAGAGAGGAATTTTAATTCTAACCCTAACTCATTTTAAGGGGGCATCCACCCAAGATTCATATCTCGTAACACTCCCCCTTGGATGACCACCATTTAAAGACAGTTGCCTAATTTAAAACCTTACTAAGGAAAACCAAGTGGGAAAAATCAAAGTGAAGGGAAAAAGAGTACAAGATTCTTCAAGATCATTGAACTAATGTTGGATGTGCATAATGCTGTCTCGTTAAAATCTTAATTAGGAAAACCCAGTGGGATAAAACCTAGAAAAAGAAAAAGATTGCAGCGCACAAATGTCCTGGGTGGCATACTTCATGATGTTTCCTGATAAACCCCTCCCCCTGATGATAGCAACTATTTACATAGTTTGATGATGAACTCTATGCATGCCAATCTCATATACAAGCTTCTGTAATATTGATTTTGATAAAGATTTGGTAAATAGATCAGCCAAGTTGTTACTCGAACAAACTTACTTTACTTCAATTTCATTATTCTTTTGAAGTTCATGAGTGAAGAAGATCTCCGGTGTTATATGCTTAGTTTTGTCTCCTTTAATGAAACCTTCTCAAATCAATTTTTTGCATGCTTCATTATCTTCATAGATTATATTCGGGATACCTACAATAGATGGTAATTGACAAAAACTACGAACATGTTAGATCAAAGATCTTAGCCATACACAATCCTTACTGCATTCATAAAGAGCCAAAATCTCAACATGGTTGGAGGAAGTAGTTACAAAAGTCTGTTTAGTAGAACTCCAAGAAACGGTGGCATTACCACTTGTCTGTGAACCTTATGAGGATCAGAGAGATAACATGAATCACTATGCCCTACTAAACTGAAATCTCTACGATCATAAGAATAAAATATTCTCAAATCAGTTGTTCTATGCAAATATCATAGGATGTGTTTAATACTAATCTAATGCCTTAATTGGATTGAGTACGTTTTCCTTAGCTTTGCTTCAGGCAAAGGAAATCCTTTCGAAATTTATAGAATGTGGCTCTATGTCCCAATCATCATCATCATTTCTATTCCATCTCTCTCTTGAATAATTGTAAAGTATAGAGATCTCTTTATTATCCAGTATCGGTGCCTCTTTAGGGGCTTCCAAAGTCTCCTAACGGACTTCCATTAATCTAGAGAAAAAGGATCTTACAATAACCTCTTCAGGAGCGTTACGTGCCTCCTCGAGACGAACCTCTTTAGGAGTATTATGTGCCTCTTCAGGAGGAACCTCTTCAGGAGCTTAACATGCCTCTTTGAGAGGAGCCTCTTCAGGAGCGTTACTTGCCTATTCGGGAGGAACCTCTTTAGGAGCTTAACTTGCCTCTTCAGCAGGAGCCTCTTCAGGAGGGTTACGTGCCTCTTCAGGAGGACATGATGATGATTGTTCATTTTTCCTTTTTCGCGGCGATGAGTTATTTAAACCTATAGGCCTGCCATGCTTCTGGCATATTGCAGATTCTTTTGTTGTTATATTTTGACTTTGTCCTATAGGGACATTAATCTTGACTGGTGCATTCATAGTTAATATATGTGACTTTGGTACCTTTGATGCATCGTTAAATGCATTAGGTAATCTGTTTGCAATTTCTTGTAAGTGCACAATTCTCCGTATTTCATTTTCACATTGTGAAGTACGTGGATCTAGATGAGACAAACTGCAAGTATTCCATGTTAGTTCTCGCCGTTCTTCAGGAATGAGTTATTCTACATGAACAATACGTTCTTCAAGAACTATTTTATCTCCCCCTAACAACGAGAATATTGTCTCATCATATGGGCTCTTCCGGTGCCTTCAATTATTTGCACAAGTCTAGCTATGGTGAATACCTTTCGTGGAATGAACAACAATTTTGAAAAATAATTTTGATTTTTTAGAATAGCGTGTGCTATGGCACTATCTACCAAACATAGATTGTCTTTAGTTCCATAATTCATACCTTAAATAATAAATCAATATAACTATGTAATCACATTATAAAATTGAAATAATTAAACTTTTCACCATAAATTAGGACATTAATGAAAAATAAAGGTCCGCATCATTCTGGGCAGCTGGTAGTATGACCATCTTCTGGTGATCATACCTATCCTTTAGGGCTTTCCATAGGTTTGCTGGGTCTTCCTGAGTAAGGTATTCATTTTTTAGGTCTTCATGTATATGATGGCACAAGAAGATGAGGGCTAACACATTTTCCTTTGGGGGACATCTTGTTAGCTTCCTTTATGGTCTCTCTTAATTTCTTGAATTGTAAGTGGATTTTTGCATCCAATTGCCAAGATAAGTAATTGTCCCCATTTATGTTAAGTACTTTAAAGTCAATTTTAGCCAGATTTGACATCATATAAGAATTGTAATAGAAAATATATATTAAGTCAACCGTGTCCAAATAATCAATAAAGTAAAAGGAAAAAATAATGAAACATAATTAGAGTTAGAGTTTGAGACTGTTAACAAAATATTAATTACAAAGAAGAAGGCCACCCTAAAACTAGGCCTAAACAAAAGTATAATAGATCTAGTAAGATGAATTGTGAAGGCTCTCATGTACGGGGTTGTCACGGCTATACAATGCCATCCGTACTATACTCTAGAAAGTCATCAGGCTGATCTGCCTGAACCTCTTCCGTCGCCTCCTCTTCTTCGGGGTAGAATGACTCGGTATTTATGCACCAAGATTAGAACCATCAACACGATGGATGGCAAGAAGATAGATATATAAATCAACATAGATATGCAGTACTAAAAAGAGTGAACGATAAACATGATTATATGATATGCATAGCATTCTGATCGTAAGAAATGCATTGCACTTGAATCATAAACAAACTATCAAAGTAGGTGATCCACATATGCTAATCAGGGGATAAAAACCCAGTCTCCAATAGCAAACAAAAGGAAAAAATAATGAAATCTTAACATCATAAGTAATTAAGGAAGGAATTTAAACATGACAAAAGAAATTGGCCAATGAAAAGTTGGAACATCAGGTTCTCAACTTTAAGAATCAGAACTGCTAGTTCTGTCAAGACTTTAGACTTAATTTAGAACTTTAGGTTCATAACACATGAATCAGAACTACACGTTCTATTGAAGCTTTCGATTTGAATTGGAACTTCCGGTTCTATCAAATCTTCAAGTTTGAAGTAGAACTTCTGGTTTTGTCAAATCTTCAGGTTTGAAGTAGAATTTCTGGTTATAACAATTTATCAGAACTTTTGGTTCTATCCAATCTTTAGGTTTGAAGTAAAACTTCTGGTTCTAACAATTGATCGGAACTTTTGGTTCTATCAATCTTTAAGTTTAATTTCATGGCCTTATAATTTATTTGGATTTGAACAAAAAAACTCCAGGTTTTGATTTATGGATATGAATCTACAAGTTTATATCAGTATTCTAACTTCTAGGATTGCTGGTCCATAGATCGGGGAACTTCAGGTTCAGATTTAGAACTTCTGGTTCTCTTTGGGTAAGAAGACGAGTTTTCTTCTTTCTCTTAGAGTTTCGTGCTGATAACCTGTTAGAAAAGAGAGAGACCAAGAGAAAGAAGATTAGAGGGAGAAGAGAGAGCGTTTCTGTTATTACATTATATGTGTATACAAATACAAAGTGAGAGACCTATTTATAGGCAAAGTAGCCTCATAAGAGAGGAACCCTAATTCTAACCTTAACTCATCTTAAGTGGGCATCCACCCAAGATCCATATCTCATAACATTACTCCCTTTCTCATCTCTCACCAAAATTATACAACTCTCTCACTCTCTCTACATGTTTCTAACTCTCTCTCAAAGCATTCAACTCTCTCACTCTCTTTAAGAAGTTTTTGTAGGGCCAAAGATCAAGTCATGAAGAGATAAGATTAAAGGGGCGTTCAAAAATTTGGTGGTATTTCTATCATTTAAATTTGAAATTCCATATTTATAAGTCTATATTATATTAACTCTCATCTTCTCCCATTTCCTATATTAATTATCACAAAAAAGGCTATTACTATTGTGATATAACTTTTGCTTTCAAATTTTATTTTTAAAATATGGTTGGACGATCTTCTAAAAGGATTCCCACACAATCTTCTTCTATTAATTTAGGGGAATGCTTAGGTACTGATCCCCCCATCGAGCACGAGGGTGGGGCGAGGCAGGGCAGGAGGCTCCGCTTGATATCGAGTATATTGAGTGGAGAGCCAGCGAGGTAGTCTAAGTCGTCGTGTTTGGTGTAAGAGAGTCGTTTACACTCTTACACTTTTGGACTGCCGCATTTGAGTCTATAGCTCCTCGTATTTTGATTTCCTGCTTTTGTTAGGCCTTAACTTAATTTAAGACATTGTAATCTTATTTGAACTTACACACTTCTGTACTACTTCCGCTATGTTATCTTTATGGTTATGCTTTTACCGCAGGTTGTTTGTGTGTTGATGCTTCTGTGATTCGATTAGATTATGGTGACCGATCATCATACATAGCCTCACCACGGACTGCGATCCACTTGGAATTCGGGTCTCAAATGTGATTAGTGAGAAAATTTTTAATTGGCCCCAATTTTCACACCCTTGGGATCGGGTTGGGCCCGACCTAATCTTGGGGGCGTGACAAATGTAAACTTTAGGGTCTATTCATTTTCTAGGATTCTAGGAATTCTTGTTTGGAGAATTCTTGAATTTCTATACAAGGTGGAATTCCTAAATCCTCCTAAGGGCATGACCATTTTGAAATTCCACTAAAATGCAAAGAAGGTAGAATTCCTGAATTCCTAAAGGCCAATTGGGACTTATCATATGCTGAAATTCATAAATTCTCATTAAGAAACAAGGGATCTAGAAATGCCAAAAGGACATGATGTCAGAACCCCAACCATTAGAATTCTTATAAGAAATTCTAGTAAAGAAATAGGCCCTTAGTTTTATTGTCACGGCCCGGGTTTCACTTCTGAATTGGGGGTAATATTCTTGAAATTGAGGACCCGATCTGGTTGGGCACTGCTATTGTGCCTATTGTGCCATAAGCAATGCAAGTGTTTCACATTGACTTGATTTAGAGCAAAGATAGTAAAAGGAAACAGCAATATCTAACAACATGTTATTCTCTGTCCAAAAATGCAACAGTATCTAACAACTAATGAATTGGATTGATAAGAAAACAGCAGTATCTAAGAAAATGTGCTAAAATCTAGTTATGACTGATGTACCTATCAGATCTCATTGTCAGATTAGGATATGTAACAACTAATGAATTGGATTGATCCATTGGAAAAGATGTTTTATTGACAATTAGCCCACCGGAAATGACAAGGACGTACTCTCTTAAAGCATCTGTAGTTTTATATCAATGTTAGATTTGGATTGGGTATGATTCACGAGGTCCTTTGTGTGGATAGTTCGAGAGGATCATAAGGTCAGCTCCACTCTGTTGCCATTACCGTAATTCAAATGGCCCTATATGTGTGGATGGTTTAGATGGATCATAAGGTCATATTCACCGATGAGTTGGGTTCCACATGGAATTTGAGCACCTTAATTTCATTCCTATTTCAACATCCAAGCCCTAGTTGGATTGGAAATGGAACGAGTAACTCAAAGTCGTGCTCGGTGGAGCCAATCTAATAAAATTAAAATCATAGTACGTGATTCAATCAATGCACATAATTGATAGAGGATTTTCTGCTTCAAGCGGACTACACATGCAGTCCAGCTGTATGGGACCTATTTGAGCCAGCTTTTAACTAGTGCAGCTCCTTTCACAAGGTTATCCTCCCATGATCTAGCACCATGGCTTATTTTGTGCTTATTTAGCTGTTGCTCACTACCGGATTGAATCTAAAGAAGAAAGAACAATTATCAAATAAGGCCTTAAATTTTTACCTTATTTAAAAAAAGACAGAAGTTTTAAAACTTTTCAAATTAGTCCCTAAGTTTTTCACTAAATTTTCAATTAAGGACGTCCAGTCATTTTAAAGTATTTTTTGGCGATTTTATCCCTCAGTTATTCTAAAATACCCATACTACCTTTTGTTAAAAGCCTTGACATAGTTTCTGCAGCCATTACATGCAGCCGATCATCGTCGGGTCGGTGGTCGTCCTTGATCACTGTGGGGACGCCGGTGAAGGAAATGAGGAAAATATAGAAAAAGTGAATGAGAGTTTTATTTCAATGAAAGATACTTTGAGTATTTTTAAGAAATTGAGGGAAATTTTTGTAAGAAAATATCTTTAAATGAATAGATGTCGTTAATTGGAAACTTGTTGGAAAACTTAGGGACTAATTTGAAAAGTTTTAACACTTGTGTCCTTTTTTTAAAGGAGGCAAAAACTCGTGGCCTTATTTGAAGTTCTCCCAACTAAGAAACCATGGTTAAAAGGCTATTAAATCGCGAGTTCAGATTATTTGAAGGGGGGCTATCTTTTCACCTTTATATTTAAAGAGACAATTTCCATAAGGTCTGTCAATCTAGCCCCAAGATAAGGGTGCTCGGCCTTGCCCAACCCTTATAATGAGGGTGTTTATTTTTAAGAGAAAGACCGAGGGTCAGGCTTGGATAGATTTTCTTGTAGGTATTTAAATATGGGAATCCACCTTGGATAGTACTAGACCTGACCAAGTCCTGCCCAACCCTTCTGTCCTTCTTTATTTTTTTATTAGTTTATATTTAAATATTTAAATATATAATAAAATGCCCCATTTGAGGTTCTTCTTGGACTTTTTTGCGACACTTTGTCATTCTTTTATTTCTAGGACCGAAAGTAATGGATTATATGAAATATGTTTCTCTTATACCTCTAAAATGAATATATATTTGATGATTTGCATTTGACATTTTGGATATCATTTGTTCCACCATCTCTTGGATTAAAAAGTTAAAACGAAATAGGTGCATCAACTGCCAATGTCATCTTGTTGCAATTTATATAGCTACACCTCATATTGCTTGTTTCTATGCATGCTCATTTATGGAGGGGTTGGTGGTTTCTTTTACTCCCCATGCCTGAAGGATGAAAGTCCCTTTAGAGTGTTTTTGTAATAAGATGCAACTCATGCAAGAGAAAAAGTTAACCCTTTTCCTTTTTTATGTTAATTTCTTATATTTCTATTTGTAGCAAGCACATTTGTTATATTTCTTCGTTTTAATGAGTTTAATTAGAGGAGAAAGCCGAGATTGACGATTGCAAGCCCAAATGAAGAACGAAAAATTAATATTAAGTTGTCACTCAATGCTAGGTGGTAGTATAAAAAAATTTAAGAACTGGCTTTTTTATTTTCAATCCCTCAGCCTATCCCTGACCTAGCCGTAGCCCTGTCTGAAAAGAGCAGGACAAGGGCCAAAGTAGTACAATCCCTCCAAGAGATGTGGTTTGCCAAGGCCAAGACCTCCATGTGTTAAGGGCAATCATGTAAGGACAACCTCAAACCCAAATTTCCATCTATCGTAACCTCTCATGCTAGGAACACATGCAAGTGGGCCCCATGATCTGGACCACATGTTCACTGTATATGGACCACTCATAGTTAAAGAATTTTCATAATTGACATCGGTTTAACAGACGACAAACTCATGGTCATCATTCATTCGATTGTCGTTTTGTATCACAGTCTCTGTCCAGTTTGTGGGACCCACCTTGGAAGGGAGAAAGTTCAAAGGTGAAAGCCCTATCAGCTAAGCACATTATAACAAATACATAAGCATATACTTATAACTAGAACCCAATCATTTCAGTAGTACTTCAGTCTTTATATATTAACCATATCTTACTGATTAATTGATTCATATGTTCCAGCTTCTAGACAATTACAGTTACACCCAAATAGAATGCTAGAGTTTCAGAAAGTCAAATTCAATACAACCCAAAACAATTTCCCGGAATTTCAAGGAAAAGTCCTTTTATAGGAAATAATAATTTAATTAGGATGTTATCCTGAAATGAAAAGATCTTCAAATGTGCTACATGCTATTTCATTCCGACCATTTCCATGGACCCAAATGAGCTCAAAATGAGCTAGTTAAGTCTAACTACTTTTCAAATTCTAACAGTCATATATAAGTCTATAAAATGGGCTGGGTTAAAAAGCCATCATTTCATGTGCATTTGTAAACTTAATTAGGACCAATTGTACCATAATCCCATGATTTCATGCATTTAATCATAACTGTGGACTTATAGTCAAAATTAGCTAAAAAACCTTAATTTTGTATGAACTTATGAGATTAGTATATTACATCACCTCTAGGTCCCACCAATTAGATCTCAAAGCACTGTGCCCCCATTGCATTATCTCATTTTGCATTAGGAAGGGCCCATGCATCCCAAGCATTGCACCATTAATTATTTCATTACTTGTGATTTAGTTATTTTATTGTTCGGGATTTTTCAAAGCATTGGGACCCACATCTCTACGGAACATTACACAATCTCTCCCCTCATCCAGGAAGATTCTAGATGCCTCCATATTATTCCCCTATCATTATCGCTCAAGAAGTTTGAAAGTTGCATAAATTATCACAAAAGAGAGATAGAGTTAGACTCAAATTGAAAGAAGGCAGAAGAAACAAGGAAGCAGAGTCCAAGGAGGATCCACACATTATGTGACATCAACACTCATTTATGAAAGAGTCCTATTGTAAGAAGAAAGCCAATCCCCTTTTTTTTTAGGATAGCCTATCATAAAATGGCCATCACTTTCGATCTGACAGTCGGATTGGTAAAACTTACCTACTATTGGAAATCTTATTTAGAGTAAATGGCCGTGGAGCCCAAGATCAAGAAAATCAGAGCTGAAATGACTAATTTATGACCTCAAAAATTTGGCTGTGAATTTTTACCCGGGATTACAATTAGTTAAAAAAAAATGGGCCTAGTATTCGCTCAAAATTCAAATTAATTCTAGCAAGGTTAGGAGATTGAAACTCTCTCTCTCTCTTCTTATATCATCCAAACTTGGAGTCCAAGGGATCATCCTCTCTTAAATATAATAGCAAGCAAGAGAAATGAACAAGGACTTTGTGTTAAAAAACTATTTAATGGGAACAATCCCCATATGGAATGACATGCTCTCTCTCCATTAGGGTGGGATGACCATCACAACTCCCCTTTCTCTTCTCTCTCCCCCTTTCTAGATATAGGTTTCTCTAGTCTAGTTCTCCACTTTGGGCCTTGTCTAAGCAAGATATCGTTTTTAGGAAGGAGCTTAAGTTGTACTTAAGAATGATATAAATGAAAATCATCTTTTTCTTATGTGCAATTGCCAGTTAACTTTGAGATTGGGGCTGCATGATAAAGTTAAGTAGTTCCTAACTTTTTTTTTTCTTTACGAGAATGCTTGTCAAAATTTAGTTATGTACGTTTTTGAATGATTGAGTAGGTGAGTCTTCATACCAATAGGTGCCTTTCTTATTGTAGTTCTCAATGCTAGAATAAGCTTTTTATTATGTATGATTGATTTTGATAGTTCATGCTTGGGAATATGTTCTTTTTAACGGTCTATGCTTAGACCTGATAGGTAATGATTAAGTAATTCTAATACTTTGGTAAAGGGAAGGAGGTCTTGGGTATTTTTCTGATATTTCTATAGAAAAATTATTTCTTAGAGAAAATTTGATTTTAAAGTTAGATTACTCGGATTTGGATGCCTTGATTAGGTCTGGATCTGAAATAGAAAAACGAATCAGCATGTTTTTTTTCATAAAGAAAGGTTGTTTTGGATTACTTGATGGATTATGAATGCCCTCGTCTATTTTATCATTATTGATTATTTGATTATCATTATCTCATTATCTATTTGCTTAGTTTTATGCATTATTAATTACTTGTGATACCTTTGGATTTTTCTTCTTGATACGCTCTATGTGGGTTCGACCCGTACTTGCTGTTGTATGTCTATTCGTAGACACCCATGCATTTGCAGTTATTAGTGTTGATTGGAATCATGATCAAACAGCCAGAGGCGCAACTAAGATTTTCTTGTTGGGTTTTCGTTGGGGGCCTAAGTACCAAAACTCTTACCCATGCTTTATAGTACTCCATGGGATCTTTCATCTAGACCGTCTTCAAATGCAGGACCCCTCCCCTCAAGTTTCATAGGTTCCGCTGTGACGATGGTAGCAATCAAACGGAGTTCTTAGTATTCGAATGTAGGTGAAAGTCTTCCGCCAAAGTAAAATAATCTTAAACAAAATCTTAAAACTTAGTAAAATACACAAAGAGAAGTTCTTTAAATATTAGTCGATGTCCCTATAAAAAAATCCCAAAAAGAGTAGAAATAGAAGATTTTCTTAAAAATAAATAATAATTGCAATAAATGAAAATTCATTTGCCACCGTTGAAATCCAAAGGCCCAAAGTAGCATATCAATTTTAAGGTAGAACTCTGAAGGGCAAGAATACCTTATTCACAAATGATCTAAGATAATTTAAGGCTTGGACGCATGAGAAATTCATGCAGGTTCTTAATATGGCTACTTATGAAAAATTTAGGACATCTCAAAATAGCCCAAACTCTCACAAAATCTCATTCAAATAGGACTTTGGCCCACCATTAGATTGATTACTTGCAAAAAAACTGTAAATGAAGTATCAATTTGGTGAGTTTTGTTGATCAATTTGACGGTATGCCATCTTTTCTTGGATTGAGATTTTTCAAGGCCTTATAAGAAAAGATTGCCTTTAAGCTTTTTAAATCTCCACAGCTAGCCCCCACTAAGAAACCTCACAAAATCTTCTTCAAGTCCCAATTTATAATTTTTTTCATACTTATAGTGTACATTGAAAATTTCCAAGACTCTTATTTTAAACAAATCATAAATTAAAAAAATTAAGTAACAACCCTAATGAAGTAACACCTGCTTTTTTTTTTTTTTTACATACCCTTTTTCTTTATTAATAAAGGACAGATGCTAAATGAGACTAGAAGAATACTGGTCATATATAGTTTGCACCAAAATCTCAAAAATAATATTTGGGAATTTTTTGAGACACTTAACTAAGTGTGTTCATTGATATATATATCAATGAAAGAGAGAGTGATGTTTAACTATTCACAAAAATGGAGTTACTAGTTTTTATCATCTTAAAAGGTTTTGCTCCAATCCGATTTATTTTGACAGAGGTATAATTATAACCAAAACATAAGAAGATAACTAATTTTTTAATCTACGGTGGATATAACTCCGATTTGATTAGAAATTCTTGCAATAAAAGAACACAAGGAGAAAAATAATTTTGAGTGGTTGAGATTTTGCATCTACACAAAATAGAGGGGCCACATGGTCTAGTTTAAAACTAGGGAGGGAGCATGGCCCTTGCCAGGCCCCCACTAGTGCCGCCTCTACCGACTATATATCAATAACTACCATCATCCAAGGGCGGACCCAGGCCCAAGGACGTGGGTGTGGTTGTCCCCATTTAACCATGGTGCACTTAAAACAAAAGCTCAATAAAAAGCATGGGTCCACCCTCAAAATCTACATGAAAGCCATGAGAAAGTCGACGGAGGATCCCGATATCACTGCCGCCGACGCTAATGCCGATCATTTCGAGAGAATAAAAGGACGTTGCATTTGGATTGGTTACCTGCGATGTGAAATTAACTTCGTGACTAATGGCTTTGGTCCCAAAAGTTAGATACCCCTATGTGCTAGATGATGAAGGAAGACAATAAGAAAAGACTTGACAATAGTCCCCAGCTGTTTGAAATACAATAGAGGCTGGGTCACGACCGAATCCAAGCAACCCAGCTCTCTCGCCAAAGAGGCCTTCGTTGTCCTGACCGCACCCGAACCAGAAATTTTGGATCACGTTAGTGGATGTCAATGTTAGCGTCTCCTACCCAAATATGCCAGCAGAAGTCGACCCATTGCCATAGCCGATGGAGTGTTCGCAGGTGGACAAGTCACAGTTGGATGGGTTTCCCATTGCGGAACTGAGTTGAGTGCACTCGGACGAGTTGCAAGAGATGTTGATTGGGCTGGGTCAAAAATTGGTTCCTTTTTGTTGTAGCATTTGACTGCATAGGGCTTGCATTGGATCCAGGTGAGGTTGCTGCCTGTGTCGAAAGGGACAGTCATATCTTTCTTGGGTGTGCCGAATCCCACGGTCATGATGTAGTTGGAGCCTTGGAGGTGCTAAAGGGAATGCCCAGAATTGACAGGGACTGAGGTGGACTGGTGGGTTGGAGCTTTTGGGTTGATTTGGAGATGCGTGAACGGATCAGATTGACTCGGGCTTGGTCCTGGCGGAGGATCTGATGGTGGCTAGCCCTCCCCCCTCCAAAAGGTGAGCAAGGTCCATTCCGATGGAGACTACTCTCAATCCGGAGTGATTGAAACCTACATTGATGAAAATACATATATCCCAGTCAGGGTCACAAATTTGTATAAATTCTTGGGGCGAAATGCAAGGATATTTTCAGATTTAGAGCACGTTTGTGTAATTCAATATTTCTTTGTCATGCAGATTTTCATTTTTTTTTTTTTTAGTTTTGCACTTTCTCATCACATTTATTTTTCTCCATGAAAACAAACAAGCTCATAAGAATCAACTACATCATATGTACTCCGATTCCATTTAGAGAAAAACAAAAAATTCCATTTAGAGAAAAACAAAAATGAGCTTGTTTGTATTAATAACTTCCCATGTATTTAAATACCATGTGAACAAGAACGACTCCTTACCTGAGTGGTAAGGAGCGTCAGTTCTTATCTGGCTATCCGGGGTTGAACCCCGGATATGTGACCTCTTCCCGCTTGTGTGGGCTCCTGTCCCACTTGTGTGGACTTCTTTCCAACTTGGGTAGGCTGCTTTTTTATGTATATGCGGGTTCTCTCTTGGGTTTTAGAACCCTTGGCTGGGGTACCCAAAAAAAAAAGAAAAAGAAAATACCATATGAACAAACAAGCCTAATTAAATAATTTATTTCATGTGTATTCTAATTCCATGAAGAAATATATAACCATACCATCAATGAGATTCTATGTATTTCAGTTTTATGCAAGCAAATAGGCCCATTTGATATTGAATTCCTATATATACCAATTGCATGCTAATAAACAAACCCATCTAAATGCATTCCTTCTTATGTATATTCCAGCTCCATTCAAACAAACAAGTCCATTAGAATCAACTACTGTCCATGCATTGGTTCTATGCAAACACACTAGGTCCTTCCATCAATGAATTCCTATGTATTCAAATTCTATGCAAAAAATGGGTTCATAATTCACAAACGAAATTGCCCATTTGAAGATATATTCTCATCTATCCAATCCATAAATGAGCCCATTTGAATCTATAGGTTCCAAGTCCATTTAAACAAAATGGCACACTTGAATGCATATATTGATAAAAAGGGGGAAAAATAATGTTGCAAATCTGCCTACATGGAGATAAAGGTTCTTTACACCGCTTCAGCACCCAAAGGGACGCATGAGGATTATTTATATCCTTTGAGTATGTAAATTATTTTACTAAGGTCTAAGGTAAATTCTCATGCAAAAAGAGGTAAATATACACACCAAAATTTACATATGCAAATCATTTACATACATAATGGGTGCATACAACATAATCGTCATCAACATATCTTGTCCCAATTATATTGAGACCAGCTATATGAATTCTATTTCATCATTCTATGTACATGTATAAATTAATTTTACATGTGTAAAAGATGGAAACAAACAACCGCAAAGAACCTATGGCTTTATATACTATCTTTACTTTCAAAACAATAATATTTTCTTCTTAAGATTCCTTACTGTTCATACAACTTATTTCGAAAAATGTTCTTGTTTATTTACACATTTGGAAACTATTTAGTTACTGCATAACTCTTTTAAAGCACCTAATCTTGAGTTCGCAAGGACCTATGTTTCATACCATGTTGACATTACCCATAACATATTCAATTGGTTAATTAGCATCAAGTTGACAATCAATAGTGATATTAAAAATAGCCTGCATACGTGAGGGTAGTTTGGCAAATTTATATTTCCAATGTTGACATCGAATAAGAAAAGGCCTGTCAACCCAGAGGGCCAACCAAACTTGACTAATTGGCTTGGTAGCCATAGGTCACTCGGGTCACTCAGTGAGTTGAACAAGTTGGCCAAGCTTGGTTAAGCGAATTTTCTGAATTATACAGACGATAGCCATGTATTCAAGCCTAAACCTTTTGAACTAATTCGGCTGATGGTCAAAACTCCCACACGAGGGTGGCTCATATTTCATTTTTGTATCTAAACCCTCCACAGTAATGATTTTTGGGTAGTTTAAGCATAAGGAAAGGCCTAGAGACAAAATAATAAGCTGGCAACATGATTTTAATGATGTCCCTGCATTTGCTATCATGGATTTTGACTATTCAACAGAAATAACAAAAGATGGCGTGATTCACGGGTGCAGAGGGCCCACATTCATCAATCCAACCGAACTGTCTGGTTGTTGGGTCGTGGAGCTTAACCTTTACCGCATGACTACTTTTCTAGTCAACCTTGCAGATTGCAATTTTCTTTTCCACACAAAAAGGACAAAGATCTCATGCTAGTGAAACCAGTCTTTTAATATTCAAAGACTCTTCCACCAAGAAAAAAAAAGAAAATATATTCAAAGACTCGATTTGGAATCCGGACAATTGAGTCAACTAGTTACGGTTGTTCATGCGCTGTAAGTGTCAGGCCCGAGCCAGGCCATGTAGCCAATTGGACCTATACAAGACGGGCTTTTTATCACTTATGTGTGTTTTAAAGAAATTATTTGAAGAACTTGATGGGCCAAGCCCAAATGGCCCAATCCATGTGGAAAGCCCAATCTTATAAAGACCAACCAAGCCCAGGTCCAAATTCATTCGTTGAAAGTTGGGTCCGGATCCACGAAGCGACAAAGTAAGCGCGTCGTTCTCTTAACCCGCTTTTACCAAGTCCTGCGGAGGAGATCCTACATACTTCATCTGTTAAGGGCGGTTCGAAGACTCCGCCAAAATGAAGCGCCGTTGCTGAAGAGTCGTCCCCATCTGTTAGGGGAAGACTATAAATCACAGAGCCCACCAGTACTGGGGGGCAATCAATTCTTCTCCATTTTTACACTATCATTGTACTTTTCTGACTTTTAATCCCTACCTCGGAGAAGTAAAATCATAAGTTTCAAGTGGACGTAGGTCACACTGACCGAACAACTATAAACTCTTTCTCTCCCCATTAATTCTTACATTAATTACTTACTACTTGACCGGTGGTGCCCGAAAACACATTTTGGCATCATCAGTTTGGCGCCGTCTGTGGGAACCGAAGAAAATTTCCTGTTTTGAAATTATGGTGATCTCCACAAGATCAACGAGACGACAAGATGGTAATCCCTCACCGACAAATCCTGCACCGAATACCCGTGCTTCCTCCCCTCAACAAATGCTGGAAACCATGCAGCAGCTGGTAACCCAAAACCAGCAGATACTGCAACTTATGCTCGCAAGACAAGGAGGAGCACAATTTGGTACAGTACCACCGCAGGAAGTACCGCGCCCGGAGCATCCGACTGCTCCACGCAGAGGAGCACCTCACCTGGGCGCCCATCCCTATGGTGCCCGGGGCCGAGGAGCCGCCCGTCCTCATCCTCACCTGTGCGCCCATCCCCATGGCGCCCAGGGCCGAGGAGTACACCTGGGCGCCCATCCCCATGGCGCCCAGGGTGCCTCTGCTGGAGTTTCCCATGTCGCCCCACACAGAGGACTCCTGGTCGACCCTCAAGGCCACGCCCATCACAAGATGCCTCCACCCCCGGGTGGAGCCCAATTCAGAGGACCTCCAGGAGGGGCAAATCGCGGTGGACTTCCACCTCCTCCCCCTGCTTCTAACGAGGAGGATCCTCATTTCCAGGAGGGGGGGGGGAGTGAAAATCACAGCTTGGAAGATGGAAGTTATTTCCCTGGTCCGTCCAGGGAACCCAGCAATTGCTGGGAGGAAAAGATCAAAGAAATACAGAATCAACTGGGCGATGTCTTCAATGCCATAAGGGCGAAGGCACCGGAGACGGTAGATTATCTGGTCGGGCGAACGGATTCACCATTCAAGCCTGACGTGGTGAACTATCCACTCCCTCGGAAGTTCAAGATGCCATCCGTGGAGACTTTTGATGGAACGAAGGATCCACTGGACCATCTGGAGACGTACAAAACTAAAATGCAGCTGCATAATATCCCTGACGAGATAATGTGCAGGGCGTTCCCAACTACATTGAAGGGTTCCGCTCGGCAGTGGTTTGCCAATCTCCCCCAAGCATCCATAGCCACCTTTGGAGAGTTAAGCAAATCTTTTGTCTCACACTTTATCGGTAGGCGCCGCCACCAGAAGCCTGCCACACACCTGCTCAGCATAAAACATGATCGAGATGAGAGTCTGAGGAGTTACCTTTGTCGTTTTAACGAGGAGGTCCTCCAAGTCGAGGAGCCCAATGAGAAAGTCACCATGACCGCCTTTCTAGGAGGCCTCTGTTCATCCAGTTTCCTCTTTTCAGTAATGAAGCGACCACCAAAGAGCATGCCAGAACTATTGGCAAAAGCTCAAAAATATATGAATGCTGAGGAAATCAACAGGTCCAGGCGAGGTGAATCATCTCGTGGATTGCCAAAAGCTTGACCCGCCTCTGCACTGTTCTTAAACAGGCAGTCTATCTCCAGCTTAGCGGCTTTCTCGCAGGTCGCCAAAAAAGCTTGGCCTCTGTATTGTTCTCAAACAGGCAGCTTATATATCCAGCTTAGCGGCTCTCTCGCGGGTCTCCAAAAAAGCTTGGCCTGCCTCTGTACTGTTCTCAAATAGGCAGCCTATATCCAGCTTAGCAGCTCTCTCACGGGGCGCTAAAAGCACGGTCTCAAAAGGCAGGATCTTGAAACTCAGGTCATCTGTAACCTGAGGGACTACATTAAATTAGCATACCCAACTGTCTGGCCACCCAAATAAGCCAAACCAGCGCCAGGAGGGGCGCCTGACCCACTTAGCTCGCTCAAAGTGGCGCCTCTTGATGCCTGCACCCCAAGGCCAGCCTCCTCCGTAGCGCCCAGAGCTCCCAAGGCAACCCCGGCTCACCTAAGCAGCCCAGGCTCGCCCAAGGTGCTCCAAACAGGGCTTATAATATACCTCTTTGCTCGCCTGGGTCAGCATCCCTTGGTGCCTGATGGACTAGAGTAGCCTGCTCACCCGCGTGCTCGCCTACATTGGCACATAGCAGGTGGCGCCCCAGCCTCGTCCATTGCCTGTCGCAACGCCCGCGCCCAAGCTTTGTCCATTGCCTGTTGCAGCGCTCGCGCCCAGGGCGGCACCCCAACTTGCAGCAACGCCAAGGGCGCCCTGGGCGGAGCCCCGTCCGTCGCCTGCAACACATGATGCCCGTCCTCCCTGCAGCTCCTCCTCTACGCAGACCACGGGCAGCCCCTGGGCTCTCTTCGCGCAAACAACCAGCTCGCCCAGCTGGATTGCGCCCCCAGCCTGGATTGCCACTCTTCCCGCCTGGGTCTCCTCTCCCGCGTCACCCCCTAACGCTCCTACAAAACTCATTGCCTATGGCAGTGACTAATGGTGTCAAAAGTCCAAAAAAGGTCCAGTAACAGTTGTTTTGGCCTAAAAAAAAAAATCTGCTCAACTGGCTTGATCTGCTCGCCCAAGCCAGCTGGAACAGAGCGCCCAGGGTGGCGCCAGCTCCTCGTCCGCCCGCCGCAGCAGCGCCGTCCGCTATCGCAGCAACAGGCGCAGTGGTCAGGGCGCCCCGCCCGTGTCTCCCCACGGCAGCAGACGCAGCAGGGGCACCCTCTCCATGTGCTCGCCCACCAAAAAAAAAAAAAAAAGACGCAGTAGGGGCACCCTCTCCATGTGCTCGGTGCTCGCCCCCCCCCCCCCCAAAAAAAAGACGCAGCAGGGAAGCCTTCTCCATGTGCTCGATGCTCGCCCACAAAAAAAAAAAGAAGCAGCAGGGGCGCCCTTTCCATGTGCTCGCCCACTCAAAAAAAAAAGACGCAGCAGGGGCACCCTCTCCATGTGCTCGCCCACCAAAAAAAAAAAAAAGAAACGAAAAATACGACATGAGCGCCCCTGCCCGTGGTTCATCCAAGCGCCCGCTCTGACCAGTGACTGCGAGAGTAGTTGTCATGACTCATGATGTCATATGAAGGACAAAAGTCTCCATTATGGTGATTGGAAATCGTCAATATCAGGCTGTGAAAAGGAGTTGTAACTAGCTTAAATGGACACCCCAAACCTGACATCAGTCAATAATTGGATGGCCCACTTATGCTTCTAATGAAGAAACGTTCCTGATCCATTCTGCATTTGATCTAGAATATGAAAAGGAGAATTATTAAACCGTGCCCCAGCGCCCGCGCCTCCACCACCCAGAGCTCAAAAATTTAAGCTAATGCCCCTTCTCCAAGTTTTCTTAGACAAGGGGCATTGGGGGGCAAATGATGGGCCAAGCCCAAATGGCCCAATCCATTTGGAAAGCCTAATCTTATAAAGACCCACCAAGCCCAGGTCCAAATCCATTCGTTGAAAGTTGGGTCCGGATCCACGAAGCAACAAAGTCAGCGCGTCGTTTCCTTAACCCGCTTTTACCAAGTCCTGCGGAGGAGATCCTACCTACCTCATCTGTTAAGGGCGGTTCGAAGACTCCGCCAAAATGAAGCGCCGTTGCTGAAGAGTTGTCCCCATCTGTTAGGGGAAGACTATAAATCACAGAGCCCCACCAGTACTGGGGGGCAAGCAATTCTTCTCCATTTTTACACTATCATTGTACTTTTTTGACTTGTAATCCCTACCTCGGAGAAGTAAAATCATCAGTTTGAAGTGGACGTAGGTCACACTGACCGAACCACTATAAACTCTCTCTCTCCCCATTAATTCTCACATTAATTACTTACTACTTAACCGGTGGTGCCCGAAAACACATTTTGGCATCATCAGAACTTAGTCACTAAATTAATTACAAGCATTCCTTAATTCAGTCCGGGCCGAGATTTGTGCTTTCCACCACTTAATCCAAGCCCACCCCGCACAGGCCCAGATTATATATCCAGGCCCAGGCTAAAGTGGGATGGGCCTGGATCAAGCTCGAGCTGCCCTGGCCTTTGAGAACCCCTAATACTGAAAAGAACTCGATAGGAACTTTGTTTCAGCTCCGGTAGAAATTTTGGTATGAATTCAGAACAAACATTATGATTTGGAATTAATACATTAGGACCCAGGCCTGCTTCTTTACATGTATGGATTTGCAAATCCAAACTTCGACCATATTATAAACCTGTGTTTTCGGTATTATTTAGTATAAGATCATCCGGTCATCCGGTCTCTTTCATGAATGATAGAAGAAATTTCCTTATAATTAGGTGCTAATGTGGTGTTGGAAGAGGAAAGGCAATGTTTAAATGGCCTCTATGAGGGGTGTAACGGCTCGGTTAACCGTGTGTTTTAGAAAAACCGTTAACCGAACCATATTTTACTGTTTTTAGTTTTTAAAAACCGTAAATATTGTACCCTAAAAAACTGAACTGTGGTTAACCGTTTTAGACGGTTTGGTTACGGTTAATTGTCACTTAAAATTCATAGATTTTTTTTTGTTAGAATGCAAAATACATGTTCAAATATCATAACCAAATATCCTAGATAACAAATTACATAATTCCAAAATACTAAAGTAGCAATAAAATGTTCACATAAACAGATGAAATAACAAAGAGCATTTTTTCAACAGCTGCCGGCTTCCTTTCTTCCTTTTCTTCTTCTTCTTCTGTTTTGCCTCTTTTGTTTTTTATTCCAACGATTAGGGCTCAAAAGTTAAAAGGGGTTATTTAATTTTTAAAATTACATAATACCCCATTTCTTCTTTTAAATTGGGGTGTAACTGTTTGGTTAACCGTGTGTTTTGGAAAAACGGTAACTGAATCGTATTTTATGGTTCGGTTCGATTAATAACCAAAAGTCGAGACTGAAAAATGAAACCGAACTGTGAAGCACGGTTTTCCGATTTTAATAATCGTAATCGTAACTGAGACCATGAAATACGGTTATTAACCGTCGGTTAAGTTTGGTCGGTTTGACGATTTTTCAGTTTTTTTTTTTTTACACCCGTAACCTCTATTAGGGCTCATTTGTTTTGTTGAAACAAGGGATCGTTGTTCCGACCAATCCCCACACGCCACATGGGAAACTTGCCAACTCATCTGTAGACTCCGGCTATGATAGGATCCTAAAATGAATAAATTAAAGGAGGGTCTCTTTTACAATTAGGAAACATATTATTTCAAATCAGAAACCCTACTGCAAAAACTAGTTTGGATTGCCTGTTCAGCTCCTCCAGCAAAAGCCCATTGGAGAGGTGCCTTCCTCTCACCCGTTCGTCTCATTGAAGCTAACCCATATTGATCGTCTCCTCCAGGCCAACCCATCAGAGTCCGGCCTTCCTATTCTCATCATATAAAAGCACTAGCGTGGGTTTTCCCTTCAAAACCCTAGTTTATGTCTGCTCTCCCACGGTTCTTCTCCTGTTTTCTGGTCACTACAAATCTTTTCAGGTGATTTTCTTTCTAGGTTTTTTAGATAATGCAATCTCGCATCAAATCCTTATTCTTTTTTCTAGTGATATAGTGAGTTTTTTTTGAACAATTTCACCATCAACATTCTATTTAAATGGGAGTTTGTAGATTGTTGGGATATTGCTTGAGGAGCAGTTGTTTAAGATTTTTTATTTATTGTATACTCATTTTCCTTTGTTCTTGTTGCAAGTTTAAAGTTTTTAATGATGAAGAAGTTTCTGATGTGAACTTTACGAAATTCGTCAGAAATTCTTTGGCAAAATCTTGATAAGAAATGATTTTTTTTCAAACCATATGTTCATTCTGATTTTGATCTCTAATGTGTAGCGCAAGTCTTTTTTTTTTTTTTTGCATATGAATGGCATGAATATAAAATATTTAAAGGTGTGACTATCATAGAAAATGAAAGTGATGAATGTAAATATTATTGCGAATTTGAAAAATGTAATTATTGAAAATTTGATTAATGTAATTATTACGAATTTCATGTTATGCCAGATCATGATATATCTAAATGGTGATTTTTCTAAGCTTTGAATCATGATATACTAATGGATCATGCACTACCATTTATAGGTGATCTGTATGATCTTATGGATCTTCTACTATGGTCCGAATCATTATATACTAAGGTTCAAATCTAGTTTGAGAAGGTTGTCGTAAGGAACCACCGAGGTTTCAGTTTTGGTTTGGCATAAGCTCTAGTCTGAATAAAAAAGTTCTCAAGTCTCAATTTTGTGTGCTAGCATTAATAGAAAGAAGTTCTAAGGTTAATCTCATCCTATGGCATAATCTACTATGGAATGAATCATGATAAACTAAGGTTCACAACAGGTATGAGAATGTTGTCCTAACAAAATACTGAGATTACAATATTTCAAAGGCCCTTGTATTCGATAAAAATCTCGGATATTAAATGGCATATGCTTTGGTCCGAACAAAAAATGCCCATTTGAGACCTTTTAGGTAGCCAAGATTTTGGAATTCTTCCTAAAAAACAGGACATTTGTAAATACCAGGGACAAGATGTCATGTCATATTCAGAAAAACCCAACATAGCAAAAACTTGTCGGAAATTCTAGTACTCTTTTTTGTCTTAGGCGTAGTAGGCCATTTAATGATCCTATATAGAGGCAAACACATCCTAATTAAACACATGCAAACCATAATCTAATGCAAGATGTAATATCTAATCCTAAATCAGGTTTACTGCTCTTGTACGTTCTGCGATAGATAAGCTAATCAATAACCTTACTGATCAAGTTTCTAATCTGGAGAGCTATCGATATCAATTAGTCTCTTAGGTAGCCTGAATTCTTGTGACACCATGTGTAGCACCATGAATACGATGATTCAACAATATATATGAGCAATTAATATTCAACACATGTTATTCTCATTTCGAATTTAAAAACGAATAGATTGAAGAGACCAAATAAATGTCAACTAGGCACATTGTGCATTATGAATAAATCATGCTTTATCGAATCAAGAATCGAATACTTACTTTATGAATTGGCTACTACACATTGCTCATCCTCTCCGATAAAGAGCGAATCTAGTTGGGATGTCACTAGTGACCTGGCCAAAGGTTCTCCTGGCTACCCAATTCTAGAGTTTTGGTGCTCCAGATGACATACTGCAGTAGTCTCGAATAACTAAACTAATGTTGAAGCTAAGTAGTGCCAAATCATTCAAATCGAATAATAATAAACTGGAGTAAGACTTTATGAATCGAATGAGTAAGACTTTGTGAATCGAATTATTTCTAATCATATCAAATCACATACTTACTCCATTCGAATACACATCAATGTAAAATAACATTTGTAAGGCAATTGTAGTACAATTTGTGGAATAATACGAATAATGCATTTAACAAGTAATTGAATATTTGAGGGCAATAAATAAATCAATCAATCTCAATATGCAAATGGAAATGGATTAATAGAATCAAGGATATTTACTAACCAATGCTAATTTATTTATCTACCGTCTTTAACCGTCCATTACGATGTAGTTTTAGATGATTCAATGCACGTGCTACATCTCGTTGGTGTCATGTTGTGTATGTGTAAGGTGCATTGAAGTCCTCTAAATCAACACCCATGGTGAAGATCTAGATGAGTCGGATAAGCACATAAGATAATCTCAGCCCAAGATTTCTAATATGTTATAATTCCCATCGGACTATGTTAATCGGTTAGGATTCCATGTCTAAGGGCCTACAAGGTCAGTCTTTCCTTGGCCTAAGAAACTTATTGGTTTAATGTTTGTGTCACAATCATCCTCAAGGATTGAATATGAAAGGTTTAGTCCATGGGTTCCAATCTAGGGGTCTAAACTATGTTTAAAGTCCCTTTTTCCAAAAGAGATAGGGACCGGTTCAATGGTCCCCATATAAACTTCTTCTCCCAATCTTTGATCATTAGAATATGTGCACCATTGGTTTCTATATTCTAAGAGCTTTCCAACGATAAATGGAACTCCAAAATCGGACTTACGGATCAAATGTTATGGTTGTCCGAAGATTCTAGAAATTGTCTAAAGGGGCTAGCTACGGGCTAACCGCAAGGTAACTGCCAAAGAGGTCGGTTAACCGCCAAGATAGGTCGTTATGGCTATCCAAAGTTTCTAGAAATTGTCTAAAGGGGCTAGCCGCGGGCTAACCGCAAGGTAACCATTAAAGAGGTCGGTTTGCCGCCTTTTTAGCCTGTTTTTCACTTCTACATTTTGGAAAGCTGACCGCGGATCATAGAGGCTAATCGCTGGATGACCAAAACCTGACGGTCAGAACCTAAAAAGGGTCTGTTTGAATCATTCTCAATTCCCATTCTACTATAAATCTTTCCAAGTCATTCCATAGACTATTTCTTGCACTAATTGAGCCTTCATTGCTCATAAGTATTTCATTCCATACATGCACCCATTTCAACTGCCATTAACACATCTAATTCAAAAGAAAAGGCTGAAATAACACTCAAAGAAATCATAAAGTTCAATCAATGAATTAATCACATGTATATATCAAAATTGCTCACTACTTGCCTTCTAATGGTGCTTTCCACTCTAATTTCTCTTCTTGGTTCAAATCAAGCAAACCGCCCCCCCCCCCCCCCCCCACCCAATTAGCCAAGCTCTCTTGAAATCTCTACAATGGTGAAATGCAAAAAAATGGAGATGAATAAGCTTGAAGAAGATGTTGTTGATGATGGGAAAGATGATAGACTTGAGATTACTCACATGCACAGCTCTTTGGCTTGATTGTGATTAAGGAAGAGATGCTTGAGTGGAAACCATGTCAATGGAGGAGATGAAATGAATTAGAGAGATGAGAGAGGTGAGAGAGGTTGAAGATGAGATGGAAGGTGATGTTGATGAAGGAGGAGCCTCCGAATCCCACATGCATATCCTCTTGCTCTTGACTTGGACGAGACAAATGAAAGGAAGCTCAAGGAAGAAGATGAAATCCATTTCATGAATACGAGGGAAGGAAAGAAGGATCGGTTGAAATGGGGATGGTTGGTTTTTAAAAGAACTTTTACATGGGTTTTGCATGCAAGTCCCATTAGTTAGAATAAATTTGGGGAAAGGGCTTTCAATTGGTAATGGGCCTGGTTTGTTTTGGATTTGGAGATGGGATGAGTTGGGTCTAATGAGGAGATGATGTAGGGAAGATGTTTGATGAAATGCACATGAAAACCCACTCATGCTAGAAATACACATACGAGATTAAAACTATTAAAAGGTCATAGCTCTATCTAACTTGGGTCAAACCCCACTAATCTAATTAATCCTTCATCAAATCATCCAAAACAAATATTAGGTGCCTAATCAAGGTTTATCAAGCACTAAACCTACCAAGGTGGGGTCGGGGTCTTACATTCCTCTCCCCTTAGGACATTTGGTCCTCCAAATGCAAACCTACTCTGAATAGGAGATGAGAATGTTTTCTCAACACCTGCGAATCAAATTCTTATGTGGCCTTCTCTAAACTAGGGTGCTCTGAGTAGTTTGGAGTCTTCTGATGATCTGGTCTCGCGACATCTGATCCGTAACATTGATCACCTGTAACAATTATCTTCGAGACCCGTGTTGTCTTAATTTTTCGAGAACTCATACTGATAAAAATAGACAGATCTAAAACATATCCTCTTAGCACAATCACATTAAGCACATCCTGAATTTTTGTATGATTTGGCGGTAACTTCAATCGGTGGCTAATTCCTTGACTTCATTGTGAATCTCGAGTCGTCCACTGCAACGAGGTGACACTGGTCTTTTGTTTGAACTGAATGATGCTTTTCACCTTTCCATAGTGCAACTCTGCTATCAAATTCATTGCTTGTCTGCATAGCTCCTTTGCTCATTCCAGTTGTCTTCGGCACCTTGGTGCAAGTTGATTTTTAATATCAGTCTTGTTCAAGATCGGGGCCCACGAAGATTTCTTCCTACTCATTGATGACCTAAGTCACCTGTCATAGAAGATCTCATGTGATATCATGTCCGTACTCTCGTGGTAAAGTTATTGTTGTCTGCTAATTGCACTGAGTCCATCTCAACTCCACTTCCTGGAAGTCTAACACGTGTGGTCTGAGTGCGTCTTTAAAATTGTAATCGTTCCCTTTGGTTAATCGTCAATTGCAAATGGTATGTTTTACTAAAGGTTGATTGCGATCTATACATGCCGAACTGTTACTCGAAACTAAGGAGCAAGACAACTAACCTTGTCTAACACTATAAGCATTGGGACACATTGGTGCTTATAGAATCTAACATGTCGGTGAACATGTCAGTGACCTCATTATTAATCCTAAGAGTCAAAGGTTTTAAACTGGCTATCCCAAATCTAAAAAATCATCAACGGCTTAATTCTAACAGCATAATAGTCCCAATTACCAGTTCCAAATGAACTAGATTTCAATCTCCTAATTCAGCTAGTCTATCTCAAATTCAGATCCCACTACGAGAATATAATATAGTAAATTTTTGTGATAGGAATAAGCCTCAAGATTATGAAATAAATGACTACCTTATCTAACATGATAGGTGTAAGAACGCTAATCTAAAATCCACTATTGTGACAACATCATTCAACCCGAAGTGGTCAAGTCTTGAAACTACTCATACTATTTTATTTTATTTTATTTCATTTTTTGGTTGACAACAACTTATGTTCTTACCTAGCCCACACATCGCTTGTCTCTAATAACTTGGTTTTGGCATCTAAAAGAACGTGTTTCTCAATTGGACTCATTCTCTACCCATGCTTGCTAAGGAAGTTGCTAGCAACTCTAATTTGTGTGTCATACTAATCTTCATGATTCCTCCGGTATATAGCTCGGAGCCTATAGGTTACTACATTTTTGGCTTGCATAAACTTAGACATCAGTTATTCCTAACCCAATGTTAACACACACAAAAAAAAAAAAAAAAAAAATCACCTGCCCATACATAACCTTCCCCAAGGAAAAATACTCCTTTTCCATAAAAACGATGACATTGAAGTCTGGCCGGCCAGCCATAGTAAGGGAATTCCCCAACGGCTGCTGTCTACAAGGCCCATTGGCAGTAGTAATCCTTAGCACACCGGCTACTCAAAACAATAAAGCAGCCACTAGTCTCTGACCAAGAAATGACCGATGGACGTCATGTACACTGGCCGCCACACTTCTTCTCTCTCGGCTACCTGACGCCCATGACCTCCCACAAACTGGCCAGTTTTTCCTTTTCATGGCCGCTCAGCCTGCAAAAGGGGACCTGTAACGTCTCCCATTGAAGACAGTTTTGAAACCACCTTGACTCCTCCATGATCTCTAGCAATTATGGCTCCTCAAAGGCTATAAAAGGAAGACTTGGGAGAGCATCAAAACAATCTCCGATCTAGCACAAAAAGGCTAGAAACTTTCCCACTTTCAAAACTCTCTCTCCCTTCGTCAGCAAGGTGAGAATCAGGCAGTAGTGGACACTTCTCTTTGGATTTGCGCGACAACTTCTGAAATGCAGCCTTTGTTCCTCTCACCATGGAGGAAGGACATAGTTTTTCTATGCTGTTCTGAAGCAGTTCTTTGATTAACCCTTCTTCCTTAATAATGGTGATGAACTACAAAGACTAACAGAAAAAGCCAAATGCAGACTTCTCCTATTCCGTCTCCAGCAAACTCTTGAAGACAGCGGACTCTTTTCTCTCCCTTCACTGTATATTTTCATTGTTTTGATATCCTAAGCCTGACGAGGCAGTTGTATAAAAAATTGTAAACAACCTGCACTCAGAAGGTGAAGTAACGGAGAACCCATGTAAGCAAAAGTGAAGATGACTCCTCTTATGCGAGCAAACATTCGAGCGAGTCGTCTTCACATCTTTCTGTAACGTTCAAAGGATAAAATAAAAGAAGTTTATACTCCAGAGCCTTCATTTTACCTTTTGCATTTTCCTCCTTTTTCTTTTTGAGGCGAAACACCCAGGTCATAACCTTAGTATAGATATAAGTCCCTTCTTTTTAGTCTGTAAGTCAATCACTAGAGCTATTTCTGACATTACTTCTATGGTACAGTTTATATGTCTAGTAGGCGGCAGTTTTAAGTACTCGTATGAAATAAGGTCTGGTAAATCTAACAAGCTACAAATAGATTCCTAGCTATTCAGGTGGTTTATCTTCTAGAGTAAACTATGAAATTCTCAGGACCACCACTGTCTAATACCCATGCAAGAATCAAAGTTACCCGGTGAGTGAACTATTTCGTTTTTTAATACTTGACTTTTCCGTAATACTACCGAAACTCTAAGTACTCAAGGTTCTAAAATTAAGTGTCCTGGGTCTACTAACTCTATATCAGTTCATACACTAACATACAATTATTACTACCTATCTCTGACGAACTTGATCTTCGTGTCTAAATATCTAATCAACCCTTTAACTAAGACTCTTTTGCCATGTACGCTAGTCAATAAGAATCATTTCCTAATTTAACTCATCCATCTCATATTCAGGTCCCCTTGCGATAAGGTATTGTAATTGATCGGACCCCAAGTATAAGGTGCAATTGTAGTAATAATCTGGTGAGTCTAGGTCGATCCACATGGAGCAATGCCTTTTGAAAGTCTTTCCAACTTTGACCTATCCTAAATAAATACTGAATCTGGCCTAAATGGAAACTAATTAAATTACATCAACTTTCCAAAAAAACTAAAAACACTAATTTAAATAAGGAAACCTAATCTAGATAATACTAATTAAACTAAAACCTGCAAAAGAATACACAAATCAAACAACCAATTTAATATAAAATAAATCAAATTTTTTTTTTCCTAAATTAGATCCTAATTACCAAAATCACTTTTTATGAATGTATCAATTATCTATAATGCCCTAATGTAATTTTATGCAAGTTTCTAAAATCTGATGCATGTTGTAAAAAATTCTATGGAAACTCTTGCACGATCATACAAGTATTGACAATGCGATGATGAAATCCTTTCTTCTCAGAGTAGGAAAAAAATTAATGCAAGTGATTACTTGATGTCTCTCGACTTTTAATCTATTTATTTTATTTTCAAAACCCTAGATCTAATCATGTGAAATATTGTCTCCAATCAAAACACATAAATGAACTAGAATGAGAAAATTAACACACTTACATGAAGAATCGCAGAATCAATCCAAGTAATGTCTTTATTCCTTTATCTTGAAGTACAAAAAATTAAGATTCTTCTCTCTTCATCATTCTCTCAACATGATCTCTCAATCTATGTCTAAAGAATTAGAATGAAGAAGAAGAAGAAAGGGTGGATGGGAGTGGAAAGGGAGAGAAAACTTCCAAGTTTTTTTTTTTTAACTACAAAACATTGGACGTCCAGCCCTTTGTTGGCTTCCTTTTTATAATTTTTAATATTCCTTGTTTGTTAAGACTCCTCTTCCATCTTGGCTTGAACTCTAAGCAATCCTCCTATCTTGGCAACTTTTCTTGCTAATGATGAAGTCTTGTGGTCCCATTCTTTCCATCTTTGGACTCCTCAAAAGGTCTTTAAGATTGCACATGAGAAGGATTCCAAAAAAATCAAATTGTGTGCTTTAATTTTCTTGTGCAACCCATATGTGGGACGTCCAACATATCTTGGGTTTCTCCTCTTGTTTCTTGATTTACTTTCCATCTTTGATTGGATTCCTTCTTGGACTAGATTTCTTCTTTTGCAAGTTTGACTCTTCTAAGCTTCTTTAGATCTTCTTTCCATTCTTGAACAAATCTCTTTCTTCATCATGTGGGCCATAAAATATGAATTCTCATGCTAACAAAGTGGGGCTCCTTGGGCGTGTACTGTGGTCCCTACTCAATTGCTTTTCAGTGCGGATCCCATTTCTTGTTTTCTCCTACAAATAGAAAGAGGCAATTTTAACAATAATTATATGTAAGAGAATTACGACCCATGTTTGGGACCCTACATGCCTAGTGATGCACCAAAATGACCAACTTCCAAAAAATAGCACATGGTGCCAAAAATAGCAAGATATGCATTGATGAAACCAAAAGCCTAATTTTGGGGTGATAAATGAGATGAGAAAAACTTAATTTCACAAAAGTCATGCAATTTAATGAATTTTGACAATTTTTGACCATTTTTTTTCAAAAATAACCCTAAATACATGTAATCATGAAATTAAATGCAATTAAATCCAATTAAGGCCGCAAATGCTCATGAAATGATGACCTAATGACCTAGTTTTGTGGACTTATCAGTAATAAGGATATTGTCTCAAAGTTTCAAAACTAAAGCTACTGTAGTGATTCCTATGCCATGTAGGTTATAATCCTTCTCCTAGTTCTTAACCGTTTATCCTCTTGGTTACTTAGGTTACTTAACCTTCAGAATAAAATCTCTGGAATTAGCTCATCATAAAAAATGAATTAGTTTCTCTGCCTTAAGACTAAACTATTTGGATATTCAAACTATATCTAGGATTCCCAATTCTTCTCTTGTACTAAATTCACATATATGTAGGTCACTATTCTTTGAAGTCATTTACATGTGTCCAATGGTTTGCGAAAAAATCAAGTATTCGAGTTCTTCCTAGGGAATGCCTTATCAACTTATAACTACTAAGATCTTTTTTCTATCCTCCGAGTGCTTAACTTTAAAAAAAATAAAACTATGGACTTCCTACTCTAAATTTCACACTTCGAAAAGATGTGTCGTACACTATTACTTACCTATCAAAGATATCATCGGAAAGACACCCTACGGTTGTACGATCTAACTTTGGAAAGCAACAGAGTGTGATATAATAATAGAGTGTGTGAAACCAAGAATCAACCAAATATGATAATCATAACCAATAATTACAATCTTACCTTCTTTCACAACTTTTGTCGCTTCAGCCTCATCTTGAGCCATAGCATATACATGTCTTTTCACTTGTTGAGCCGGTCTTTGTTGTGTTGGCACTTGTTGGCCTTGAGTTGCTCCCTGAGTTTCTAGTACGACAGGCATCGGATGTTTGATTGGTGGAGGTGGAAATTGAATTAACTCTAGCAGTCATACGCTCATTCGTGTCATTCGGCAAGGTGACATCTTTTGAATTCAGTTTTACTAAATACTCAATTCAATAAACACAATTCAATAAACATTCATAAACAACCTTAGAAATAAAAATTCTCAATGTCCCATCGTGTCCTCACCACGTCTCCTAAGGTTTCTAAGTCTTTTAGAAAAGACTTTTTATCCTCTGATACCATACTTACGTATGTCACATCCCAGGCCCGAGAATCCCCTGATTAGGGTGGTTCCCAATGTGTGATGCGTATTCCCGTATATCGTAAAAAATGTACTAGTATCGAGAATGTCTAGAGAAACATCTTGACTTTGGTCATTAGGCACAAAAGTTGAAGGCTAATGGAGACCGTATAAAAAAACCCCTACAGCAATGACCTGAGCTAAAGGATTTGGAACTCCATTGGTGGGCCCACCTATTAAACATTGAGCCGTTGAAAACAAAGACGTTCAACGTTTAAAGTATATCGTCAAATTTTGCCGCATAAGAAAGGGTCTCTCCACAGGACTGATCGCTTATAAGAATCGTGATAAATATAAGTTATGCGTATTTGTTGTCATGTTTTCCATCAAAACAATCAATCTCCATGGTTATCAACTTGGTTTGGGGTAAAAAATTTTTATGGGGAATGAATTGGGCTGACCTATATTTTTTGGGCTTCAATTTTCAATAAGTGGTCCCTAATTATGTTGGCGTGGAGGAAAATCCAAATCCATATATGGCACAAGTCATTAAGGCCTCTTTTTTTTTTTTTTTTTTGAAAGAAACCTACTTTGGAGTATTTATAAATTCTCTAAAGGTGTGAAATTCCTTAATCCCCATTTATATTTGAATATTAAAAAATTCTATAAAAAATCAAAGAGCCAAAATTCATAGAATTCCCAAGCCCATTACAGATGAGTCTGAATAGGGTGAGGCTTTACCCACGGTGACCGTGGGTGGACCCATGGGTGGACCCATGGGTCAATTCTCTCATAGGTTTGAAGTGGAGAACCCACTATCCAAGATGGTTGATCCAGGGCTGCTCCAAGAGGTTCACGTTGAGAAGGAGTTGCTTGCAGTCATCCACATCGCACTTGCCTATACAGAGATAGACACAAAGTTGAGGCCCAGGATGAAGACTGTGTTGGAAAATCTTGAGAGGATCAGTGCGTGAGTATGATTCTTTCAGATGGGGCATTGCCTTTTCAAGATTCAGTTTTTCATTATACAAAGCTTCCTGCGCTGCAAGCAAAAATTTTATGGTGACAAGAGTATAAGTGATCAAGCTTCAAAAAAAATTTCCCGCCTATTGATTCTTAAATGAAGAGAATATATATCTTATGCTCTAGTGAATTATATATCTTATGCTCTAGTGAATTCCCAATAAGATTTGTATCACAGTTCATTATGTGTGTATGGATTCAAGTAACTGAAAGGGAAGGGTCTGAGATGCTCCTGACAAGCTTCATATTTTCCCATTACTGGTATCATTTTTACAGCATGACATTACTCTTCCCTCTCACTGAAAAGAAAGCAGTAGAAAGAGGAAGATACGGGACCAGGTTCGCCTGGATCCAAAATTGTCTTTATCAAAGAAGTACATGAATTTGAGAATTGAGGGGGAGTATACTGTTTCTGATCAATAAATAGAGTTTAATCAATGGTACATACTGTTGATTATATATTTTGTCAATTATGGACAAAACGGGGGAGAGATGGGTAGAACATGTCTTTGAGTAAAAGAAGACTTGAGTAGCAGTTAAATTTTTTATTTCTATATTGTTACTTTGATCTTCGACGATTTAAATGAGATCTTTTGTCAAAATGGTTTCGTATAGGTATATTGATTTTTGCGGGTACAAAAAGAATAAGCATTTACAGAAGATTGAAGATTTTTTTTTAGGATTATTGTAATGGGAATTTAGAATTGATTGTATTTAGGGAGTTTTATCCATGAATTGCCAAATGGAGAGATTGTTAGGATTTTTAGTTGGTAATCCATGGGTTTCGAACAAAACTCGAGTTCAAATTGAGATGTAAATTTTACATTTTTAGATATTGACTGTGATGGGGCTTCACATTGAAGACTGAAGGAAGGAAAAAGATGACAATCCTTCAAGGGTGCAGAAATTCCCCGAACTAGAACACTGGTTCGCTCGAGCGAGTACAACCCTCATTCGAGCGAGCCTTGCAGTGTTGCCGCGTGAAAGAATGGCCTCTCGCTCGAGCGAACATCGCTAATTCAGTCTTGCGCGAATTGGACTTCTATCCCTATTTTCTTTCATCCTACCTGTTTGAGTCCTAAAGATCATCTTAGGGAACCCTAAACACGTTCCTAAGCCTATTTAAAGTGCTCTATTGCAACCCTAAACCTACCTCTCTCCTATTCTAAACAGGAGAAGCTTTTGAGAGATTTATAGTCTTCTCCAAGCATCAAAGTTGTAGTGCTGAAATTTTCAATTCTTGGAGTTCTTTCCATCTGCTCTCTCACATTAGATTCACCTTGAGGCGTTCAAGGTGGTTGGTTCAAGCACAGTGAAGGTGAACGGCAAGTTGTTGGCAGGACCATCGCAATCCTTAGGTTGAGTTGCAACTGGGTAAAGGTTCTATGACTGTTCTTGTAACTTTTTATTTATAGTGCCTAATTTCCTGTAGTCTCGGTGATCTAACCCATGGTTTTTCCTGAGTAGGGTGCCTCCTGCTTATTTTTGTGGTTGATTGATTTCTGAACTTAAGGTTAATCACATAGACTAAATAATTGGCATTGAAATCTATAAAGGAATTTGATTTGGGACCTTAGCCTGCGTTAAGGCATATACGCAATCGTTTTCACGTGATATCAGAGATTTTGGATATCACATGGACTTTCAACATCTGTGTGTATGATGGGTTGCATTGATACCAAGGGAGATTTACAAGGTAGGAAATTAGTCATCTCATCTCATTGGTGATGTGGGGTTAGTTTTGTAATTTTTATATTTTATGATTATAAAGATGGATGAGTTGAGGCTTTGTTGATGATGATAGTAGTTGTGATATTTTTAGAATTTGGATAGAATATGAACCTCCTATTGCAAATCCCTTTTCTCAACCAAATTAATCATTTTCAAATCTTTGATTTGGATTTCATATATTGTTTACCAGCTGGATGCGTTGTTCCAAAATGAAGATGTGGTGAAAAGAAGTCTTATTTGTTTAATTATGGTGTTGCATAAAGATTAAGACCTTGCTTGTGCTTGTCTTGTTTTGCAGTTTGTTAGTTCCTCAAGTGACAAATAGCCTGGATCTATTATTTTCTAACTACAATTAACCATGCTTTTGTTTAACATCATATAAGTCATTGGTATTAATTGGTTCACTTTTTTGTTATTTGTAATCGGATAAATTGCATTCTTGTTTAAAGAAGTTGTTTTTTATATTTTTGGTTATTTGAGTACCATAGCATGTTTCTGTATTAGGAGGTTGGTCTTTTCCTTCCTTTTCACAATATTTCTTATAGATTGTGTCATTTTCCTCAATTTTCCAAACATCCGAAGAAAATTTCATAATGGGATTTCCATTCTTTTACTTCAGTTTCAGATGAGTTTGGTTGGCATCATGGATAAAACACATTCTATGAGATGGTTTTATGTTGAGCATGAAAATTTGATTAAAAGCCCAATAGAAATAGAATCAGTTCTTTCAATGTCTATGGTTTTTATTCATCAGTCATTAGCATGGATATAGAATGAGTGAAATTGCGTTTGCAAATGTATAAGATATTGTCGTAATACAAATGTTAATTTTCATAACTAAATCACATGAGTTGCTTAATCCAACCTTTCACTATTGTGATATATTAATATTTTCTTTCCTTCGCAAACAATAGTGGCATCTCTCTGGTTTTTTTCATTTTGACTGTTTCTACAAACTGTTTTATTTGATCTTGTTGAATATAAGATATCAGTTACTTTTAAAAAAGACTTCAAAGGAGAGTTATACTGTCATTCCTCTTCCTCAACTGCTCCCTCATCAAAGCCCACACAAGATCGGGATCCAGAAGTGATTTACAATCTACAAGGATCACGTCACTCTCAAGGACTGCGAGATCCACAACAGCATGTGGGGCTTTAAATTAAATATGATTTTCTCATATGTACATCTCCATTTACTTGATTTTAGTTTTATAATTAAAGATCCTTTTTTCATGTTTTTATTTTGTGTTTATCTTTGATTTTTCTGGATTTTAAGCAAACTGAAACCAATTTTGAAGCATTTTGGAAAAGGGCTTTTTTGGTTCATTTGCGATGCGTTTGAGTGCACAAGCTGGTGAAGTTGGCCTAGAAAGTGATCCATTGTCTCCTCGGCATGACATTGGGCGAACCAATGCATCATTGTGGGGGTAAAAGCTGCCTAATAATTGTGTCCAAGAGGAGTTTGGTTTCACTTGATTTATTTACTTACTTTTGTAATTTAGGTTATACATTAATCATTTGATTTAATCATGTGGGATTTGTCTAATGTCAAAACTTCCTAAATAACAAATAACGGACATTCTGAACTTTTGGGGATTTTCATAAGGTAGTTGTTATTGGGCCTTGTAGTTTGTAATATGAATGTTGGAAGTTTCATGATGTTGCCTGTGAGTGCGTAAATATTACGGACTCAGATTAGGTGAGTGTGAGACTCATGATTTGTTGTTTATGCTTCTTTGGGGGAGGTAGATCGCCTAAGGACCTGAAAGGGAAGGAGAAATGGAGATCAGAGATCATGGTTGTCGTCAGCCGAAGGCTCTTTGATGCCTAATTAAGTTAGTGCTATCACTGAACAAATGATGTAGATGAGAGGTAAGTATGCTGGTATTGCATGATGTTGTAAAAAACATACATCCGAAAGGATCCTTACCCTTGTATATGTAGAGGTTTCACCTGGTGCACCCTTAGTGAGGGTAGGTGGAGATACAGTCTGGTAGAATCAAGAGATGACCTCTGGTATCAATGTGGATGTGATTGATCAAGACGACACCTGATCATTATCCGGCGCCTATCTTGTCTGTCAGCACGTTCTGTAATGTAGCCGTAACTTCGTGGAAGTATAATCATGGTCTAGTACTCATCTCTGTGGACGGACCGAGATGAAGATGATACTGAGACCAGATTCGGATGCATCCTAACACTATTGCCAAGGTGCCTTATACCGAGACCAAGATGAGCCCAGTCTGTACCCTTACTGAGGTTGGCTCAAGCTTGGCGCAAACTGACACTGTTTGCCAAGCTGAGATGGGATGTCTAGCTGGTATCTCAATCGAGTTAGATGAATCTTGGCACTCTGGCCGAACTTGGATACCGAGATCGGGATGAGCTGGGTTGGTACTGTTACCGAGATTAGCATAATCCTACTCTTAGGAAAACACCCCACACAATTGCCCCCAGCTTGTGACCTCTTGGAGTTCTCTAAGTTTTTGAGGTTGGGAGCTGAGTATCGTGTTAAGAGGATCTGAGTAATCAGTCTAAAATTTATTTCGGTGTTGGCTGATGACATCTGATCTTTATCATGAAGTCCGTTTGCCTTCCCAAGACAATAAATAGCACATCGGTGACGCTTCATCTGCTCAAGGTGATAAATATTAGGTTGGTGACGCTTCATCAGCCCGATGCAATAAATAGCATGCTGATGTTTTGCCTTCCCAAGGCAATAAATATAGCGTATGAATCTCTGTGCGAGATGAACTGGCAGTGCCACCTGTCTCCATCTGGTTGGTCGTTCAGCGAAATCGAAGCGACACGTGCCTTTAGGAATTTGAACGGGCATCATTTTGTCTATAAATTGAGTTTTTCCTCCTTCTTCTCTTCACTTTGGGCATTCACCAAAGAGAGCTTTGCTGCAAGAGAGAAGGAAACCCTGCTGGAGCCTTGCTGGAACTCTGACTTAGCGAACTGAAGTCCGGAGACTGTCTCCTTTCTGTGAGTCTTCCTCCTTATCCATATCTTTTGCATACCGCCTTTTCTGTATTAGGGGTTCTGCTTCTAGGGTTCAGGGTTTCTATTTTTCCCCTTTTCCGGTATCACCATCTGTAGAAGAATGTGATCTTATAGGAGTTGGGCGGAGACCCCTGAGGCCATGGCCGGTTTCATGGAGATGTATGGGATCCTAGAGGATGTCCCAACAAGACTGGATAACCCGAAGGATCTCTTCGAGGGTTACTCCTTTTCGGGATGGCTGGATGTCATTCCCGTTGGTCTCAATAATAGAGGAGGGGTTAGGTTCCCCATCCACCCTCTGCTTAGGGCCTGTTTGGCGGCATGGCACCTCGGCCCATGCCAGCAGATGCTCAATGGCTACAAGGTCATAATGGGCGTCCCCGAGCTCAACAAGATATTGGGCATAAACCTCGATGTCCATGACATCGAGGACGTATATGACCTGTGCAAGACCGTCGGGGACGACCATAGCTATTATCTCCGGGGGAAGCCGAAGATGGAAGACCTAGGGGCGAAACTTTTTAGAGGTCGAGCCCCTTCAACCTCTGCGGTCTCGGGGAGCGCCGGGGTTCAATGTGCTGGTGCTGGTCCAGCTCGGCAGCATTCCGGCGAGACTCCAAGAGAGGGAGGCCGGACTGAGAAGAGGTTGCGGTCTGAGGGCCGCGGCTCGAGAGCTCGGCAGCACCCTGCCGAAGAGGCTAAAGAGAAGGCCCCCAAGGGAGAAAAGGCATCGGGGATAGGGCTCAACAAAGAAGGGCCCCGAGCAGGCCTCGGCTCCTCAGCTCGCGAGGGCGGCTCTGTGGAGGCCAAGCCTCTAGCTTGGGCCTTGGAAGCCCATGACGGTAAAAGACCGTCTAACCAGCAGTCCTTCGGTCGTTGCAGCTCTTACCAACACGTGCGCCCTGCCACTCTATTTGCAGAGGCACAAGGGAGCGGACGACATGACGCTGCTGTCCTCATCTCTGTAGTTGACCTTCTCGATAATTGTCCGACGCAGATCTTCGAGCAGCATTTGTTCCTGTTAGCTTTCCTCTGACACTTGTCTTCTTTCTCAGACTGTGCAGAGGGTTCAGGTGGTCCTGGAGAGGGAGCATGAAAGTGGCTCCAAGGTCGAAAAGCTGGAAGTAGAGAAGAAGAAACTTGCTACGGCTTTGGAGGGGAGTAGTCAGGAGCTGAAGGTGGCGAAGGAGAAGATAAGCAGCCAGGAGGCAGAGATCGAGTTCGCACTTAAAGAGCTTTGTAATGTGAAGGCTGAGACCCACCTGCTGAAAGGCGGGGCCGCGGTCAAGGATAAGCGGATTCTCGAACTGGAGGCCGACCTGGCAAAGCAGGATGCCAAGCTCGAAGAGGCACTCAAGGAGAAAGCAGAACTCCAAGCATCGCACCAAGATGAAATTGAAACATTTTTTCAAGATGGGGTGGAGGTGGCTACAAAAGAGTATGAGGCCCAAGTCGAGAATATCAGCTCGGCATTGTTCGAGCTCGGGTGTCGAGCTGCACTGAAGAAGGCAGAGGTCCCGGAGGATCATCCCATCTATCAGGACCAGCCGAAGTTTACTCACCCCGAGCCTAAGTCGAGTTTTGCCCCCGCTGTTGAAGCTACTACGGAAGTTGTCCCGACTCTACCTGAGGTCGCTCCCCAAGCCACCATGACTGAGCCTTTTGATGTAAACGTGGAGGCTACTGATTCTTAATCTCTTGTATTTTTTCTTCTTTTTCTTTTTTGTGTAAGAACTCTGTAACCATTCTTTCATCAATAAAGAGATTTTTATATTCACACTTGCTTCCTCATTTTATCTAATAACAGCATGTGTGTGCTTGACTTTTGTTCCACAACTGGGCTCTTAGCACAAACCCCAACTTTTGACCAAGTAGTTGAGTTCGGTTCAGTAACCGGAACTGAGTGACTATTGGGCAATAATGACTTTGGTTCCTTAACCAGAAGTGACTTAGGGAAATCGAACTTGGTTTAATAACCGGAATTCTAATTGCACCGAAGTTTAAATAACTTTAAGAAGTACATGCACCTTTAGAGATAGAAAACTCATAGCTGGTTCCGCAACCGAACTAGATTCTCATAGGAAGCCATTAGGTCATTCAACTGCATAGTTGGTTCCATAACCGAACTAGGATAGCCGCCGAGTTCCATAACATGGCATGTTGCTCGTTTGGTTCCGTGACTAGGTTGGCTGGTTCTGTAATCGAGCCGAGATTTTGGCTAAGTTCCATAACTGCGGCTCTCTGCAGTTGGTTCCGTAACCGAGCTGTGGTCTGTTCCATGCTGGTGCTAGCACCGAGCTGAGACTTCTGCTGAGTTCCATAACTGCGGCACTTTGCAGCTGGTTCTGTAACCGAGTTGTCATCTCTTCTGTGCTGATGCTATCACCGAGCTGAGACTTCTGTCGAGTTCCATAACTACGACACTTTGCAGCTGGTTCTGTAACCGAGCTGTTGTTTCTTCTGTGCTGAGCTATCACTGAGCTAAGACTGCTGCTGAGTTCTGCAACTTGGCGAGGATCAGAGTTGTTGATCGTGAGCTCCAAGTGTAGAGCCGCGATGTAGTAATAAACTGGTGAGACCAGGTCGATCCACAGGGAGCAATGTAAACTAAGATTCCTTCTCAACTTATACATGCCCTAAATAAAATCTAATTCTAGCCTAGAATCTAGAAAAATACATTCATCATTCCTACTTTAAATTAAAATTAAATACATTTCCAAGAATAAAAATTTATTAAATCTAAAAACTTAATCTAAAATGAATCACAAGTTACCACAAAAGAACACACAAATTAGAACATCAAATTAGAAACAATCCAAAAATAAAACTTGCCAAAAAAATTAAGAAGCTAAATTAGAAACAAAAGAATGAACCTAAGTTAGAAACCAAATCAATCAAAGATTAGTAACAAATCAAATCACTCAAAAAGAAAACAACCTACTTTCTAAAATTAACATGAAAACCTTACTAAATTAGTTTCCTAAATTATAAACTAGGTTAGTCAATAAGGGTTGATATATTTCCTAAGTTAGTGAATTGAGTTAATCAACTCCCTAAAGTTAAGGACTTTCCAAATAAATAAAGATTTTCAAATCATAACAAATTTAGAAAGCATTAAGTCAATCTTACCTTATGTTAGAATTTCCAAATCTTAAGAAACTTCCTAAGTTAAAATCTTCAATTAACAAAAATTAGAAAGATCTTTTATTTCTGGAAATTATCTAAATAATCTAAAACACAAAAATAGAAACTAATCCTAAAATTAGAAAGTTAGTAATGCAATGTATGCCATGAGATGCTGAAAAATTCGAAGTCTGAAAAAACTAGTATGCAGGGTTGTTTTTATGCATGATTTTTCCTAATCTAATGCAACCTAAAACTCAGTTTAATGGCTGGGTTTTGAACTACAATGATGCATGAATCAATTAAAAAAAACGGAAGTGAAAAAAGTTTTAAAACAAAGAAGATATGAATGCGTAAATATGACCTTAAAAACTAAAACTGTGCAGAAATTTTGCACGCAGATAGCCTAACATACCATGTTCAAGCCACCTAAAATCGTTTGGATCTGAAATTTTGGGATATGATAGACCACATGCTGAACTTTAATTTCTCCAAATTTCACATAAAAATATCATGGTATGACTAGTCTACCCACTTCAAACTTTTTGCAAAAATACTGCATCTGCTCCTGAAACTGTGCAGAAAGTGGGCTGTTTGGTTGTCCAACATAGGTTCATCAAAACTGATTTTTAATTTCTGTCTTAAAGATCTGAAGGCTTCAGTTTCCAGCCACTTAAACATATACTAGCCATATGATATGAAGATATATGCAATGAACTCTAATCCCAACCCTAAACTATGCATAAAATTCACATAATTGCATAAGAAGCATAATAAGAAAAGAAAACAACAAGTGTTTGAATTTAAATGTATGTAGTGCAAAAACATTAAATGTGTGGATTGCAATAAAATTAAATGTGTGGCATTGACAAGAAATTAAATGTGTGGATTTTTCAATAAATGTAAATGTGTGGGAATTGCAATAAAAATAAATGTGTGATAAGTGTGCTCTTCTTTTTTTATTCTCAAATCGGGTTCATAAGTACTTATTTCATGTCCTTAAGATCTTGGGTTGTCAATCCAAGAACAACAATAAGGAAAACACAATTCAAGCATTAATCACCTAAGAAAAAGGAAAAAATCACACTATTACTAATATGCAATGTTTTTACATAAAAGATGGAGAAATAAAATCCAAAAAACAACTACATACTAGGATGAAAGGAACCTCTCTAGTTGAAGCTTCAAGTTTGGATAAGCCTTCTTGAAGAGAGATGAGCTATGGTAGAGAAAGGAGTTGGGTAGAATGATAGAGGAATTACACTAGTGATGGGGTCTTTTCTTTCATGAGAGGAGAGGGATGCTTATGCCTTCAATTTATAGATTTTTGCCATCTTTCATTCCTTCTTTGCTCCAAGTTTGTAGCATGCAATCTTCTTTGTATGACAAGTTCCTTCCTTGGCCAACAAATCTTCAAAGAAATAGCAAGGTGAGTGAGACATTTTTGGTGCTTTCCATGTGCAAAAATTGCAATCCCGAGTAGAAATTATAGTACCAACTTCCAGGGGCCATATCTTTCTCGTTTTAGCTCCGATTGATACAATCTCGGATTCTAAAGATATCTAATCGAAAAGATCTTTCCAACGGTGTATGGATTACACCAATCCAATGGCTGGATTAAGAGTTATGTCCAATTTAATACTGCTGCCTCTAAAAATAATTGTGCACATATGGAATGATAGTTGTGCAATGGGGTGTGTGGGACCCATGTGGACGTCCTAAGGGATCTTGACATATTTCTTTCCTTGTTTCTTGAATCCCCTTCCATCTTTGGTTTGTTTCCAAGCTTCTTTGATTGGCTAGTCAACTCTTTTAACACACTTTCCTTTCTTGAATTTCTTTGTTGATTTTTGAGTTTTCAAACTTAGTAAGAATTAGATCTTACCAAATTTGAAGTTTCCTTTCTTGATCTTGAAATCACAAATTTAGCTTTCCATTGTTGACTTTGTAAACTCTCCAAAAATACCAAAATATGTGGGTCCACCTTGAAAGATGTCCTTTGATCTCTCTCAAATTTTACCAATGTGGGTTCCATTTTTGATTTCTCCTACACAAATTAAAATAAATGGATTCAAGAATAATTCTGTGTAAGGAATTTAAATGGATGATGCATGGGACCCTACTTGATGCACCAAAAATAATCGACTTTCCAAAAATAAATCTCCAAAAATAGCAGGTTTCATGAATTTATGCAAAAAGTGTGATTTTTGAGCAAATTATACATGAATGCACTTCAGTGGATAAAAAATGCATGAAATCATGATATGATACTAAATGAGGCTCTCTTGGCTTGATAAGTCCTTAAACTTACCAAAAATAGCCACAAAAATATGCATTTTTAAGGACTTATCAGTTGTCATGAGTAAAGCCATTCGGGTCGTGGCTGGTGTTATCACCGAGGCCATTGCCGAGGCTTTATGAGTCGAGGTTGGTGTTGTCACCGAGGCCCAACGTTGAAGCTGTGTAGCAGAGGTTGGTACTGTCATCGAGGCCGCTGCTGACGCTATGTTTCATGTTTGAAGAAGTTGGGCTGAGGCTAGTGCTGTCACCGAGGCCTTTGCCGGAACTATCAAGATTGAGATTATCCGAGCAGTAGCTGGTGCTATCACTGAGGCCGCTGCTGGAGCTATCAACTGAAGAAGCTGAGCTGTGGTTGGTGCTGTCACTAAGGCCGCAGCTAAAACTCCTGCTGGGTTGTGCTTCTATCAAAGTCGTGGCTGGTGATATCGCCAAGGCGGCTGCTGGAGCTGTCGCGATTGGAACTGTCCGAGCTGCGGCTGGCACTATCTCCAAACCGAGACTTGAGGCTGAAGACTACATGGCTATTCAAGGAACTGTTTCCGTGACTGCCGTTCTTTTCTAGGGGAGGGGTCCCGCCAGAGATTGAAGCTCTCGTGAGCTTGAACTTGAGCTTCGTCTTAGTTCGCCCTGGTGATCAGTGCTTTCACCATGGCCATGGGGAACTGAAAGAGATCCCTTTGAAGCTCGCTGTTTGGCAGCGGGGCTTGCTTGAAGGATGTGAGGGCCACGACTTCGGGTCCTGGCATCAACAAGGGGCGGATCTTCATCATCATCGCTGTTGCGATCCATCTGGTGGAGAAAATGACGAGACTTGGCTGTTGTTGGAACTTTTGTTCCGCAGGGGAGTCTCTCGCAGGGCAACACTCTGTTGGGGGTGCTCCGGTGGAGGAGTGTTTTACTGGGGAGGTGTTGTCACCCCCTTTGCTGATGAACCTGTCTAAGTTACAGGTCGTCCTACGCCTGTCGCATCAGACTTTCCCTGGATCTCGTTTGACAGAGGGTCGTCGATGATGGTGGCTGGGCTTTGCAGATCTTTTGCCGCTGCTATAGGCATGGTTTTTTTTATCTTATTTCCCACAGACGGCGCCAATTGTGAGTGCCTAAATATTACGGACTTAGATTATGTGAGTGTGAGACTCGTGATTATGCTAGTATTGCATGATATTGTAAAAAACATACCTCCGAAGGGATCCTTACCCTTGTTTATGTAGATGTTTCACTTGGCGCACGCTTAATGGGGGTAAGTAGAGATACTGTCTGGTCGAATCAAGAGATGACATCTGATATCAATGTGGATGTGATTGATCAAGACGATACTTGATTATTATCCGGCGCCTGTCTTGTCTGTCAGCACGTTCTGTAACGTAGCCGTAACTTCGTGGAAGTACAATCATGGTATAGTACTTATCTCTGTGGACGGACCGAGCTGAAGATGATACTGAGACCAGATTCGGATGCATCCTGGCACTATTGCCGAGGTGCCTTATACCGAGACCGAGATGAGCCTAGTTGGTACCCTTACCGAGGCTGGCTCAAGCTGGCACTGTTTGCTGAGCTAAGATGAGATGTCTAGTTGATATCTCAACCAAGCTAGATAAATCTTGGCACTCTATCCGAACTTGGATACCGAGATCGAGATGAGCTGGGCTGGTACTGTTACCGAGACTAGCGTAATCATACTCTTAGGAAAACACCCCACACAATGCCCTTCCTTATTTCCAGTTGTGTTCTTCCTTTATATGATGTGATCTTTGATTTTGATGAAAGTTCATGAATCTGATTTGATTAAAATCCAACGTGTTTCTAGGTGACTCTCTTGATGGTTATTGGGATTTCAATTTAATTATTGTCTTATCGCACCAATGACCTTGTTTTTTAACTAGGTGTTTCTTGTACTTGTTTACACAATTGAATTTTCAGGGATAGCATATAGATATTTAGTTGTTTAATGGTTCTGTTGCACGTTGGTTGAGATTCGTCTTCATTTATAATTTGCTTTAATTGCGATGCATGTGCTTATCTAAAGATATGTTTGGAGCATTCTCCATGAATAATAAAAATGATCCCAAGAGAATGACTTTCCGCTATTCCATGTTGACATGTTTTGTGGTATTCGTTTTCTTATATTCAAGTATTCTCTGCAATCTTTGTGGAGAGAAAATTTAGACCCAAAAGTAGAGAACCATTATTTGTAGTTGTACATAAAGGTAAAACATATTTCAACATGAAAAATACTTTGCGGCAATAAACCATAAGCATTGAAATCAAGAAAATGAAATCTTCAATTTCATATTCCGTAGAAAATGAAATCATTTTGGAAATAAAATAATGCTACAGAATACTATCGCTGACAAGCATGCTCCAAGAGTTCAATCACCTTTTGTTGTAATTACATTAGAAGTCTTTTTGGTCTCTCACTTGCTTCTTCTCTTCCACCATCTGCTCTCTAAGTCAATAATATGGATTCTTGTGCCCAAATAAAACAAACAAAACTTGAGGTAAACAAAAAAAGAAATTGTAAAAGTTTTGAAGAATAATTGAAACATATACAACTGGACAATCAAATTTTCTTACAAAGTCAGAAAAAAAAAGCCCCTTTCAAACGGATAACTGGTTTTCAAGTAAGGTATTGAAACATCACTAATCTAAATGAATGCAGGCTTTTAATATGTGTGTTTGGATAAGATTTATCTTGTGCAATGGCGTGTGTGGGACCCATGTGGACATCCAAAGGGATCTTGGAATATTTCTTTCCTTGTTTCTTGACTCTCCTTCCTTCTTTGGTTTGCTTCAAACTTCTTTGATTGACTAGTCAATATCTTTTAGCACACTTTCCTTTCTTGAATTTCTTTCTTGTTTTTTGAGTTTTCAAACTTAGTAAGAATTAGATCTTACCAAATCTGAAGTTTCCTTTCTTGATCTTGAAATCACAAATCTAGCTTTCCATTGTTGAATTTTCAAACTCTCCAAAAATACCAAGATATATGGGTCCACCTTGAAAGATGTCCTACCCTTGATCTCTCTCAAATTTCACCAATGTGGGTCTCATTCTTGATTTCTCCTACACAAATTAAAACAAATGGATTCAAGAATAATTCTATGCAAGGAATTTAAATGGACGATGAAAGGGAGCCTACTTGATGCACCCAAAATAACCGACTTTCCAAAAATAAATCTCCAAAAATGGCAGGTTTCATGAATTTATGCAAAAAGTGTGATTTTTTAGCAAATTACGCATGAATGCACTACAATGGACCCTAAATGCATAAAAACATGATTTGACACTAAATAAAGTTCTTTAATATCAATAAGCCCTTAAAATGGTCCAAAATGTGTGTGAAATGTGCACTTTTCAGGACTCATCAAAAAGTTTAGAACATTTCAAAACAGCCCAAATTCTTACAAAATCCCATTCAAATAGGACTTTGGGCCACCATTAGATTGGTCACTTACAAAAATCTGTGAATGAATTAAGTGTCAATTTTCTAAGTTTTGTTAATTAATTTGATGGTGTGCCATCACTACACCAAAAATCGAAAATTGGAACGGAAAAGCGTTCCTAATCCTCCCGTTCCTAATTCGTTAAACCGTTCCAATTTCCGTTCCAATTTGGTACCAACCGTTCCTAATCCAAATTGGAACGGAAATTGGAACGGTTTAACGGATTAGGAACGGGAGGATTAGGAACGCTTTTCCGTTCCAATTTCCGATTTTTGGTGTAGTGCATCTATTGTTGGATTGAAACTTTGGGAGGGATTAAAGGAAAAGAGTGGCGTTAAGCATTTTAAATCTTCACAACTAGGCTACACTAAGAACCCTCACAATTTTTTCTTAGAGTCCCAATTTATAATCTTTGCATACTTATAGTGTATATTGCATATTTGAATGACTCTTATTTACACAAATCATAAAGTAACAACCTTAATGAATAAAAACCTATTTTTTATACCCTTTTGCTTTATTAAGAAAGGACAAATGATGAATGAGACTGGAATGGTCACACTTTGCACCAAAATCTCAAAATAATATTTGGGATTTTCTTGAGACTGTTGGCATATAAAAAAAATCTTGCCACAGTTCTATTCTACGTGGACTCAGTTGGGGTCATGATCAAATGGGCTCGAACCCAATAATTTATTTGACCTCGCTTATGCTCAAATTGGACCCAAGTCCTATTGGCATGCAAAAATATCAAGGCTTCACCTATGAGACATCAGAATAAATCAAGATGACGTAAATCCTTGTTAAAAAATATTTTTAGCCAATTTTATACAACAAATGGCATTAGGTGAATTGGTTAATGGTCTTTATAATATGTGAAATGGTGGGTGTTCAAATCCCTGCCATTTGACCCACTCAAACATTTAAAAGAGATCGTTGTGGGAAGTTTTTAAAACTCCCCACCCATTCTCACGATCTCATCATGTTTGGAAGTTACATAACTTCTCAAATAGAGGAGATAAAAGGAGGACAAAAAAAAAATAGAGAAGGGGGAGGTCGACTGCCTTGCTGAGAGAGGAGAAGAACAAGGAAAGAGAAGAGAGAGAGAAGGAAGAAGAATAAGGTAATGAAGCTACTGCTGCCTTCTTCTTCTTCTCTGTCATAACCTCACTCCATCTTCCCATCTCATCTTTTCCATGCATGTCATCCATTTCATCTTCCCCACTGCCATATATTGGAGATTCTGCCCTCCAGCCACCACATCACCTCCATTTCATCTCCCTCGTCTCATCTTCGTCATTTCATCATCCTCATATGCTGCAACTTTCATTCCATTAAAATGGAGAATCGGATCCTTAAAGAAGGTTTCTGCCCTCCTACCAAATGGGTGCCCATTTCATCTTCCATACCATTCCACCTTCTGTACATCATCTTCTTCATTTCATTTCACCATCTTCATCTTCCACACCTCTTCTTTTCTATTAAAACGGAGATTCGGATCCTTATTTTGAAAGGTTTCCGCCCTCCAACTGTGTACTGCAACATGGCCACTATTAAAATAGAGATTCGGAGCCTCTTTTAAGGAGGATTCCGCCCTCCACTCAAATGAAGATTCGAGTCCTTATGTTAAAAGAGGATTTGTTCTTCAAAGTCTTTTTCATTAGAGACTAACTAATCAAGGTCTCAAATGATTACAGATGTGTTTTGCAACTCCCTGCCAGAAATCTAAAAGGATCCTCTAAATAGTGACCGTAATACATAAAGTTTCTGTATGTATGACATGTTTGAGACGACTGAAATTGATCTTGTAACATGTGATGACAGCATATAAAATACATGGATTTCTGCCACCCAATTACTCTGTCACCTTTAAGGCATAAGATGGTTCAAACATGCTAAATCTATCAAAGCAGTATATTACAGCATATTACCTATAAAAGAAAATTGCTTGTTGAATCTCCATGATGCAACCAAACAGCAAGGGTGGAAGTCATGTGTTCGTTAAGGTTTATTCAAATAGCAGCCTAACCAGAATTCGTCAGTGCCATCACATGCTACAACTAACGTTTGGGGGCTGCAAACTGGGTTGTTATTCCCAAATTCACGCAACCAATTGGTTGAATTCACCCAACCAAACACCCTACAAACAAGTTGAGTCCACCTAAATAAACAAAAAAAAAATCCTCATAAACAAACAGCAAATGGGTAAAATATTCAATTTAGATTCTGGCTCCAAATTGGTCAGGAGACGACCCAAATATTGGCTAAAAGTGGGTTTAAAATCAATCTGAAACTCAATCAAAGCTTCCGTATAGTGGCTGGAATTGGGTTGAGGTACGACCTAATAGTGGCTGGAATTGGATTCTAAATGGCCCAAATGACCTATGTAAATGGGCCCAAACATAGAACAAATAAAGGACCCATTTCATCAGATTTTCGTATGTGTGAATTTAGTTCATAAAATTACCTCCATCTATGAACCCTTCCATGAAATTATCCAAAGGTGAACCCGCTTTAAGAAGTGAACCCATTTCAAGAACCTGGTTCATACAACTGAGTTCAGGTTTCAACCCATTGTAAAAAAATGAACCTGACCTGAATCATAGGCAAAATGATTTAAATTGGCATGAGGCATGGGCTGCAAATGTCCCAAACAGGGGCTGTTATGAGCCTGAGAAGGTCTGTTATGACCCTGAAATGTGTCCTAGGCAGTGCTTTAAAACATGGATTCCCACAGTCAAATGAGTTGAATTCCTACAAATGAACAGCCCAAATCCACTCAAACAAACACAGCCCATATATTGGCTGCAAATGGATAATTGGTTGAAAGGGTTGGGACCTGAATCCATAAACAAATAAACAGAACTTTTTTTTTAACAAATAAGGTTTTTTTAGGAATAGGTTCTGATTGGATCAGTAGTCAAACCCATATTTTAGTGTAAATTTGGCCAGAATTTCAAACCTAAATCTGGTCAGATTTTGGGTCTAATCCAGGCCAGATTTTGGGTCTAATTCAAGACAGAATGTTGGGTCTAGATCAAGTCAGATTTTTTTTGTCTAAATCAGGTCAGGTTTTGGGTCCAAATCAGGCCAGTATATTGAATCTAATCCAATACAGATTTTGGGCTTAAATAAGGCCAGAATTCTGGGTCCAACTCAGGCCAGAATGGTAGCCTAACTTAGACCATAATTACAAATTCAAGTCTGGCTAGAACCAGTCAAGACTTATAATTCTAAATCATGCCAAATTTATGGCTAAAAAACAAGAGGCCAAAATTAGGCCAGAATGCAGTCTAAATCAAGTCAGGTTTTGGGTTTGAATCAGACCAGAATATTAGGTCTAATCCAAGACAGGTTTTGGACCTAACTCAGGCCATAATTCTGGGTCTGACCCATGATAGAATCGCAATCTGAGTCAAGCCAGAATTATAGATGCCAAAACCAGTTCAGACCTATAATTCTAAACCAGACCAAACTATTGGGTCAAAACTGGGCCAGAATTATAGACAAAAAATTAGCCCAAATAAAGACTTAAATTTGGTTAAATTAGATGTCATGAAATCACTTAGTGGCTGAAAGTAGACTGAAAACTCAGTCTAAATGATGGTTCTGAATGGGTCAAAAGGCAGCCCAGTCAGCGACTGGAATTAGGCTGAGTCTAACCCAAATACATATTGAATTAGGCTAGATTTCAGCCCAAATAGTGACTGAAATTGGGTTGGATCATGGCCCAAACAATGGTTAGAATTGGACTGATTGATTATAGTAACAGTGACTGTAAAATGTGTATCAACAAGTCACTACATTAGTCCATATCTACTTAGAAAATAAGCCTAAGTACCATTTCTAAAGAGATCATGCATAGGCCATAATGGGCTCTAAAGCAAAATGCATAAAACTATTTTAAAGAGTGGACCATGGTTTGAACCCATTTCAAATAAAAATCTAGTTCATGAAATGAACCCATATATGAATATATTTTATGGAATTACCTAATGTTGGGCTATATATATGGCTTCCAGATTCCTTTTAAATTTGGGTTTGACATGTGGGCCATTTGCTCCAGGCTTGATATGTGGGGCTTCGAGCCCGATATATATGAGTTAGTTATAAGCATGCATATGGGCTGCTATGGGCCATTTATGTGACCAATTGGCGTGTGGGCTATAATTTTATAAGCCTAACACATGAACTGCTATATGTTTAACAGTGGGTTAAAATGTGTTTATGAGCCCAGTGTACATATGGATCACTATGGATCATCAATCCAATGATGGGAAATCTGCTGAAGAGATATAAAAGATAATATGTCATAATGCAAATTAAATTAGCCATTTATAGAGTTCCTTTTGTTCTTCTTGTAAAGAAAGAAGCAGGTCAAGGACCATAAGCAAGTTCCTTCTCAGATTAGGACATTGTATTTTTGGTTTTGAGCATTGTAATCCACCCCAAAAATAAATAGGGGATTTTCTTGTAATATTGATTCAATGATATTCAAATGCAAGAATTTGTCTCCGTTTTTGTTCATACAGAGACACTTAACAAAGTATGCTTATTGATATATATCAATGAAAGTGAGTGATGTTTAAAATCCACAAACATGGTCTTACTAGTTTTTATCATCTTAATAGGTTTTACTCCCATTCGATTTATTTTGAGATAGATAGGTATGATAATAACCAAAACAAAAGAAAGTAACTATTTTTTAATCCATGGTGAATATAACTCTAATTGGATTAAAAACTCATGCAATAAAAGAACACGATAAGAAAGTAATTTTGTGAGCTTCAGTGGTTGAAAAGAACAGTATTGTACTATGCACTATTACATTTACCAAGTGTAAATAATTCACAACAGCTCTTTACCTGGTAAAGGGTGAGAGTTTTCACTTGGCTGCTCAGGGTTTGAACCTTGGATATGCCACATCTTCCCGAGTGTGCCAGTTTCCTTCCCATGTGTGCAGGGGCGGACCTACATGTAGCCACGCTGGTGCGACTACGCCTACGAGGTTCGAGAAATTTCTTAAATAACACTCTAAATTTTTTATTTTATTATTTAATTTTTTAACTTAACCATTGCCTGCACCACCCAAATGAAAATCATTTGTCCGCCATTGCACGTGTGTGGGCTTGTTTCCCATTTGAGTGGGTTGTCTTCTCGTGTCTTCAACAAACATGTTAACGACCTCTAAATTTCAAGTTTCTACAAAATCGTTAGATAAGGGTATCCTAGATATTGAGTAGATGATTTGGGCATAACATCCCCATTTCTGTAATAAATCACTCAATAATATTAGTATATTCTTTCTCCTTTAACTCCTCTCTCTTTCCTTTCCTTTCCTTTCTTTTCCTTCACTTTATTCTTTTTTCTCACAAATCAATTATGATTGTGTACACACTACTTTTGGAGTCAAAGACTCATATAATTAGATTCGCCACTTGGTGGGGGAGCCATCCACACAAAATTGGGGGTCCACATGGTTAAACATAGGGGATTTTAAAACTTGGGGGGCGGGGGAGGGGGGGGTGCACATGGCAACTAGTTCTGCCCCTGGTAACAGCCATATTAAAATTGGAAAACTCATGACTCGGGCTTGACTCGTACAATGCAAGAAAATCGACTCATAGAGTCAATGAGGAGATTTGGGAGAGGTATTTTAAAGATATTTCAAAATGAATCCATTACATATAAAATATAAATATATATATATATATATATATATATATATATATATTTAGATGCATTCATTATAATCAATTCAAATTAATAAATCTATATGTGCAAGAAAAATACTACAATAAGGAAAATAAAAGAAAAAACATGGCACATTACATGATTTGTTGTCCAAATATCGAATGTAAAAGATTAAATATAAGTATCAAATCACATTTCAATCGTCACTTTTAAATTGTCGACTCCAAACCTCATGCATAAAATTACTTACGAATAAACCATAATTATTTAAAATTAGATATGTCTATGAAATAGTTCCAAATGCAAGCAACTCATTAAAATGAAATGACTCGACTCAGAATTCCATATTTCTGACTTAGTCCTTTGTCAAAAAGAGATGACTTGGGAGAGTATTGAGTCAACTCGTATAGTTTTAAGTTAGATATGCCAAATACTACCATCAACTGCACCCACCGGCGCCGAACCCAATTCTCCCATGGGCGACATCGTATACAACATTGACCGTCCGCTGTTGCTTATTCCCGATTATGCCGATGCTTCCTGGGTTTTTGTTTCCGGCGAATGCGAGGCAGACATGCGACTGGCTCACCACATAAAAGATCCCGTAAATGCCCACATCGACGTCGACGCCTCCCTTGAACCGCAATTTTATCGTCGGCACCGATATTGTGTCCGCTCCGGTGAAGTTATAGCAAGTGTCAAACAACTCATACGCCGGAGCCATGGTGTAATTTGACATCCCCTTTTGAAAAGCCGACTTGAGCGCCGAGTAGGCGTCCGGCTGAAGGCGGGTGATGACAGTGCCAGAGTCAATTATGGTGCCCGAAGATGAAAAAGTCGACGGGGGGATCCCTATTTCACTGCCCCCGACGCTAATGCCGATCATTTCGAGAAAATAAAAGGACGGTGCTTTTGGATTGGGTACTAGCGATGTGAATTTAACTCCGGGTCTGATGGCTTTTGTCCCAAAATTTAGATACCCCGCTGAGCTAGATGAAGAAGGAAGACAATAAGAAAAGACTTGACCATAGTTCCCAGCTGTTTGAGATACAATAGACACTGAGTCACGACCGAGTCCAAGCAACCCGGCTGTCTCGCCAAAGAGGCCATCATTCTTCTGACCGCACCCGAACCGGAAATTTCGGATCACATCGGTGGATGTCAATGTTAGCATCTCCTCCCCAAATATGCCGACAGAATTCGACCCATCACCGTATTCGATGGAGTACTGGCATGTGGCCGAGTCGCAGCTGGACGGGTTTCCCGTTGCGGAACTGAGTCGAGTGCACTCAGCCGAGTTGCAAGAGATGTTGACAAAGGAAGTTGACTGGGATGGGTCAAAAATTGGGCCCGCTTGGTTGTAGCATTTGACGGCACAGGGCTTGCATTGGATCCAGGTGAGGTCGCTGCCTGTGTCGAAAGCGACGGTCACATCTTTCTTGGGTGTGCCGAATCCGACGGTCACGATGTAGTTGCTGGTGCTATAGGGGATGCCTGAATTGGCAGGGAGGGAGGTGGACTGAGGTTGGAGCTTTTGGGTTGATTTGGAGATGCGTGAACCGATCAAATTGACTCGAGCTTGGTCCTCTCGGAGGATCTGACGGTGGGTAGCCCTCACCCCTCCAAAAGGTGAGCAAGGTCCGTGCCGATGGACTACTCTCAGTCCGGATTGATTGAAACCTACATTGATGAAAACACATATATCTTGGTCATGGTCACAAATTTGTATAAATTTCTGGGTGGAAATGCAAAGATATTTTCAGATTTAGAGCAAGTATGTGTAATTCTATATTACTTTGTTATGCAGATTTTCATATATATATTTTTTTAGTTTTGACCTTTCTTTGAAAAATGATTTTTTGCAAGTTTGAGCAAAAATAATAATCAAAACATGGATATTTTTCATCACATTTATTTTGTTCGATGAAAACAAACAAGCTCGTAAGAATCAACTACATGATGATATGTACTCCAATTCCATGTAAAAAAATAAAATAACAGATTGTTTCTACTAATAATTACTTCCCATGTATTTAAATACCATGTGAACAAACAAGCCCATTTAAATAATTTATTTCATGTGTATTCCAATTCCATGAAGAAAATAGAAATAGGGAGAGGGAGAGGGAGAGGGTGGAGGTGGGCTAAGAGAGGGAGAAAGAGAGGGTTGGAGAGAGAGAGCAGGAGCGGGACAGAGGGAGGGATAGGAGGGAGATAGAGGGGGAGAGAGACCGAGAAAACGGGCACGGGCGGCAGCGGCAGATGGCGGGCAAAGGCTATGAGGAAGATGGAGAGAGAAAGAGAGTGAGTGTAGAGAGAAGTTGAGAGAGTAGGGGTTAGGATATTTTAGAAAATACAGGGTGTGTAGAGAGTAATCATGGTAAATATAGAGAGTAGCAGTGTGCAGAAGATCAACTTTTAGTGTGTTTTTTTTTTTTTTTTCGCTCTATAAAAAAAAATGTTGAATACATTTTTCCCATTAAAACGGAGCTTAAGAGAATAATAGCTCGTGTACAATCAAAGTCCATATTTTTTAATCTAAATGGTATATAGCTTTCTCGACATCCATCAATGGCCCGAGCCCAGGCAGAAATAAAGCTAAACTTTAAAAAGAAACCAGGGCCCATTGGCAGTGCCGGTTCACAAGTTTAGAGCTAGTCCTGGTGTCGTACATTAGTGGTTGGATCCAGTAATAGTCATTGTCTTGTGCATCATCTAAGAGACCTTGGGACCTACTTGCATACAATTACATTGGACTTTCATTTATCAGTATTTAAGGATAGAAGGTATATTTGTCTTCATTTGTTTCAAACTTAGTATTTAATTCATTATGAAAAGTGTCAGCGGACCAACCTCCTTGTCTGATCCACATTGGGCAGCATCTGGACTGCATTTAGGTCTGTATTTAATAGAAGGTTCACAGTACATGTTACATTCGGAAACAAATTTTCTTCTCTTTGGTGAAAGACTGGTCATGGGCCAATCTACATTGGGCTGGATTTAGGACATGTCTACATTGGGCTGGATTTGGGCTGTAACTTTAGTTCGCACCAGGACTATTCTAACCTAGCTACTTGACAAACTGCCTTGTCACCGACCTATTCAAAGGGAAAACGTTCACCTATAGGCCATCATAAGTTGTGTTTGGATACGATATTTCCAGTACCTATTATAGCCCATCAAAAGCCCGACAGTGATCCTGAATGATGGATATGATTGTTTTGCTGTGTGTAATAATTTGGACATGTGTACATACTCCATTTTTGCCAGACCAATACAGGATCTGATACCAACATTTGAACCCTTCCGTTGGACCTCACTCGTTGGTTTAGGATAACGGTTTGCTCCCGAAAACTAAGGCTTGTTCTCAAAAATTAAAGTTCGAAACTGCGCTGCCACAGTAAACCCACATGAAATTTACCCAACTTATATAATCCCACATGGATTAGTCCGGTCAAAGGGCTGGAACACCCTCGTTATATTAAAAAAAAAAAAAAAAAAAAACCTCATTACTGTTTTCCAAAATTCTTCATACTGACATAATGAAAATGGTTTTGTATACAGACCCAAGAAGAAAACCACAGCTTAGGATAACTGTGTTTGAAGTACTGACACTTTAAAGAAGAAAAAATGTTACAATTCTGTGGAGAACTTTATTAACAGAAAAGACCCCCTCGGCGCTCACCTTATTCAACAGCTTTTATTTCCTACATTTAGACAATAATATGGTGCAGATTTCAGAAACTTAATGACTACTAACTAACCTTTAGGTGAATAGCAGGTTGTTGAAGGTGCAAGAGAACCAACTTTAAAAGAATAAAAGCTTCTGTTCTCCTTCCCATCCACCTTCAGGCAATCACACACCAAAAGAGAACAAGTGAAGAGAAAGGCAAGGAAGAGGCATGAATAGAGAGCCATGGTGCAGTTGTTTTAATCACACTTAATGTGATATCTATGACTCATATACATTTCTGAGGCTTCTGATCACGTTTATATAGAAAAAGTATTGCGCGTTAACGCGGAATGATTTGAGATTTGAGATCAGCCTTCTTTTTTGGTTGGGACTTTATGCTATATGTAACACAGCTTGCAGAGGAAAGATCGGGATGATCTGGGCCACCGAAATTTCAACCGACTTGTGATGGGTCCATGCAAGGAGAGGACAAGACTTACAATGGGTGGGCCCCATAGAAGGAACTATGATTAGGTTTTGCACATGGTTCATGTCTAAATCATCTTCAGGGACCCCTTGTGTTTTCCTGTCTCTTTTTCATCTTTTCTTTTGACTCTTTTCTGTTTCCCAAAGTAAGCTGTAGGTAGAGCTTATCCGTGAGCAAACAGGCCACATGTACGAAAGGATTGAGTGGAAACAGGGCCTTGGACATATCTGATGGAATTGGATCAAAGTTTCAGTGCCAAGTGGCAAGAGTCCAAGTCAAAAAAGACTGGTTTCCCTATTCCTGTGGCAATCACTCAAACCATGTACAACGCAGAGTAGAAAATTAGCTCTCAATTGAGTAATAATACCATGTTTTTATCATCCATCCATGGGGCCATTAGTGACAGATGGTCTGGATCATTCCTAGCGTGGACACCACCTTGGAAAAATTGGAACTCGGTACTTTAAAAAGAAACAAATGATGGATAAATTATGACTCAAAATCTAGTTTGTCAAATCTTTATTTCCAATGTTGACATTGAATAAGAAAAAGGTCTGTTAACCCAGAGGGCCAACCAGACTTCCTGAAATCGGTATGTATCAGCAAAAACTGCTATTTGACGATAACCATTATTTAATTGAAAACATCTTAGTTAATTAAAGGAAGCCTTCTCATAGGCAATGTGATATGGCCCATGACAAATACACTTTATTAAAGTGCTTATAACATATCATAATTACTACTAGACTACTACTTCCTTCTTCTTTTTTGCCTTTTATCCTATAATGGACAGTACCCCTGGCCTGACAAGCCCGACCCAAGCCCGGTGCAAATCAGATTTGGGCTGTATCTTTTGGCTCCTTGGATGAATCTGGGCCCAATACTCTGGCTCAGATCGGCCTGGGTCCATATTCGCTTAAGTCTTTCCTGGCCTAACAATTCACACTATGGTTTATTTAGATCTTTTATAGATTGGTCCACTGTGTTAGAGATATGATTAATGTATGAAAAATGGGAATTTAAAATTTAGTGAATTGATTAATTTTATATCAAATTTAATATAAATGGATTGAATCAAGTTGAGTCCCTTATGAGTCAACAACATCAGAGAAATCCTCATGTAGTCTTCAGCATGAGGTCACACCCCTCTGCCCCTCACTTTTCCCCTTGCATTTGCTATTATGGATTTTGACTATTCAACAGAAATAACAAAAGATGGCATGATTCACGGGTGCAGGGCCACATTCATCAATCTAACTGTTCGGTTGTTGGGAGGTGGAGCTTAACCTTTACCGCGTGACTACTTTTCTAGTCAACCTTACAAATTGGAATTTTCTTTGCCACACAAAAAGGACAAAGATCTACTAGTGTAACCATAATAATTCCAAAACTCTTCAACCAAGAAAAAAAAAAGTTACTCAAAGACTCGTTTTGGAATCCGGACTAGTCAACTAGTTACAGTTGTTAATGGGCATCCGAACATCCAAGCTGCCGACAACTGAATCCGGAATAGGGTGGTCAAAGCCTGGCCCATAGCCTGCCCAAACTCAAAGTGGGCTGGCCCGAGCCAGCCCATCTAGCCAATTGGAGCTAGACAAGAAGGGCTTTTTATCACTTATTTGTGCTTCAAAGGAATTGTTTGAAGAACTTAGTCACTAAGTTACAAGCACTCCATATTCAGTCCGGGCCGGGATTTGGGCTTTCCACCACTTAATCCAAGCCCACCCCAAATAATGAACAGGCCCAGATTATATATCCAGGCCCAGCCCAAAGTGGAATGGGCATGGATCAAGCTCTGGCTACCCTGGCCTAAGAGAACCCCTAATACTGAAAACAACTCGAAATGAAACTCTGTTTCAGATCCTGTAGAAATTTTGGTCTGAATTCAGAACAAACATTGTGATTTTGAAATACATTAGGACCCAGGTCTGAATCTATACATGTATGGATTTGCAAATCCAAACTTCAGCCATATTTTAACATATATGTAGGCTATCAAGACTTTTTTTGAGTTTGATAGCCAATTCCAAGTGTAGAGATCAGGTGTGATGAAAGCAATGTGATGGATGCTATGAAAATCAAATTACTAAACCTGAATGTTCGGTATTATTTAGTGTAAGATCTTCCGGTCTCTTTGAAGAATGATAGAAGAAATTTCCTTATAATTAGGTGCTTTGGAAGAGGAAAGGAAATGTTTAAATGGCCTCCATAGAGGGTGTAACTAGGGTTGTAAACGGATCGGTTCTAGTCTAAGTCCAAGGTGGACCTGGAATCGGAACCGTTAAGGAAAAGCTAGAACCGGATCTGGACTCGGAACCAGTTTCTCAGCTCCAGAACTGGAACCAGAACCATATATGGGACGAGTCTAGATCCATGTCCGGGTCTCGGTAGATAGTGATTAAAAAAAAAATATGATTTTTAGGAGAGATTTTCGAAAATTGAGATAATATGTCGGGTCTTGGGTCCACGGGTCTGAACCAAGGTGGAACCAGATCCGGACCCATTTACTTATCAGGGCCTAAATAAGGACCCGACCCGGTTTTTAATGGGTCGGAACCTCCAAGTAATCGGAGAATCGGGGTCCTATTTACATCCGTAGGTGTAATGGTTCGATTAACCGTGTGTTTTGAGAAAATCGTTAACCGAACCGTATTTTACGGTTTTTCAGTTTTTAAAAACAGTAACATTACGCTAAAAAACCATTAAAAACAAAACCGCGGTTAACCGTGCTAGACAGTTCGGATACGATTAATTTTCATTTAAAATATATAAAAAAAATTTGTCAAAATGCAAAATACATGTTAAAAAATCAGAACCAAATATCCTAGATAACAAATTACATAATTCCAAAATACTAAAGTAGCATTAAAATGTTCACATAGACAAATGAAAGAATAAAGTGCATTTTTCCAGCAACTATCAGCTTCCTTCCTTTCTTCTTCTTTCTTTTCTACTTCTTCGTCTTCTGTTTTCCCTCTTTGATCTTTTGTTCCAACGATTAGGGCTCAAAAGTTAAAAAGGGTTATTTAAGTTATAAAATTACACAATACACCCTTTCTTCTTTTAAATTGAGGTGTAACTATTCAGTTAACTGTGTACTTTGGGAAAACGGTAACCGAATCGTATTTCACGATTCAGATAATAACCGTGCATCGAGACCGAAAACCCAAATCAGACTGTGAAGCGCGGTTTTTCAATTTTACTAACTGAAGCCGTGAGACAAGGTTATTAACCGTCGGTTCGGTCGGTTAATTAGACAATTTTTCAAAAAAAAAAAATTTACACCCCTAGTTTCTATTAGGGCCCATTGTTTTAGAGCCCGGATCCCCTGAGGATCCCCGATTTCAACAAAACAGGGGATCCCTGTTCCGACCAATCCCCACATGCCACATGGAAAACTTGCTAGTTCATCTGTAGACTCCAGCTATGATTGGATCCTGAAATGAATAAAATAAAAGGAGGGGTCTTCTTTACAAATAGGAAAAGTATTGTTTCAAATCAGAAAACTTACTACAAAATCTAGTCTGGATCGTCCGTTGGAGAGGTGCCTTCCTTTCACCTTTTCATCTCCTCCAGGAAAAGCCCATTGGAGAGGTGACTTCCTTTCACCGGTTCATCTCCTCCAGCAAAAGCCCATTGGAGAGGTGCCTTCCTCTCACTCGTTCGTCTCAACCAAGCTAACCCATCTCGTTCGTCTCCTCCAAGCTAACCCTGGCCTATGAGAACCCCTAATACTGAAAAGAACTCGATATGAAACTTTGTTTCAGTTCCTGTAGAGATTTTGGTCCGAATTCAGAACAAACATTATGAATTCGAAATACATAAGGATCCAGGTCTGTATGTTTACATGTATGGATTTGCAAATCCAAACTTCAACCATATTATAACCTATAATATATAGGCTATCAAGAGACTGTTTTTTGAGGTTGATAGCCAATTCCAAGTGAGAGAGATCAGATGTGATGAAAACAATGTGATGGATGCTATGAAATTAAATTACTAAACCTATTTGTTCGGTATTATTTAGTGTAAGATCTTTCGGTCTCTTTGATGAATGATAGAAGAAATTTCCTTATAATTACGTGCTGACGTGGAGTTGGGAGGGGAAACGAAATGTTTAAATGGACTCTTTTAGGGCCCACTTGTTTAGGGGTATTTTTTTATGGGAATTTTGCCTATGGAATTCCGGACAACAATTTTTTATGGGTGCCTTTCCCACTCACACAACAAACACAGTGCCATTGAAGGATTGAAAGCAACTCTCTTAATTTACTTATCTAATGTGTGAGGACAGCTGCGTTTGATGGGATCTCCCCAATCAATCATTGCCTCTTTGCCAAACCACTGGGAAGATGTCTTTCAAAGTCACAACGTAACCACTGTTGGCAAATTCATTGCGGATTGGATAAAATCTAGGACTTAATTTACAATTGTATTTTTAGTTGGACTGTTCAAAAAGGAAGAATACATGTTTAATACAATCGAAACTCGAAGTCTACTTCATGTCAAACTTCAAGAGCTACTACTTTGGATTTTTTAGAGTTCTGCACGGATTTGAAGACCTACTTCTATACAATGCACAAAATGCCATCATCTCTCTATTCTAGGAGCACATCTCTCACATCTAAGGCCTAGAGTTCCTAGAGAGATTAGTTGGTGCTTCCAGAGCAATTTTCAGAGGTGCTAAAGCTCAAAACTTTGGAGATTCGTCCGTCTACTTCCTCATAGTAGTTTCATCTTGAAGAGGCATTCAAGGTAGTTGGCCCAACACTACTAGAAAAAAAGGTTTTTATATCGGCTAAAAACCGATATAAAAGACCTATTATATCGGTTTTTCAGTAAACTTCAAACCGATATAAGTACCCCCGATATAATAGATAACTATAACCGATATAATATGTGTATTATTTCATATCGGTTTTTGGACAACTGATGTCTTTTAAACCTGAGATTATAACACATATTACTGTAAAACCGATATAAAAAAAGTGAAACCGATATAAAAAATATTTATAATATCGGTTTTTTGGAATTGTATTATATCGTTTGTTTTGTAACCGATTTAATATTATATATGTATTTTTTTTTATAAATAGTCATTCTAGAAAGGGTCAGGTGACCTTACGGTCACCTGGCGGCTAGCCGCCCTTGCGACCCATGGTCAGCTTTTCAGGGCACGTTTGGCAAATTGAGAAGAATCCCTTAGTTAGAGGTTTTTTTTGGTATGTTGGAATCAAGTCATCCTCAAAGAGGATTTCCTAAAAATAGTTCCACGTTTGGCAGAAGAGAGGAATCATGGAGTCCATGCATTATGTGATCCAACAATAAGAAGTTTTTAGTCAATTTCTCATAATCCATGAAATATCAAGGGCTGATCTTTCATTCCACAATCACTTTTGGCTCTTTAGATATTCTGAACGGTTCAGATCGTGCAAAGGGGGCCACATAAGTTAAAAAATTAACATTTTAGATTATGAACGTTTTTGCAAATATCTCAAAATAGAGGATAGATCTACGGTTGAAAGTTGGGCTCCTAGTTGTATTTGGTCTCCTCTAAACTATTCACGGTTCAGATGATGATTTCGAGGCCCACAAAAATAAAAAAATTGAAAAAAACAGACTGCCAATAATCCCGTTTTTTTTAACTGTGGGGCATATTAACAGTCAGAATGGTTTTGCAAATATCTCAAGTTATAGATGGAATCAACGGCTGGTTTTTGGTATGGTAGCCGTTTTGGACCTTGTGAACAATTTTACCAGTTTAGATCTTGATTGTGGGGCCCATGAAAACCAAAAAAACGCAAAAACCGGTCCCACCTATATTAACGTCAGATTCACTGTAGCTCCGCAAATCCGCGAGTTTGTGGATTCCGCGGATCCTATGGGGGGGTGTCTGACTTCCAAAATATTTGCAAACAAGGATTTCTCTCTTCCTCCCTATGCTTTTCCACGCTGATCCAAACGTGGATTTTCCACGGGATTGCGGAAAAATGACAAAAATCCCCTCTGAGGATGTGTACCAAACATGCCCTCAGTAAGCATTTTTTTTTCAGGATGATTTTCTGTGCTTCCTGCTGCTAACCGCCAGTGCACCTGCGGCTAGCCCCCAACTTTTCCTGCAACTAGCCGTGAGCCATCCTAATTTGAATGGCAAAATTTGTCTCCAGTAGAAAATTCATAACTTCCTCTTCTGAACTCGAAACAACATGATTCTTGATCCAAATGAAAGATTTATCAGAGGGCTACAACTTTCATGTTTTGAGATTTAACCCAGATTGAATGAAAAGTAGTGTAAAATCACCTTGAAGCTGACTGGTCACAGAAAAACAGCAACCTGAGTGAAGCAGAGTTGTCTCCAGTAGAAAATTCATAACTTCCTCTTCTGAACTCGAAGCAACATGATTCTTGATCCAAATGAAAGATTTATCAGAGTGATACAACTTTCATGTTTTGATATTTAACCCAGATTGAATGAAAAGTAGTGTAAAATCACCTTAAAGCTGACTGGTCACAGAAAAACAGCAACCTGAGTGAAGCAGAGTTGTCTCCAGTAGAAAATTCATAACTTCCTCTTCTGAACTCGAAACAACATGATTCTTGATCCAAATGAAATATTTATCAGAGGGTTACAACTTTAATGTTTTGAGATTTAACCCAGATTGAATGGAAAGTAGTGTAAAATCACCTTGAAGCTGACTAGTCACAGAAAAACAGCAACATGAGTGAAGCAGAGTTGTCTCCAGTAGAAAATTCATAACTTCCTCTTCTGAACTCGAAACAACATGATTCTTGATCCAAATGAAATATTTATCAGAGGGCTACAACTTTCATGTTTTGATATTTAACCCAGATTGAATGGAAAGTAGTGTAAAATCACCTTGAAGCTGACTAGTCACAGAAAAACAGCAACCTGAGTGAAGCAGAGTTGTCTCCAGTAGAAAATTCATAACTTCCTCTTCTGAACTCGAAACAACATGATTCTTGATCCAAATGAAAGATTTATCAGAGGGCTACAACTTTCATGTTTTGAGATTTAACCTAGATTGAATATAAAGTAGTGTAAAATCACCTTCAACTTCTGGAGGCTAGCCTTCAACTTTTGGAGGCTAGCCTCCAACTTCTGGAGGCTAGCCTTCAACTTGGAGGCGGCTAGCCGAAACAGCAGGGAAAAAACAGCATTGTGAAGAAACGCAGCAGGGAAAAAAAACAGCAGAAACACAGCAGGGAAAGAAAAACAGCAGGGAAAAAAAATACAGAACAGCAGCAAGAAAAACAACAGCAGAGATCGTGAGAAAACAGAACAAAAAAAAAAACAGAGAGAGAGAGAGAACAGAAAACAGTAGCAGCAGAAGAAAAGGGAAAGAAAGAAACGAAACAAAAAGAAAGGAAAGAACGTGATGTACCTGGCACCTGCACAGCGCCGGAAGAGCAGCTTCTTCCTCTTCGTCGTCGTCGTCTTCTTCTTCTCCGGAGAACGAGAGTGAGCGAGAGAGACAGGGAGAGCAGAGAGAGAGTAGAGAAAGCGAGAGTGAGAGAAGAGCAGAGAGAGCGAGAGTGAGAGGAAAAGGGTTTTTGGAGGGAGAGAAGCGTTGGGAAGAGAGGCGAGAGTGAGGAGAGAAGAGAGCGAGAGTGAGAGGAAAGAAGGAATGATGGAGAAAGAAAGAGAAGGGAGGGAAGGAAAAAAAAAAGAGGGAGAGGAGGGAAGGAAAAAAAAAGAGGGAAAGAAGGAGTGAGCCCGCGTGGGGGATTAAGGGATTTGAGGTATATAATATCGGTTTCATAATAACCGATATAAAATATTATATATAACTGGCGATTAGCCGCATGTGCACTTGCGGTTAGCCGCATGTGCACAGGCGGTTAGCCGCAGGATGTCCTGAAAAGGGAGGGAAGAAGGAAAAATAAAAAGGAGGGAAAGAACCGATATAAAATATGTATATATAATATCGGTTCCATAATCACCGATATAAAATATGTGTATACAACCGATATAAAATATATGTATACAACCGATATAAAATATTTGTCTATAATATCGGTTTTATAATAACCGATATAAAATATTAAAATTAATATCACATATTTTCCTAACCGATATTATATATAGAGATTATTATGTCGGTTCCAGTATAACCGATATAAAAAAAAATTGACCGATATAAAAAAATATTAACCGATATAAAATACCTTGACTGAAGATATTATATCGGTTATATGAAAAACCGATATAGGGCAGTTTTTGCAACCGATATAAAAGCCCTTTTTTCTAGTAGTGCAAGCACGGTGAACATGTATGGTGAGTAGTTGGCAAGATCAAAGCAATCATTAGGTTGAGTTGCAACTGGAAAAGGGTTGTGAGTACTTCTTGTAACTTTCAATTTATAGTGCTTGGTTCGTTTGTTGGCTTAGACGATGAGGGCTCTCATGGTTTTTTCCTAAGTTGGGTTTTTCCACGTATAAAAAACCCTTGTCTCCTTCTCTTTGTGGTGATTTTTTTTTAATTGGACTTAGGTTAATTAGTTAGATTAATTAATTGGATTGAGATTTAAAAAAAAAAAATAGGAAGCCCTTGATCAAAGTTTGACCAATTACGACCCAACTTGGACAAAATCAATTAAATTTTGTTCAAGCCAAGATTCTTGTTGGCTTGACCTAGATATCCTAGCCCTTTTATTTGATGCATTCAAAAAAAAAATCATGTGCATAATGGTTTTTACCTAGCATCATTATCATCGTGAGAAAAAAAAATAGAGAGATCTCCTAAAAAAGGAGAAAAGAGGATTTTTCAAAAATCAAAACAAAGAAGAAAAAAGAAGAGGGGCCACGTGGCCGTAAGGCCATGTCCGTATAGACCCGTCTGTACGGCCAAGAAAAAATACAAAAAAAAAAAAAAAAAAAAAAAAAAAACAAAAGGAGAAGGTAGAAAAAAAAAAGAAATTGATGATGAAGAAGCAGATGAACTCGAAGATCTTTCGAGAAGAAAATCCTTGATCTTGAAGGAAGAAAAGCACTCTTGAGATCTTTGCAAAAGAAAGCAATAAGAGTAAGAAAGCCAATCTCCCTTTGCTTTTATAGAGGAGATCAACTCAAAGAAGGAAACATGGAGAAAAGTAAGGAGGGAGGTGCTAAAAATTAGCAATCTTCCTAAAAGACAGATATTTTGAGAGATTCTCCCCCAAGAAAATATATTTTGAGATATTATCTAACCAAAATGGGTTATTTTGAGATATTTGTTAGGGATATTGTGTGTTACAATTTAATGGATGCATGATCATTATAGCATCATTTGAATTTTCACATATTCATTGATTTTAAATATCTTGAAATCGTGGATTTTTTTCATGCATGTTTTGGATTTTAAATCTTGGATGCATAAGTAATTGAAAAATCAGTTTAGTCATGCATGCGTATGAACTTAAAATTTCAAAATCATCTTAGGCATTGATAGGTTCATATTTCGGAAAACGTACACCTTTAGATTGAATTAAAAATGAATCTAAGCATGATTTCCATGTCCCAAAGCTCCCACAGCAAAATACTTTGGAGTAACTCTTTGTAACTCTTTAATTTGTATAATTTTTGAAAATTGGTGCTACAGTGCTTTTGCTATAGTAAATTCGGTTAACCGAACTCTGGATGTCGGTTAACCGAACCTTGACCAAACCCATTTTGATTCAAGTTGCAGAATGGTCAAGACTAGCCTTTTTTTGCCATTGGGAGTTCGGTTAACCAAACTGTGAAGGGGGTTAACCGGCAACTAGCCGTTGGACAACTTTTTCTATATAAACAAGGTCATTCCAAGGCCATTGGGAACTAACTTTGAGGCATTCTTTTAGGTGAATTAAGGTCAAACAAAGATGAATGAGCTAAGGAAGGCTAGTGGGTCATTTCAGAAGATAAAGCTTGAATTCATTAGTAAAACCAATCTAAGTAAGCTTTGTTTTCCCTATCATATGTTACATGCTTTGTTTAAATTATTGGTAAATTAACTTTAGCATGTTAACTATGATTAGTTGAATTCATTACATGAATTCCACTTTAATTTGATTTATTGTTTTGGATTCTTCACCTTGAATCAAACCAAGATTGTTTTCAATTTTATATATCATGCGATGCCAACATCTTTGAACTCAATTATTGCATGATTTTTTCACTTGGTTGAATCACTACCTTGTTGTTTTCCATACCTTGAAGCATATAGTTAAATTAGTTTCTTTTGCAAACATCAAGTGCACAAATCACATGCTTTAGTTGATTTTAAATTTCATACAACTTGCATAACTTGATAATTCATACTTTTACAAGTTGTTTATTTGAATCACTTGTAATTTGTATTTTCACTTCAATCGAAGCATTTGGGATTTAAATTTTCAAAAGCTAAGCTTATATTCATTGAGCTATCATTTTTAAACTTGATCGAAGTTTTCACACAAATACATTGAGCATTCATCTTTGCATTAGATAGTTTGTTGTGTGAGTTAGATTTTCACTTTCATATCCGTTTAATTAAAAGGCATTGTAAGTGATCTTAAATTTGTATCTCTTCAAGTGCTTTGTAAACACATCTTAGAGATAATCAATCTTAGAGTTATAGGTTAGTGCTTAGCCTTAGAAAAGCATAAGTTTAAATGATAGGGGTGAACCATAAAAACCAAGAGGTTACCGCTAAGCCTTAAAAAGTATTTTGTAAAGGTTACTGTTTAGCCTATTCAAAAGCATAAATAGTTGAATACCGGTGGGGCGTAGGAATACAACCCAAGAGTGGATGTAGACATTGAGTCCGAACCACTATATACCGTTGTATTGTGGTGATTGTTCTTTATAGCTCATGCTTTTAATTTCATAATCATCGTTCGTGACTAATTGATTTAAAGAAGTTAAAATTTGGCATAATTGATAACTAATTCGAGCTCACCTTATTCACAACACACACACACCGCCCCCCCCCCCCCCCCCTCGGGTTCATATCTCAAACTTTCATGATTCTCTACAAAAGTGATCCCACATGAGATCTAAACTATCATGAAAAGCTTAAGGTCCCATGGGTTATCCCACATGAGCCTGATTTGATCACCTAAGCACTAAAAAGGGGCTACCTACCAATTGAGCCTCACTCAAAATTTTGGAAGTCCTTTTCCAACAAAAATCGTCCTACCAAGAGCATACAAAATTGGTCCCATGCTTCTTTTGAGTAGATTGGACCATTGAAAAGCTAGAATTTAAGCCTTCTGAGCTTCCAAAATTCAAACCATTCCCACCTCATGCATCAAATTGAGCTAAAACTTTGAAATTGACATTTCACAAAAATCCAAACCATTCCAATGGACTCAAAATATTCCCGAAGAGTGACAAAAACCCAAATCCTGACCCCCTAGCATGCCATATACAGCTTATTAGGCCACAAGGTAAAATATAAAATAAAAAAAAATCCCCTGACCCCCTAGCGTGCCACATATAGTTTGATAGATTACAAGGTCGAAAAAATAAAACATCTTCTTGCCCGCCTAATGCGCCACATAAAGCCTTTAGGTTCACAAGGTAAAAAAGAAAAATCCAAAATCAAAATCCAAAACCCCGAAAACCCAAATCCAAACCCCTTATGTCATTTTCAAAACTTTGCTTTGAGATGGTGCATAATCCCTCTCACTGCCATAAAATTCCCTTGGAAACTCAAAAAGCCACTCCATCAAAAGAAAATTACTCAAGACTCTTGGTCAAATTAGAATCTATCCCTCAAAAGCTCAAAAGTTCTCTTTGAAGCACACCAACTACAAAGTTATGAAACTCGACAATGTACCTCCAGGGGGCATCGGTTGACACAAGAAATGTTAATTATGCCTTTTCATACATCTTCAACATTAAAGAAGTCACATGAAACTGCATCAGGCCACGAAAGTGTGATTTCCAAAGCTTTCACACCATTTTGGAGGAGTTTCAATGTCATTTCATTGGTGATGATTCTTCTCGCGAAAGAATTGGCAAAGCTACTTTAAGCATAAAAACCATCTGAAAACCCCAAAATCCTTCAACACAACCTTAAGGAGTGCACACATGAAGTTTTGGGCAATATCAACTCTCCCAGTGGCTAAACAGGACCTTTCGGAGACAGTAGTGTTGGAGACCATGCCTAACAAAACAAAGCACGCAGTTGGTATCAAAATACCACTGGAAGGCTTTACATCAAATTTTAGGCCATTCTGACACCGTTTGGCCCAAAATGCAAAACTCGCATTATCCTCACGACAAAGTCAGCCACTCTGACGACAACAACATCGGAGACATAAAATCATCGATTAGAGCATGTGGATGGTTTTAAAATACTTCAAAGAGGCTCTATGTCAAATTTCGTGTTAATCCTACATCGTTTGACCGAACATCAATGTTCAAGCAACAAAACCAAGTCTCCCATCGACAAAGACCGCCGAAATCGTCACTCTTAAAAAAAACACATGGATGGTCTCAAAATACTTCTGAGGTGCTACATATCAAGTTTCAGGTCATTTCGACACCATTTGACCCAACTTTGCCCCTCCGGTAGCTAAACCAAGTCTCCCGACAAGGGAGCCGCTCGGGACCATGACTTGCAAATCAAAGCAAATGCATCATCTTAAAATGATCCAATGAGGTTATCCGTCAAATTTCAGGTCAATCGGGCATTGTTTGACCACACTTCAAAGCGCGATATCTCCTTCACGACAAAACTGAATCTACTTTCGAGAGGGCCCCTAATGGCTTTTTAATTCAAACAAAAGCCTATGGTTGGTCTTATTTCTTTCCCATGACGCTTCACCTCAAATTTCAAGTCATTTCGACATTGTTTGACCCAGTTTTGGCTTCTGGTGACAAATCAACACCCCTCCACGATAGAGTCTTCAGCTTTCATGCAAAAGCAGAAACTTTGCCCCTTGTTTCATGCGGCTTCACTTCAAGTTTTCTATAGCAAAATCATTCCAAGAAATGTACAAAAGTGCCAAAAAAGATATGCCAAAATGAAAAGGTCAGAAAAAAGTCAAAGAGGCAACCAAATGGGCATAAAATGCCCCATGGTTGCCAGATTTCTGCAAAAACTCATTTTTGGGTCCTTTTTTCATTTAAGCCATTTGGCCTCTGTAATTTTCTGAAAATATGGTTTTTGGGGCACAAAATTCGTTGATCTTTGTCAGCATCACAGATTTGTCCTCTAAATCATCAGTTCGTCATCGGACACCTCAGAGTTATCATCTGACCAACCAATAAAGCATACTTTCTGCCCGACCCATTGAGAAATCAACAGGACAGATGGTATTGGCCCATTGACTGCAATTAATGTCTAGAATTACAAAGTCACCAGACATCGAATCAAGTGTAAAATCCACTGTGATTAAAGTCCCCTACGTTGCTCGTAGAAATCCAAAAGCCACGACATGGCCCGCGACTTTTCAAGAGCTTTGGCGACCACTTAATGTGGTTAATGACCCAATATCATGACTACTTAATGTGATTAATAACCCATTATCATGAACGGCCCAATTAGAATCCAAGAAACGAGAGTTACGAGTCAATGCAATGATGACACTAAATTATGTAACTCCTCCCATCAGGAAGATTCAATGCAAATGATGGCCCATTATTCTACAGTGGTTAATCAAAATCCAAGAAAAAAGATCTACAAAAGGAGTTATAAAACCGTTAATTCAAAATATGTAACTCCCTCTATCATGGAGCATTAAGGCATTCAATGTATTAAATTTCCATAAACCCTCCACATGCCCACCAAAAGCCTATAAAAGGAAGTCATTTTCACCATTTCAGAGCACAATTACAAGATCGGATCGAAATGAAGCTCATCACATACAAGTCTACATCCTTGCTCCTACGCTCCTACAACGGTATCCTCCTCATTGAAAAAGTTCTACAACGGCCTCACCACAAGGTGATTGAAGACCCTTGGGGGGGCACTCCCCCCAAGGCCTTCTCCTTTTATCTCCATGGCTTAGACGCGGCTCTTTAATCCGTCTACTTGGATTTTTATTGGATATAAGATCTCCTTTCGGTTCTTATTCTCTAAAAGTCTAAGGATCAAGCCTCGCCAAAGAATCAAAAGCATCTAATGTTATCATCAAATGGATGTTGGCGAAGCCCAAACATGGCTTGCTTCCATCAATCTGACCAAGTCACCGTAATCTCTTGTGAAGTCACACTCCCTTTTTTTCTTCTTCTTGTATTTATATTTTTAAATAGACACAAAAAATCAAAAGTCTTGTCTTTTTCGATGAGAGTTGTAAACCGCCTTTTACGGCAAACACAAAATCGCCTTTCATGGCAAACAAATCAAAATTGCCTTTTACCGCAAAACCATCTCCTTCCACGGCATTAAAAAATAAAATTATGTCTCTTTTAAACACATGCGCAATGAAAGTTAAAAAACAGTTTATTTTCTTTTCTACATGAAATAGTTGGTTTATGAATCATCTCTTGTTCTTTTCGAGTTGAATAAAAAATTTGGCATCCCTGTGTACAAAATGAGTCCCCAACTATTCGTTTGTCTCGGGTCACAAAAGGGTTGGACCCCATAGATTTTCACATACGCTGACCTCGGTCGTCCCCAGAACGAACCCGAACAAGTTCAACTGAGGCCAAGAATGATCAAAGAAAACCTAAGCCCAATAATTCCCTGGGCAAGAAATTCCAATAGAGAAACCAAAACCAAGCTCTTAAGCCCTGCAAAGATATTGCCAAATGAAAAGATTTACAATGCTTTGTCTGCGGGAAAAAGGGTCACTATGCAAAGGAATGCCGCCATAGAAAGGGCATTAAAGGCAAAACTCAAGCCAACATTGCAGAAGAAGATTTTGTGGTGGTAGTGACAAAGTAAATCTGGTCAGCAATTGTAGAGATTGAAAGGTTGACATTGGCGCGACCCGGCACATCTACAGTGATAGAAGTGCATTTGTCTCCTACAAGCAAGTCGAAGATGGATAAGAAGTCTACATGGGAAACTCCTCTATGGCCAAAGTAATTGGTAAGGGTAAAGTCATTCTTCACCTCTCGTCTGGCAAGTCTTTGACTTTGACCGAAGTGCTCCATGTACCCAAAATGCGCACTAGACGGCTGTTATCCGGGTATTCAAATACCTGATGATAACCATTGACTATGGTTTACATTATGAGAGATATTCCGCAGTACTAGAAGGGTATTGCGATGTTAACTGGATATCAGATTTTGAAGAATCCAAGTCCATGGTCGACTGTGTGTTTACATTAGGAAATGCAACCATCTCCTCAAAATCTAAGAAGTAAATGTGCATATCTCGATCCACGATGGACTCGGAGATCATTGGTATGGCAATAGCTGGGGAAGAAGCAGAATAACTAAAGAATCTTTTGACAGATATTCCCTTGTGGAACAAGCCATTACCAACTATTGACCAGGAAAATAATAAGAGCTATAATGGCAAATCCAGACTTATACGTCTAAGGCATAATTTGCTAAGACAATTACTTAAGCAAGGGGTAATCGCTATTGACTTTGTAGGATCGATGGGTAATTTAGTTGATCCACTAACTAAAGGACTCTCTAGAGAGCGAGTAATCACAACATCGAGGGGAATGAGACTTAAGCCTAGAAGGTTCAAGTGACCAATAACGGACACTTAACCCATTTGATTGGAGATCCCATGGGATGGGTTCAATGGAAAAAAATGAAGTTATCTTTAGGTGACAAAGTGAGAACATTTCAAAAGTCTCATTAGTTTATACCCATTCCTTTGATGTGAAATGTTCATTTCCTGTATTGTAGTCGGTGAAACTCTATGTCTTTTATAAGCAAGGTTCTGTCTAGGAGCATCCTTAATAGAGAGCACCTCTATGAGTGTGGAAGTCAGGCCGCTTCCTATGAGAGATTAGGCTACTCTCTAGAGCACTCATGAACACCGGGATAACACAAGGCCGTTAATGTGCATGGTTCTATAAGAATCTATGAATTTCTGATAATGTGTGTAATAAGTACGATTTACCAATTGAAATCTTGGTTCAAGATCTTAATTTTACCATAAAGTTCTCGTATTTCATACTTGCTATACTAAGTGAAGGTTCAAGACTTTGTTCACCTACATTTATGCATAGTCTCACCAGTTTGTCTTACAGTAGCAGCTTTTCATCTTCTGTGCTTTAATGTATGGGGGATTGTTGGTATCCTTGTGCATTAAAGCACATGTATTTTACTTTTCTTTATTTAAGAAAGTCTCACATCGGTTGTGGAGAACTCTTTAGTGTCATTTACTAGTGTTTTCACATATCACTATGGTTTAGTATCAGTAGATGACTAAGGTAGTGGTGATCACGCGCGCACACTCCCCCCTTCTGGGCATGGCGTGGCGAGGTGAGCGGGCCCGGCCCGACCCGCTTGTGAGTGCGTTATTGTTATGTCTCAGTTGGGTTGGATTTGGGCCGACCTGGATTTGACTCGGATCTACGAAGCCTAGTATTTCTTGTGACCGGTGGAATAATTGCTACCCGTTGCATAGATATCTGTTGCGCAAGAGTGAATACGTAGAGGTATCCGTTGCACACTCTTAATATGAATATCCATTGAGAATTAACTCCCCAAGAGGGATCCTTACCCGGGAACCCCTATATAAGGGACGTCACTCCCCAGGAGGGATCCTTACCCAGGAATCCCTATATAAGGGACGTTCGGGTAAGGGTCTCCTCACTACAAGAAATTCTGGGTTTAAGGACGACACAAATTTGTCCCAAAATGTACATATTTCGTCACCGAAACTAACTAAGACAAAAAATTTCCGTTATCCGTTTTGTTGCCAAAGCCTTATCGCTAAAAGGTATTGGAGACGAAAAAAAATTCGTCATTGAAAAAGATAAATTTGTGACGATTTTTTTTTCTCCAATACACTCTGTTAAAAACATACTTGTAAGTATTTTTTTTTTTTCGTCTCCAATACACTCTATTGAAAACATACTTGTAAGTAATTAGTGACAAAATATTTTGTCATTAAAGGAAGAAATTAGAGACAAAAATATTTTGTCATAAATATAAGAAATAGAGACAAAATAATTTTATCGCATTTAATATAAAGGTTGTCACAGCCCCACCCAGCTCAAGGACTTCCTAGGAGGTCACCCATCCTAGTACTGCTCCTGCCCAAGCACGCTTAACTTCGGAGTTCTTACGATTTCCGAGACCACATGGTTTTAGAAGGCCTCATGCTTAGCTAATGCGGGCTTTGACTTATAAGCTCATGGTCAGGACTTGGATATTTCCAATGTGGGCTAACGGAGACTCACCGTTTGAAGCCCGTGGTTGACACTCTACACCCCGTGGTTAAGGGTACCGCCCGGACCAAGATCTCACATTCTTCCCCACTAGAAATAGAGTCGTCCTCAGCTCTGATACCAACTGTTATAGCCCCGCCCAACCCAGCATGAAATTATCCGCTTTAGCCCACGTTCACGCGTGAGGACTTCCCAGGAGGTCACCCATCTTAGTACTGCTCCCGCCCGAACACGCTTAACTTCGGAGTTCTTACGATTTCCGAGACCGCATGGTTTTTAAAAGCCTCATGCTAAGTTAATACGGGGTTTGACTTATAAGCCTACTGTCAGGACTTGGATATTTCCGATGCGAGCTAACGGAGACTCACCGTTTGAAGCCCGTGGTTGACACGCTATGCCCCGTAGTTAAGGGTACCGCTCGAACCAAGATCTCACATTCTCCCCCACTAGAAATAGAGCTATCCTCAGCTCTGATACCAACTGTCACAGCACCGCCCAACTCAACATGAAATTGTCCGTTGTGGCCCACGTGCACACGCGAGGACTTCCCAGGAGGTCACCCATCCTAATACTGCTCCCGCCCGAGCACGCTTAACTTTGGAGTTCTTACGATTTCCAGGGCTGCATGGTTTTAAAAAGCTTCATACTAAGTTAATACGGGGTTTGACTTATAAGTCCAAAGTCAGGACTTGGATATTTCCTATGCGGGCTAACGGAGACTCACCGTTTGAAGCCCGTGGTTGACACGCTACGCCCCGTGGTTAAGGGTACCGCCCGGACCAAGTTCTCACAACAATAGAGACTGAGAGAGGTAGGTGTACCTGGCGGTGGCGGACTCTTGGATGGAGGATGATGGGCACAGATGATGGTGATTGGTGATGGTGGCTGCGTCTGGGAGTTCTAGGCGAGAGAGACTAAGAGAAGTAGAGATGAGAGGGATCACTGATCAGGGATGGGTCTGCTCTGTTTGTGTTGATGGAGGGTGATGATGATTGATGGGGGCCAATGGGCCATGGGGCTGCTACCAGAGACGAATATTTTCGCGCCTGGGAGGGTCCATTTTAGTTATTTTAAAGGCTTTTCCAAAGCAATACTTGTAAAAGAGGAATAGGCTCAAGTGCGAATGAAATTGGCGCTACTGCAAATGAAATTGGCACCTTATTTTGTTGGCCGAAATATTTTCGTCTTCCATAACTTATCCTTATTAGTGACGAATTACATTCGTCGCAAAAATAAATTATATTTTGTGTCAAAAATATTCGTCTCTAATGAGCTAAAATAATTCGCGCCATTGCAAATGAAATTGGCACCTTATTTTGGTGACCAAATATTTTCGTCTTCCATAACTTATCCTTAATAGTGACGAATTATGTTCGTCACAAAAACGAATTATATTTTGTGACAAAAATGTTCGTCTCCAATGAGCTAAAATAATTCACGCCAAAGCAAATGAAATTGGCGCCATATTTTGGTGACGGAATATGTTCGTCTTCCATAACTTATCCTTATTGGTGACGAATTACATTTGTCGCAAAAAAAAATTATATTTTGTGACAACAATGTTCTTCTCCAATGAGCTAAAATAATTGGTACCAACGCAAATGAAGTTAGCGCCTTATTTTTTTGACGAAATTTTTTTTTCATCTCCTATACTTTCGAAAAAAAAAATGAAACAAACGACAAAATTTATATTTCGTCCTCTTTACGTGTTCTTTTAAGACAAAAAAAAATTTCGTCATCAAATTTCGTCACAACAGCCTAGATTTCTTGTAGGGCCTCATTCCCTCATTTCCTTTTGGTTCCAAGTTTTCCAAGGGTTTTAGAGTTCTTTTTTAGAATTTCTTTCGAGTTCTTTTCAAGCTACTGCAAGACCTGTAATTTTGGGATTTGAGTTTCTCATCCATTCGAGTGCACAAGACGTAGAGATCGTCCGACAAGAAGCCATCTTATCCTGGGTCAAATGTCCATAAATCCATGTGCACCTGTTTGAGGGCGAAATCTGCCTAAAGAAAGCGTTCATAAGACATGATTTGGCTACCAATTGTTTGTCATTTTATTTCTTTACTTATTTATTTTCTAATTTTTAGTTTATTTACAATTTCTACGAAACATTTTTTTCCAACAAAACATACATCGATTTTAATGTATGTTTGATGATTGGCATTTGACCTTTTGGATGTCATTTGTTCTACCATCTCTTAGATTAAAAAGTTAAAATGAAATAGGTGCATCAACTGGCCATGCCTTCTTGTTGTAATTTATGTAGCTATACCTCACATTGCTTGTTTCTATGCATGCTTATTTATGGAGGGGTTGGTGATTTCTTTTACTCCTTCCTAGGCTAATGCCTGAAGGACGAATGTCCCTTTAAAATGTTCAGTGCTGCTACTTGTCCCGAATGGGAGCCCGGCTGAGAGCCCGGGCTCCCATGTGGGGCGTTGGATCCCGGGCTCCCATTCGGGACAGTTAGAATTTTCCTAAAATGTTTTCGTAATCAGATGCAAGAGACAAATTAGTTGGCCCTTTTCCCTTTTTATGTTAATTTTTCTAATTTCTATTTGTAGTTACCACATTTGTTATATTCTTTCTTTGTAATGGGTTCAATTAGAAGAGAAAGTGAAGATCGCAGATCCCAAGCCCGAATAAAAAAAGAAGATTAATGATCAGTGTTCACTCAATGTTTGGTGGTAGTGTAAGAAAATAAAAAATTATTCTTTCTTATTTTCAAGCCTTCAGCCTATCCCTAACCTGGCCCTGGCCCTGGCCCTGGCCCTGGCCAGTGAGAGTAGGGCAAAGGGCTAGGTAGTAAGGGCCTTCCAAGAGCATTGGTTTGCCTGAGCCAGGCTCTCCATATGTCAAGAGCAGGATAAGGACAACCTCAGACCCTGCCCTTTTGACAGCCCTCATTTCCATCCATCCTAACCTCCCATGATAGGAAGGCATGCAAGTGTGCCGGCCTTATGAACGGGACCACATGTTCACTGCATGTGGTGCACTCATAGGTGAAGATTTTTCATAATTGACATCATCAGTCGGATTATCGTTTTGTATCACAGTGTCTGTCCACTTTGTGGGACCCACCTTGGATGGGGGGAAGTTCAATAGGTCAAAACTTTATCAGCTAAGCACATTATCACCAATACATAACCTCCAATATACTTAACTAGAACATATTTATTTCACTTCATTCTTTATTAATCATTTCACATTTAATTGATTCATATGTTTCAGCATTTCCTTAACCAACTTCTAGACAATTACAGTTACACCCAAATAAAATGATAGAGACTTTCAGAAAGTCAAATTCAATACAATCCAAAACAATTGCCGGGCATTTCAAGGAAATGTCCGTTTATAGTAAATAATAATTTCAGGATGTTACCCTGAAATGAAAATATCTTCAAATCTACTATATGCTATATGAAAATAATTCCCATCCATTTCCATGGACCCAAACAAGCTCAAACTAAGTTACTTAATTAAGACTATCAACTTTTGAGATTGCAACGGCCATATACAAATTAATAACTACCATCAGCTGCACCCATCGGCGCCGAACCCAATTCTCCCACCGGCGACGTCGTAGACAACGTCGAACGTCCGCTGCTGCCTATTTCCGATAATGCTGATGCTTTCCGGGTTTTTGTTTCCGGCGAATGCGAGGCAGACCTGCGACTGGCTCAACACATAAAAGATCCCGGAAATGGTCATATCGAGGTCTACGCCTCCGCTGAACCGCAATTTTATCGTCGGCACCGACACAGTGTCCAGTCCGGTGAAGTTATAGCAAGTGTCAAACAACTCATATGCCGGAGCCATAGTGTAATTTGACATCCCCTTTTGAAAAGCCGACTTGAGCGCCGAGTAGGCGTCCGGCTGAAGGCGGGTGATGACGGTGCCGGAGTCAATTATGGTGCCCGGAGATGAGAAAGTCGATGGGGGGATCCCTATATCACTGCCGCCGACGCTAATGCCGATCATTTCGAGAAAATAAAAGGACGGTGCATTTGGATTGGTTACCAGTGATGTGAAATTAACTCCGGGACTGATGGCTTTGGTCCCAAAAGTTAGATACCCCTCTGAGCTTGATGATGAAGGAAGACAATAAGAAAAGACTTGACAATAGTCCCCGGCTGTTTGAGATACAATTGAGACTGGGTCGCGACCGAGTCCGAGCAACCCGGCTGTCTCGCCAAAGAGGCCATCATTGTCCTGACCACACCCGAACCGGAAATTTTGGATCACGTCGGTGGATGTCAATGTTAGCGTCTCCTGCCCAAATATGCCGGCAGAAGTCGACCCATCACCGTATTCGATGGAGTATTCGCATGTGGACGAGTCGCAACTGGATGGGTTTCCCGTTGCAGAACTGAGTCGAGTGCACTCGGTCGAGTTGCAAGAGATGTTGACAAAGGAAGTTGATTGGGATGGGTCAAAAATTGGTTCTTTTTGGTTGTAGCATTTGACGGCACAAGGCTCGCATTGGATGAAGGTGAGGTCGCTTGCTGTGTCGAAAGCGACGGTCATATCCTTCTTGGGTGTGCCGAATCCGACGGTCACGATGTAGTTCGCAGTGCTAAAGGGAATGCCCAGATTGGTAGGGAGTGAGGTGGACTGAGGTTGGAGTTTTTGGGTTGATTTGGAGATGCGTGAACGGATCAGATTGACTCGGGCTTGGTCCTGGCGGAGGATCTGACGGTGGCTAGCCCTCCCCCCTCCAAAAGTTGAGCAAGGTCCATGCCGATGGACTACTCTCAGTCCGGAGTGATTGAAACCTACATTGATGAAAATACATATATCCCAGTCATGGTCACAAATTTGTATAAATTCTTGGGGCGAAATGCAAGGATATTCACAGATTTAGAGCACGTTTGTGTAATTCAATATTTCTTTGTCATGCAGATTTTCATTTTCTATTTTTTTTTTTAGTTTTGACCTTCGTTCGCAAGTTTGAGCAAAAATAATCATGACATGGATATTTCTTATCACATTTATGTTGTTCCAGGAAAACGAACAAGCTCATAAAAATCAACTACATCATATGTACTCCAATTCCATTAAAAAAAATAGAAAAAAACAGCTTGCTTGTATTAATTACTTCCCATGTATTGAGTTCCTATCTATACAAATTGCATGGTAATAAACAAGCCCATCTAAATGCATTCCTTCTTACATATATCCCATGATATCATGAGATCGAGGGCAAAAAAAGTAAAACAAAAAAGTGTACCAGAGTCAAACTGTAAAATAATGAGGATGGAAGTGTGTATTTCATTCACTATAAAGAGCTCTTTAAATAAGTTACATATGAACAGATTTTCCCTTGATGTCAGGGATCTGGGATAATCAGTTAATTACAACAAAATAAGATGTGATAAGAAAAGATCACCACAGTTTGGATTCGATCTGATACTCCCCCTCAAGTTGGAGTGTGAATATCAAGAACACCCAACTTGCAAATCAAACACTGAAATTGGTCTTTACCTAAAGCCTTTGTAAAAACATCTGCTAACTGTTGTGTAGTATGGATATAGGAGGTATGCAAAAGACCAGATTGAAGCTTTTCGCGAATAAAATGACAATCTATCACGATGTGCTTTGTCCTTTCGTGAAAAACTGGGTTAGCAGCAATGTGAAGGGCAGCTTGGTTGTCACAGTATAAAGTCATTGGATTTGGATGTGAGATACCAAGGTCGCGAAGAAGATATTGAAGCCATTGCAATTCACAAGCTATTTGCGCCATCGCCCTATATTCAGCCTCCGCAGAAGACCGAGAAACTGTATGTTGTTTCTTGGTCTTCCAAGATATGGGACTAGAGCCAAGGAATGTACAATAGCCGGTGGTGGAACGTCGTGTGATAGGACAACTGGCCCAGTCAGCATCGCAAAATGCAGAAACATGAAAAGAACTATTAGAAGATGCTTGAAGCAAGGTCAGGGTGTAAGAACCGAAGGATCCAAGAAGTAACAAGATCATTGCATCTCTCCCATTGGAGAAGTAGAGAAGAGGAAGATGGTTGTGAGATTGCACCTGTGACAAAACCACGTTTATTCTTGGCGCGGAGAGCCATTCGCATGGCTCGTACCCATGTACTGTAGTTGTCGCCAGTCAGAGGTGGAGAAACTATGACAGCAGTGGGACTGTCTGAATGATGAACATAAAAGGGATTGTCACTGGGATCCTCATTAGTGTCTTTGTTGACAGTAGTATCCTTGCTAACCATAAATGAACGCAGTGATTATATTGATGCTGGGTAGTGGTGTTATGTGCTAATGGAAAAGTGGGTTTGCTACTGCCGAGTGCTCTGATACCATGTAAAATAATGAGGATGGAAGTGTGTATTTCATTCACTGTAAAGAGCTCTTTAAATAAGTTACATATCAACAGATTTTCCCTTGATGTCAGGGATCTGGGATAATCAGTTACAACAAAATAAGATGTGATAAGAAAAGATCACCACAGTTTGGATTCGATCTGATAAACGACTCTAGTGACAGTTACAGAATTTTAGTCATGAAATTGGGGATTAAATGTTTAAGGGGCTTTTAAATGTCAAATCCCCTAGTTTTTTTTTTTTTTTTTTTCCCTCCTATAAAGCATGTACAATATGGTGCAGAAGGGCATATTTGCCCATTGCACTCATCCTACTCGACATGATTACAAAGTTGATAAAAAAAAATGTTAGACAACGTTTTTCCCATTAAAACGGAGCTTTAGAGAATAAAAGCTACTGTACAATCAAAGTCGCTGGTTTTTAATCAAAACTGCTAAACGCACACTGATGTTTTCTCTCCACCTAGCACTTAAGTTAAAAAATTAATAAAATTACTCTCTATACACATCATTTTTCCTAAATTACCCTCTCTCAACTTCTCTCTACACTCCCACTCTCTCCGTCGCCGCACACCCTCATAACCCGCTCCCTCTCCTTCTCCCTATCTCTCGCTATCCCCGCCCGCTGCCGCCCTCTCTCTCTCTCTCCCTCCTTCCCCATCGCCTCCCTCTCTCCCCTCCCTAGTTCTCTTCCTCTCTCCCCTCCCTGTCTCGACCTGCCTCTGCCCCCCTCTCCCTTTCCCTTTTCTCTCTCCCTCCCTATCTATCTCCCGCCCTTTCTATCTCCCACTTCCTCCCTCTCTCTCGGTCGCTCCCCTCCGGCGATGTTACTTGATGGGGCGGTGGTGGCTGGGGGTGAGGGTGAGTGGATGTAGAAAGAAGTTGGGAAGGGAGAGATGTCCTTTTAGGTAATTTAACACAGAAGTATATTGGTCATTAAAAAAGAAGTACATTGCGTGGAGAGCGCAAAAATCAATGTTTATTTGGCAGCTCTCTAAATGGTACATAGCTTTCTCCACATCCATCAATGGCCCGAGCCCAGACAGAAAAAAAAAAAAAAAAAAAAAAAAAAAAAAAAAGCCCAAACCTGATTGTTGGATAGGATTGTTTGCTTTGTGTAATAAATTGGCCATGCGTATCCCATTTTTTCCCGACCAATACAGGATCTGATACCAATATTTGAACTCATAACTGTTTTCCATATACTTCATACATAATGAAAATGGTTTTGAACACCGACCCAAGAAGAAAACCACAGCTTAGGCTTAACTCTGTTTGGAGTATTGACACTTCAAAGAAGGAAAAAATGAAACACTTGTGTGGAAAACTTTATTAAAAGAAAAGACCCCGTCGACCCTCACCTTATTCAACAGCTTTTATTTCCTACATTTTAGACTACTAACTAACCTTTGGGTGAATAGCAGGTTGTTGAAGGTGCAAGAGAACCAACTTTAAAAGAATAAAAGCTTCTGGTCTCCTTCCCATCCACCTTCAGACAATCACACACCAAAAGAGCACAAGAGAAGAGAAGGCAGGCAAAGAAGAGGCATGAATAGAAAGCCATGGTGCAGTTGTTTTTATGATCACACTTAAAAAGTTTTGAGACCTATGACTCTACATTTCTGAGGCTTCTGATCATGTTTATATAGAAAAAGTATTGCGCGTTAACGCAGAATGATTTGAGATTTGAGAGCAGCCTTCTTTGTTGGATTTTGTTGGGGCCTTATGCTTACATGTGACACAGCTTGCACAGGAAAGATTGGGATGATCTGGACCGTTCGAAATTTCATCGGACCTGTGATGGGACCATGCAAGGAGAGGACAATACTTACAATGGGTGGGCCCCACGAAGGAACTATGATTAGGTTTTGCACATGGTTCACGGACGTCTAAATCATCTTCACAGGGAGCAAACAAGACACATGTACAAAAGAGTTGAGAGGAAATAGGGCCTCGGACATATCTGATGTATCTTTCTCACCAGCTGGTGGAATTAATTGGAATATGTTTCAGTACCAAAGTGGCAAGAGTCCCAGTCAAAAAAAGACTGGTTTCCCTATCTCTGCGGCAATCAGTCAAACCATGTACTACGCAGAGTAGAAAATTAGCTCTCAATTGAGTAATAATACCATGTTTTTATCATCCATCCATGGGGCCATTAATGACAGAAGGTCTGGATCATTCCTAGGGTGGACACCACCTTGGAAAATTAGAACTCGGTACCTTCAAAAGAAATAAATGATGGATAAGTTAAGATGCTTCTTTTGCCTATAATAAGACTCAAAATATATATTGTCAAATCTTTATTTCCAATGTTGACATTGAATAAGATCGAAAAGGTCGATCTGTTAACCCAGAGGGCCAACCAAACTTTCTGAGCTTTACAAATAATGATAGCCATGTATTCAAGCCTACACCTTTTGAACTTAATTTGGCTGGCAACAATTTGAGGGGGTGGGGGGAGGGGGGTGCATTTTGAAAATTTTGATGATCAAAACTCCACATGAGGGTGTCTCATATATCATTTTTGTATCTAAACCCTCCACATTAATGATTTTAGGGTAGTTTAAGCATAAGTAAAGGCCTAGAGACAAAATATAATAAGCTGGAAATATGATTTTAATGATGTAACAGTAAAAACAATCGTGACCAAATAGAACTAACAGTCACTCCTGAAATCGGTGTGTATCAGCATAAACTAGTACAATAAATTAAAAACAATATCTTAGTTGATAAAAGGAAGCCTTCTCACAGGCAATGTGATATGGCCCGTGACAAATACACTTTACTAAAGTTCTTGTCCTTACTACTAGACTGCCATTCCATTCATGGTACTTCCTTCTTTTTTTTTTGGCCTTTTTGAAAAATTATCCTATAATGGACAGTACCCCTTGCCTGACAAGCCCGACTCAAGCCCAGTCCAAATCAGATTTGGGCTGTATCTTTTTGCTCTTTGGATGAATCTGGGCCCAATATTCTTGCTCGATAATTAAACAGATTGGCCTTGGTCCACATTCGCTTAAGTCTTTCCTGGCCCAACAATTCACACTATGGTTTATGTAGATCTTTTATAGATGGGTCCACTATGGAAAGAGATATGATTAATGTATGAAAAATGAGAATTTAAAATCCAAGGATGCATTGGCTAATATTATATCAGATTTAATATAAATGGCTTGAATCAAGATGAGTACCACATGAGTTAAACAAAAGCTAACAACGTAGAGAAACTCACGTAGTCTTGAGCATGAGGTGACACTGGTGGAGCTTAACCTTTTCTGCGTGACTCCTTTTCTAGTCAAAATTACCTAACGGGCACTTTTGTGTACACACCCTTTCCGCGGAAAGAGAAAATTGTCACGTCAGCATTTTCCATAGAAATGAAAACCTCGGAAAAGGATTTCCGTAGAATTTAGAAATCCATGTTTGGTGCAAAAAGAGTTTCCTCATTGAATTGGTGCAGATGTTGTTTGGTGCGGCTGTGGATTCCTTATAGAAAATCAAAATTTCTTATTTGGTGATATAATTTTTTGAAGAAAATAACATAACATGTATATTATTTATTTAACATTAAATAATAATTTATATAAAGAAATAAAAAATGAAAGAGTTATAGGGTTTTTGGGTTGAAATGGACAAAAGTGAGGAAAAGATGGAGAAGTTTTCCGAGGAAAACCATTTCCCATACCCCCCCATAGGAAACCCATTTCCACAATTATCAGGGCACGTTTGTGTACACACCCTTTCCGCGGAAAGAGGAAATTGCCACGTCAGCATTTTCCATAGAAATGAAAACCTCGGAAAAGGATTTCCGTAGAATTTAGAAATCCATGTTTGGTGCAAAAAGAGTTTCCTCATTGAATTGGTGCAGATGTTGTTTGGTGCGGCTGTGGATTCCTTATAGAAAATGAAAATTTCTTATTTGGTGATATAATTTTTTTAAGAAAATAACATAACATGTATATTATTTATTTAACATTAAATAATAATTTATATAAAGAAATAAAAAATAAAAGAGTTATAGGGTTTTTGGGTTGAAATGGACAAAAGTGAGGAAAAGATGGAGAAGTTTTCCGAGGAAAACCATTTCCCATACCCCCCCATAGGAAACTCATTTCCACAATTATCAAGGAAAATGCTGACGAGGCAGGAAAACATTTCCGCGGAATTATTCCGCACCAAACGCCGGAAAAATGGGTTTTCCGCGGAAAATCGTAAACTTTTCCGCGGAAAAGTGTTACACAAACATGCCCTCAAGGAAAATGCTGACGAGGCAGGAAAACATTTCCGCGGAATTGTTCCGCACCAAACGCCGGAAAAATGAATTTTCCGCGGAAAACCGTAAACTTTTCCGCGGAAAAGTGTTACACAAACATGCCCCTACAACTAGCAAATTTTCTTTGCCACACAAAAAGGAAAAAGATGTCATACTAGTCATGAAAGCAGTCTTTGAATATTCAAAAACTCTTCCACGGTCCACCAAAAAAAAAAAAGATATTCAAAGACTCGTTTTGGAATCCGGACAAGTCCACTAGTTACAGTTTTTTTTTTTTTTTTTTTTTTTTGGTAAAAACTAGTTACTTGTTTGTGGGCATCCGAACATCCAAATGTAAAGAACTCGATATGAAACTTTGTTTCAGTTTCTGTAGAAATTTTGGTCTGAATTCAGAACAAACATTTGAAATACATTAGGATCCAGGTCTTCATCTTTACATGTATGGATTTGCAAATCCAAACTTCGACCATATTATAACCTATATGTAGGCTATCAAGACTCTTTTTATTTTAGGTTGATAACCAATTCCAAGTGTACAGATCAGGTGTAAATGTAATGAAAGCAATGTGATGGATACTAGCTATGAAAATCAAATGACGAAACCTATGTGTTCGGTATTATTTAGTGTAAGATATTCCGGTCTCTTTGATGAATGATACAAGAAATTTCCTTATAAATAGGTGCTGACGTGGAGTTGGAAAAGGAAAGGAAATGTCTAAATGGCCTCTATTATGGCCCATTTGTTTAGGGATATTTTTGACGGGAATTTCGCTTGTGGAATTCCGGACAACAATGTAATTGATAACTCCTCATATTCTAAATTTCATACTTGAATTATGAGAATTTACAAAGCCGGCCGTCCAAAACGATATTTTTGGTCAGCAAAATTATCATAATCTTATCTTTTTTATGTTGGATTTCATTTTGAAGATTCTCAAATGCTGCTTTCCAAGTGGAATTCTAAATACTCCAAATTTAGTACAACATTCAAGGCTATTTGCTTACAAGCATTTATCCCTTGAATTCATTATGTCTGGGAATTCTTGATGAAATGCATTGGCTGGCCCTCTGATATTTGAATTCTCTCTTTGATGAAGATATGAAGGTAAGACTTGGTTGAGCTATCCAAGTGAAAAGCCACTTTTGGCTAGCTCAATTCTCTAAATGCAAGAATTTAGAATGCTCCTCGCCCCATTAAGGAACATTTGGCAATAGTCGGTGTTGGGGAATCTTAAGCTTTTCCTCGCATGCATGGATTTTTCATATTTGGGTGACCATTGATTTTGAGAGGATTGTTGTTGGAAATCCGCAAATGCAGTTATTTCTGCAATCAGACCTCCCCCCATCGGACATTGTAAGTCCATGGATCGGGAGAAAAGTGGAGCTACACTAAAAGGGCAGTAACTTAAAGGTTATAGTTTGTTTCTTTGGAAACCTACCTTTTGGGTCCTACAATCAAGATCCAAATTGTTAATTATGTTTAAAAACTCCAAAACGGCTATATGATGAAATCGCAGTCGTTGATTTATTGATTTTGAGATATATGCAAAAAAAAAAAAAGCCTCAACTGTTGAATCACAATTTTCTGAAATTTTGTGGGCCCCATTTGTGAAATCCAAACCATCCAATCTCTTCAAAGAGCCCAAAATGGCTTTGGGCTCAAATTCGGCAACCTGATTCATCACCGGTCATTAGAAATTGGCCAAAGACTCATGATCGTTGATTTCACACAGTGTGTAAAATGGGATGAAAAAAATCTCTTTTTCAATATTTTAGTTCCTATGGGCCCAAAACCATGATCTGAACCGTGAATTATTTCCGAAAGGCAAAACACGGCTAGTTGATCAAGTCTCAACCGTTGATCCTTACTATATTTTGAGATATTTGCAATAAAATCAGATTCTAAAAATTTAATCTTTTATTCGAATGGGACCCTTTGCAAGACCCGAACCGCTCAAATTCTCTAGATGGCCAAGAACTGCTTTGAGGTGAAAGTCGAGGTTTTGATTTTTCATGGATTTTGAGAAATTTTCAAAAAGCTTACAACCATTGGATCATATATCCTACAAATGGTAGGAGCCCTCTCTCTCAATGCGAAACCTAAAACTCTCAATTTGAAATCCTTTATGAGGATTTGTTGGTTCTAGGAGATAGAAAGAATCTTCTAAATAGTGTTCTGGAATCCTACTTCTCGTGGGCAGCATTTGAAATTCTCGAAATTCTTTGGACAATGCCCTCAAAGAAAGTGTGAATTCTGAGAAAACAAGAGGCTAGAAGAGGCATTTTAAGTAGTTGTTAGAATTAGAGTAACCAAATGCAACATTTGGAATGCATGCTTTAAGGGACATGATATGACACGGGAGTAAGAACTCCCCATCTACATATTTGGAAATAAATTCTTTTCTTCAAACCCATCTTACTAGAAATTTCTAGGAAATAAATTCTTCCAAACAAACGTGCTCTTAGAAAATACTGTTTGAGTTGAAAACAGCAAACCCATTTCTTTTTCATACAATGAGGCCCCCCTCTGTTATCAATCCAAATCATTAAACACACCTTTCAATTTGGGACCGAACTTATCATTATCCACTTGGACTAAAAAGGCACTATTCACTTGAAAACGAACCATTGAAACTTTAAAGCCTTAAAATCAAGAATAGGGAAAACATATTGACAGAATATATTTGCCTAACACATAAATTAGGTCATGCCCTTACTCCTATCGGTGGCATCAAATCAGGTGCTTTTCACATTGATTGGAGGGTGACTTCAGAAAAGCAAAACTAGGTTTGCTAACTAATGTTCAGGAATGGCTAGACTATGGGACCCACTTTTCTCCTCTATGATTGATCCAAACCACTCACTAACTCCCTCGCCTTCCCATAAATTAGCACTCACATAGATATGATTATCATCTTAGTTGATTAGCCCTGAATTGCTTCTAAAAAAATATATACACAATTATTTTATGTCACTACTAGAACTTATTCAACTCTGAGCATCTCTAAACAAGAAAAATGATTAGATGGTTCTCCCCTCACACAACTAGGTTTTTCTCCTTTTTTTTTGGTAAGTAGAAATATCATTGATATACAGGCAAAGTCAGAACAACAACTAAAGAGGGGGGCAACCAAGGCCAAATCCACTCTCAAGCAACATCTACTCTACAGAAACTCCTACCAAGAACGATACTCGGCCAAAACATGAGCAGCCACATTCAAAGTTCTAGGAACAAAAAAAAATCTAACTGAGGAAAAGCCACTACATTGACTTTTAATGTTCAAATTAATTGGATTGATTGTCCAATCCTCTTGCCTATTTATAGAGTCAATTACATCTTTAGCATCCAAGAAAAGAGCAATCCTAGATAATCCCATGCAAGAAGCTTTCTTTAGTGCAAAAAGAATGGTACTCATGGGTGGCGCTGCATTGATGAGATCTGATAAAATATTAAAAAAAAACTTTTCTTTAATGAATTGAACTTATGGGATGCTTTTGACCCCACTCAATGCCTAAGTTACCAAGCCATCTGTCTACCAAAACAAAAACAAAAATTTAATGGCCCAACTTTTATTTTTTAAAGAAATTTTCATTTTTTAGACATTCTGTCAGTAACTCTTCATTTACCTTAACTTAACATATAAATACGGTATTCTCCCTTTATTAGAAGGACAAAACCCTAACATTCAGATTCAAACATATAGACTCTCAGCCATTCAAATTCAAAACTACATTGTTGATATGCGTTGTACCAACGAGTTTTCAGAATTTAAAGAAATTGGTGACATTGCTAGAAAAATAGTGGAGACAAAGAAGGATATCGTATACCCATTGGTTTATTTGCTTTTAAAATTGGCGTTGATTTTACCAGTAGTGACTGTAATGGTAGAAAAATCTTGTTCAGCAATGAAGTACGTAAATAACATGTTGCGTAACTGAATGGGAGATCAATAGATGAATAACTATTTGGTCACATATATTGAAAATGATATGTTTGCTCTAATGTTAATAATGAAGCTACTATGCAATGATTTCAACACATGAAACCCATTGAGGGCAGCTATAGGAGTTTTTGTATTTGAACTTCTTTTTGGATCAATAACTATTAGTAACATTGTATTTAAATTTCTGTTTATTTCTGTTTGAGAATTCAATGTTATTTTTGTTGGATTGTCGGAAATAGATTATTTGAGAATTTTATATTATATTTGTTGAATTATTGAAAAAAGATGACATATGTTGATAAAGAGGAAAAAAATATTATTTGATTTGTGGAAGATGACTCTTTTGTTAACCCCATTAACTCGAGTTCCTATAGTCACCACTGATGGTACTCGCCTCTACTTCTTTAGAGGAAGGGAGTTTTGGCCTATAATGACCAAATGTACAAACAAAGGAATTATTCAACATCATTAGATAACCAAAAGAAGATTTATTGTCTTTATGTTTATAAGTTGCATCTATGAAAATCAATAAGATATTATTTGAATGACTTTCTAGCAACCCTATGACTTTGGACCTAGAAGGATCGTTTTTAAAGTCCCTCTTACTATCAAAAGGTTGCAATTTTTTTATTGGACCAATGACATTTATGGGATTAGTGGTAACACTTTTAAAAATGAGATTATTTCTAGCTTTCCATAAAACTCACCATATAGAAAGAGCCATAGAAGGAAGATCTAGATTTTCTTGCACCTTTACCAAATCATTCATTTTAATGAGATTTTCCCACTATTCAACTATATCCATATTCCTTATTGAATGAGTCAAGAAACCTAAATTAGAGCCAATCCAGACCGCTCTAGCATGATTACATAAGAAAACAGCACTTTCCACTGTTTCTTCCTCGAAATCACAAATAGGACGCGTGATGGATCCTGAATCTGTTTTAGGACCTAGCCATTTCATCATAAGGATGGCCTTACATAGACATTTCCATCCAAAGAGGAAAATCCTTTGTGAAACATGGTTTTTCCAAAAACTTTTCCATTTAACCATACCATTACTATTCATAGTATCTAAAGAAGAGATTGTCTTATATGCAGATTTGGCATATATACTTCCATTTTTAGTAAAAGGCCAAATTCTTTTATCATTTAAAACAGGACTTTGGATATAGATCTTGGTAATATCTTCCACATCCTTCGCATTATTAAAAATGTCTGAAATCAAAGAGAGATTCCAAGACTTATTGTCATTCAAAAGATCTTTAATTTTAAGATCAGGATTAGAGATTTGAGAAAGGGGCTTTCTAAGCCCATGATCACACGGAATTCATCTTGAATTCCAAACAGGTATATCTTTGCCATCTCCAATGACCCATCCTACATGATCACTATAAAGGTAACCACATTCACAAAACCTCTCCAAAATCAAGAATTACCCGAATTAATTATGGCTTTTCAAAGAGACTTATTCGACCACATTTATCCTTGATAATTTGGGTGCATAACAAACTCTCATTAGTTAAGCATCTCCATTCAATTTTGGCAAGTAAAGCTAAATTGTTCTCTTTGGATTTTCTAATGCCCAAACCCCCTTCCTCAATTGGTTTACATCATTCACTCCACTTAATTGTACGAAGTTTCTTTTTATTTACTCTATCTCCCCACCAAAATCTTCTCATCATTTTATCCAATGATTCTAAAGTCTGATTGAATAATCGAAGAACTGACATATTGTAAACGGGCCTTAGAAATATACCGGATCAAGAACTACTTTGGAAGATAATGATTCTGGGCCTGGTTTCTTGATAAACCATAGAAATCCATCTGGCCCATGCAAGGGAGCATGATAAAAGGCTTGCTAAACAGGTTAGGGGGTCAGATTCAGATCACACATGTCAATTGTTAGGCCCCATCCCACGGACCCATCTCAACACGACTTCTCCAACCAACCTGATCCGTTTGCAGTATGGCCAGTATAATCATGTCTCGATTATGAAAGGTCTCCTATCTTTTTAGACGAACAGACTTCCACTCATAAAGCAGAACATTTTATGTCAGTGTCATCTGACCATTACCATACAATATATGAACACAACAACTCATACGGACTACTCAAAAAAGGCTAGATGACCTCTTCCTACTCTTCTTCTTCTTCTTCTTCTTCTTCTTCTTCTTCTTCTTCTTCTTTTTTATTATTTATAAAACCCAAGAGGAGGTAGCCCACATAGTGAGAAGGAGAACCACACAACCGAGAAAAAGAATCCCACAAAGTGAAAATAATAGCCAATGCAAGTGATAAGAGAAGCCCACACTGATGAAAAGAGTGGCATTCAATTCCCAGGGTTAATCTCTTGGCAGCCGGGTGATATACGGGTTGCCAACCAATATAGCAGCCCTTTATTATCACCTCTTCTAGCTTGTGAATGGATAATTTTTCATATTGTACTTTTGATCTAATCAATATCCACTGTTAGATTCGTACAGTTATGATTACAATGACCAGATGAGTGCTAATCACATCGTATATGCTCACTTTCATCCAACTGTCATCCAAGTGCCTCTCATGAGAGGAGACTTTGATTCCAACAGGTTTGGATTTATAGAAACAAGAGGGATCCAACAATTGTAAGGGATGCCAGGAATACAAAAATCCACTCTATATGAGCCATGAATAGTTTGGAGGCATGCATGCGTGTTTATCGAGTAGTATCTTCTTTTTTGCTGAGTGGGCCTGACGCGGCTATGTTGACTCGTGGAAGACTCGTTTTGCCACACGATTCCCTTTCCCACCTGCAAGCTGCTCTCATGTTTTCTCCAAGGAAAAACAAATTTCTCTCTCTCGTCTATATAAGGATTTTGTCGTCTGTCTTGTTTGGATCAGCAGCTGTTACTTTCTACTTATCAGTTTCATATCTCCTCTCATGGCTGCCCAAATTCACTACATTGTTATCTCCTTTCTTCTCTCATCTCTCTTAAGATGCCAGACTCTCCATCGTTCAATTCAAGTGGACAATGGATCTCCTATGGCCCAGCCCAACAATCCATGTTCGTCTGACCAAGGTTAACATTTTGTGTGTTTTGTTTGTTATGAATTGCTCCAAAGAAAACTTCTTTTTTTTTTTTCCTAACATTTTTAATGGCACATGTAGCATGAAGGTTTATGGTATGAGATCTCTAGATTGGTCCACTCGATAAATCAGCCCAATAGTGTGCAAAAAACAATCATCGATGCAGCGGAAATAAATCACAAAAGCACACCACAAGGACACCAGATTTAGCGTGGGAAACCCTAACTGGGTGAAAAACTACGGGTCCAAACTGGATCAACAATCAAACGCTATGAATCTCGCAATTATAAAAAACTCATATTTCCTCCACAGATATCCCCTATCTAGAAACTGAAGTTACTTTATCTTGCTTCACACTTCAACGACTTCACACCGTTGATTGCAACAAACTCATGTTAGAAGTAGGTGGGCCTCCTGGATAGATATTCAAAACTTTTGACCCACTTAATGCAAGGATCAAATATCCATAAGGTCAAGAACCCAAACACAAGATCTAAAACCCTAATCTCATGCATTAAGATCAAACAACCATCAAGAAGATAAATAAATAAACAATAAGCATAACTAGACCTACTAATTCAAATAGATAATAGATCTATACCTTTGAAGCTTAGTTGTGCTCTAATCGAGAACTTGATTTCTACGAAGAACTCTTTTTCGCAAACTTTGATCTCCCTTGCCTTTGTATTCTTCCAAGCTATGACCTTCTTAGAGAACTTCTAAAGGAGAATGGTGGGATCTCTAAGTAGAAGAAAACCCCAGATCTCTAGCACGAAACCAGAGGAGAGAGAGAATGAAGAGAGGGGAACTTGAGAGATTATTGTGTGTAAATATCTCTAACCCTCACCTCTTATTTATAGTTTATTGCACACCTCCTCTTAGACCAAGATTAGAAGTCTCACTTCTATTCTTAGTAAGTATTCTACTCTTCATTTCCTTAAGAGTTCTAATGATATTAGTAACCGTCTCTTATTAGGACTAGCATGAGGACCAATAGGGATACCTTAGAATCTAGCTCCAACCAGGAATCTGAACCCTACATCTCATGTCAACTCCGGACCCACAATTAATTGCAAATAGGTCCACTAATTAAATGCAATTGTACTCCAGTCTTAGGAATAATTACAAGAAGACCCTAAACTTTTCAATTACTACAAGTAGGCCCCTCCATCAAATATATCTAGGGTTGTAAACGGGTCGGTTTCGATCCGGGTCCAGAGTGGAACTGAAACCATTTTCTAAGAGGGGGAACCGGAACTGGAACCAATAATATTAATGGGAACTAGAACCGGAACCAGAACCATTTGTGAGGCGGGTCTGGTTCCGGTTCCGGGTATGAGATGTAGAAAAATAGAAACCCTAATGTAGAAAAGTAGAAAAGTAAAAAGGGTTCTGTTTTCACATACTACAGTTACCTTATGTTAGTGTATATTGAGTCGGGTCCCGGGTCCATGGGTCTGAGCCACTGTTGATCCGGAACTGGAACCGTTTAGGTATCGGCTCTAAAAAAAGGATTCGGAACCAGAACCATTTGCTTATCGGGACCAAAATAAGGACCCAGACCCGGAACCTTCGGGTAATTGGAGAATCGGGGACACATTTACAACCCTAAATATATCCATGGGTCTATCGGAATAAATCTGTCCAACCAAATTGGATGGATCTATCTCTTATTATCCTTGTGACCCAATTAATCACAATAGTCATCAGTATCATCCAATTAACTCTTAATTGAGATGGATGCGCAAGAACTAATGATAAAATTCATTAATTGGCACAAGGGGATATTTATGAGGATAGAATCCATCTTGAGAATTTTATGTTCCCACAACCCCACTACCAGATACCTAAAACATCGAGGTGTTAACCTATAATTAGCCTCACTCATTGATGACTCAAAGTAAATGTATAGTAGAAACTTGAGTTCATTAATCTCTCAGGATTAAGAGCCTATTGCTTAAAAATTACGAGAGCAGTCCAATCAAAAGACAGATTTGTACAAGGTGCTACTCATGGTCCTTCAGTACATCCAATGTACCAGCACGTTGATCCAGAGTCTTACACTATGATGATCGAGACATATCACACTATCTCATAGTGATCACAATGCTGCAACCTTATCAAATGAGATGCCCAATCTCATCACTGGCTGTGAATCAATTTAAGTATAAGGTTTGTGATCTATGTCTCATGTATGTGGATCTCATCCAAACATATGGATCACATCTAATATACTTATGGGCTCCGATTTATCTCATGAACCATCATGTCATTTTGTATTGGTCATGTGCAAACATAGAATAAAATATCATTCATCTCATGAATAAAGCATGAAAATATAAATTACTTAATAAAATAAATCAATTTATATGTATTATCAACTGGATTGAGGTCATACAATCTAACAACTCAATCATGCGCTTGACTACTCAAATCTTCTACTCGAGAAGATGATCTTCTACAAGGGATATAAAAGAACCTAGCTCTCTAGAGTACTTGCCAGCAGAACTCTTAAATAAATCTCTAGAGAATTTTTTTTCTCAATAAGATCTCTAATTCAGAACTTGAAAGATAATGTGTGTTGATAAGTCCACAAAATTATAGCTCTCATTCATCATTTTATATGCATTTGTGGACTTAATTAGGTTAATTACATAGAATTACACTTAATTTCATGATTTCATGCATTTGAGCATCAAAATTGGAATCTTAGTCAAAATTGATCAAAATTCATTACATTGTAAGACTTCTATGAAATTAGGGATTTTCATCTCATTTATCACCAAAAAATTAGTTTTTTTTAGCTTCACTAATGCATACCTCCTAATTTTGACACACTGTGCTATTTTTGGAAAGTTAGATATTTTTGGTGCATTAAGTAGGCATGTAGGGTCCCATGCTTAGTCAATATAGATTCTTCACACTTGATTATTATTGACATTATTTAATTTTATTTATGTAGGAGAAATCAAGAGTGGGACCTGCACTGGTGAAACTTGAAGAGAGATCAAAGGCGGGGACACCCTTCATGGTGGGCCCACATATCTTAACATCTTGGTGGAGTTGGAAAGCTTGAAAATTCCAAAAGAATAAAGAAGAAATTGAGATTTGAAAAGATGGTGCTGACTTGCTAAATTTGGAAACCAAAATCGAGAAAGAAAGAGAAAATTGTAAACTTTGCAATGAGAGTTGACTAATCAAAGTTGCAAGTGAGGAAGCATGCCAAATATAGGAAGATAATCAAATAAGAAAGCAAATAAAGAGTCCAAACATATCTTGAACGTCCAACATGGGTCCCACACACCACATTGAATGCCAAACATAGAAGTTCCCTTAATTGCACAATTTTTCTCGGATTTTTCAGGGGCAGCAAATTGAAATAGTTATAACTTTCAACTCGAGTGTTGGATTAGTGCAATCTACATACCGTTGGAAAGCTCTTTTCAAGTAGATATCCATGGAATCCAAAATTTCATAAATCAAAGCTATATAAAGGGAGATATGACCTCCGGAAGTTGGCTGTTATAATTCTATGCAGGAATTAAAAAAAGTTTTCAAAATTGGCAACATGAGAGATGTTTGAGGAGTTCAATTTGGCAACACTTGGAGTCCAAGAGACCACACTTAGTTACAAATCCTCTCCAATTCAAATTCTTTCTAAGTGTGAAGCCTAGTTTGAGATCTAAGCAAGAAATCTTTACCAATAAGAAAACTTCACCAAGCATCTCAGTACATCCCTCTCTTCTATTCCTTTCTTTCTCTCTTCCTTTCTTTTTTTCTATTAGTTTATTTTTATTTTTGGTAGCCTTGGGCCATGTCCAAGGATTTATTTTGAAGGAGAAAATTTGTGAAGGAGAAGTTGTAAAGATGCAATTTTTAATGATAAATCAAGGAGCATTCTTTGCAATGGTGGGCTAATTTTCTTGATTAGAGTTATGGATGAAGGTAAGTAATTGTCTTTTTATTTGTTTAGTAATTCTAATTTGTGTTCCATGATTATGTGCTTAATGATTAATAGACTTGTCTTTGTGCCCTAGGCAAATCTCTTTTTTTATTTCTAAAAATAAAAATTAGTTTTTGACTACTCATGCTTAGATTTGATAGGCCATGCTTAGGATTTAGATCTTTTGATGATTTATGCTTACTTTTAATCGGTGGTGCTTAAATTATTTTTATTCTTTTATGAGATGAATGAAGTCTTGAGTTTTGAATTTTTTTTATTATTAAAAAGGGATTTTAAAAGTTAGATTTTCCAAATTAAAAACATAGATTTGTCTTTAATTTGAAGTAAAAATTGGAACAAATTAGGGTTACTTGATAAATAATTGGTGGATACTTATTGGATTCCTATGCTCTAATCACCTTTATTAATTGGTAGATTTCGAATTTCTAAATTAGTTGCTTATTTTTATATCTAAAAACTCAAAACTTTTCTTAATTGTTAGTTAATTAGTTTTCTTAATTTAAAAGTTTCTTTAATTAGCTCCTTGTGGGATTGATCGTTCTTGCCACTGTCTCATCTAGACACTCGTGCACTTGCGCTATTATATGATTGATAAAGATCACATCATGTGTATCTTTGAATTGAGAGAACCATCCAATATATAGCCCCAAATCCGTGCACAGGATTCCTAATCATAATCCACTTAGAAAAATAAGCTTCTCAAACTTTCACTTAGAGTTCGGATCCAACTGGGCTCTTACGCCACACTTGTTATAGCGAGCCATGCTTCTGCCGCCTAACAGATTTTGGCCTTACAATCTCTCCCTTTTGGCAATTTTTGAATAAAACTCCCTAGAACAATATAATATGATATACCCAAAAGAAAAACAAAAAATACATTGAATTTTAAACAAAAACAAAAAATCAGCAATGTAGATCTTGAATTGCCTTAGTTTGTAGAACTCCCCCTGTCTTCATTCTTCTTCTCCTATATTTGTCCATAATTGACAAACAAAAAAAAAAAACATGCAGCTTTTGTCAATCTGGATCCAGCAGTAGCTCCCCCTCAATTTTGACTCCCCCTCACTATGATCTTCGTATCAGCACTGGGGGTGGGAGCTTGACCTCCTTGATCAAGGCTTTTTATAATAAGCCACCCACACTTGTGTAGCTTGATCTATCAACACAGTGTAAGCAAACTCCTTAAGCAAATCGGTCCCTTCTTGCCCAAATTGGTGGGTGGAGAAAAATTATGACGCCGTTGCTTGGCCTTGGGTAAACTTTGCAGCTTCTTACAATGGGAACGAATGTGTTCTTTCTTTCCACAATGGTGACAAGTCGATGTGCATGCAGAGCGTCAGACATCCTTTCTCTTGAAACCACTCGACACATTATGTATATGTGCAATATGTGAAGTAGCATGTGCAACACTTGAAAAAAAAAACTGTTTTATCTTTGGCATTTGAAGTGGATGCATCATGATCATAACTGAAACCATTTCTGTTAAAAGGAGACTTCTGACTGCACAAGATGTTTGTAAGAGTCCTCGAACCAGTGTTCATCTTGTTTAGCGAAGTTTGTTTTACTTCTAGTTCAGATAGAGTGATCTTCAGTCTTCCTTGCAAATCTTTATTTTCAAAATTCACCTTCTGTAATTCTATTTTCAGAGTCTCCATCTCTTGTTCAGCCTTCTTAAATTTCTGACCCTCGGTAATCAAATTTTCAGCTATGCAGTTCTTCTGACCTTCCAAGAGATAAACATTTTCAAGTGCTTGCTCTAATTCATTCTTCAATGCAGAATTTTCTTCTTAAACGGCCTTAAACTTGATAGTAATCTTGTTGCCATACTTGGTTATTCTGACGCAATCAGCATACGTAGTATGATACAACTCTTCATAATCTTTCTCTTGATCTGACATCTTACCATCATGATCTCCATTGGTATCATTGTCAAACAAAGACTTAGCCATGAAAACCACAAACTTGCCATTCACAGTTTCAGAAGTATCAATTGAAGGTTCTTTTTCTTTTTCTAATGACACTTTATCCGAAGTTGTATTGAGAACCTTTTTTACTGTACCCTTTTTCTTGTTGGCACATTCATTAGTATAGTGACCATAGCCTTGGCACTCAAAACACTTTGTTCCTTTCGCAAAATCCTTATTCTCAAATTTAGAACTCTTCCACTTAACTTGTTTTGACTTCATGTACTTCTTGAAGCAATTAAACAGTTTGGTCATATCATCTTCAGCCTCAAATTCAGAATCAGACTCTATTTTCTTTTCAGGCTTCTTTTTTTATTCTAAGATGGATTTCAAAGCAATACATTTCTCTCTAGATTTTCCTTTATCCAAACGGCTTGCCTCAAAGGTTTGAAGATTTCCAACCAGCTGGTTGACCTTGAGGGTATCAAGATTCTTATTTTCTTCTATAGCATCAACTTTAGAATCGAACCTCAAAGGTAAAGACCTCAGGATTTTCTTGGCAATCTTGTTTTCTGGTATTTCTTCACTCAGGTTGAAAATAGAATTGACAATATCATTCAGCTTTGCATAAAATTGATCAAATGTCTCATCTTCTTCCATCACGATGGTTTCAAATTATTTAGTCAGCCTTTGCAATTTAGATTGCTTCACCTTGTCTGTACCCTCATTAACTGTCTGCAAGACATCCCATGCTTCTTTTGCAGTTTTGCATGTAGATATCATACGGAACTTTTTAGCAGATACTCCATTGTATACACCATTCATCGCCTTGTTATTACAATTTGAGGCATGCTTCTCATCCTTAGTCCAATGAACTTTAGGTTTAGGAACAGTTTTTCCATCAGCCACAATTGTATGTTTGGAGTAGCCCTTCTCAATAATATCCCAAACATTATCAGCGACGGACTTAAGGAACACAATCATCATTTGCTTCCAATATGCATGATTAGAACCATCTAGTAAAGGGGGCTTAATAGTTGATGTCCCTTCTTGATTAAGTACCATTCTAGAAATCTCTTAGGACCAAACATAGCAAATTAGTGCAACCCGCTCTGATACCATTGAAGGTTTAGGGTATGAGATCTCTAAATTGGTCCACTCAATAAATCATCTCAATAGTGTGCAAAAAATAATAATTTACACAGCAAAAATAAATAGCAAAAGCACACACCACAAGGATACCAACTTTAACGTGGAAAACTCTAACAGGGTGAAAAACCACGGATTCGAACTAGATTAACAATCAAACACTATGAATCTCACAATTACAAGAAACTCATATTTCCTCCACAGATAGCCCCTAAGGACTGAAGTTACTCTGTGTCGCTTCACACTTCAATGACTTCACACCGTTGATTGCAATAGACTCAATCATGCGCTTGACTTCTCAAACCTTCCACGCAAGAAGATGATCTTCCACAAGGGATGTAAAAGAACCTGACTCTCTAGAGTATTTGGCAACACAACTCTTCAATAAATCTCTAGAGAAAATTTCTCTCAATTAGATCTCTAATTCAGAACTTGAGAGATGAAGTGTGTATCTTTAAATTGAGATAACCACCCAATATATAGCCCTAAATTCGTGCATAAGACTCATAATTATAATACACTTAGAAAAACAAGTCTTCTCAAACTTTCACTCGGAGTCCGGATCCAATTGGGCTCTCAGCACCATGCTTATTATAGCGAGCCATGCTTCTGCTGCCTGTCAGATTTTGGCCTTACATGGCATTGAGGGCCGCTCTTGGGCCTAACTCATGTGGTCAATAATTTATACATGGGCTCCATCCAAACTTGGGCATGCTAAGGATTTGAAGCGCAAAATGAAATAGGGATTGTTATTAGATTGATCGCTATAAAATACTAACAGTTTTCCTTTTTTTAGCATTTTAGATGGATCCACAGCATACAGATTTTCCAACATATACATCTTTTTGACACAAAAGTTTGTGGGGACTATTAGCCTATTGTGTACAAAGGGTTTCAAGGATTTCTTCTGTTTTTGGAAAAAAGTTCTAGCCAAGTACAAAATCAATCGCATTGAACATTGTAAATTATCCCATCCATTACACATGGAATCTCTCTACCTTTTGGATTAGGACACAAGGATTCGTGTGTGTATCATGTACAAATGTTTTTTTTTTTTTCAGCTGCTAATTTCAAAGCTAAAGCTTCCTTGAGCACAACCCTTCTCTCTGCACACACCAAATAAGTGAAAAGATTTCCAAAACTTCTCTCTACACACTATTATTCCCAAAATACCCAAACCCCTCCGCCCTCATTTTCTAAGTCCACTCCCCCCCTTCTTTCCCCTCTCTCTCCCTCTCCCTGCTCGTCGCCCACTCCCCATCCGGCGGTGAGTGTAGAAAGAAGTTGGGGAGAGAGAGACTTTTAATAGATGTCATTTTAGATAATTTTACATAGGGTTATATTCATCATAAAGAAAAAAAAAAAAAAGGATTGTGTTGAGATAAGCTTGGGCTGTGGCATCAGCAGCTCTCTGTTGGTTTTTTTTTTTTTTTTTCATCATTAACCTAGCCATCTATAAAATCAAGCTCCTTGAACATTGTATATTATTTCATCTAAGGCGTAGACCATCAAAATGAAAAATTTTCATACCTCCTTTTCAAGGTCTTTGTTCAGGGAGCTAGCAACATCCAATAATTTTTTTTGGTTTTATACTTTAATGATAAAATTTGAAAGCTCTTTCTCTTTTATATTCTTCAGACAAACTCTTTCACATATATCATGTTTGAAAGTATTGCAGCACTTTTTTTCAACAAAAGATGGAGAGCTGGCTATGGCCATGGCTAGTCTATGACCAACCCAAGGCTGCTTAATGGGCAAGGGCCTGGCCCATGTCCCTGTGTACGTACTGCATGCTTAGTCTTAGACTAGACATTCTTAGCAGATAAGGGTTATGGATTTTGCAAATGAAGTATGCTCTAAATGAACATTTGTTCTGAAAATTCATAATTAAAGATGCAGGCGTTAGGCATGTTTCAGACAGGGCCATTGATCAGCCTAGTTACTAACCCCAACATGCAGAACATTACCATAAAGAAAAGGAAAAAAAAAAAAGCATTAACAGGATCATTAGTTGTTGCCAAGTTATGGTGTCAATGGGCTGTCAGGTCAGGTTAATTTATGACGATAGCAGATACAGCCCTAATTCACCTGGCCCATTTATTAACCGAGCCAAAAATCTCAACCCGAATCCTGACTTATCTGGTCACGCTTGCAGGTTGAAGTACAAGAGTCCAGATTCGGAGAGAAGACCTTGGATGTAGAATCCAAACCACTCAGAGTCTGTCTCCCCTTGTATTTGCTATTGTTGAACAAAAATCAACCTGAACAGTAAACTTATACCATCTTACCAGTTATTAGCCAGGCCAATCCAAACCCAGACCATTTTTTTTTTTTGGTACCCAGCCAACGGGGCTGTGACCCAAGAGAGCCTGCACACATGAAAAGGCAGCTCACTCAAGTAGGAAATGAACCCTGCAAGCGGGAACAAGTCACATACCTAGTATGCAAACCCTAGCAGCGAGGTAGGAATTGACGCGCCTTACCACTCGGGCAAGGAGCCGTTCTTCAAACCCTGACCATCTTACTAATCGGTTTGAATAATCAATATTATGGAATAGAGCTGCAGTGGTGGCCCAGTTTAGTAATTATACTTAAACAAGCTAAAATGACAGTGGCTTTTAGTCATGATCAGGGTTTCAATGGATCGGAACTGATACTATACCACCATTATGGGCCCTGCTCGGGATCGGCATCCAAAAGCCCACTCCACTTGAAATCCTCCGCCATGACCAATTCCGGGTCCGCTGGCTCCGCACCCGCATCGACAACTCAAGGGTCCATGCAGAGGAGGAGACCACACCATCCCAGCAAGATTGGGCAGACCACTGGGCACTTCAAATTATATTGCGATCGTCGGATTTGGCACACCCAAAAGAGATATGACCCTCGAATTCGACACGGGCAGTGCCCTCACCTGTATCCAGTGTTAGCCTTGCTCGGGCAGCTGCTATAAGCAATAAGATCCGATTTTCAACCCGACCTAATAATCTTCTTATTCCAGCCTCCCATGCGACTCGGCCAAGTGCACCCGACTCAGCTCAAGCCGCTGCTCATCATCCACCTGCCAAACCAATTGATTACTTATGACTTATGAGAGAACCATAGCCAAATTGGCCATTTGTACCAATACCCAGATTTAAATCAGTAACAAACTCAGAATAAAGACATCACCAATGTGAGAGAGATTCAAATAGAAATGGAAATTATGCAGAACCTATAAGTAAAACACAGGCAAGATGTACACTTTCTACTGGGGTGAAATCCAGACTCAACCAAGTAATTCATTCCATGACATCCAGATTGGGATCATGTTCCGAGTTTTCAAACATTGGATTTTCACCCCGTATGAAAGCCATGCTCAACATGATCTCACATTTCATCTTTGGCCGAGAGGGCTGACTTCGACCTCAGATATTCAACGCAAACATTGCATTAGGTTAGGTTATTATATTTCTGGCAACTGGCCAGTCACAGTTTATAAGAAATAGTTTTGATCCAAAAGTCTACCTTAAATAATAGAAGTAACTCAGATGCTGCTCTCATCTACCGCAGCTTGTCTTCCCAGCACCTGCATATATTATAAAGCTCTCTTACTCAAGGAATCTGAATACAAACAGAATAAAATGATTAATAACAATTGCTGGAAATGTCAAAGGAAATCAATGATAACAGACTACAAAGAGCCAATGCTATCAGCACAAAGATTTTTTTTTTCCTCTTTTTTTTTTTTTTTTTGAGTTCAACTTAACCTACGAATGGAAAGTTCTTAAGGCCTTCACCAAACCAAGTCAGTTAGGCAACGTTCAAAATCCACGCATGAGTTCACCTAAGGAGAAACTTGAAACCAAATCAAAATTCTTTGTCAGATAACTTCACACAAATACACAACCAGCCATCACAAAAAATTCTCCAGAATATGCAACTTTGGAATTTTTTTCATTGGAATCAAGATACATTGATTTATATATATACAAAGAAACACATGCTACAGAGTAAAGGCACTTAGCCCCAAGAGGTGGATGATGCGCAAGGAGCACAGTACAACATGAACATAACTAAACATCTAATCTACCAGAGAAAGGAAAAAAGAGCAGAGAGTATATCATTATATCAAGCAAATATTGACACCAATAATCCTCCTGTAAACCTCCATCAGCTCAGCTTTGTGTCAAGTTGTTGCAAAACCTATTCCTTTGAATAGAACAACTATACAAGCAAAATTGCACCTTTAATGTTCCAACGCCCACTACAAAGAGTAAAGCAGCTGTCTGTTAGATGGCCAGCCACCCCTAAGTGGAAAACAAATTTTAATTTTGAAGGTTCACCTTCGTAGTGTACGTTTATCTCCCATTTCATGATATGGAGAAAACAAAAGCTCATTTTTCCCAAACAAAGTCGTTCACTTTTGATTGGGTACTGGAATACAATCATGCCAACTCTACCATTCAACTGCCATCTTCATCCAACAGCATTCAAGCTTCATTATGAAATGGAATCATGTCACCTCCCAATTCAACATATCCTGATTGTGTTGAGATTAATGGCCATTCTAGTTCTTGAAGTTTACACCCTTTGACATTCTTACTGAGATGGAAATCCACTCATCTCCTACAGGGTTCTTGACTCTAAATTCACTCCAGTAGTCTGTGGATTGGCAATGTCTAGCTTGTTCACTTTCGAGAAAGCTTTCCTTCGCTTGTATGTTATTGGGAGTGTGGGAGCATCTTGCAGGCCCTTTGGAACAGCTGGTTCATCATACAGATGCTGTATTTCGCCCCCTTCAACATCCCTATACACCTCCTTCGGTTGTTCCAAGGATGCTGCAAGTATTTGTTGCTGCCCAGTGCCAACACCTGAGATTCTAAAAACTGTATCCAAAGTTTTGGGGCGTAATTGAATTCGATTGTCGTGCATCAGCGCCATCTGTTGCTCCCTAGAATCCTGGTAATGCTCTCTCTTCTGGTGACCTATGTTTTGCCGAAGGTCTTCTCCATTTAGATGTTCTTGAATCTGAGAACTCCGACGATAATATTTCTTCACACTTCGACAATTCTTCGATAACGAGTTGACTTCCTGTACATCTGTTGTGCCAACAAATGTTGGATCCTTTGCATATCTCTTCTTTCTAAAAGAACTGAGGAAATTTCCACTGGGTCCAGGGGTGCAGTTCTTCAGATGTTTCACTCTCTGTCGATCAATGGAAAAATCAGGTGGCTTCAGGCTTTTACAAGCTCTTCCACTTCTACTCGACTGATATGGAAGTGGTGATTCCTCACAGTAGGGTTCTGCATCCCATCCACATGTTGATTGTGGGAAAGGATACAATCTACTCGTCTGAAAACCCAAGCGGTCAGCTAAGGTCGGCAGTTCCTGACGTCCTGGAATTGTTCTAGGCTCATGCATTTGGCTGAGAGGACCTCTCGGTACTACTTTCAATACACCCTTCGGTGTAGGCCTACACACCATTCCAGTTTGAATGGAATACAATGCAGCTGGTTTTGGCTTTACTTTCAGTACTCCCTTTCCATTAGTTTTCAAAGGTGCCAATGCTATAACAGGAGGATGTTTCACAGTTTTTGGCACAGGATCCGTAGATGCTCTAACAGTGCTCTTTTCTGACAGATCCTCATCTTCTGGAAATGCATTAAGATCAACCACGGTCATGGCCCTGTGATTTTTGCTGTTGTTCCAAATATGGACCCTTTCCTCAAAACCGATGCTCGTTCGGCATTTACTCCAAGCCTTTTTCATGTCTGAGAAAGTTCGATTCATGTTCTCATGATACAACCTCAGGGAATGGTAATATGTCCTCTTCTGTAGGAACTGTAGACCTTCTCTTAAACAAGTAACATTCGGAGGATAGAATCCTCCCTTCATCCTCTCAAAAAATACTGTCAAGGGACTGCCGAAGAACATGTTCTTACCACTGAGCAGCTCCTTCATAGTCAACCAAAATGTGTGCTGGTCCATATCTGGCAGGAAAGCTGAAAGAGAGAATCTCTCTTCCTCTGTCAAACATGAATTCCAAGTCTCCAATGACAGTATTTCCATTAGGTCTGGCAGATCATAAAGTGCATATGGAATGCTGCAAAACTGATCTTCAACCATGGCCAACTCACACCCTGCACTTGCAAGTTTTAAGACAGCAGAATCATCATCCGAGTCCTCTAGCCCAAGAGCATTAACATTGGAGCATAAAAGCTTCTTTCTATGAATGCCTTCTCCTTGTACCTGACGTCTGATCTTTACAAGGACCATTGGCACAGAAAAGCCGCTAGATAGACAACCTATCACACAACGACGAGAGATTCCTTGTATGATTTTCTGTATACAAGTATGCCTGCCTGCATAGTGGCCAAATGTAGAAACAATCATGAAAAGATCTTTGAAATCTTAGCAATGAAAATTGAAAACCCAAGTAAAAAGGTAAAGGGGAGAGAGAGAGAGAGAGAGCAAATATAAATATGAAAGAGCATTTCCACCAGAAAATTTAAAATGACAAAGAGCCTCTAGTTGAATTTATAATCTACAGCATTTCCAAATCATAGGAGGATCAAACTAGTTTTCTCTCTCTCACACATACAAAAAACTGCAGACAAACAAACCAAACTGCTAAAGGTCAGACCACGTGCACACAGGAAAAACCCAAACCAGACTTAAATCATAAGAAACTTGATTAATTAAATATGATAGAAAATCATAAACGAAAACCTGTTATTTTTCCTTGACAATTTAATAGCCTGTCTAAAAAGAAAAGAAGGGGAATGGATGAAAAAAAAAAAAAAAAAAAAACATCGCATCAAATTTTATCCAATTATAAGCATTCCACAATGAGTTCTTATATGATAATGAACTTCAAAGAGCTCTCTCCCCATTATTCAGATAATAGAAAATTTCTCTTTTAGGATCATCATAATAATCAACATTGAAGTGCTTTCTACTAAAGGTCAGATGGTGTTGTTCAGCTTCACTATTCCCTATTTAGCAATTAAGTTCTTTGTTACTCGACATTTTAACATGTTTCTTCTAACTACTAAATTCCAAGATGGATAATTGACGGTGGTCATGAAAGAAATTGTCTCTATATCCTTGATCCTTCAAAACGAAGTTTTCAATTCCAGTCTAGGTCAGTATGGAAAATGTCATGAAGTGGCATTGCCTTTTAGGACATTTATCACTTCAGAGTCCTAGGACTGTTTTCATTCTTCTTCTCTTTTTTTTTTTTTTTTTAAAAAAGAGGACTGAATTCATTTCACCAGGGAACTTTACAGTATAAGAGGAATATACTGAAAACAAGAAAGCCCAAAAAACCAAGGGCATAGTCAAAAATTCCCAAAAAAGAAAGGGTTGTCCGCCCCAAAAATCACCAGGGACTATGTTTTCTTTCTTGAACAGACATAAATATCTAACCACAACGTGTCAGTTTGCAAAAATGAATAAGAGTGTCTACCCATCACTATAAATGAAATAAATTTTATTCCTTTTATTTTGATAAATACTAATAAGTGGTAAACTCATGCCATCTCTATAACAGGTCATTGTTGTTTTGTCTAATTCACCGGTGACTCGACTAGATGTACATGGTTTGCCTCATGATAACTTATGACGAACTCACCCCAATATTTGTAGTGTTTCATAAAATGATTAAAACAAAGTTTGATGCAAAAGTTAAGGCTTTAATATCCGATAATGAGGACATGCAATCCTACTTGGCATAAAATGAATACCCCTTTTGAAGAAGGGGTATGACTAAGATGGACAATCAATCAAGGGGAGCACCCGTCTTTAGTTCAATCAGTTCCACCACCATCTTATAGGCCACCTTCAAATCTAGTTGTTAATGAAGGTAAAGAGACTCCGGAAAGAAGCCTTGAACAAGAAAAATCGCTTCAAGTGTATTCCCACAACAAAGAAAAAAGGAGGCCATTATTTGTAACAAATCTAGCACCCACCACCAAGGATAAAAATAGCGGTAGCGGCGGGCTGCCAAAATGCTATGAAGCGGGCGATACGTAGCGGCGTAGCGGTGCGATTTGAAAAAATCGCCAATCTGAAAAAAATCCAGAAAATCCAGAAAATTGAAAATGAAAGAATCTGGTTTTTTTTTTTTTTTTTTTTTTGCAAAAGTAGCTAAGGTAAGGGAGCGTAGCGGTCCACTCACTGCATGAGGTCTTGTATCGCTATATAAATAGAAAATAATAGTAATGATCATTTTTTTCACATGTGTTCATGTTGCTTAGTTATACTAACTTAGAAACTAATAAAAGGCTTATAAAAGAAAAAACTATGTCATGAAGTCAAGACTTAAGAGTACCTAGAGAAAAAAATACATCTACCAAAGGGGGTGTCTAATAGGATGTACTTAGAGAAGAATCATTGAGAAGAACTCTCTATATCGACTGTAATTCGGCGAGATCATATGCTTTTTGGTGTTCTTTTAAACATAAAAGGGTAGAAGAATTGTGTGGAAATGTTATTTGGAGAGAAGAAGAAAAGAAATAAGTCTTATTATGCATTTAAAAAAAATTGGAAAGTAGGAATTTTTCTCACCCCGTAACGGTCGTAGCGGTCCCGTAGCGACCGCTACGGGTGCAACTGCTGATAAATTGGCCGTAGCGTAGCGGTGGCGGCCGCTACGGCCAATATAGCTGCCGCTACGTAGCTATTTTCATCCATGCCCACCACTAGCACAAGTCTCAGATTCAGATACTCCTTCAGAAAACCCTCCGGATTCTATTAATATTGATCCAGATCTTGATCTCCCCATTGCCTTATGTAAAAGAACTCACTCTTGTATCACAAGACATCTAATTCAAAATTTTGTTTCATATCATTTCTTGTCTCCCTCATGTCATGCATGTACATCAGAAATATCATCTATAAGAATACCATCACATGTTTATGCTGCAAAGTCTGTCACAAAGAGGAAAGCAGTCATAAAGAATGAGATGAAGAACTTAAAAATATGAAAAATGGGAGTCAATAGATCTTCTAGTTGATAAAAAGAATTGTCGGTTGTAAATTGGTGTATGCTTTGATATATAATCTAGATGGGTCAGTTCAAAGATGAGGCATGTGTAGTGTGCATGGGTGTGGGGAAAAACAAGGATGAGGATCAGGTAAATGGAAAAAGGGTTTTACTCAAGCGTATGCATAGTTTAAACTATCAAGCAGCTCGACCCATACCAAGACAATATTTCGTGGAGAATTAGTTTGGAACTGTATTGCTAAAACATCCCCAAAATATCGGTTGATTCAACCAATATTTTCCAAACATTAGTCATTTCTAAATATCAATCAAAGTATTGGGCATGAATAGAAGCTGTTTTATTCCATTTCTTTCCCCATTTTCAGAGTTTTGTTACATGAGACTTACTATTCCTCACCTCTAAGACAACCTTAAGCACCATTTCGCCAACAAAAAGGAAAAAAAAAAAACCCTCAAGATTTAGCTTGAATTGATGGGATTCAACGCATCGTACAGGCTTCGGGTTGAGAAAGAGAAAAATATTTTGAATTCTTTAAAAATATATATAAGAGGCTGAGGTCGGGCATCTCCTTGGGCTACATCACTCCACCGATCCTATTGCAATAATGCACCCCATACATTATTGCATGAGATCGGGCATCTCCTTGGGCTACACCACTCCACCGATCCTAATGCAATAATGTACCCCAGTATTCATGCAGTGCATGAGACAGCATATGAACACTCTACATTCCACTAGTCGGTGAAAATTCCCTTTCAGCTAAAGCAATGCGAATTTGATGACGGCTGTCAGAATGGCTGATGATGGCAGTTGGCTTTGATGAAAGGGGATCACTTTCTTTTACCGACTAGAGATGGAGATTTTGGCAGTTGTCACCAATCATTTGACATTTAGAAACTACCCTTTTGCATTTAACTTGTAATTTTCCTCTTGTATATTAATCATAAGATGACGAATAAGAATTAAGAGCGAGGCCACCTTCTAAAGGGTGAGTACTGAGTAGCACCTCATCTTGATATAACCCAACTCCAATACGAAGCGAACAACCACAATAAACAAGGTCGGTGCCTCATTTTGATGAACAAGTTCCCTTTTCAAATCAGATCATTTTCTGTTGATATGGTTGGAGGTCGCTCCCCTCAATCTAACTACATCATAGTGGACCCTTTGGACCCAATGCCAAATTTCATGACAATTAGGACATCCAAAGGGTATCTCTCAATTCAACAGTATATGCTTCTACAATAAAATAGACAACTTTCATTTTTATTCTCACACACTGTCGTCTCATTACTACATCAAGCAGAAAAACAAGGAAGATAACTCTAAAATCAGCTGCTTTGAAGCGACAACAATCAGTTAATATCAAATATAGAAATCCAAGTTTTTTATAAAGCTTGAAATGAGGATTTTGTAGGTTAAGGAAGGAAACAAGGAGGGTGGGTTGAGGAAAGAGCAAGGAGAAAAGGTATACTGATTATATCATGGGTTCCTCGCCCACGATCAAGGATCAAAACAGTGGTTGAGGTGGGCATAGCGGCCAATAAAATTTGAATATTATGTAGAAGTCAATCTTGTATTTTTTTTAGTGATTAGGAACCATATAAGGGTAGATACATCTTTAGGAAAGGCCGCTAAGGAGAATAAATAGAAAAAACAGTATTTTAAATTAAAACTACTTAGCTCTACTAGATTTTAGACCACAACGCCACTATTTTCAAAATAACGTAGCGGCCTCAACTGCTACGGCCAATAATGCGGCCACCTTGCTAAGCGGCGGCCGCTATTCTAAACCATGCCCACAATATCATGACCCATGGAGACCATCGAGAAAAAGAAGAAAAGAGAGCGGTCAAGGCACTCTCCTAGAATTTTTTGTGGTTTTTTTTTTTTTTTTTTTTTTCATTAGCATGCTGAAACAAAGTTTAAGAGATACTAATCCTAAAAAATCCCTTAAATTTAAACAATCTCTGAATAGCTTTTAGCAAAATAGCAACATAAGATGTTATAACTTAGGGAGATCGATATTTTTGTTCATACCGCATATTAATTAAAAAAAAATTCTAAAGCAATTTTCAAAATTCCAAATCTTAAGGGTATTATTTAAATCTTTTTGGGGTCGAAAAAATAAACTCACATCGCGACAGCTATGAACCATTGAAATCATTTTGGCGTAACATTTTTCGGGGTTGACCTACAATTTTGAACCCATGAGGTTATGGCATTTACTAACTTGAAACATTCTCTTGTGAGTTTTTTCATATACTAACTCATGTTTTGGATGTGTATTGGAACTTTCTTTTATAATAGAGGTTAATTTATTTCTCTACATGCCCTTAATCTAGTGCATTTGAACGTTTATGAGCCTGCAGGTCCTGCACCCACACTTTTCTATCGGGGTAATGAACACTGTGCTTTTCATTAATGACCATACTGGATACACTTGCATATATGTAATGAAATCAAGTTCTGAGTTGTAGGGAAAAGGTCATCACCCGGTGCGGTCCCGCCGAAGCAGGGTCCTAGTAGAGTCCAAACTAGAGACAAACCTAACCTTTGGCAATTTTGCACAAAGTGGCTGCTCGGAGGTCTCGATCCCACGTTATCACGCATGGCACCTAAGACTTTTACCATTGCACCAAAGCAATGACCCCTTTCTGAGTTGTAGGAAAACTACAAAAAATTCACCAACATGATTTGTGCTCATATCTTTTCCAAAATAACAAAATCTCTTACAACTGAATTCTGACTCAATAGGGGCGTACTTGATTTTCAAAATACATTGTCTTATAGTACTCTCCATGAAAAAAAAAAAAAAAAAAACCCCTCAAGATTTAGCTTGAATTGACGGGATTCAACGCGTCATATGGGCTTCAGGTTGAGCAAGAGAGTTAGAAGGATTGATTTTTTAAATAAAAAAAAAAATTCTAAGATTTTTGGTTCAAATAGCTTAGCAAAGATACATAGATCAAAGATCTAGCAAAGATCCTATGGAGTTCTGGGCATTTTTTTATGAGTTTTTTTAAAACATAGTAAAATAATTGCAAGGCCTTGGAGTGAGTTAGATTTGGTGCCAAGTTGCTAGTTTGCCCTGGATTTAGTGATTTTGAGTCTAGATTTAGAAATTTTTTTATCTTAAAAAATTGGGTTTTTTCTAAATTTTTGGGTTTGGCAAAATTATTTAGTAAATAGTCATTAAAAAAACGCTACATTTGACATTACGTTGTTACTTTTCCATACATCTAGCAATTTGAAGCATGATCTAGAAAGCTTGACTTTCAAAATCGGACCCTATTATGACTACCCCAAGTCGTCTGAGTCTCAAGATGAATCATCTTCATGTAAGTTCTTCCTAATTCCACTACCCTACGCATATGGAAGAAGAGCAGAAGAGTTCAGTTATTACTATAACCGTAAGGTAAATGCTTACTAGCAAAGTTATTTTATTTTTCTTGCAAGTTTTTCTTAAGTAAAATCACAGTTGTACTTGTAAGTTTAACTTCTAAAATTGGTGCTTGAGAGCTATGAGTTATGAGTTGTGTGACAAACTGATGATCACAGAATTTGGAAGAAACTTCTTCTTGATTTGTATTATTTCTGTGTGTTTGCCTTTGGAGATCGAGCCCCAATATATAGAGTATTACATGCCTCAATCAAGGCTTCTTAGTTAGGAAACTAGCTAATTACATCAATTGCTATTCTGTCTTTAGGAAACTAACTAATTACAAGAGAAAATCTAATTAAGAGAATATGTACAGCTGTTACAAGTTGACCCAATCATCCACGTGAGATATGATATTCTGGACTATGTTTATGGGCCTTGGGCCTGTTTAACACCCCCCCTCAAATTGATGCGGGAGAATCAACAAGCATTAATTTGCCAACCAAGAACTGATGGCGAGGACGCGGAAGACCTTTAGTAAGGATATCAGCAAGTTGAAGCTCAGTGGAGACATGCGGAAGGCTGATGACATCACGCTTAAGCTCATCTCGTATGAAATGACAATCAACCTCAATGTGTTTAGTGCGTTCATGAAAAATGGGATTTTCAGTAATCCGAATTGCACTGGTATTATCTGCGTAGAGGGGGGTAGCGCCTTCTGCTGGAAACCCAATGTCAGAGAGTAGACCGCGGAGCCAAAGAATTTCGGAGCATACAGCAGACATGGCTCGGTACTCAGCCTCGGTAGAGGATTTGGAAACTTTTGCTTGTTTCTTGCATTTCCAGGAAATCAGACTATCACCCAAAAACATGCACCATCCTGTCGTCGATCTGCGAGTATCTGGACAACCAGCCCAATCAGCATCTGAATAAGCTTTGAGAGATAGAGGATTGTTGGATGGAAAATACAACCCGCGAGTCGGTGTGCGAATAAGGTACCGAATGATGCGACGAACAGCAGCCATATGAAGATGACGAGGAGCAGTCATGAACTGACTCATTAGGTTGACCGCATAGGAGATATCAGGACGAGTGATCGTGAGGTAGATCAAACTACCAACTAACTGGCGATATGTGGTAGGATCTGGAAGAAGGTCACCCTCCTCGGTACTGAGTTTGACATTCAGTTCGACCGGTGTATCGACGGGAGCTGAAGCAGTAAGGCCAGCCAAGGCAATAAGGTCAACTGTGTATTTATGCTGATTGAGAACTAGACCTTTAGTCGATTGATGAACTTCAAGACCAAGGAAATAGTTTAAGGGGCCGAGATCCTTCATGTGAAATGTCTTATTAAGAAAAGCTTGGAGTTCCTGAATCATGTGCATTGGGTCCAGTAATGACAATGTCATCAACGTAGACCAGTAACACAGTAATCCCGAACGGAGCATGATGTAAGAACATAGAAGGATCATACTGGCTCGGATGAAAATCCAAGCGGAGAAGAGCATCTTTAAATTTCTCAAACCACGCGCGAGGAGCTTGCTTCAGACCATAGAGAGAACGACGGAGCTTAGCAACCATACCCTTCCCAGAGGAGGACCCCGGAGGCAGACGCATATAAACATCTTCTTTGAGAACACCATGAAGAAATGCATTTTTGACATCCATTTGATAGAGAGGCCAGGACTGAGATGCAGCAACAGCAAGGATTATGCGTACGGTGGTCATCTTGGCGACGGGAGCAAAAGTTTCATCATAATCAATGCCATATTCCTGCCGATTTCCGAGAGCAACAAGGCGCGCCTTATATCGATCGAGAGTGCCATCTGATTTTAACTTGAGAGAAAAGATCCACTTGCAGCCAATAGGTTTGACACCCACAAGAGAGGGGACAATATCCCACGTATGATTTTTCTCTAAAGTAGCCAATTCATCGAGCATAGCCTGGTTCCAGCATTTGTCCTGCACAGCCTGAGAATAGGATTGGGGAATGGAAGAAGAGGACAAAGTGGCCATTAAGGAAGTATGGGAGAACCCATAGCGGTCGGGTGGTACCGAAATGCGAGTGGAGCGACGCAATGGAGGAACTCCAGATGGACCAAATGCCGGAGGTGGACCGGATGCTGGAGGGAGATCGGGAGGGGAATCCCTGGGAGGCGCGTCTGTGGTCCGTCTGTGATACACAAAGTTAGGATTAAAGCGAACAATAGATGTGTCGTCGGAAAAACCAGGTAAGGAAACTAGAGAGGAGTCGTCTGGAGGATCAAGATGTTTTTGAAAAAAATACTTGTTTTCAAAAAACACGACATTCCTAGAGGTACAGATGCGACGAATGTGGGGATCATAGCACAGGAACCCTTTCTGGAAGGGTGCATATCCTAAAAAAACACACTGAGCGGATTGAGCTGTAAGTTTAGTCCGTTCAGAAGGAGGCAAATGTACAAAGCAAACTGAGCCAAAAACATGAAGATCATCAGATTTGGAATGCAGAAAGTAAACCCATGTGAACCGACTAAAATCATCAATAAAAGTCACAAAGTATTTATAATGAGCATGAGAAAGAGCTGGAGCAATTCCCCATACATCGCTATGAACCAAATCAAAACACTGAGTGCTGTGTGAAGTTGAAATAGGAAAAGGAAGAGTTTTGCTCTTTCCTAGTTTGCAAGTAGCACAATCAAGAGGCACACAAGAAGATAAACCAGTAGTTTTATTTAATAAACCAGAATGGAACAGAAGGGACAAAGTTTTTGAATTCGGGTGTCCAAGTCTGTTATGCCACAATTGGCAGTTATCTCTAATGGAAAAACAAAACACATCATTGTCAATTTTATTCCTAGAAGTCTTGGAAAAATCCAACGGAAACAAGCGTCAACACTTAGGCCCCCTCGCGATCTCCTTCCCGGACATCTGGTCCTGCACAACACAACCAGAAGAAGAAAAAGAGATGTTACATTTATTTTCAACAAGCTGCCCGACTGACAAAAGGTTGGAAGTTAAATTTGGACATAAATAAACATTTTTCAATGGAAGGGGACCAGGGATGTCACCGACAACAGTAATGGGAACATGGCCCCCGTTAGCAGTTTGAATTTGAAGAGGGCCAGTGTATCTTTGCACATTGGAGAGTGGGGCGCAGGAAGACGTCATATGATTAGACGCCCCGGAATCAAGGAACCAAGTAGAAGATAGAGGGGATGTACCTGATAAACCAAAAGCAGAGAGGGCATTGACAATCATCTGTTGAACCAATTCAGGAGTGAGAGGAGATGAGGGCCCAGGCTGTGAGGGTGCAGATGTAGGAGCAGGCATAACCGAAGAAGCAACATACGCATGCGGAGGCTGATACGGTGGAGTCTGAGGCTGTGGTGATGGACGTTGTGGGCGGCGGCGACATTCAGAGATGATATGTCCCGACTTTTTACAGTAACTGCAGACCTTCTGTTTGCATTGAGTTGCAATGTGCCCAAATTTTTGACAACTGTAACATTGCGTTTTGCTCAAGTCACGCGGCGGAGGCTGAGAAGTTTTATTAGCTGAGAACGCGACTGAATAGGTCTCAGCCGTTGGTTGCGCTAGATGAGCCGAGGTCGCAATGCGTTGTTCTTCACGGAGGAGTTCATTTAAGCATACATCCAAAGAAGGTAATGGCGTCCGATTCATCAGGACAGATCGGACACTTTCATATTCACTGCGCAGTTTCATCAAAAACTGATCCCTTTGACTAGAGGCCTGAAGATCCTGAATAACGAGCAAAACATCCGGAGCCACATCAGCATACTTAATACCATCGTATTCCGACCACAGTGTACGAAAGCCAGAATAGTAATCCTGGATGGACAAGGTTCCCTGCGTATATTCAGCAATCGCACATTCAAGATGAAATTGACGTGCGGAATTATCTTGATGGTATACTTTCTTCAGATACCCCCACATGTCTTTGGAAGTGGGGTAAGGTTTGAGATTCATGATCAGATGTGGCTCGATAGAGCCGAGGATCCATGATTTGATTTTCGCATCTTTAGTAAGCCAAGAGGAGATCTTCTTCTCATCTTCAGTGGGTTTAGGGTCAGATCCAGAAATATAACCCCACAATTCCTTAGCCTCAAGGTATATTTGGAACTGAAAAGACCAAGCGGGGTAGTTCTTCCCCGTGAATCGGATCAAGGTAAGTTCAGATTTTTCCATCTCTAATCGATATTGGTAAAAATTAGAGTGAACAGCTAAAAAAACTAGCAACGGACAAGAGAAAGTATGTAGGAAGCCTTTCCTGTGAGAAGAAATCAAGATCCAACCAAGCAGGAAGAAGAAAGCCAAAACAGCACAGTAATTGTGTAAAAAAAAACCCCAAACGACCTTGACAGGTGCTGTAGATCCACTACGTGGGTCCCACTTTTGGTGCTGGCCAAAGATCAGAGGACAGAGCTGAGGAGGCCCACTATTCTGGCTTCTATTGAAACAAGTTTGATCTGATTCTACTGAATATCCAAGATTCTGGACGGTCTTGATGAAAACAGTATTAAAAACTGAAAAATCTCGAGAATGAGAAAAAATACAATCTGGAGGTGCTGAAAAATCCTGAAAAAATCGCCAATATTCTTAGGAATACCAGTCGACCAGTGTGGGATAGTTTCTGGAAGTTGATTTGATGATCTATGGTGGGCCACGCAGAGGATGGATCTGTTGACGTCGCTGGAAGTCGCTGGAGGTGCTGGAGTTGGTCTGATGATCATAAAATCTTGAAAAAATCACCAAAAAGTCGGATAAATCTAGTCGACCAGGATGGAAGGGATTTCCAGAGAGGTTGATGACGATCTGAAGTGGGCCACGTCTTGATCTATGACAATCCGGGATGATCTGTGACGATCAGTGATGATATCTTATTCCCTGGATACTATGCAAGATAAAAAAACAAGGTTTTCTTGAACTTTGCTCTGATACCATGACAAACTGATGATCACAGAATTTGGAAGAAACTTCTTCTTGATTTGTATTATTTCTGTGTGTTTGCCTTTGGAGATCGAGCCCCAATATATAGAGTATTACATGCCTCAATCAAGGCTTCTTAGTTAGGAAACTAGCTAATTACATCAATTGCTATTCTATCTTTAGGAAACTAACTAATTACAAGAGAAAATCTAATTAAGAGAATATGTACAGCTGTTACAAGTTGACCCAATCATCCACGTGAGATATGATATTCTGGACTATGTTTATGGGCCTTGGGCCTATGAGTTATGAGTTGTGTGCTTGGCGCTTGAAGCTATAATAATTAAATAATATCAATTAAAGATGTTTACTTGATTTGCATCGTATATACTTCTATACTTCTTCTCTTTTCCCTATTTTTTTTCCTTGAAAGGACTTCATTAACTAAGCTAAACAGGCTGGACAACAAAACAGACACCAGCCAGCACTAGTTATAGGAAATGGTAAAAGGTTGGGTCAGCTGCACCATGGGCTGGTTCAAATCCAAACAGTCGGTATTAAAACCACTTGTGTCCAATGACACCTCCTGCCCATACGTATTCAACTTCTCTTGGATATACCAGTGACAGGGAATCAGAGGGAGGTAACTCTGAAGAACTTAAGCACAGAATAAGCTATCTTGACAAGGTGGTCAGCAATCCACTTTTGAGATCTTCTATAGAATCTAATCTCCCATCCTTCAAAAGGCAGAGAGAGTCTAAGAGCTTCTTCCATAGCACCATGAACTCCAATGAGAGTGTAACTCACTTTACAAAGGTTTTTCACCAGAATAAGGCAGTCACCCTCTAAAATCATCTTTTTTTTACCTTTAGTTTGGCATGGTAAAACCCCTTGAAGAAGCACACAAAGCTATGCTTACAGAGGGTATATTCATATAATTCTCATCATATATACTCTCATGTGATATTTCTACAACTTTTGACATATATATGTCATTCTGTCATTAAATTTAGGGATTTTACGAATTAGAACCTCTTAAACTCTATTTTTCAGGGGCTAAAAAATGTCGGGAGAGTGCCTTGACCGCACTCTTTTCTTTCTTGTTTTTAACAATCTTACCCCAGACCCACAATATTGTAAGTCATGATTCATGGGTGTTGTATATCTTGTCTCCTTGCTTTCTTCCTCTACCCTCCTTTCTTTCTTCCTCAACCTACAAAACCCTCATTTCTATTTCATATCCATGGACTCCATCTTCGTAACACAGATTTCATCCCTGTTGAGTTGGTTGCAGTGCATGAGATCGGGGATCTCCTTGGGCTATATGCCTATATCACTCCACCGATCCTAATGCAATAATGTATGCCGGTATTCATGCAGTGCATGAGACAGCATATAAACACTCCACATTCCAATTGTAGGTGAAAATTCCCTTCCATCCAAAGGATTGGCTGAAGGCAATCAAAGCCATGAGAATTTGATGACAGCTAGTGGATCATGGTCCACCATTGTGACTTTGATCCCTCAGTTGTTGGCTTTGATGAAGGGGGTCTCTTTCTTTTACCAACTAGAGTGACATTTGTCACTAATCTTTTGACTTTTAGAAACTACCCTTCTGCCTTTAACCTATAATTTTCCTCTTATATGTTAATCATGAGATGATGAATAAGAATTAAGAGCAAGGCCACCTTCTAATTAGTCAGAGTAGCACCTCGTCTTGGCAATTGGCACAACTGACTCCAATACGAAGTGAATGACTGCGATAAACGAGGTTGGTCCCTCATTTTGATGAACAAATTCCCTTTCCAAATCAGATCATTTTTCTGTTGATCTGACTCGTGGTGGCTCCCCTCTATCTAACCACAACACAGTGGACCATTCGGACCCAATGCTTCCATGACAACGTGGACTCCAATATGTCTTTCTGAATTCAATAGTAGATGCCTATACAGTAAAATAAACATCTTTCATTTTTGTTCTTTCACACGGTCATCTCATTACAAAATCAAGCAGGAAAACAAGGAAGAAGATGACTCTAAAATCATCTGCTTTGAAGCGACAACACTGAGTTGATATCAAATATAGAAAGCCGAGTTTTCTAAAGACTATATAAAGCTTGAAACGAGGGTTTTGCAGGTTGAGGAAGAAAACAAGGAGAAAAGGTGGGCTGAGGAAAGAGCAAGGAGAAAAGGAATACATAACCCATGAATCATGATATCATGGGTTCCTCACCCACAATATCGTGACTCACAATATCATGGGTTAAGGGTAAGACTGTCGGAAAAAAGAAAAGAGTGCGGTCAAGGCACCCTTGTGGAATTTTAAGTTTTTTCGTCATTAGCCCGTGAAACCAAAGTTTAAGAGGTACTGATCCACAAAAATCCCCCAAATTTAAACAATCTTCAAATACTTTCTAGCATAATAGCAACACAAGATGTTATGGAGATCGATGTTTTTGTTTATATGCATATTAATTTATAATAAAAAAATGTTTTCTAGCAATTTTCAAATTTCCAGATCTTATGGATACTATTTTAAATATTTTTTAGTCGAAAAACACTCACATCACGACAGCTGCGAACCACAACGTAACAGTTTTCGAGGTTAACCACAAAGGAAACCACGACTGTGATTTCGAACCATGAGCTTATGGCATTTCCTACATTGAAACATTCTCTCATGAGTTCCTTCATATACTAACTCATGTTTTGGATCTGTATTTGATCTCTCATTTATAATATAAGTCAATATATTTCCTTACATGCTTTTGATCTAGTGCATTTGGACATTTAAGAGCCTTTAGGTCCTGCACCCTCACTTTTCTATGGGGGTAATGAACACTGTGCTTTTCATTAATGACCATACTGGATACACTTGGATATATGTAATGAAATCAAGTTCTGAGTTTGAAGGAAATCTACAAAAAATTTACCAACGTGATTTGCGCTCTTATCTTCCAAAATAATAAAATCTCTTACATCCGACTCAAGAGGGCAGTACTTGTATTCTGATTTTCAACATACATTGTCTTATAGTACACTCCTGATGATCCCAAAGTCCCCAACAGAATGGCATGCATGAACGTCAGCATCATCATATAATGGAAACAGCCAAATCCAAGTCATTGTCTCATGATGTTCTCTCAAAGTTCTATGCAAGAAAGTGTTGTTACCTCACTTACCTTGTCAATCTAATGTCATAAATGTTCTTAATAAAGGTCCTCCTTTCAGCAATTGTTTGGAATGTTCCCTAATTATTCAAGGTTTGTTTACAAGGTAGCATCTGTTCTGTACTTCTGCCTAAGCATCAGCTCTCAAAATTAACATCAAAATCTGTCACGTGTTTATTTTTAGGTTATGGTGTTCGTTATACATTTCCAAAAGTTTTGCATTATTCAAATATATCCCTTCATTTAATTGTCTGAGTCACAAGCAAAATACATAACTAACTCTCCTCCAATTGATCCCTCCCTAGGCCTTTATGAACAAGAACAAGATGACTCCTCTACAGATCTTCCAGACACAGTGCTTAGCAATAATGTGCCTTGTTCTGTTGATCTACTCTTGGACACCAACTCTCCTACTGAACCAGATTTCCGATCGGACACCAACAATGCAATCCAGCAAACACTCCTCTATCAAAACCAATTTCACTGGTATGATATACAACATACAAAAACAAATACAAATTAATATACATCATAAATCTAATAAGTTAGGACAACACAAACAAATTCCTTGCTCGCCAACACCTCACAGTGTAGTTACTAGTCTGATTCAATTACTTCATGTATAGATAGTGAATCTCATATTGATACAAAAGGGACTGAATCAATTCACCATTGGCATCAAAGCAGTCAAAACTAATTAAGAAATTTTGGCACATTAATTCAACATAATGTGCTTGTTGCTCTGGAGCTTCCAAACTTTAAATTCACAAACCTTTTCCCTAATATATCATATCTCACACAACCTTATTCTTTTATCAGTGAAAAATGTCCAAGAATTTGCATCACACAACTTGAACTACAAATGTTTCAGCATGAAAAGACATGAATATATGAAATCTAGCAGTCCAAAGTTCTTAAACAAGCAAAACAAATCAAATCCAGAAGAATTTAACAAGCAAAAAGCAGGTCTTTGCAGCACAACACCACAAATCAAATAAACTGATGACAAGCTAAACCCAGTAACCTAGATTCACCAGACACACTGCACATTTCAAATGTCAAAACAAAATGAACAGCTAACATGATAACAACAAGCAAATCACAGTATCCAAACATAACGATATATTCCATACCAAATACATTTTGGCTAAGAAATCTACCAACTCAAGAGACCCAAACCCAAGAAAAAATTAAACCAAATAGTTATATAAAGCAATCATACAAAGACAATTTCCTCAAAATGAAGGTCCCCGTCTCCATCAACATCCGTCAGTAAAGCAACAATTAGAAAAACACCACAAACCCAAAACCCTAAAATCCAAGTCCAGCACAAGCCAAAACCCTCAGCAAAAACAAAAACCCAGATCCCAAAACCCCCATTTGACTCAGATCAGACCACCAAACCGGATCATTCAAAACCCCAAACAGAAACAACATCGAAAGAAAAAAAAAAAAAAAAAAACCCATCAACCATTAATACAAATCTCAATTGGAATTCATCAGAGAGACAAAAATTCAAGAACACAATCATATGCAAAGCAAAATATGCAGAGAGAATCACCAGCAGAAGAGCCCCAATTGAGGAAAATGTGAAACCCCCAGAGGAGAAGTTGCAAAGGGTGGAGAGGGATTGAAGAACGGTTTCTTAAAATAGGAAAAGTAAAACAACATAACAAGAGAGAGAGAAAGACAGGAGATTTCTATTTATGTTTCTATTCCTTTTTGTTTGTTTGTTTGAAATGAAATGACATGAAATGAAATCATCCATCTATGTATCTATCTGTCTGTAATTTCATTCATACCTTGTAATGAAAATATGCAATGAGGAAGTGGGGTTTGGAAACAGATATGAAATTGCAGCATATGGAACCTTTAACTCTGTCCATTCTCTCACTCTCCTTTCCTCCTTTTTTTTTTTTATTGCAGGAATGTCTTTGTACTGTGAAGAACACAGGTGCCTCCACAAACCACCAGGAAAAAAAAAATATTATACTCTCTCTCTCTCTAGTTATTAGTATTAATGGTAGTATAGTATAGTAGTAGTTGCCAGTTGGTAATCTTGGGGATAAATGAAAATGAATACATACATCTGATCTGCCTTTTTCTTTCTGCCAGTATGTAGAATAATAAGAAGAATCTTGGAGGGGCCGTATATAAAAATTGTCTAAAAATTACCCAAAATCTAAGGGGTTTGTTGAAATTTTGGTTCCACTACTGTTTCTTGGTACGAAAACATTGAAGGTGGTGAAATTTACTCTCCTGAGACAAGCTGTGCATGCTGATGAAATTTGCTTTCTCCATTAGATTCTAATGTTTTGGGCATGTTTATGTGACAGTGAGATTCCTTTGATAGACTTCTATTTTTATGATTTCATGAGAAAAGTTGTTGTCATGCAAATACAAATGTGGCCTCTTAAGAAAGGTATTGAAGAGTCAGGATTCTTGCCATAATGCTGGAACCCTTTTAAAAAAAATGATATATGGAATGTTTGTGAAGGTATTAAAAAAAAAATGATATATGGAATGTTTGTGAAGGTATTAATGAGGTGCCACAGTGCATATGTTTCTGAAGGTAATAACGTGACGAATATAAAGATGATTATTAGATTAGCCAAATATAATCTTGAGCACGTTTGTGTACGATTGCAGAAACCTGGATCCACAACTAACGCTTGTTTGCATCACCAAAAAAAACTTAGTAGAGCATGCATGAGATTAAATTTTCATAGATATCACAAAAAATCAACAATTTTCACCAAACATGAATTTTGCCATAATATGGAAAAAAATTACCCCTTTTTACACTTTCTACAAAAAAGCAAGCACGCAAATGTGCCTAAAGAAATTACTTGAGAAATAGGAGACAACTCAGTGATTTAAGGGGAAGGGATCAATCCGTGGACGGTGACAAGTTATTACAATGGAGTTGTACCACCAACCTATGTAGCAAAAGAAAAAGAAAAAGAATAAATTGCTTGAGGAGGGTTGAGATCTAATTAGATTTTGGCAAGAACCAAAGGTACAAACCCTTGGACAGTGGCCTTCACCTGCAAAATAAATATTCTTTAAGGCTGGTTTGTTTAAGGCTGGTTTGTACAATTGAAAAGGAAATAAGGATTCCTCTTACATAGAAATGCCTTTTTAACGGAGGAGGCCTGACTCGTGTTTCTTATCTCATGCAGAAAAAATTTTACAAAAATATAGATGATTTTTTGTGAAAAGTTTGTTTGCACCTAACAATGAAATAGACCTCGTGAAATATAAAAAGGTGTTACCTTTCCGTATCTACAGAGAAAGGGAATACTAAATGCTGGAATTAGTCACATTTTGTTTTCTTTTTCTTTTTCTTTTTCTTTTTCTTTTCTTTCTTGCTAGGTCACATTTTTTTCACCTAGTGGATTTTGTAAGTAAATAGGGAGGGGTTTTCGATCCACACCATTGCAAAAGTAGGACCCCTCTAAATTAAAGGCATGTACTAAATTTTCTACAAAGCCACATTGAAGGCTTGTGGATGAAATTCACCCTTAGGTATCTTTCTCACACGTACTCTAATCGATTAGACATCCATAATTAGAGACACTAACACATCCACATTGCTAGAGTTAATTTTGTACATAAAAATGTAAATTTTTGAAATAAAATACAAAGATATTAAAAAAATTACTTTCATAAAAGCAATTGTCCGAAATATAAAATGGATATTTACTAGGAAATACATCTTAAATATATAATTAACTGCAGAATGATAAGGGTGTTTATGGCCCGGACTAGGGCATATATAGGCTGGTTTGACTTTAGAAACATAGTTCAAGGTCCGCCCCAAGCCCAACACGAGCTGTAAAAGTCAAGCACAAACCTACCCATTTAGTCAATTGGGGCGGGCCAAACTTGGCTTTCTACGGATTGTTTGGATAAAATGCACTACATTTCAAACACTCAATAGTCAAGCTGGACTGGGCCGAGCCAGGCCGGGTTTGGCCTTTTCATCATTTAATCCAAGCTCGACCCAAAATGGATTGGGCCTAGATGGGGCTTCGTATGGCCCGACCCATGAGTACCCCTATAAAATAATTGAATTTTTAATATTTTCCGTTGAGTGATTCACAAAAGTAAATCTTTTTCGTGACAAAAGTGCCCTTACACAACATAATATACCATAATATTATATAATAAAAGACAGCAGGTCCTTATATGGGAGAGCGACACATGGCGCATCCTAAATTTTTTGTAATGCCACATTTCGGAATTGCCCTTCTCATCTAATCTCACCAAACCACTATTCTCTATTTTTCCTATATAATAGGATCGAATCTGAATGCAAAATTAATCATTATCTTTTACTTTTGAAATAATGCACACTATTAATCTGATTAGAATTTTTTAAAGGGCAATGGTCAAGATCTATTGTCTCTAAAATCAAGAACCTCATATGACGATCACCTTCAATGAAAGGGACCCACTAATGATGCCTTGCAGAACACAATCCTCCGGTCAAAACACGGGTTGCTTTGAATCGACAAATGAATTTTTTAAGTAAGCATTAAGGAATGAATAGTCCATTGAATCCAACCCTTTGAATTAAATGCTCTTTCTGGAAGGGATGAGCATGCCATCTCTGGCAGCGGATTTCTTGCCCAGCTAAAATCCAAACAGATATTTAGCTGGCCTGAAGTGTATTTCATTATCTTTTTTTTTTTTCTTCTTCAATGGTGTTTATGCACTATATTCATTTAAACATTCATTGATCTCTAATTAGCAAGACTATAGTCTAAGTTGCTGTGAAGGTTTTTTTTTTTAACCTCTTAACCCCTTGAATCAGATTTCTAAACACTTTCTAACTTGAATAATTAGGAACCAGGTTTCTCACATCAACACTAATAGTCATCTCCATCACTAAGTCCACACCAAAACGGAAAATTCACCCATAACTAAAAAGAGAGAACTTTCTAACTTTGCAGTGTGTTGTTGGAGAAGAAGTGAAATATGAGATTCTTACTCTCCATTTTTGCCCTCTTTTTCTCCCTTTTATAAGTTTCATTAATTTATCTTCCATGCATGCGTGGTATATGAAAATTAAGTTTATATGTGCAAATAGATTCAAGGGGAAATGATCTGATTTTTTTTTATTAATAGCATAATGAAAGTCTACAGGTGGGACATTTCCAAAAAACAAGAGGTCAACAACTCAAGAAAGGAGAGCAGGGACAACAGTGTCCATCCCCTCGGTCCACTTGCAGTTGTAAGGTGATTTGGAAGCATCATTTTTTGGTGGCCCATCATCATGGTATGAATTGAATGTTTTTTTTAATGAACCCATATGAATATGAATTTTTTAATAAACTCATATGAACATGAATGGTTTGGATCACACATATGCCATGCATAAGGCATCACTTTTTTGTGGCCCTGCATCATCACGATATGAATTGAATGATTTTTTTTAACGGAATGAAGCCAGTAAGAATCATGAAGTATTTAAACGGAAGGAAGCCAGAGAGAGAGAGAGAGGGGATCAAATGAAGAATGGTTAAAAGATAAAAAGTCAGTATAGCAAGGTTGACAATAATTGAATCAATAAATGAATTCTAACATCAACCTTTTTACGTGTAATAATTGGATTTATAGATTGATTTATATTAGATAGGCAAAAAAATAGAGTAAAGTGAATTTAAATGCGCCCTAATAGTTTAATTGTTTTGCATGAGTTTTGTTTCCATATATAAGGTATAGGTGTTTATTATATGATACTAAGAAACAAACATTTTCCTCTCTTATCTTTAATTAAGAATGGAACATCAAGAAGATATGAATCCTTCTAAGATTGCAAGGCAACGTCGAACTCAACTGTTACGGATGTCAAAATGAAAAAACAATAACATCTACAGGTGAGAACCTATTAAATAAATATTATTTTAATTTTAAATTAAATAAAATTAGTCTATTGATAATTGTTATAAGTCGTTCTATGGAGATTTGTCATTAAACAGATGCACGTAAAAGTGAATATCAACTTTAAAAAATGAGAAGAATGAGAGGAACACGGTACCATAAAGAACACGGTAAGTTTGACTCGAACATGATTTGATGTTTTGCGTTTGACGATTGATTTAGATTTAATTAAAAGATTCTTTTAAAATATTTGCCTTTAGAAAAAAAAATCATGCCTCCCATATGCATTTGACCAACAATTACTTCCTATTTATATTTAAATTTACTTTCAACTAAACTCTCTCTATCAAATGTCCACGCCCACCCCCATGAATGAGAAGGCATAAAGGTATATGGGGCTCTCCAAAAGATTGGGTTTTCGGTGTCTACTTTCCATTTAAATTGGGTTTTCATTCCATGAATTAAAGGCTCACGTTGGGTGCGGGCCCTAAAGTGCTAGTCATATATATTAAAGGAGCAGCTCCTTCGCGGGAGAGCGCCGGCCAGTTGTCGTTGGAACATGTTTGCTAATTAATAAACTTCCAATGTCTTCATCCTTTTAATATGCAGTTGATTTAAAATTTTAGTTATTTTGCATTGAAAGAAAATTCTTAGTGTTATTATTTTAGATTTTTACATACAATAATTTTGGTAATGATTGGTATGTTCTCCATCATTAATTTAACTTTAACTAAATTAATATCTTAACTTGAATATGTATAGCGGGAGATGCTCCTATGAAAGCACCTCTGATCACGTTACTATGAGAGATAAGGTGTTAGGCTCCATCCCGAGTTAATCAAGATTAACTCTAATTAATTGAGATTAAGGTTAACTAAACATGTTTAGTTGAACTAATGGTGATTTAACGCCAAATGGAATCGAATTAGCCTAACCATGAGTAAATTAGGCTTAATGAAATAGTAACCAAGATTAGAAAGTGAATTGAATGAAAATGAAACTCAAGTAAGCAAACTAAGGACTTATTCGAAAATACGAATTTTTATGTATTTTGTCGAATACGGAAACTCTTGATACAAGCATGTGTATCTCGACGAGTACGGTAAATTGTATAAACAAGTCGACGTTGTTCGACGAGAGATTAACGAAGTGGACCTTCAATTGACTCAAAATGTAAATGGAAGAATGAAAGGGGGGTGAAAGGCAAAAATGACACTTATATAACCTAAATGAGTTCATTCATCTCCTGCAAAACCCTATGCAACTCTTTTCTTCTTCATTTTCTCTTCTTTCTCCCGTTTCTTCTTCATCAAGAGTGAATTGAAGTGATTTAAGTGAAGGGCATCCATCTCCTTCATCTTCTACATCCTCTTCTTAGAGTTATTTTGGAATTTAAGCTTCAAGTGAAGGTTCAAGTGGAGGAATTTCATTCCCAAGCTAAGCTAAACAAAGACTAAGCTTCACTTAAGGCAAGTATATCCCCATGTTTATACTTGTTAAGGTATTTTCATGATTTTGATGGAAATAGATGATGAATCAAAGGTTAAGGTCATTTAGGGGTTTGAAACCCTAATTATTAGATTGTACTAATTGTGGTTAGATTAGATGAATGATTGAGATTAGTGTGTTTTTATTTTGTTTTTATACACTAATTGTCTATCAGGTTCATCAGGGGTGCAAGAAAGAGGGAAAAGAATGGATTGAAACCATTCAAGGCCCTACAGTAACAGAACTCTGTATTCTGTTTCTGCAGTGTGGCCGGTCGACCGAGCACACAGGGTCAGGTTCGCCAGAACCTGACCAAATTACTATACACTGATTTATCGTTTACAACTGCAGGTCGACCGGGCCTGAGACAGGTCGACCTGGCCCACTGAGAAATGTGGGAAAACTTCTGATTTCTTCCGAATATCTGGAATTAAAAGTCTAAGCATAGAAACTAATATTCATCGTTTTTAAACATCCATAAGTGTTAACGAAGGTTATTTTAATGCATAAATTTAACTAAGTAATGTCATCGATAGTAATACGTGCATTAATAACCACCGTTTCACTCAATGGTTGGTTAGAGGATTGGTTTAGAATTAGAATGAGATTAATATGAATTACTAACGGATCTGGCACTACACAGTGGTTTCCGAACTCATTATGGAATTGAACTGAATAAATTACTGAATGAACAGTTACGAAAAGTAACAATGAAAGTAACAACGAATTGACTAATCCTACTGCAGTAGATGGAATTGGGAGTGTTCCGGAGCTCCGTGGTGACACCAGTGATCTCTGATCAAGACACTGGGAAGATCCCACCTTATTGGACCGAAAGGTCATTGACTGAAAAGTCATAAATTGATAAGCCATTAATAAATATTGAATGTAATGAAGAATGAATATGAAATGCTTCCTTTTTGGAATAATAGAATTGAGTTGAAACCAATGCTAGTGTAGTTGCCAATATTATTGTCAGGATTACTTGTGTTTATTATTGATTCTCTAGAACTGAAAAATCAATGAATTGTCAGGAATTGTCAAACATGCTATAAATGTATGTATAACTTGTTGAACCATCGTGTTCATGGTATTACTGATGATATTATAGGTTCAGTTGCCCGTGCCGGTCCCTCCGAGACCGTCCCTCCAGCGGAAGAGGCCCATTCGATACCCCTAGGAGGTCTAGTCGAATGGTCAGGATCTGAGAGCGGATAAATTGGGGACTTTTGGAAACTGTTTAGAAAGGATTTTGTTGATTTATTTTGGTATTGTAAGTAATGTCCCCTGCATTGTATTTTAAATATGCAGCGGTTGATATTAGGATGAAACGATGTCAAGTAAACTTTACAGTTCAAAGTAAAGGATGTGATTCATTTGTTAAATGGTTGTCAATGTATATTCTTGTATATCCGCACAACTGTACATTGACAGGTACATGTACATATGTAAGATCCCTTGTGGACTTCGTTTTAATTTCGGTTAATTCGAGATTTACGTGAGTAAGTATGAACATCGCGACCTAGGGATAAAACCTAATGACTCTGATCTCGGGTCGGGTCGTGACATACTTATTGTATGGTATCAGAGACTAGTTAAAAGACTAAGTTAAGAAAACTTAAAAGATTTAGCCAGACTAGGAACGGAGTGAGGAGTGTTACGTCTCGAACAAATCCAACTATGGATTGGTGTTTATTGCTTCCACTATATGTGATGCATATGTGATCTAACTGAGATGGAAGTGTATAGATGTATTCTTACCTTCCGTATTGTTTACAGTATGGCATCTGGATCAGGATCTGGAGGGGATGATTTTGTAGCAATTATCCCACCTCCCCCTTCTGGGTCTGACACTGATGCACGCTTTACTGCCATTCTGGAGCAGTTAGCCAGGAGCCATGAGGCTCAGAAGGGTATGCAGCCCAAATGTCTGCTATGTTATAAGTACAGAGTCAATTACAGGCTCAGATACAATCTCCACCAGTAATACCAGTCCAACCACTAAACGTTGAGACACATGTGGTATTACAACATAAGGATAAGGACCCTCATGCCATCTTTGAGCGGTTCCGTAAGAGAGGAGCCACAAAGTTCCATGGAGATGAGGATGTCATGAAAGCAGATGAATGACTCAAACACATTGAAAATGTGTTTGAAACAGTTGTCTGCAGGCAGAAGCAGAGAGTGCTACTCATTTCCACTACGTTCAGAGGGGCATCTAATGTATGGTGGAAGAGTGTTAGAGATGCCTTCAAGGCAATGCCAGCAGAGGGTATTTGGGAGATTTTCAGACAACACTTTCAGAGGAAATTTGTCCCAGAGCATGTGCAGCAGCGGAAGGAATCAGAGTTCTTGAACTTGAAGCAAGGTCGTATGACCGTAGCTGTTTATGTTCATACTTTCTACAGCTATCCAAATATGCTCTTGAATTGATAGATACGGAAGCTAAGAAGCTGAAAAGGTTCCTCCTTGGCTTGAATCCAGAGTACAAGACGGTCGTATTGGCTGGACAGAAGCCTACGACGTTTGATGTTGCCTACACAGCGGAGGAAATCTAGAGAGAGAAAGAGGCAGAGAAGGAAACAGAGGCCGTGAATGCCAAGAGAAGTGGTGATTCATGGTTCAAGAAAGGAGGACAGTCTAAGTCCAAGAGGCAGAAGCAGAGATTCATTCCTAGACCTGATAGGAACGAGAGGAGAGAGAACAGACCAGTCTGTGCTACTTGTGGTAAATTTCACGGGACTGAGTTATGTTGGAGGACGACAGGAGCTTGCTTAGTTTCTGGTTCTTTGGAATACAGAATGTCATTTTGTCCGAGATCTAGGAGAGATGACAGAGCTCCATATCAGTATCCTGCTCAAGGAGAAGCAGCACTTCCTGCTCCTCCATAAAGATTAGCATTGTCAGCTCCTCCTCCTAGGCCACAGCAGCCGCAGCCACAGCCTCATCGTCAGGGTCAGCAGCGTCCATGGCAGAGACAGCAGCCCGACAGACCACAGATGGCTGGGATGACTTGTGCCGTCAACAGAGAACAGGCTGATGTTGAGCCAATGTAGTTGAAGGTACAATCTTGGTAGATAATAGACCTGCTATTGCATTATTTGATCCTGAATCTACGCATTCATTTGTCGCACCTGCATTTGCTTGTGATATGAAAAATCGGATCATGCAGTTAGCTTATGATTTTACTATGTCTACTCCTTTAGAGAGAAAAGTAGTATGTGAGTTGTAAATTCCTCAGTGCACTGTCATAATTGGAGAGGTATCCATGCCAGCTGATTTGGTTGTGCTAGCAATGAATGATTTTGATGTGATTTTTGGCATTGATTGGCCTGCGAAGTACAGGGCTTGTTTAGACTGTTTCCGCAAAATCATCACGTTTAGGGTTGATGAAGCCAATGCCAGTGTACTCTTTGAGGGAGTCAGGAAGAAGTATGACACCAGACTTGTTTCAGCACTCAAGGCTGAACGATTGATGCGTAGTGGATGTGAAGGCTATATTGCCTTTATTTCCGAGAAGAAGCCTGTACTGGAGTTACAAAATATTCTTGTAGTCTGTGACTTTCCAGACGTGTTTCCAGATGAGGTGCCAGGTCTACCTCCAGCTAGGGAAGTAGACTTTACCATTGAGCTTATGCCTGGTACAACACCGATATCCAGAGCACCATATCGAATGGCACCATCCGAGTTGTATGAGTTGAAGAGACAGATACAGGATTTGCTCGATAAAGGTTTCATTAAACCTAGTGTTTCACCGTGGGGAGCACCTGTTCTGTTTGTAAAGAAGAAGGATGGCACCCTTCGAATGTGTATTGATTATAGGCAGATAAATCAAGTAACAGTGAAGAACAAATATCTATTACGTAGGATCGATGAGTTGTTTGATCAACTCCAGGGTGCAGCATACTTTTCAAAAATTGATCTTCGATCTGGATATCACCAGATTCGAGTAAGAGATCAAGATGTACAGAAGACTGCATTCAGTTCTCAAATACAGAAGACTGCATTCAAGATGTATGAATTTCTAGTAATGCCTTTTGGTCTAACCAATGCACCTGCAGTGTTTATGGCCTTAATGAACAGGGTGTTTGCTTACTATTTGGACCAGTTCGTCGTGATCTTCATTGATGACATTCTGGTCTATTCAAAGACAGGGATAGAGCATTCACAGCATTTGAGAACGGCCTTGCAGATACTGAGAGAGAATCAGTTATATGCCAAACTTGAAAAGTGTGACTTTTGGTTACAGCAGGTTGCATTTATGGGTCATATTATTACCAGAGATGGATTAGCTGTTGATTCAGCTAAGATTGAAGCGATTACCAAGTGGCAGAGTCCGAAGAATGTGCCACAAGTTAGAAGCTTCTTAGGGTTGGCAGGCTATTATAGAAGGTTCGTAAAGGACTTTTCGAAGATAGCAGCACCATTGTCGAGACTGACTCGGAAGAATATTCCATTTCAATGGAATGATGCATGTGAGTCGAGTTTCCAGACTTTGAAGCAGAAGTTAGTTTCAGCCCCAATCTTATCCTTACCCGAAGGAAGCGGAGGATTTGAGATTTACTCAGATGCCTCGGGTGTTGGATTGGGATGTGTCCTGATGCAGAACGGCAGGGTGATAGCTTATGGTTCGCGTCAGTTGAAAGACCATGAGAAGAACTATACTACTCATGATCTCGAGCACGCAGCGGTTGTGTTTGCATTGAAACAGTGGAGGCACTACTTGTACGGAGAGACTTTTGAAGTCCATTGTGATCATAGAAGCCTTCAGTACTTGTTTACTCAGAAGGATATCAATCTGAGGCAACGACGTTGGTTAGAGCTGATCAAAGACTACGACTTTCCATTCAAATATGTACCTGGAAAGGGTAACGTAGTTGCTGATGCTTTGAGTCGGAAAGTAGCTGACTTGGCATCCTTGGAAGATGGATGGAACCTGATAGAGGGACTCAAGGACTCAGATGTGTCCGTTGACATAATAGATGACCGAAGAGTGGTTGCAGCAATGTCCGTATTCGAACCCCTTCTTATCACAGAAATTAAGAAGCGGCAGTTCGAAGACCCTGAATTAGCAAGAATCAGGGATAACATTGCCAATAGACCAGACTTTGTGTTGGTAGAAGGAGTCCTCTACTTCAGGGATAGATTGTGTGTGCCAGCATAGGAAGATTTGAAGCAAGCAGTAATGTTCGAAGCTCATCACACTAGATATTCTATGCATCCGGGAAGCATAAAAATGTATAGAAATCTCAAGGGCAGATTTTGGTGGAATAATATGAAGCGGGAGATAGCAGGTTATGTGTCTTCCTGCTTAACTTGCCAGCGTGTGAAGTTTGCGCATCAGAAACCACCAGGGTTGCTTCATCCACTGGATATTCCCAAGTGGAAATGGGATCATATCACGATGGACTTTGTATCTCGTTTACCGAGGACGAGAAAGCAGCACGATGCCGTATGGGTGATCGTTGATAGTCTGATAAAGTCCGCACATTTCCTTCCATTTAGGAAAGATATGGGATTCAGCGATATGTCCAGATTGTTTGTCAAGGAAGTGACGCGATTGCATGGGGCTCTGGTCTCGATTGTCTCCGATCGAGATAGTTAGTTTGTGTCCTCATTTTTGCAGTCATTTCAGAACCCCATGGGTACTAAACTTCGGTTCAGTACTGCTTATCATCCGCAGACAGATGGACAGCCAGAGAGGACTATACAGACTTTAGAAGATTTGATTTGTGCCGGTGTAGTTGATTTCGGGAGTGATTGGGATGATCATTTGGCGTTGTGCGAATTTGCGTACAACAACAGTTATCACTCTAGCATTGAGATGACACCATTTGAAGCATTGTATGGTCGAAGATGTAGGACTCCAGTAAGTTGGGAAGAGGTTGGAACTTGAAGTTTCACGGTCCTACCATCATCGCTGAAACAACAGAAAGGGTACAGAAGATACAGGACAAATTGAAAGTTGCTAGATCACGGCAGAAGAGCTATGCTGACAGCCGTCGGCGTGATTTAGAGTTCGCCGTTGGTGATCTAGTCTTTTTAAAGACGTCTCCGATGAAGGGTACGGTCCGATTCGGACAGAAATGGAAGCTTTCCCCGAGATTTATTGGTCCTTTTAAGATCTTGGGCCGGATTGGAAATGTAGCTTATCGCCTCGACCTTCCAGCAGAGCTCTCTGGTATTCACAATGTGTTTCATGTTTCTATGCTTCGGAAGTATGTGGCTGATCCTTCACACGTTATTCGTCATGAATAGATCCAAGTGTTACCAAACACCACATATGTTGAGAGGCCAGTACAGATCATTGATACCAAAGAGGCAGTTCTACGCACGAAGACAATTAAATGGGTCAAGGTTCTTTGGGATCATCATACACCCAGTGAAGCTACATGGGAACTTGAGGAACAAATGGCTCAGAAGTATCCCGAACTATTCGTTCAGGTAACTTTCGTTTGAATTGATTCATTGATTAATATTGATTTATATTGCATTCGGAGGACCGAATGATTCTAAAAGTTTAGGAGAATGTTAGGCTCCGTCCCGAGTCAATCAAGATTAACGCTAATTAATTGAGATTAAGGTTAACTCAACATATTTGGTTGAACTAATGGTGATTTAGCGCCAAATGGAATCGAATTAGCCTAACCATGAGTAAATCAGGCTTAATGAAATAGTAACCAAGATTAGAAAGTGAATTGAATGAAAATGAAACTCAAGTAAGCAAACTGAGGACTTATTCGGAAATACGAATCTTTATGTATTTTGTCGAATACGGAAACTCTTGATATTAGCATGTGTATCTCGACGAGTACGGTAAATTGTATAAACAAGTCGACGTTGTTCGACGAGAGATTAACGAAGTGGACCTTCAATTGACTCAAAATGTAAATGGAAGAATGAAAGGGGGGTGAAATGCAAAAATGACACTTATATAACCTAAATGAGTTCATTCATTTCCTGCAAAACCCTAGGCAACTCTTTTCTTCTTCATTTTCTCTTCTTTCTCCCGTTTCTTCTTCATCAAGAGTGAATTGAAGTGATTTAAGTGAAGGGCATCCATCTCCTTCATCTTCTACATCCTCTTCTTAGAGTTATTTTGGAATTTAAGCTTCAAGTGAAGGTTCAAGTGGAGGAATTCCATTCCCAAGCTAAGCTAAACAAAGACTAAGCTTCACTTAAGGCTTATGCTTGTTAAGGTATTTTCATGATTTTGATGGAAATAGATGATGAATCAAAGGATAAGGTCATTTAGGGGGGTTGAAACCCTAATTATTAGATTGTACTAATTGTGGTTAGATTAGAAGAATGATTGAGATTAGTGCGTTTTTGTTTTATTTTTATACACTAATTGTCTACCAGGTTCATCAGGGGTGCAAGAAAGAGGGAAAAGAATGGATTGAAACCATTCAAGGCCCTGCAGTGTGCCCGGTCGACCGGGCACACAGGGTCAGGTTCGCTAGAACCTGACCAAATTACTGTACACTGATTTATCGTTTACAACTACAGGTCGACCTGGCCCACTGAGAAATGTGGGAAGACTTCTGATTTCTTCCGAATTTCCGAAATTAAAAGTCTAAGCATAGAAACTAATTTTCATCGTGTTTAAACATCCATAAGTGTTAACGAGGGTTATTTTAATGCATAAATTTAACTAAGTAATGTCATCGATAGTAATACGTGCATTAATAACCACCGTTTCACTCAATGGTTGGTTAGAGGATTGGTTTAGAATTAGAATGAGATTAATATGAATTACTGACGGGTCTGGCACTACACAGTGGTTTCCGAACTCAATATGGAAATGAACTGAATAAATTACAGAATGAACAGTTACGAAAAGTAACAATGAAAGTAACAACGAATTGACTAATCCTACTGCAGTAGATGGAATTGGGAGTGTTCCGGAGCTCCGTGGTGACACCAGTGATCTTTCATCAAGACACTGGGAAGATCCCACCTTATTGGACCGTAAGGTCATTGACTGAAAAGTCATATATTGATAAGCCATTAATTAATATTGAATGTAATGAAGAATGAATATGAAATGCTTCCTTTTTGGAAGAATAGAATTGAGTTGAAACCAATGCCAGTGTAGTTGCCAATATTATTGTCAGGATTACTTGTGTTTATTATTGATTGTCTAGAACTGGAAAATCAATGAATTGTCAGGAATTGTCAAACATGCTATAAATGTATGTATACCTTGTTGAACCGTCGTGTTCATGGTATTACTGATGATATTATAGGCTCAGTTGCCCGTGCCGGTCACTCCGAAACCGTCCCGCCAGCGGAGGAGGCTCATTCGATACCTCTAGGAGGTCTAGTCGAATGGTCATGATCTGAGAGCGGATAAATTGGGGACTTTTGGAAACTGTTTAGAAAGGATTTTGTTTATTCATTTTGGTATTGTAAGTAATGTCCCCTGCATTGTATTTTAAATATGCAGCGGTTGATATTAGGATGAAACGATGTGAAGTAAGCTTTACAGATCAAAGTAAAGGATGTGATTCATTTGTTAAATGGTTGTCAATGTATATTCTTGTATATTCCGCACACCTGTACATTGACAGGTACAGGTACATATGTAAGATCCCTTGTGGACTTCGTTTCAACTTCGGTTAATTCGAGGTTTACGGGAGTAAGTATGAACATCACGACCTAGGGATAAAACCTAAAGACTCTGATCTCGGGTCGGGTCGTGACATACTTATTGTATGGTATCAGAGACTAGTTAAAAGACTAAGTTAAGAAAACTTAAAAGATTTAGCCGGACTAGGAACGGAGTGAGGAGTGTTACGTCCGAATAAATCCAACTATAGATTGGTGTTTATTGCCTCCACTATATGTGATCTAACTGAGATGGAAGTGTATAGATGTATTCTTACCTTCCGTATTGTTTACAGTATGGCATCTAGATCAGGATCTGGAGGGGATGATTTTATAGCGATTATCCCACCTCCCCCTTCTGGTTCTGACACTTGATGAAGCATTTACAGCATTTGAGAACGGCCTTGCAGATACTGAGAGAGAATCAGTTATATGGCAAACTTGAAAAGTGTGACTTTTGGTTACAGCGGGTTGCATTTATGGGTCATATTATTACCAGAGATGGATTAGCTGTTGATTCAGCTAAGATTGAAACGATTACCAAGTGGCAGAGCCCGAAGAATGTGCCACAAGTTAGAAGCTTCTTAGGGTTGGCAGGCTAGGTCGACCTGTGACTAGCCGTTGGGCAGTTTTGAGTTATAAAAAGCAGTTCTTTTCTTTGTTAAAGTTGGAGATTTTTAAGCCTTATTTGAAGCATTTGGAGACAAGACAAAGGGGATGAACTAAGAGAGACCAAAGAGTCTTTTGGAGAGCTCAAGCTTGGATTAATGAAGTTAAATCTCTAAGTAAGCTCTACCTCTTTTAATCATAAGTTATGTGTTTTGTTTAAATTATTGGTAAATGATTTGTAGCATGATAACTATGATGTGTTGAATCCATTCTTCTCTTAATCTTTGATCTAATTAAGATTGGATTCTTCACCTTGGTTTCAATCCAAGTTGTTTTAAAAACTTTCTTAATCATGCTTAGCCAAAGTCTTTGATTTCCTTTAAAGCATGA